>CM059582.1:81925000-83125000 GCA_030407085.1 Trichopria drosophilae
TGTAAGCTATGGCGTGTTCTTTTTTTTCTACTATTTGAGATAGTACTGCTCCTAATCCTGTGTCACTTGCGTCTGTACTTATGTGGAATGTTTTTGTAAAATCTGGTCGTATTAGTGTTGGTGAAGATGTGAGTCTGTGTTTTATGTAATTAAATGCGTTTTGTTGTTCTTGTCCCCATTGTAGTTTTGTGTTATTTTTTAATAGTCGTGTTATTGGTTCTGTTATTTGTGCAAAATTAGGTATAAATTGTCTGTACCATGATGCCATTCCTAACAGTCTGCGTATTTGTTTGAGTGTTTTGGGGATTGGGTAGTTATGTATTGCCTCTGTTTTTTCTGGATTAATCTGTAATCCATGTTTATTTACTATGTAACCTAAATATTCTACTTGGCTTACGCCAAATTCACATTTTCCCGTGTTTAGAATTAAACCTGCATCTTTTATTGTATTTAGTGTTTTTGTTAGTAGTTGTTTGTGTTCTTCAAATGTTTCTGATACAATTATAATGTCGTCTAGGTATGCGAATATGTGAGGATTTTCGTCGTGTCCTATTATTTTGTCTAGTAATCTTTGGAATGTGGCTGGTGCGTTTGTTAATCCGTATGGCATTCGTTTAAATTGGTAAAGTCCTTTTCCTGGT
Source organism: Trichopria drosophilae (assembly GCA_030407085.1). Classification (NCBI taxonomy): domain Eukaryota; kingdom Metazoa; phylum Arthropoda; class Insecta; order Hymenoptera; family Diapriidae; genus Trichopria; species Trichopria drosophilae. The sequence goes on from CM059582.1 coordinate 81,925,642, forward strand.
ACTATGAAAGCGGTTAGGTGTTTGCTATTGTTTTCTAGTGGTATCTGGTAGTATGCTTGGCTTAGGTCTAGTTTCGATATTATTTTTGCTGTTGGTAATGTTTTTAGTATGGAGTCCATTTTTGGTAGTGGGTACGCGTCTTTTTTTGTTACTGAATTTAATTTTCGGAAATCTAGACAAAATCTGTATGTACCATTTTGTTTTTTTATCATTATTATTGGGCTTGACCAATCGCTTTTTGATGGTTCAATGATTTCATCTTTTAGCATTTCCTCTACTTGTTCATGTATTTTTTTGTTAATAATTGGTGATACTGTGTACGCTCGTTGTTTTATTGGTTTGTGATTTTGTACGTCAATTGTGTGCTCTGTCAGTCTGGTTAGCCCAATCTTTTTATTTTCTGTTAATTTGTGTACTATTGTTTGGATTTCGTGTTGTTGTGTTGGTGTAAGTTCTATCAGTCCTGTGTGTGTTTTTGTACGTGTTTTTTCCTGTATACTATATAGTGTTCTATTTGGTAGTGTGTCTGGTGTTGGTAGTAAAGGTTTTTTTTTGTAAGTGTGTGTTTGTTCTTGGTTTTTCATCGGTTGAATGTTTGTCGGTGTTTCTTTAAAGAACCATGTTTCCTGTTCATAGTCTGGTATTATTTTTGCTTTTTTTATGTAGTCTATTCCTAAGATGCATTCTATTTTTATGTCCGGTGCTATTCTTATGTTTGTGTTGAGTGTTTTATTTTTTAATGTAATTGGCAGTTCTACTATTCCTATAATTTCTATATTAGTGTCGTTTGCTAGTTGTACTTTAATATCGTTGTTTGTAATTTTAATAATTTTTTTTTGTATTTTGTTTCCTAATTTTTGTATGCCTGTTTGTCCTATGTATGTGTTTGTTGCACCTGGGTCAACTAATGCAGTAATTTGAGTGTTACCTATTTTAATTTGTGTGTACCAACGAGGGTCGTTTTCTATCTCTGAAGCTAAATTGACCCATTCTTTTAGCCTCAGTGTCGGTTTCCCTGTTCATTGTTGTTTGTGTACTGTTTGTATGATTGTTGTTTTGGGCATTCTCGTTTGTAGTGTCCTCGTTGTCCGCACTTGAAGCATTGTTCTACTGTATTTTGTGTTTTTTCTTTTTCTGTCTGTTGTCTGTAATTTTTGTAAGTTGAGTAATTATTTGTTTGTGGTGTATATGTTTTTGGTTTGTAATATCGTGTTTTTTGTGTGTAAGTGTGTGGTGTAGGTGTGAATTCTTTTGCGTAGATGTTTAATGGTGTGTGTGTTTTTGGTGTGTAATTTTGTGTGATTTGTTTTTCTCTGTTTTTTTGAGTTAGTCTTTCGAATTCTGTCCCTATTGTTTGTAATTCTTTGAATGTGTGTATTTCATAGCGTCTGATGTGGTATTGGTATTCTTGTCTTAAGTGTTCGTATGTTTTATCTAATTGTTTTTCTAGTGTGTATGGTGGGTGTAACTGGTTTAATAATGTCCTATAGTGTAATATAAAATCTATTATTTTTTCTGTTGGTTTTTGAAATTTCTCTTCTAATTGTTTTTTTATATTAGTTCTATATGATTTATTTTGAAATGTGTCTAATAATGTCTCTGTAAATTGTTCCCAATTATTCCATTCGTTTTTGTTTAATTTATACCAGTCGTATGCATTTCCTGATAATAATATTGGTATTGTTTTGTATAATTCGTCATTTGATAGGTTATATCCGTTTTGTAGTTCTGTTAGTCTTTCTAAGAAGTCATATATGTTTTCATTTTCCTTTCCTTCAAATTTTAATTGCCAGTTTTGTACCACTTCCATAGGTGTTTTTTTTGTATAGATTTGCCATGGAATGAAGTTTTGATTTTGTGTGTGTAAATGTTGATGTTGTGTATCTGTGTTTTCTCTTCCTGTGTTTTGGTTCTGTTCTTGTCTGTGTGGTGTATTATTTTCCTCTTCTATTTGATCGTAGTTTTGTGTTTGTCGTAAAGCGTATGCGTTGTTTCTTTGTAAATGTGTGTTCCTACCGTTTTCTGAGTATTCGTCTAATAGGTTTCGTACTCTTATATTTGGCATAATGTGTTGTGATTGTTGATTTTGATTATTTATTGGTGTGCCTTGTCTGTTTGTGTTTGTATGTAGTTCTTTATTTAGTTCTTCTATTGTCATGTCTAATAATGATTTGTTGATGTTATTGTCTGAATTGTTTTGATCTGTTTGCGTCTCCTCTATGTTTATGTTTATCGTCGCGCCTGCTCTTGCTGGCGTGAATGCCGGCGTTCGTAGCATGTTTATAGATTTATTTATTATATCTAAATTTGTAATTGAAATTAATAATTTATTATTATTATTTTTTTTGTAATAAGTGTTTTTGTCTCTAATGTTTTTAAGTTTGGTGTGTAATAGTAAGTTGTGTGATTGTGTTGTGTGGTATGTTTGATTTTTTGGTGTGTTTATGTTGTCTGTATTGTATGTTTCATATATAATTTATTCTATTCGTTTTGTGTAATATAATATAATGTATTATTGTTTGTTGTATGAGAGAGTTTTATGTTTGGTTAGTTGTGTAATGTGTATCTCTGTATGTGTCACAATTTTCGTTTTAATATGTTAAACTTATGTGAGTTTTTCACGTTGGGCGCCATTGTAACGTGACTAGGGCCGCAGTAAAATACATCATGTAATATTACAAAAAACCATTTATTAAATTATAAATCTCCACTTACAGGTTAACTTAGCACTTAATCCCTAATGGACACTATATCTAACACTAGCGATTCGCTCGCTCGCACAACTCTAACTCAACTCATTGCGGGGCCGCGTTACGCAGAACGCGTCGCCCCCACTCTTACTCTCTCTCTCTCTCTCTCTCTGTAACGGTCCGTTACAACAGACTACCTGTAATTCTCCCATTTTTCATCGGATCAAAAACTTTCATAATGAAAAGTTGTAGAACTCTTTGGGGGGCAAAAGGAACTCCAGATAAAAATTTGATTTTTTGAAATTTTTTTATTTTTGGAAAAAACAGACTGCCTGTAATTCTCCCATTTGTCATAAGATCAAAAACATTCATAATGAAAAGTTGTAGAACTCTTTGGGGGGCAAAAGGAACTCCAGAGATAAAACCGAGTTTTTGAAATTTTTGTATTTTTGGATTTTTGGAAAAACAGACTACCTGTAATTCTCCCATTTGTCATCGGATTAAAAACTTAAATAATGAAAAGTTTGTAGAACTCTTTGGGGGGCAAAAGGAACTCCAGAGAAAAACCCGAGTTTTTGATTTTTTGGATTTTTGGATTTCTTGAAAAACCGACTACCTGTAATTCTCCCATTTGTCATCGGATCAAAAACTGTCATGATGAAAAGTCGTAGAACTCATTGGGAGGCAAAAGGAACTCCAGAGATAAAACCAAGTTTTCGAAATTTTTTTATTTTTGGATTTTTGGAAAAACAGACTACCCGTAATTCTCCCATTTGTCATCGGATGAAAAACTTTAATAATGAAAAGATGTAGAACTCTTTGGGGGCAAAAGGAACTCCAGAGAAAAACCGAGATTTTGAATTTTTTGGATTTTTTGATTTTTGGAAAAACAGACTACCTGTAATTCTCCCATTTGTCATCGGGTCAAAAACTTTCATAATGAAAAGTTGTAGAACTCTTTGGGGGGCAAAAGGAACTCCAGAGAAAAAACCGAGATTTTGAATTTTTTGGATTTTTTGATTTTTGGAAAAACAGACTACCTGTAATTCTCCCATTTTTCATCGGATCAAAAACTTCCATAATGAAAAGTTGTAGAACTCTTTGGGGGGCAAAAGGAACTCCAGAGAAAAACCCGAGTTTTTGAATTTTTTGGATTTTTGGATTTTTTGAAAAACAGACTACCTGTAATTTTCCTATTTGTCATCGGATCAAAAATTTTCATGATGAAAAGTCGTAGAACTCATTGGGAGGCAAAAGGAACTCAAGAGAAACATTTGATTTTTTGAAATTTTTTTTTGTTTGGAAAAACAGACTACCCGTAATTCTCCCATTTGTCATCGGATGAAAAACTTTAATAATGAAAAGATGTAGAACTCTTTGGGGGCAAAAGGAACTCCAGAGAAAAAACCGAGATTTTGAATTTTTTGGATTTTTTGATTTTTGGAAAAACAGACTACCTGTAATTCTCCCATTTTTCATCGGATCAAAAACTTTCATAATGAAAAGTTGTAGAACTCTTTGGGGGGCAAAAGGAACTCCAGATAAAAATTTGATTTTTTGAAATTTTTTTATTTTTGGAAAAAACAGACTGCCTGTAATTCTCCCATTTGTCATAAGATCAAAAACATTCATAATGAAAAGTTGTAGAACTCTTTGGGGGGCAAAAGGAACTCCAGAGATAAAACCGAGTTTTTGAAATTTTTGTATTTTTGGATTTTTGGAAAAACAGACTACCTGTAATTCTCCCATTTGTCATCGGATTAAAAACTTTCATAATGAAAAGTGAACTCTTTGGGGGCAAAAGGAACTCCAGAGAAAAATTTGATTTTTTGAAATTTTGTTATTTTTGGATTTTTGGAAAAACAGACTACCTGTAATTCTCCCATTTGTCATCGGATCAAAAACTTAAATAATGAAAAGTTGTAGAACTCTTTGGGGGGCAAAAGGAACTCCAGAGAAAAACCCGAGTTTTTGATTTTTTGGATTTTTTGAAAAACCGACTACCTGTAATTCTCCCATTTGTCATCGGATCAAAAACTGTCATGATGAAAAGTCGTAGAACTCATTGGGAGGCAAAAGGAACTCCAGAGATAAAACCAAGTTTTCGAAATTTTTTTATTTTTGGATTTTTGGAAAAACAGACTACCCGTAATTCTCCCATTTATCATCGGATGAAAAACTTTAATAATGAAAAGATGTAGAACTCTTTGGGGGCAAAAGGAACTCCAGAGAAAAATTTGATTTTTTGAAATTTTGTTATTTTTGGATTTTTGGAAAAACAGACTACCTGTAATTCTCCCATTTGTCATCGGATCAAAAACTTAAATAATGAAAAGTTGTAGAACTCTTTGGGGGGCAAAAGGAACTCCAGAGAAAAACCCGAGTTTTTGAATTTTTTGGATTTTTGGATTTTTTGAAAAACAGACTACCTGTAATTTTCCTATTTGTCATCGGATCAAAAATTTTCATTATGAAAAGTCGTAGAACTCATTGGGAGGCAAAAGGAACTCAAAAGAAACATTTGATTTTTTGAAATTTTTTTTTGTTTGAAAAAACAGACTGCCTGTAAATTCTCCCATTTTTCATAAGATCAAAAACTTTCATAATGAAAAGTTGTAGAACTCTTTGGGGGGCAAAAGGAACTCCAGAGATAAAACCAAGTTTTCCAAATTTTTATTATTTTTGGATTTTTGGAAAAACAGACTACCCGTAATTCTCCCATTTGTCATCGGATGAAAAACTTTAATAATGAAAAGATGTAGAACTCTTTGGGGGCAAAAGGAACTCCAGAGAAAAAACCGAGATTTTGAATTTTTTGGATTTTTTGATTTTTGGAAAAACAGACTACCTGTAATTCTCCCATTTGTCATCGGATCAAAAACTTTCATAATGAAAAGTTGTAGAACTCTTTGGGGGGCAAAAGGAACTCCAGATAAAAATTTGATTTTATGAAATTTTTTTTATTTTTGGAAAAAACAGACTGCCTGTAATTCTCCCATTTGTCATAAGATCAAAAACATTCATAATGAAAAGTTGTAGAACTCTTTGGGGGGCAAAAGGAACTCCAGAGATAAAACCGAGTTTTTGAAATTTTTGTATTTTTGGATTTTTGGAAAAGCAGACTACCTGTAATTCTCCCATTTGTCATCGGATCAAAAACTTTCATAATGAAAAGTTGTAGAACTCTTTGAGGGGCAAAAGCAACTCCAGAGAAAAAACCGAGTTTTTGAATTTTTTTGATTTTTTGATTTTTGGAAAACAGACTACCTGTAATTCTCCCATTTGTCATCGGATCAAAAACTTTCATAATGATAAGTTGTAGAAATCTTTGGGGGGCAGAAGCAACTCCAGAGATAAAACCGAGTTTTTGAAATTTTTGTATTTTTGGATTTTTGGAAAAACAGACTGCCTGTAATTCTCCCATTTGTCATAAGATCAAAAACATTCATGATGAAAAGATGTAGAACTCTTTGGGGGCAAAAGGAACTCCAGAGAAAAACCGAGATTTTGAATTTTTTGGATTTTTTGATTTTTGGAAAAACAGACTACCTGTAATTCTCCCATTTGTCATCGGGTCAAAAACTTTCATAATGAAAAGTTGTAGAACTCTTTGGGAGGCAAAAGGAACTCCAGAGAAAAAACCGAGATTTTGAATTTTTTGGATTTTTTGATTTTTGGAAAAACAGACTACCTGTAATTCTCCCATTTGTCATCGGATCAAAAACTTTCATAATGAAAAGTTGTAGAACTCTTTGGGGGGCAAAAGGAACTCCAGATAAAAATTTGATTTTTTGAAATTTTTTTATTTTTGAAAAAACAGACTGCCTGTAATTCTCCCATTTGTCATGAGAACAAAAACATTCATGATGAAAAGGTGTAGAACTCATTGGGGGGCAAAAGGAACTCCAGAGATAAAACCAAGTTTTCGAAATTTTTTTATTTTTGGATTTTTGGAAAAACAGACTACCCGTAATTCTCCCATTTGTCATAAGATCAAAAACTTTCATAATGAAAAGTTGTAGAATTCTTTGGGGGGCAAAAGGAACTCCAGATAAAAATTTGATTTTTTGAAATTTTTTTATTTTTGGAAAAAACAGACTGCCTGAAATTCTCCCATTTGTCATAAGATCAAAAACATTCATAATGAAAAGTTGTAGAACTCTTTGGGGGCAAAAGGAACTCCAGAGATAAAACCGAGTTTTTGAAATTTTTGTATTTTTGGATTTTTGGAAAAGCAGACTACCTGTAATTCTCCCATTTGTCATCGGATCAAAAACTTTCATAATGAAAAGTTGTAGAACTCTTTGGGGGGCAAAAGGAACTCCAGAGAAAAACCCGAGTTTTTGAATTTTTTGGATTTTTGGATTTTTTGAAAAACAGACTACCTGTAATTTTCCTATTTTTCATCGGATCAAAAATTTTCATGATGAAAAGTCGTAGAACTCATTGGGAGGCAAAAGGAACTCAAGAGAAACATTTGATTTTTTGAAATTTTGTTTTGTTTGAAAAAACAGACTGCCTGTAAATTCTCCCATTTGTCATCGGATGAAAAACTTTAATAATGAAAAGATGTAGAACTCTTTGGGGGCAAAAGGAACTCCAGAGAAAAAACCGAGATTTTGAATTTTTTGGATTTTTTGATTTTTGGAAAAACAGACTACCTGTAATTCTTCCATTTGTCATCGGATCAAAAACTTTCATTATGAAAAGTCGTAGAACTCTTTGGGGGGCAAAACGAACTCCAGAGAAAAATTTGATTTTTTGAAATTTTTTTATTTTTGGAAAAAACAGACTGCCTGTAATTCTCCCATTTGTCATAAGATCAAAAACATTCATAATGAAAAGTTGTAGAACTCTTTGGGGGGCAAAAGGAACTCCAGAGATAAAACCGAGTTTTTGAAATTTTTGTATTTTTGGATTTTTGGAAAAACAGACTACCTGTAATTCTCCCATTTGTCATCGGATCAAAAACTTTCATAATGAAAAGTTGTAGAACTCTTTGGAGGCAAAAGGAACTCCAGAGAAAAATTTGATTTTTTGAAATTTTGTTATTTTTGGATTTTTGGAAAAACAGACTACCTGTAATTCTCCCATTTGTCATCGGATCAAAAACTTTCATAATGAAAAGTTGTAGAACTCTTTGGGGGGCAAAAGGAACTCCAGAGAAAAACCCGAGTTTTTGATTTTTTGGATTTTTGGATTTTTTGAAAAACCGACTACCTGTAATTCTCCCATTTGTCATCGGATCAAAAACTGTCATGATGAAAAGTCGTAGAACTCATTGGGAGGCAAAAGGAACTCAAGAGAAACATTTGATTTTTTGAAATTTTTTTTTTTTTGAAAAAACAGACTGCCTGTAATTCTCCCATTTGTCATAAGATCAAAAACATTCATGATGAAAAGGTGTAGAACTCATTGGGGGGCAAAAGGAACTCCAGAGATAAAACCAAGTTTTCGAAATTTTTTTATTTTTGGATTTTTGGAAAAACAGACTACCCGTAATTCTCCCATTTGTCATCGGATGAAAAACTTTAATAATGAAAAGATGTAGAACTCTTTGGGGGCAAAAGGAACTCCAGAGAAAAAACCGAGATTTTGAATTTTTTGGATTTTTTGATTTTTTGAAAAACAGACTACCTGTAATTCTCCCATTTTTCATCGGATCAAAAACTTTCATAATGAAAAGTTGTAGAACTCTTTGGGGGGCAAAAGGAACTCCAGAGAAAAACCCGAGTTTTTGATTTTTTGGATTTTTGGATTTTTGGAAAAACAGACTACCTGTAATTCTCCCATTTGTCATCGGATCAAAAACTTTCATAATGAAAAGTTGTAGAACTCTTTGGGGGCAAAAGGAACTCCAGAGAAAAATTTGATTTTTTGAAATTTTGTTATTTTTGGATTTTTGGAAAAACAGACTACCTGTAATTCTCCCATTTGTCATCGGATCAAAAACTTTCATAATGAAAAGTTGTAGAACTCTTTGGGGGGCAAAAGGAACTCCAGAGATAAAACCGAGTTTTCGAAATTTTTTTATTTTTGGATTTTTGGAAAAACAGACTACCTGTAATTCTCCCATTTGTCATCGGATGAAAAACTTTAATAATGAAAAGATGTAGAACTCTTTGGGGGCAAAAGGAACTCCAGAGAAAAAACCGAGATTTTGAATTTTTTGGATTTTTTGATTTTTGGAAAAACAGACTACCTGTAATTCTCCCATTTGTCATCGGATCAAAAACTTTCATAATGAAAAGTTGTAGAATTCTTTGGGGGGCAAAAGGAACTCCAGATAAAAATTTGATTTTATGAAATTTTTTTATTTTTGGAAAAAACAGACTGCCTGTAATTCTCCCATTTGTCATAAGATCAAAAACATTCATAATGAAAAGTTGTAGAACTCTTTGGGGGGCAAAAGGAACTCCAGAGATAAAACCAAGTTTTCCAAATTTTTATTATTTTTGGATTTTTGGAAAAACAGACTACCCGTAATTCTCCCAGTTGTCATCGGATGAAAAACTTTAATAATGAAAAGATGTAGAACTCTTTGGGGGCAAAAGGAACTCCAGAGAAAAAACCGAGATTTTGAATTTTTTGGATTTTTTGATTTTTGGAAAAACAGACTACCTGTAATTCTCCCATTTTTCATCGGATCAAAAACTTCCATAATGAAAAGTTGTAGAACTCTTTGGGGGCAAAAGGAACTCCAGAGAAAAACCCGAGTTTTTGAATTTTTTGGATTTTTGGATTTTTGGAAAAACAGACTACCTGTAATTCTCCCATTTGTCATCGGATCAAAAACTTTCATAATGAAAAGTTGTAGAACTCTTTGGGGGCAAAAGGGAACCCAGAGAAAAATTTGGTTTTTTGGAATTTTTTTATTTTTGGAATTTTTGGAAAAAAGACCACCTGTAAATCTTCCATTTTTCATGGGGTCAACAACTTTATTAATGAAAAATAGTAGAACTCTTTGGGGGCAAAAGGAACTCCAGAGAAAAAACCGAGATTTTGAATTTTTTGGATTTTTTGAAAAACAGACTACCTGTAATTCTCCCATTTGTCATCGGATCAAAAACTTTTATGAGGCAAAGTTGTAGAACACTTTGGGGGGCAAAAGGAACTCCAGAGATAAAACCGAGTTTTTCAAATTTTTTTATTTTTTGATTTTTGGAAAAACAGACTACCTGTAATTCTCCCATTTGTCATCGGATTAAAAACTTTCATAATGAAAAGTTGTAGAACTCTTTGGGGGCAAAAGGAACTCCAGAGAAAAATTTGATTTTTTGAAATTTTTTTATTTTTGGATTTTTGAAAAACAGACTACCTGTAATTCTCCCATTTGTCATCGGATCAAAAACATTCATAATGAAAAGTTGTAGAACTCTTTGGGGGCAAAAGGAACTCCAGAGATAAAACCGAGTTTTTGAAATTTTTGTATTTTTGGATTTTTGGAAAAACAGACTACCTGTAATTCTCCCATTTGTCATCGGATGAAAAACTTTCATAATGAAAAGTTGTAGAACTCTTTGGGGGTAAAAGGAACTCCATAGAAAAATTTGATTTTTTTGAATTTTTTTTATTTTTGGATTTTTGGAAAAACAGACTACCTGTAATTCTCCCATTTGTCATCGGATCAAAAACTTAAATAATGAAAAGTTGTAGAACTCTTTGGGGGGCAAAAGGAACTCCAGAGAAAAACCCGAGTTTTTGATTTTTTGGATTTTTTGAAAAACCGACTACCTGTAATTCTCCCATTTGTCATCGGATCAAAAACTTAAATAATGAAAAGTTGTAGAACTCTTTGGGGGGCAAAAGGAACTCCAGAGAAAAAACCGAGATTTTGAATTTTTTGGATTTTTTGATTTTTTGAAAAACAGACTACCTGTAATTCTCCCATTTTTCATCGGATCAAAAACTTTCATAATGAAAAGTTGTAGAATTCTTTGGGGGGCAAAAGGAACTCCAGATAAAAATTTGATTTTTTGAAATTTTGTTATTTTTGGATTTTTGGAAAAACAGACTACCTGTAATTCTCCCATTTGTCATCGGATCAAAAACTTTCATAATGAAAAGTTGTAGAACTCTTTGGGGGGCAAAAGGAACTCCAGAGAAAAAACCGAGATTTTGAATTTTTTTTATTTTTGATTTTTGGAAAAAACAGACTGCCTGTAATTCTTCCATTTTTCATAAGATCAAAAACTTTTATGATGAAAAGTTGTAGAACTCTTTGGGGGGCAAAAGAAACTTAAAAGAAAAATTTGATTTTTTGAAATTTTTTTATTTTTTGAAAAAACAGACTGCCTGTAATTCTCCCATTTGTCATAAGATCAAAAACTTTCATAATGAAAAGTTGTAGAACTCTTTATGGGCAAAAGAAACTCCATAGAAAAAACCGAGTTTTTGAAATTTTTGTATTTTTGGATTTTTGGAAAAGCAGACTACCTGTAATTCTCCCATTTGTCATCGGATCAAAAACTTTCATAATGAAAAGATGTAGAACTCTTTGGGGGCAAAAGGAACTCCAGAGAAAAAACCGAGATTTTGAATTTTTTGGATTTTTTGATTTTTGGAAAAACAGACTACCTGTAATTCTCCCATTTTTCATCGGATCAAAAACTTTCATAATGAAAAGTTGTAGAACTCTTTGGGGGGCAAAAGGAACTCCAGATAAAAATTTGATTTTTTGAAATTTTTTTATTTTTGGAAAAAACAGACTGCCTGTAATTCTCCCATTTGTCATAAGATCAAAAACATTCATAATGAAAAGTTGTAGAACTCTTTGGGGGGCAAAAGGAACTCCAGAGATAAAACCGAGTTTTTGAAATTTTTGTATTTTTGGATTTTTGGAAAAGCAGACTACCTGTAATTCTCCCATTTGTCATCGGATCAAAAACTTTCATAATGAAAAGTTGTAGAACTCTTTGGGGGGCAAAAGGAACTCCAGAGATAAAACCGAGTTTTTGAAATTTTTGTATTTTTGTATTTTTGGAAAAACAGACTACCTGTAATTCTCCCATTTGTCATCGGATCAAAAACTTTCATAATGAAAAGTTGTAGAACTCTTTGGGGGGCAAAAGGAACTCCAGAGATAAAACCGAGTTTTTGAAATTTTTGTATTTTTGTATTTTTGGAAAAACAGACTACCTGTAATTCTCCCATTTGTCATCGGATCAAAAACTTTCATAATGAAAAGTTGTAGAACTCTTTGGGGGGCAAAAGGAACTCCAGAGAAAAACCCGAGTTTTTGAATTTTTTGGATTTTTTGATTTTTGGAAAACAGACTACCTGTAATTCTCCCATTTTTCATCGGATCAAAAACTTCCATAATGAAAAGTTGTAGAACTCTTTGGGGGGCAAAAGGAACTCCAGAGAAAAAACCGAGATTTTGAATTTTTTGGATTTTTTGATTTTTGGAAAAACAGACTACCTGTAATTCTCCCATTTTTCATCGGATCAAAAACTTCCATAATGAAAAGTTGTAGAACTCTTTGGGGGGCAAAAGGAACTCCAGAGAAAAAACCGAGATTTTGAATTTTTTGGATTTTTTTATGTTTGAAAAAACAGACTGCCTGTAATTCTCCCATTTGTCATAAGATCAAAAACATTCATGATGAAAAGGTGTAGAACTCATTGGGGGGCAAAAGGAACTCCAGAGATAAAACCAACTTTTCGAAATTTTTTTATTTTTGGATTTTTGGAAAAACAGACTACCCGTAATTCTCCCATTTGTCATCGGATCAAACACTTTCATAATGAAAAGTTGTAGAACTCTTTGGGGGGCAAAAGGAACTCCAGATAAAAATTTGATTTTTTGAAATTTTCTTATTTTTGGAAAAAACAGACTGCCTGTAATTCTCCCATTTGTCATAAGATCAAAAACATTCATAATGAAAAGTTGTAGAACTCTTTGGGGGGCAAAAGGAACTCCAGAGATAAAACCGAGTTTTTGAAATTTTTGTATTTTTGGATTTTTGGAAAAACAGACTACCCGTAATTCTCCCATTTGTCATCGGATGAAAAACTTTAATAATGAAAAGTTGTAGAACTCTTTGGGGGCAAAAGGAACTCCAGAGAAAAACCCGAGTTTTTGAATTTTTTGGATTTTTGGATTTTTTGAAAAACAGACTACCTGTAATTCTCCCATTTGTCATCGGATCAAAAACTTTCATAATGAAAAGTTGTAGAACTCATTGGGGGGCAAAAGGAACTCCAGAGAGAAAATCGATTTTTTGAAATTTTTTTATTTTTGGAAAAAACAGACTGCCTGTAATTCTCCCATTTGTCATCGGATTAAAAACTTTCATAATGAAAAGTTGTAGAACTCTTTGGGGGCAAAAGGAACTCCAGAGAAAAACCGAGATTTTGAATTTTTTGGATTTTTTGATTTTTGGAAAAACAGACTACCTGTAATTCTCCCATTTTTCATCGGATCAAAAACTTTCATAATGAAAAGTTGTAGAACTCTTTGGGGGGCAAAAGGAACTCCAGAGAAAAATTTGATTTTTTGAAATTTTTTTATTTTTGGAAAAAACAGACTGCCTGTAATTCTCCCATTTGTCATAAGATCAAAAACTTTCATAATGAAAAGTTGTAGAATTCTTTGGGGGGCAAAAGGAACTCCAGAGATAAAACCGAGTTTTTGAAATTTTTGTATTTTTGGATTTTTGGAAAAGCAGACTACCTGTAATTCTCCCATTTGTCATCGGATCAAAAACTTTAATAATGAAAAGATGTAGAACTCTTTGGGGGCAAAAGGAACTCCAGAGAAAAACCGAGATTTTGAATTTTTTGGATTTATGATTTTTCAAAAAACAGACTGCCTGTAATTCTCCCATTTGTCATCGGATTAAAAACTTTCATAATGAAAAGTTGTAGAACTCTTTGGGGGCAAAAGGAACTCCAGATAAAAATTTGATTTTATGAAATTTTTTTATTTTTGGAAAAAACAGACTGCCTGTAATTCTCCCATTTGTCATAAGATCAAAAACATTCATAATGAAAAGTTGTAGAACTCTTTGGGGGGCAAAAGGAACTCCAGAGATAAAACCGAGTTTTTGAAATTTTTGTATTTTTGGATTTTTGGAAAAGCAGACTACCTGTAATTCTCCCATTTGTCATCGGATCAAAAACTTTCATAATGAAAAGTGAACTCTTTGGGGGCAAAAGGAACTCCAGAGAAAATTTGATTTTTTGAAATTTTGTTATTTTTGGATTTTTGGAAAAACAGACTACCTGTAATTCTCCCATTTGTCATCGGATCAAAAACTTAAATAATGAAAAGTTGTAGAACTCTTTGGGGGGCAAAAGGAACTCCAGAGAAAAAACCGAGATTTTGAATTTTTTGGAATTTTGGATTTTTTGAAAAACAGACTACCTGTAATTTTCCTATTTGTCATCGGATCAAAAATTTTCATGATGAAAAGTCGTAGAACTCATTGGGAGGCAAAAGGAACTCAAGAGAAACATTTGATTTTTTGAAATTTTTTTATGTTTGAAAAAACAGACTGCCTGTAATTCTCCCATTTGTCATAAGATCAAAAACATTCATGATGAAAAGGTGTAGAACTCATTGGGGGGCAAAAGGAACTCCAGAGATAAAACCAAGTTTTCGAAATTTTTGGATTTTTGGATTTTTGGAAAAACAGACTACCTGTAATTCTCCCATTTGTCATCAGATCAAAAACATTCATGATGAAAAGATGTAGAACTCTTTGGGGGCAAAAGGAACTCCAGAGAAAAAACCGAGATTTTGAATTTTTTGGATTTTTTGATTTTTGGAAAAACAGACTACCTGTAATTCTCCCATTTGTCATCGGATCAAAAACTTTCATAATGAAAAGTTGTAGAACTCTTTGGGGGGCAAAAGGAACTCCAGAGATAAAACCGAGTTTTCGAAATTTTTTTATTTTTGGATTTTTGGAAAAACAGACTACCTGTAATTCTCCCATTTGTCATCGGATCAAAAACTTTCATAATGAAAAGTTGTAGAACTCTTTGGGGGCAAAAGGAACTCCAGAGAAAAATTTGATTTTTTGAAATTTTGTTATTTTTGGATTTTTGGAAAAACAGACTACCTGTAATTCTCCCATTTGTCATCGGGTCAAAAACTTTCATAATGAAAAGTTGTAGAACTCTTTGGGGGGCAAAAGGAACTCCAGAGAAAAAACCGAGATTTTGAATTTTTTGGATTTTTTGATTTTTGGAAAAACAGACTACCTGTAATTCTCCCATTTGTCATCGGATCAAAAACTTTCATAATGAAAAGTTGTAGAACTCTTTGGGGGCAAAAGGAACTCCAGAGAAAAAACCGAGTTTTTGAATTTTTTTGATTTTTTGATTTTTGGAAAAACAGACTACCTGTAATTCTCCCATTTGTCATCGGATCAAAAACTTTCATAATGAAAAGTTGTAGAACTCTTTGGGGGGCAAAAGGAACTCCAGAGAAAAATTTGATTTTTTGAAATTTTTTTATTTTTGGAAAAAACAGACTGCCTGTAATTCTCCCATTTGTCATAAGATCAAAAACATTCATAATGAAAAGTTGTAGAACTCTTTGGGGGGCAAAAGGAACTCCAGAGATAAAACCGAGTTTTTGAAATTTTTGTATTTTTGGATTTTTGGAAAAGCAGACTACCTGTAATTCTCCCATTTGTCATCGGATCAAAAACTTTCATAATGAAAAGTTGTAGAACTCTTTGGGGGGCAAAAGGAACTCCAGAGAAAAACCCGAGTTTTTGATTTTTTTGATTTTTGGATTTTTTGAAAAACCGACTACCTGTAATTCTCCCATTTGTCATCGGATTAAAAACTTTCATAATGAAAAGTGAACTCTTTGGAGGCAAAAGGAACTCCAGAGAAAAATTTGATTTTTTGAAATTTTGTTATTTTTGGATTTTTGGGAAAACAGACTACCTGTAATTCTCCCATTTGTCATCGGATCAAAAACTTAATTAATGAAAAGTGGTAGAACTCTTTGGGGGCAAAAGGAACTCCAGAGAAAAAACCGAGATTTTGAAATTTTTGGATTTTTTGATTTTTGGAAAAACAGACTACCTGTAATTCTCCCATTTGTCATCGGATCAAAAACTTTCATAATGAAAAGTTGTAGAACTCTTTGGGGGGCAAAAGGAACTCCAGAGAAAAAACCGAGTTTTTGAATTTTTTGGATTTTTTGATTTTTGGAAAAACAGACTACCTGTAATTCTCCCATTTGTCATCGGATCAAAAACTTTCATAATGAAAAGTTGTAGAACTCTTTGGGGGGCAAAAGGAACTCCAGATAAAAATTTGATTTTTTGAAATTTTTTTATTTTTGAAAAAACAGACTACCTGTAATTCTCCCATGTGTCATCGTATCAACAACTTAAATACTGAAAAGATGTAAAGTTCTTGAACTCTTTGGGGGGCAAAAGGAACTCCAGAGAAAAAACCGAGTTTTTGAAATTTTTATTTTTGGATTTTTGGAAAAACAGACTACCTGTAATTCTTCCATTTGTCATCGGATCAAAAACTTTCATAATGAAAAGTTGTAGAACTCTTTGGGGGGCAAAAGGAACTCCAGAGAAAAATTTGATTTTTCGAAATTTTTTTATTTTTGGAAAAAACAGACTGCCTGTAATTCTCCCATTTGTCATAAGATCAAAAACATTCATAATGAAAAGTTGTAGAACTCTTTGGGGGGCAAAAGGAACTCCAGAGATAAAACCGATTTTTTGAAATTTTTGTATTTTTGGAAAAGCAGACTACCTGTAATTCTCCCATTTGTCATCGGATCAAAAACTTTCATAATGAAAAGTTGTAGAACTCTTTGGGGGGCAAAAGGAACTCCAGAGAAAAACCCGAGTTTTTGAATTTTTTGGATTTTTGGATTTTTTGAAAAACAGACTACCTGTAATTCTCCCATTTTTCATCGGATCAAAAACTTTCATAATGAAAAGTTGTAGAACTCTTTGGGGGGCAAAACGAACTCCAGAGAAAATTTGATTTTTTGAAATTTTTTTATGTTTGAAAAAACAGACTGCCTGTAATTCTCCCATTTGTCATCGGATCAAAAACTTTCATAATGAAAAGTTGTAGAACTCTTTTGGGGCAAAAGGACCTCCCGAGAAAAAAACGGTGTTTTTAAATTTATTTGATTTTTGATTTTTGGAAAAACAGACTACCTGTAATTCTCCCGTTTGTCATCGGATCAAAAACTTTCATAATGAAAAGTTGTAGAACGCTTTGGGGGGCAAAAGGAAGTCCAGAGATAAAAATTTGATTTTTTGAAATTTTTTTATTTTTGGAAAAACCAGACTACCCGTTATTCTCCCATTTGTCATAAGAACAAAAACTTTCATAATGAAAAGTTGTAGAACTCATTGGGGGGCAAAAGGAACTCCAGAGATAAAACCGAGTTTTTGAAATTTTTGTATTTTTGGATTTTTGGAAAAGCAGACTACCTGTAATTCTCCCATTTGTCATCGGATCAAAAACTTTCATAATGAAAAGTTGTAGAACTCTTTGGGGGGCAAAAGGAACTCCAGAGAAAAAACCGAGTTTTTGAATTTTTTTGATTTTTTGATTTTTGGAAAAACAAACTACCTGTGTAATTCTCCCATTTTTCATCGGATAAAAAACTTTCATAATGAAAAGTTGTAGAACTCTTTGGGGGCAAAAGGAACACCAGAGAAAAATCTGATTTTTTGAAATTTTTTTTATTTTTGGAAAAACAGACTACCTGTAATTTTTCCATTTGTCATCGGATCAAAAAATTTCAAAATGTAAAGTAGTAGAACTTCTTGGGGGGCAAAAGGAACTCCAGAGAAAAAACCGAGTTTTTGAAATTTTTGTATTTTTGGATTTTTGGAAAAACAGACTACCTGTAATTCTCCCATTTGTCATCGGATTAAAAACTTTCATAATGAAAAGTTGTAGAACTCTTTGGGGGTAAAAGGAACTCCAGAGAAAAATTTGATTTTTTGAAATTTTGTTATTTTTGGATTTTTGGAAAAACAGACTACCTGTAATTCTCCCATTTGTCATCGGATCAAAAACTTAAATAATGAAAAGTTGTAGAACTCTTTGGGGGGCAAAAGGAACTCCAGAGAAAAAACCGAGATTTTGAATTTTTTTGATTTTTGGATTTTTGGAAAAACAGACTACCTGTAATTCTCCCATTTTTCATCGGATCAAAAACTTTCATAATGAAAAGTTGTAGAACTCTTTGGGGGGCAAAACGAACTCCAGAGATAAAACCAAGTTTTCGAAATTTTTTTATTTTTGGATTTTTGGAAAAACAGACTACCTGTAATTCTCCCATTTTTCATCGGATCAAAAACTTTCATAATGAAAAGTTGTAGAACTCTTTGGGGGGCAAAAGGAACTCCAGAGAAAAATTTGATTTTTTGAAATTTTTTTATTTTTGGAAAAAACAGACTACCTGTAATTCTCCCATTTGTCATCGGATCAAAAACTTTCATAATGAAAAGTTGTAGAACTCTTTGGGGGGCAAAAGGATCTCCAGAGAAAAAACCGAGTTTTTGAATTTTTTTGATTTTTTGATTTTTGGAAAAACAGACTACCTGTAATTCTCCCATTTGTCATCGGATCAAAAACTTTCATAATGAAAAGATGTAGAACTCTTTGGGGGCAAATGGAACTCTAGAGAAAAATTTGATTTTTTTGAAATTTTTTTTTGTATGAAAAAACAGACTGCCTGTAAATTCTCCCATTTTTCATAAGATCAAAAACTTTCATAATGAAAAGTTGTAGAACTCTTTGGGGGGCAAAAGGAACTCCAGAGATAAAACCGAGTTTTTGAAATTTTTGGATTTTTGGATTTTTGGAAAAACAGACTACCTGTAATTCTCCCATTTGTCATCGGATCAAAAACTTTCATAATGAAAAGTTGTAGAACTCTTTGGGGGGCAAAAGGAACTCCAGAGAAAAAACCGAGTTTTTGAATTTTTTGGATTTTTTGATTTTTGGAAAACAGACTACCTGTAATTCTCCCATTTGTCATCGGATCAAAAACTTTCATGATGAAAAGTCGTAGAACTCATTGGAGGGCAAAATGAAATCCAGAGAAAAATTTGATTTTTTGAAATTTTTTTATTTTTGGAAAAAACAGACTGCCTGTAATTCTCCCATTTGTCATAAGATCAAAAACTTCCATAATGAAAAGTTGTAGAATTCTTTGGGGGGCAAAAGGAACTCCAGAGAAAAACCCGAGTTTTTGATTTTTTGGATTTTTGGATTTTTGGAAAAACAGACTACCTGTAATTCTCCCATTTGTCATCGGATCAAAAACTTTCATAATGAAAAGTTGTAGAACTCTTTGGGGGGCAAAAGGAACTCCAGAGAAAAAACCGAGATTTTGAATTTTTTGGATTTTTTGATTTTTGGAAAAACAGACTACCTGTAATTCTCCCATTTGTCATCGGATCAAAAACTTTCATAATGAAAAGTTGTAGAACTCTTTGGGGGGCAAAAGGAACTCCAGAGAAAAAACCGAGTTTTTGAATTTTTTTGATTTTTTGATTTTTGGAAAAACAGACTACCTGTAATTCTCCCATTTGTCATCGGATCAAAAACTTTTATGAGGCAAAATTGTAGAACACTTTGGAGGGCAAAAGAAACTCCAAAGAAAAAACCGAGTTTTTGAATTTTTTGGATTTTTTGATTTTTGGAAAAACAGACTACCTGTAATTCTCCCATTTGTCATCGGATCAAAAACTTTCATAATGAAAAGTTGTAGAACTCTTTGAGGGGCAAAAGCAACTCCAGAGAAAAAACCGAGTTTTTGAATTTTTTTGATTTTTTGATTTTTGGAAAAACAGACTACCTGTAATTCTCCCATTTGTCATCGGATCAAAAACTTTCATAATGAAAAGTTGTAGAACTCTTTGAGGGGCAAAAGGAACTCCAGAGAAAAATTTGAATTTTCTTGATTTTTTTATTTTTGGAAAAAACAGACTGCCTGTAATTCTCCCATTTGCCATAAGATCAAAAACATTCATAATGAAAAGTTGTAGAACTCTTTGGGGGGCAAAAGGAACTCCAGAGAAAAACCCGAGTTTTTGAATTTTTTGGATTTTTTGATTTTTGGAAAACAGACTACCTGTAATTCTCCCATTTTTCATCGGATCAAAAACTTCCATAATGAAAAGTTGTAGAACTCTTTGGGGGGCAAAAGGAACTCAGGAGAAAAATTTGATTTTTTGAAATTTTTTTATTTTTGGAAAAACAGACTACCTGTAATTCTCCCATTTGTCATCGGATTAAAAACTTTCATAATGAAAAGTTGTAGAACTCTTTGGGGGCAAAAGGAACTCCAGAGATAAAACCGAGTTTTTGAAATTTTTGTATTTTTGGATTTTTGGAAAAGCAGACTACCTGTAATTCTCCCATTTGTCATCGGATCAAAAACTTTCATAATGAAAAGTTGTAGAACTCTTTGGGGGGCAAAAGGAACTCCAGAGATAAAACCGAGTTTTTGAAATTTTTTTATTTTTGGATTTTTGGAAAAACAGACTACCTGTAATTCTCCCATTTTTCATCGGATCAAAAACTTTCATAATGAAAATTTGTAGAACTCTTTGGGGGGCAAAAGGAACTCCAGAGAAAAATTTGATTTTTTGAAATTTTTTTATTTTTGGAAAAAACAGACTACCTGTAATTCTCCCATTTTTCATCGCATCAAAAACTTTCATAATGAAAAGTTGTAGAACTCTTTGGGGGCAAAAGGAACTCCAGAGAAAAAACCGAGTTTTTAAATTTTTTAGATTTTTTTATTTTTGGAATAACAGACTACCCGTAATTCTCCCATTTTTCATCGGATCAAAAACTTTCATAATGAAAAGTTGTAGAATTCTTTGGGGGGCAAAAGGAACTCCAGATAAAAATTTGATTTTTTGAAATTTTTTTATTTTTGGAAAAAACAGACTGCCTGTAATTCTCCCATTTGTCATAAGATCAAAAACATTCATAATGAAAAGTTGTAGAACTCTTTGGGGGGCAAAAGGAACTCCAGAGATAAAACCGAGTTTTTGAAATTTTTGTATTTTTGGATTTTTGGAAAAGCAGACTACCTGTAATTCTCCCATTTGTCATCGGATCAAAAACTTTCATAATGAAAAGATGTAGAACTCTTTGGGGGCAAAAGGAACTCCAGAGAAAAAACCGAGATTTTGAATTTTTTGGATTTTTTGATTTTTGGAAAAACAGACTACCTGTAATTCTCCCATTTTTCATCGGATCAAAAACTTTCATAATGAAAAGTTGTAGAACTCTTTGGGGGGCAAAAGGAACTCCAGAGAAAAATTTGATTTTTTGAAATTTTTTTATTTTTGGAAAAAACAGACTGCCTGTAATTCTCCCATTTGTCATAAGATCAAAAACATTCATAATGAAAAGTTGTAGAACTCTTTGGGGGGCAAAAGGAACTCCAGAGAAAAAACCGAGATTTTGAATTTTTTTGATTTTTTGATTTTTGGAAAAACAGACTACCTGTAATTCTCCCATTTGTCATCGGATTAAAAACTTTCATAATGAAAAGTTGTAGAACTCTTTGGGGCAAAAGGAACTCCAGAGAAAAATTTGATTTTTTGAAATTTTGTTATTTTTGGATTTTTGGAAAAACAGACTACCTGTAATTCTCCCATTTGTCATCGGATCAAAAACTTAAATAATGAAAAGTTGTAGAACTCTTTGGGGGGCAAAAGGAACTCCAGAGAAAAACCCGAGTTTTTGATTTTTTGGATTTTTTGAAAAACCGACTACCTGTAATTCTCCCATTTGTCATCGGATCAAAAACTGTCATGATGAAAAGTCGTAGAACTCATTGGGAGGCAAAAGGAACTCAAGAGAAACATTTGATTTTTTGAAATTTTTTTTTGTTTGAAAAAACAGACTGCCTGTAATTCTCCCATTTGTCATAAGATCAAAAACATTCATGATGAAAAGGTGTAGAACTCATTGGGGGGCAAAAGGAACTCCAGAGATAAAACCAAGTTTTCGAAATTTTTTTATTTTTGGATTTTTGGAAAAACAGACTACCCGTAATTCTCCCATTTGTCATCGGATCAAAAACTTTCATAATGAAAAGTTGTAGAACTCTTTGGGGGGCAAAAGGAACTCCAGAGAAAAAACCGAGATTTTGAATTTTTTGGATTTTTTGATTTTTGGAAAAACAGACTACCTGTAATTCTCCCATTTGTCATCGGATCAAAAACTTTCATAATGAAAAGTCGTAGAACTCTTTGGGGGGCAAAAGGAACTCCAGAGAAAAACCCGAGTTTTTGATTTTTTGGATTTTTGGATTTTTGGAAAAACAGACTACCTGCAATTCTCCCATTTGTCATCGGATCGAAAACTTTTATAATGAAAAGTCGTAGCACCCTTTGGGGGGCAAAGGGAACTCTAGAGAGAAAATGTATTTTTTTGAAATTTTTGGATTTTTTGGATTTTTGGATAAAACAGACTTCCTGTAATTCTCCCATTTGTCAGCGGATCGAAAACTTTCATGATGAAAAGATGTAGAACTCTTTGGGGGCAAAAGGAACTCCAGAGAAAAATTTGATTTTTTGAAATTTTGTTATTTTTGGATTTTTGGAAAAACAGACTACCTGTAATTCTCCCATTTGTCATCGGATCAAAAACTTAAATAATGAAAAGTTGTAGAACTCTTTGGGGGGCAAAAGGAACTCCAGAGAAAAAACCGAGATTTTGAATTTTTTGGATTTTTTGATTTTTTGAAAAACAGACTACCTGTAATTCTCCCATTTTTCATCGGATCAAAAACTTTCATAATGAAAAGTTGTAGAACTCTTTGGGGGGCAAAACGAACTCCAGAGAAAATTTGATTTTTTGAAATTTTTTTATGTTTGAAAAAACAGACTGCCTGTAATTCTCCCATTTGTCATAAGATCAAAAACATTCATGATGAAAAGGTGTAGAACTCATTGGGGGGCAAAAGGAACTCCAGAGAAAAACCCGAGTTTTTGAATTTTTTGGATTTTTTGATTTTTGGAAAAACAGACTACCTGTAATTCTCCCATTTTTCATCGGATCAAAAACTTTCATAATGAAAAGTTGTAGAACTCTTTGGGGGGCAAAAGGAACTCCAGAGAAAAAACCGAGATTTTGAATTTTTTGGATTTTTTGATTTTTTGAAAAACAGACTACCTGTAATTCTCCCATTTTTCATCGGATCAAAAACTTTCATAATGAAAAGTTGTAGAACTCTTTGGGGGGCAAAACGAACTCCAGAGATAAAACCAAGTTTTCGAAATTTTTTTATTTTTGGATTTTTGGAAAAACAGACTACCTGTAATTCTCCCATTTGTCATCGGATTAAAAACTTTCATAATGAAAAGTGAACTCTTTGGGGGCAAAAGGAACTCCACAGAGATAATCGATTTTTTGAAATTTTCGAAAATTTTGGATTTTTGGAAAAAACAGACTGCCTGTAGTTCTCCCATTTTTCATCGGATCAAAAACTTTCATAATGAAAAGTTGTAGAACTCTTTGGGGGGCAAAAGGAACTCCAGAGAAAAAACCGAGTTTTTGATTTTTTGATTTTTCGAAAAACAGACTACCTGTAATTCTCCCATTTGTCATCGGTTCAAAAACTTTCATAATGAAAAGTTGTAGAACTGTTTGGGAGGCAAAAGGAACTCAAGAGAAACATTTGATTTTTTGAAATTTTTTGATTTTTTGATTTTTGGAAAACAGACTACCTGTAATTCTCCCATTTGCCATAAGATCAAAAAATTTCATAATGAAAAGTTGTAGAACTCTTTGGGGGCAAAAGGAACTCCAGAGAAAAAACCGAGTTTTTGAATTTTTTTGATTTTTTGATTTTTCGAAAAACAGACTACCTGTAATTCTCCCATTTGTCATCGGTTCAAAAACTTTCATAATGAAAAGTTGTAGAACTGTTTGGGAGGCAAAAGGAACTCAAGAGAAACATTTGATTTTTTGAAATTTTTTGATTTTTTGATTTTTGGAAAAACAGACTACCTGTAATTCTCCCATTTGTCATCGGATGAAAAACTTTAATAATGAAAAGATGTAGAACTCTTTGGGGGGCAAAAGGAACTCCAGATAAAAATTTGATTTTTTGAAATTTTTTTATTTTTGGAAAAAACAGACTGCCTGTAATTCTCCCATTTGTCATAAGATCAAAAACTTTCATAATGAAAAGTTGTAGAATTCTTTGGGGGGCAAAAGGAACTCCAGATAAAAATTTGATTTTTTGAAATTTTTTTATTTTTGGAAAAAACAGACTACCTGTAATTCTCCCATTTGTCATCGGATCAAAAACTTTCATAATGAAAAGTTGTAGAAATCTTTGGGGGGCAGAAGCAACTCCAGAGATAAAACACGAGTTTTTGAAATTTTTGTATTTTTGGATTTTTGGAAAAAACAGACTACCTGTAATTCTCCCATTTGTCATCGGATCAAAACCTTTCATAGTGAAAAGTTGTAGAACTCATTGGGGGGGCAAAAGGAACTCCAGAGATAAAACCAAGTTTTCGAAATTTTTTTATTTTTGATTTTTGGAAAAACAGACTACCTGTAATTCTCCCATTTGTCATCGGATCAAAAACTTCCATAATGAAAAGTTGTAGAACTCTTTGGGGGGCAAAAGGAACTCCAGAGAAAAACCCGAGTTTTTGAATTTTTTGGATTTTTGGATTTTTTGAAAAACAGACTACCTGTAATTCTCCCATTTTTCATCGGATCAAAAACTTTCATGATGAAAAGTCGTAGAACTCATTGGGAGGCAAAAGGAACTCAAGAGAAACATTTGATTTTTTGAAATTTTGTTTTGTTTGAAAAAACAGACTGCCTGTAAATTCTCCCATTTGTCATAAGATCAAAAACTTTCATAATGAAAAGTTGTAGAACTCTTTGAGGGGCAAAAGCAACTCCAGAGAAAAAACCGAGTTTTTGAATTTTTTTGATTTTTTGATTTTTGGAAAACAGACTACCTGTAATTCTCCCATTTGTCATCGGATCAAAAAATTTCATAATGAAAAGTTGTAGAACTCTTTGGGGAGCAAAAGGAACTCCTGAGAAAAAACCGAGTTTTTAAATTTTTTGATTTTTGGAAAAACAGACTACCTGTAATTCTCCCATTTGTCATTGGATCAAAAACTTTCATAATGAAAAGTTGTAGAACTCTTTGAGGGGCAAAAGCACCTCCAGAGAAAAAACCGAGTTTTTGAATTTTTTTGATTTTTTGATTTTTGGAAAAGCAGACTGCCTGTAATTCTCCCATTTGCCATAAGATCAAAAACTTTCATAATGAAAAGTTGTAGAACTCTTTGAGGGGCAAAAGCAACTCCAGCGAAAAAACCGAGTTTTTGAATTTTTTTGATTTTTTGATTTTTGGAAAACAGACTACCTGTAATTTTCCCATTTGTCATCGGATCAAAAAATTTCATAATGAAAAGTTGTAGAACTCTTTGGGGAGCAAAAGGAACTCCTGAGAAAAAACCGAGTTTTTAAATTTTTTGATTTTTGGAAAAACAGACTACCTGTAATTCTCCCATTTGTCATCGGATCAAAAACTTTCATAATGAAAAGTTGTAGAACTCTTTGGGGAGCAGAAGCAACTCCAGAGATAAAACCGAGTTTTTGAAATTTTTGTATTTTTGGATTTTTGGAAAAACAGACTACCTGTAATTTTCCTATTTGTTATCGGATCAAAAACTTTCATAATGAAAAGTTGTAGAAATCTTTGCGGGGCAGAAGCAACTCCAGAGATAAAACCGAGTTTTTGAAATTTTTGTATTTTTGGATTTTGGAAAAAACAGACTACCTGTAATTCTCCCATTTGTCATCGGGTGAAAAACTTTAATAATGAAAAGATGTAGAACTCTTTGGGGGCAAAAGGAACTCCAGAGAAAAACCGAGATTTTGAATTTTTTGGATTTTTTGATTTTTTGAAAAACAGACTACCTGTAATTCTCCCATTTTTCATCGGATCAAAAACTTTCATGATGAAAAGTTGTAGAATTCTTTGGGGGGCAAAAGGAACTCCAGATGAAAAATTGAAATTTTGAAATTTTTTTATTTTTTGGAAAAGCAGACTGCCTGTAATTCTCCCATTTGCCATAAGATCAAAAACTTTCATAATGAAAAGTTGTAGAACTCATTGGGGGGCAAAAGGAACTCCAGAGATAAAACCGAGTTTTTGAAATTTTTTTATTTTTGGATTTTTGGAAAAACAGACTACCTGTAATTCTCCCATTTGTCATCGGATCAAAAACTCTCATAAGGCAAAGTTGTAGAACTCTGTGGGGGGCAAAAGGAACTCCAGAGAAAAAACCGAGTTTTTGAATTTTATTTTATTTTTTTATTTTTGGAAAAACAAACTACCTGTAATTCTCCTATTTTTCATCGGATCAAAAACTTTCATAATGAAAAGTTGTAGAACTCTTTGGGGGCAAAAGGAACTCCATAGAAAAATTTGTTTTTTTGAAATTTTTTTATTTTTGGAAAAAACAGACTGCCTGTAATTCTCCCATTTGTAATCAGATCAAAAACTTTCATAAGGCAAAGTTGTAGAACTCTTTGAGGGGCAACAGGAACTCCAGAGAAAAAACAGAGTTTTTTAATTTTTTTTTATTTTTTGATTTTTGGAAAAACAAACTACCTGTAATTCTCCCATTTGTCATCGGATCAAAAACTTTCATAAAGAAAAGTTGTAGATCAATTTGGGAGGCAAAAGAAAATCCAGAGAAAAAACCGAGTTTTTTGAATTTTTTTGATTTCTTGATTTTTGGAATAAACAGACTACCTGTAATTCTCCCATTTGTCATCGGATCAAAAACTCTCATAAGGCAAAGTTGTAGAACTCTTTGGGGGGCAAAAGAAAAACCAGAGAAAAACCGAGTTTTTGAAATTTTTTGGATTTTTTGATTTTTGGAAAAACAGACTACCTGTAATTCTCCCATTTGTCATCGGATCAAAAACTTTCATAATGAAAAGTTGTAGAACTCTTTGGGGGCAAAAGGAACTCCAGAGAAAAATTTGAGTTTTTGAAATTTTTGTATTTTTGTATTTTTGGAAAAACAGACTACCTGTAATTCTCCCATTTGTCATCGGATCAAAAACTTTCATAATGAAAAGTTGTAGAACTCTTTGGGGGGCAAAAGGAACTCCAGAGATAAAACCGAGTTTTTGAAATTTTTGTATTTTTGTATTTTTGGAAAAACAGACTACCTGTAATTCTCCCATTTGTCATCGGATCAAAAACTTTCATAATGAAAAGTTGTAGAACTCTTTGGGGGGCAAAAGGAACTCCAGAGATAAAACCGAGTTTTTGAATTTTCTGGATTTTTTTATTTGTGGAAAAACAGACTGCCTGTAATTCTCCCATTTGTCATAAGATCAAAAACTTTCATAATGAAAAGTTGTAGAATTCTTTGGGGGGCAAAAGGAACTCCAGATAAAGATTTGATTTTATGAAATTTTTTTATTTTTGGAAAAAACAGACTGCCTGTAATTCTCCCATTTTTCATAAGATCAAAAACTTTTATGATGAAAAGTTGTAGAACTCTTTGGGGGGCAAAAGTAACTTAAAAGAAAAATTTGATTTTTTGAAATTTTTTTATTTTTGGAAAAACAAACTACCTGTAATTCTCCCATTTGTCATCGGATCAAAAACATTCATAATGAAAAGTTGTAGAACTATTTGGGAGGCAAAAGAAAATCCAGAGAAAAAACCGAGTTTTTTGAATTTTTTTGATTTTTTGATTTTTGGAAAAACAAACTATCTGTAATTCTCCCATTTGTCATCGGATCAAAAACTTTCATAAAGAAAAGTTGTAGATCAATTTGGGAGACAAAAGAAAATCCAGAGAAAAAACCGTTTTTTGAATTTTTTTGATTTCTTGATTTTTGGAATAAATAGACTACCTGTAATTCTCCCATTTGTCATCGGATCAAAAACTCTCATAAGGCAAAGTTGTAGAACTCTTTGGGGGGCAAAAGGAAAACCAGAGAAAAATAGGATTTTTTGAAATTTTTTTTTTATTTTTGGAAAAAACAGACAACCTGTAATTCTCATATTTTTCATCGGATCAAAAACTTTCATAATGAAAAGTTGTAGAACTCTTTGGGGGGCAAAAGGAACTCCAGAGAAAAAACCGAGTTTTGAATTTTTTTATTTTTGATTTTTGGAAAAACAGACTACCTGTAATTCTCCCTTTTGTCATCGGATTAAAAACTTTCATAATTGAAAGTTGTAGAACTCTTTGGGGGCAAAAGGAAACTCAAACAAAAAACCAAGTTTTTTAATTTTTTTTATTTTTTTGATTTTTGAAAAACAGACTACCTGTAATTTTCCCATTTGTCATCGGATCAAAAAATTTCATAATGAAAAGTTGTAGAACTCTTTGGGGAGCAAAAGGAACTCCTGAGAAAAAACCGAGTTTTGAAATTTTTGGATTTTTTGAAAAAACAGACTACCTGTAATTCTTCCATTTGTCATCGGATCAATAACTTTCATAATGAAAAGGTGTAGAACACATTGGGCGGCAAAAGGAACTCCAGAGAAAAAACCGAGTTTTTGAATTTTTTTATTTTTTGATTTTTGAAAAAACAGAGTACCTGTAATTCTCCCATTTGTCATCAGATCAAAAACATTCATAAGGCAAAGTTGTAGAACTCTTTGGGGGGGGGAAAAGGAACTACAGAGAAAAAACCGAGTTTTTGAATTTTTTTGATTTTTTGATTTTTGGAAAACAGACTACCTGTAATTCTCCCATTTGTCATCGGATCAAAAAATTTCATAATGAAAAGTTGTAGAACTCTTTGGGGGCAAAAGGAACTCCAGAGAAAAAACCGAGTTTTTGAATTTTTTTGATTTTTTGATTTTTGGAAAACAGACTACCTGTAATTCTCCCATTTTTCATCGGATCAAAAAATTTCATAATGAAAAGTTGTAGAAATCTTTGGGGGGCAGAAGCAACTCCAGAGATAAAACCGAGTTTTTGAATTTTCTTGATTTTTTTATTTTTGGAAAAAACAGACTACCTGTAATTCTCCCATTTTCATCGGATCAAAAACTTTCATAATGAAAAGTTGTAGAACTCTTTGGGGGCAAAAGGAACTCCAGAGATAAAACCGAGTTTTTGAAATTTTTGTATTTTTGGATTTTTGGAAAAACAGACTACCTGTAATTCTCCCATTTGCCATAAGATCAAAAAATTTCATAATGAAAAGTTGTAGAACTCTTTGGGGGCAAAAGGAACTCCAGAGAAAAACCGAGTTTTTGAAATTTTTGATTTTTTGATTTTTGGAAAAACAGACTACCTGTAATTCTCCCATTTGTCATCGGATCAAAAACTTTCATAATGAAAAGTTGTAGAACTCTTTGGGGGCAAAAGGAACTCCAGAGAAAAATTTGATTTTTTGAAATTTTTTTATTTTTGGAAAAAGAGACAACCTGTAATTCTCTCATTTGTCATCGGATCAAAAACTTTCATAATGAAAAGGTGTAGAACTCATTGGGGGGCAAAAGGAACTCCAGAGAAAAAACCGAGATTTCGAATTTTTTTTATTTTTGGATTTTTGGAAAAACAGACTACCTGTAATTCTCCCATTTGTCATCGGATCAAAAACTTTCATAATAAAAAGTTGTAGAACTCTTTGGGGGGCAAAAGGAACTCCAGATAAAAATTTGATTTTTTGAAATTTTTTTATTTTTGAAAAACAGACTACCTGTAATTCTCCCATTTGTCATAAGATCAAAAACATTCATAATGAAAAGTTGTAGAACTCTTTGGGGGCAAAAAGGAACTCCTGAGATAAAACCGAGTATTTGAAATTTTTTTATTTTTTGATTTTTGGAAAAAACAGACTACCTGTAATTCTCCCATTTGTCATAAGATCAAAAACTTTCATAATGAAAAGTTGTAAAATTCTTTGGGGGGCAAAAGGAACTCCAGAGAAAAACCGAGTTTTTGAATTTTTTGATTTTTTGATTTTTGAAAAACAGACTACCTGTAATTCTCCCATTTGTCATCGGATCAAAAACTTTCATAATGAAAAGTTGTAGGAATCTTTGGGCGGTAAAAGGAAATCCAGATAAAAACCCGATTTTTTTAATTTTTTGTATTTTTTTATTTTTGGAAAAACAGACTACCTGTAATTCTCCCAATTGTCATCGGATCAAAAACTTTCATAATGAAAAGTTGTAGAACTCTTTGGGGGGCAAAAGGAACTCCAGATAAAAATTTGATTTTTTGAAATTTTTTTATTTTTGAAAAAACAGACTGCCTGTAATTCTCCCATTTGTCATCGGGTCAAAAACTTTCATAATGAAAAGTTGTAGAACTCTTTGGGAGGCAAAAGGAACTCCAGAGAAAAAACCGAGTTTTTGAAATTTTTGTATTTTTGGATTTTTGGAAAAGCAGACTACCTGTAATTCTCCCATTTGTCATCGGATCAAAAACTTTCATAATGAAAAGTTGTAGAACTCTTTGGGGGGCAAAAGGAACTCCAGAGAAAAACCGGAGTTTTTGAATTTGTTGGATTTTTTTATTTTTGGAAAAACAGACTACCTGTAATTCTCCCAATTGTCATCGGATCAAAAACTTTCATAATGAAAAGTTGTAGAACTCTTTGGGGGGGGGGGGGGGGAAAAAGGAACACCAAAAAAATTTGTGTTTTTTGAAATTTTTATTTTTGGAAAAACAGACTACCTGTAATTCTCCCATTTGTCATCAGATCAAACACTTTCATAATGAAAAGTTGTAGAACTCTTTGGGGGGCAAAAGGAACTCCAGAGAAAAAACCGAGTTTTGAAATTTTTTTATTTTTGGATTTTTGGAAAAACAGACTACCTGTAATTCTCCCATTTGTCATCGGATCAAAAACTTTCATAATGAAAAGTTGTAGAACTCTTTGGGGGCAAAAGGAACTCCAGAGAAAAACCGAGTTTTTGAAATTTTTTGGATTTTTGATTTTTGGAAAAACAGACTACCTGTAATTCTCCCATTTGTCATCGGATCAAAAACTTTCATAATGAAAAGTTGTAGAACTCTTTGGGGGCAAAAGGAACTCCAGAGAAAAATTTGATTTTTTGAAATTTTTTGGATTTTTGGAAAAACAGACTACCCGTAATTCTCCCATTTGTCATAAGATCAAAAACTTTCATAATGAAAAGTTGTAGAACTCATTGGGGGGCAAAAGGAACTCCAGAGATAAAACCGAGTTTTTGAAATTTTTGTATTTTTGGATTTTTGGAAAAGCAGACTACCTGTAATTCTCCCATTTGTCATCGGATCAAAAACTTTCATAATGAAAAGTTGTAGAACTCTTTGGGGGGCAAAAGGAACTCCAGAGATAAAACCGAGTTTTTGAAATTTTTGTATTTTTGTATTTTTGGAAAAACAGACTACCTGTAATTCTCCCATTTGTCATCGGATCAAAAACTTTCATAATGAAAAGTTGTAGAATTCTTTGGGGGGCAAAAGGAACTCCAGATAAAAATTTGATTTTTTGAAATTTTGTTATTTTTGGATTTTTGGAAAAACAGACTACCTGTAATTCTCCCATTTGTCATCGGATCAAAAACTTTCATGATGAAAAGTCGTAGAACTCATTGGGAGGCAAAAGGAACTCGAGAGAAAAATTTGATTTTTTGAAATTTTTTTATGTTTGAAAAAACAGACTGCCTGTAATTCTCCCATTTGTCATAAGATCAAAAACTTTCATAATGAAAAGTTGTAGAACTCTTTGGGGGGCAAAAGGAACTCCAGAGAAAAACCCGAGTTTTTGAATTTTTTGGATTTTTTGATTTTTGAAAAACAGACTACCTGTAATTCTCCCATTTGTCATCGGATCAAAAACTTTCATGATGAAAAGTCGTAGAACTCATTGGGAGGCAAAACGAACTCAAGAGAAAAATTTGATTTTTTGAAATTTTTTTATGTTTGAAAAAACAGACTGCCTGTAATTCTCCCATTTGTCATCAGATCAAAAACATTCATGAGGCAGAGTTGTAGAACTCATTAGGGGGCAAAAGGAACTCCAGAGAGGCAACTGAGTTTTTGAATTTTTGTGATTTTTGGAAAAACAGACTACCTGTAATTCTCCCATTTGTCATCGGATCAAAAACATTCATGATGAAAAGTTGTAGAACACTTTGGGGGGCAAAAGGAACTCCAGAGAAGAAAAACAATTTTTTGAAATTTTTGATTTTTGGAAAAACAAACTACCTGTAATTCTCCCATTTGTCATCGGATCAAAAACTTTCATAATGAAAAGTTGTAGAACTATTTGGGAGGCAAAAGGAACTCCGGAGAAAAATTTGATTTTTTGACATTTTTTTATTTTTGGAAAAAACAGACTGTCTGTAATTCTCCCATTTTCATCAGATCAAAAACATTCATAATGAAAAGTTGTAGAACTCTTTGGGGAGCAAAAGGAACTCCAGAGAAAAATTTGATTTTTTGAAATTATTTTATTTTTGGAAAAACAGACTGCCTGTAATTCTCACATTTGTCATTAGATCAAAAACTTTCATATTGAAAAGTTGTAGAACTCTTTGGGGGGCAAAAGGAACTCCAGAGAAAAAACCGAGTTTTTGATTTTTGGAAAAACAAACTACCTGTAATTCTCCCATTTGTAATCAGATCAAAAACTTTCATAATGAAAAGTTGTAGAACTCTTTGAGGGGCAAAAGCAACTCCAGAGAAAAAACCAAGTTTTTGAATTTTTTGGATTTTTTGATTTTTGGAAAACAGACTACCTGTAATTCTCCCATTTGTCATCGGATCAAAAACTTTCATGATGAAAAGTCGTAGAACTCATTGGGAGGCAAAAGGAACTCAAGAGAAAAATTTGATTTTTTGAAATTTTTTTATGTTTGAAAAAACAGACTGCCTGTAATTCTCCCATTTTGTCATAAGATCAAAAACATTCATGATGAAAAGGTGTAGAACTCATTGGGGGGCAAAAGGAACTCCAGAGAAAAACCCGAGTTTTTGAATTTTATGGATTTTTTGATTTTTGGAAAAACAGACTACCTGTAATTCTCCCATTTGTCATCGGATGAAAAACTTTAATAATGAAAAGATGTAGAACTCTTTGGGGGCAAAAGGAACTCCAGAGAAAAAACCGAGATTTTGAATTTTTTGGATTTTTTGATTTTTGGAAAAACAGACTACCTGTAATTCTTCCATTTGTCATCGGATCAAAAACTTTCATAATGAAAAGTCGTAGAACTCTTTGGAGGGCAAAATGAAATCCAGAGAAAAATTTGATTTTTTGAAATTTTTTTATTTTTGGAAAAAACAGATGGCCTGTAATTCTCCCATTTGTCATCAGCTCAAAAACATTCATAAGGCAAAGTTGTAGAACTCTTTGGGGGGCAAATGAAACTCGAAAGAAAAAACCGAGTTTTTGAATTTTTTGGATTTTTTGATTTTTGGAAAACAGACTACCTGTAATTCTCCCATTTGTCATCGGATCAAAACCTTTCATAGTGAAAAGTTGTAGAACTCATTGGGGGAGCAAAAGGAACTCCAGAGATAAAACCAAGTTTTCGAAATTTTTTTATTTTTGATTTTTGGAAAAACAGACTACCTGTAATTCTCCCATTTGTCATCGGATCAAAAACTTCCATAATGAAAAGTTGTAGAACTCTTTGGGGGGCAAAAGGAACTCCAGAGAAAAACCCGAGTTTTTGAATTTTTTGGATTTTTGGATTTTTGGAAAACAGACTACCTGTAATTCTCCCATTTTTCATCGGATCAAAAACTTTCATGATGAAAAGTCGTAGAACTCATTGGGAGGCAAAAGGAACTCAAGAGAAACATTTGATTTTTTGAAATTTTTTTTGTTTGAAAAAACAGACTGCCTGTAAATTCTCCCATTTGTCATAAGATCAAAAACTTTCATAATGAAAAGTTGTAGAACTCTTTGAGGGGCAAAAGCAACTCCAGAGAAAAAACCGAGTTTTTGAATTTTTTTGATTTTTTGATTTTTGGAAAACAGACTACCTGTAATTCTCCCATTTGTCATCGGATCAAAAAATTTCATAATGAAAAGTTGTAGAACTCTTTGGGGAGCAAAAGGAACTCCTGAGAAAAAACCGAGTTTTTAAATTTTTTGATTTTTGGAAAAACAGACTACCTGTAATTCTCCCATTTGTCATTGGATCAAAAACTTTCATAATGAAAAGTTGTAGAACTCTTTGAGGGGCAAAAGCACCTCCAGAGAAAAAACCGAGTTTTTGAATTTTTTTGATTTTTTGATTTTTGGAAAACAGACTACCTGTAATTCTCCCATTTGTCATCGGATCAAAAACTTTCATAATGAAAAGTTGTAGAACTCTTTGAGGGGCAAAAGCAACTCCAGAGAAAAAACCGAGTTTTTGAATTTTTTTGATTTTTTGATTTTTGGAAAAACAGACTACCTGTAATTCTCCCATTTGTCATCGGATCAAAAACTTTCATAATGAAAAGTTGTAGAACTCTTTGAGGGGCAAAAGCAACTCCAGAGAAAAAACCGAGTTTTTGAATTTTTTTGATTTTTTGATTTTTGGAAAAACAGACTACCTGTAATTCTCCCATTTTCATCGGATCAAAAACTTTCATAATGAAAAGTTGTAGAACTCTTTGGGGTGCAGAAGCAACTCCAGAGATAAAACCGAGTTTTTGAAATTTTTGTATTTTTGTATTTTTGGAAAAACAGACTACCTGTAATTTTCCTATTTGTTATCGGATCAAAAACTTTCATAATGAAAAGTTGTAGAAATCTTTGGGGGGCAGAAGCAACTCCAGAGATAAAACCGAGTTTTTGAAATTTTTGTATTTTTGGATTTTTGGAAAAAACAGACTACCTGTAATTCTCCCATTTTTCATCGGATTAAAAACTTTCATAATGAAAAGTTGTAGAACTCTTTGGGGCAAAAGGAACTCCAGAGAAAAATTTGATTTTTTGAAATTTTGTTATTTTTGGATTTTTGGAAAAACAGACTACCTGTAATTCTCCCATTTGTCATCGGATCAAAAACTTTCATAATGAAAAGTCGTAGAACTCATTGGGAGGCAAAAGGAACTCGAGAGAAAAATTTGATTTTTTGAAATTTTTTTATGTTTGAAAAAACAGTCTGCCTGTAATTCTCCCATTTTGTCATAAGATCAAAAACATTCATGATGAAAAGGTGTAGAACTCATTGGGGGGCAAAAGGAACTCCAGAGATAAAACCGAGTTTTCGAAATTTTTTTATTTTTGGATTTTTGGAAAAACAGACTACCTGTAATTCTTCCATTTGTCATCGGATCAAAAACTTTCATAATGAAAAGTCGTAGAACTCTTTGGGGGGCAAAACGAACTCCAGAGAAAATTTGATTTTTTGAAATTTTTTTATGTTTGAAAAAACAGACTGCCTGTAATTCTCCCATTTGTCATAAGATCAAAAACATTCATGATGAAAAGGTGTAGAACTCATTGGGGGGCAAAAGGAACTCCAGAGATAAAACCGAGTTTTCGAAATTTTTTTATTTTTGGATTTTTGGAAAAACAGACTACCTGTAATTCTCCCATTTGTCATCGGATGAAAAACTTTAATAATGAAAAGATGTAGAACTCTTTGGGGGCAAAAGGAACTCCAGAGAAAAAACCGAGATTTTGAATTTTTTGGATTTTTTGATTTTTGGAAAAACAGACTACCTGTAATTCTCCCATTTGTCATCGGATCAAAAACTTTCATAATGAAAAGTTGTAGAACTGTTTGGGAGGCAAAAGGAACTCAAGAGAAACATTTGATTTTTTGAAATTTTTTTATGTTTGAAAAAACAGACTACCTGTAATTCTCCCATTTGCCATAAGATCAAAAAATTTCATAATGAAAAGTTGTAGAAATCTTTGGGGGGCAGAAGCAACTCCAGAGATAAAACCGAGTTTTTGAATTTTCTTGATTTTTTTATTTTTGGAAAAAACAGACTGCCTGTAATTCTCCCATTTGTCATAAGATCAAAAACATTCATAATGAAAAGTTGTAGAACTCTTTGGGGGCAAAAGGAACTCCAGAGAAAAAACCGAGTTTTTGAATTTTTTTGATTTTTTGATTTTTGGAAAAGCAGACTGCCTGTAATTCTCCCATTTGCCATAAGATCAAAAACTTTCATAATGAAAAGTTGTAGAACTCTTTGAGGGGCAAAAGCACCTCCAGAGAAAAAACCGAGTTTTTGAATTTTTTTGATTTTTTGATTTTTGGAAAACAGACTACCTGTAATTCTCCCATTTTTCATCGGATCAAAAACTTTCATAATGAAAAGTTGTAGAACTCTTTGAGGGGCAAAAGCAACTCCAGCGAAAAAACCGAGTTTTTGAATTTTTTTATTTTTGGATTTTTGGAAAAACAGACTACCCGTAATTCTCCCATTTGTCATAAGATCAAAAACTTTCATAATGAAAAGTTGTAGAATTCTTTGGGGGGCAAAAGGAACTCCAGATAAAAATTTGATTTTTTGAAATTTTTTTATTTTTGGAAAAAACAGACTGCCTGTAATTCTCCCATTTGTCATAAGATCAAAAACATTCATAATGAAAAGTTGTAGAACTCTTTGGGGGGCAAAAGGAACTCCAGAGATAAAACCGAGTTTTTGAAATTTTTGTATTTTTGGATTTTTGGAAAAGCAGACTACCTGTAATTCTCCCATTTGTCATCGGATCAAAAACTTTCATAATGAAAAGTTGTAGAACTCTTTGGGGGGCAAAAGGAACTCCAGAGAAAAACCCGAGTTTTTGAATTTTTTGGATTTTTTGATTTTTGGAAAACAGACTACCTGTAATTCTCCCATTTGTCATCGGATCAAAAACTTTCATAATGAAAAGTCGTAGAACTCATTGGGAGGCAAAAGGAACTCGAGAGAAAAATTTGATTTTTTGAAATTTTTTTATGTTTGAAAAAACAGTCTGCCTGTAATTCTCCCATTTTGTCATAAGATCAAAAACATTCATGATGAAAAGGTGTAGAACTCATTGGGGGGCAAAAGGAACTCCAGAGATAAAACCGAGTTTTCGAAATTTTTTTATTTTTGGATTTTTGGAAAAACAGACTGCCTGTAATTCTCCCATTTGTCATGAGAACAAAAAAATTCATGATGAAAAGGTGTAGAACTGATTGGGGGGCAAAAGGAACTCCAGAGATAAAACCAAGTTTTCGAAATTTTTTTATTTTTGGATTTTTGGAAAAACAGACTACCTGTAATTCTCCCATTTGTCATCGGATGAAAAACTTTAATAATGAAAAGATGTAGAACTCTTTGGGGGCAAATGGAACTCCAGAGAAAAAACCGAGATTTTGAATTTTTTGGATTTTTTGATTTTTCGAAAAACAGACTACCTGTAATTCTCCCATTTGTCATCGGTTCAAAAACTTTCATAATGAAAAGTTGTAGAACTGTTTGGGAGGCAAAAGGAACTCAAGAGAAACATTTGATTTTTTGAAATTTTTTTATGTTTGAAAAAACAGACTGCCTGCAATTCTCCCATTTGCCATAAGATCAAAAACTTTCATAATGAAAAGTTGTAGAACTCTTTGAGGGGCAAAAGCAACTCCAGAGAAAAACCGAGTTTTTGAATTTTTTTGATTTTTTGATTTTTGGAAAACAGACTACCTGTAATTCTCCCATTTGCCATAAGATCAAAAAATTTCATAATGAAAAGTTGTAGAAATCTTTGGGGGGCAGAAGCAACTCCAGAGAAAAAACCGAGATTTTGAATTTTTTGGATTTTTTGATTTTTCGAAAAACAGACTACCTGTAATTCTCCCATTTGTCATCGGATCAAAAACTTTCATGATGAAAAGTCGTAGAACTCATTGGGAGGCAAAAGGAACTCAAGAGAAAAATTTGATTTTTTTGAAATTTTTTTATGTTTGAAAAAACAGACTGCCTGTAATTCTCCCATTTGTCATGAGAACAAAAACATTCATAATGAAAAGTTGTAGAACTCTTTGGGGGGCAAAAGGAACTCCAGAGATAAAACCGAGTATTTGAAATTTTTGTATTTTTGGATTTTTGGAAAAACAGACTGCCTGTAAATTCTCCCATTTTTCATAAGATCAAAAACTTTCATAATGAAAAGTTGTAGAACTCTTTGAGGGGCAAAAGCAACTCCAGAGAAAAAACCGAGTTTTAGAATTTTTTTGATTTTTTGATTTTTGGAAAAACAGACTACCTGTAATTCTCCCATTTGTCATCAGATCAAAAACTTTTATGAGGCAAAGTTGTAGAACTCTTTGGAGGGCAAAAGAAACTCCAAAGGAAAAACCGAGTTTTTGAATTTTTTGGATTTTTGATTTTTGGAAAAACAGACTACACGTAATTCTCCCATTTGTCATCGGATGAAAAACTTTAATAATGAAAAGATGTAGAACTCTTTGGGGGCAAAAGGAACTCCAGAGAAAAAACCGAGATTTTGAATTTTTTGGATTTTTTGATTTTTCGAAAAACAGACTACCTGTAATTCTCCCATTTGTCATCGGATCAAAAACTTTCATGATGAAAAGTCGTAGAACTCATTGGGAGGCAAAAGGAACTCAAGAGAAACATTTGATTTTTTGAAATTTTTTTTTGTTTGAAAAAACAGACTGCCTGTAAATTCTCCCATTTTTCATAAGATCAAAAACTTTCATAATGAAAAGTTGTAGAACTCTTTGAGGGGCAAAAGCAACTCCAGAGAAAAAACCGAGTTTTTGAATTTTTTTGATTTTTGGAAAAACCGACTACCTGCAATTCTCCCATTTGTCATAAGATCAAAAACAGATGATGAAGAAGTTAAACATAATATTAAATCGTTTCAAGTACTAGCACCAGTAAGATGGTCACCGCACTTTCACAATTGAATAAATCTTTTCTACGATATTCGATCTAATTAAAATGTGCATAGACTTATGAATACAAGTTTCGATTGGTTTATAATACAATTGAGCGTGCCAAAGAGCCCTAAATTTTAAATAAAAAATGATCAGTCATTAACTTGACATCCTTTAAAAAATTAATTTTTGTATGTATATTAAATAGCGATACACTGCAGTCTTAAATCAAATAATTAAAATCATTACATCTTAAAGTCAGTCCATGCATAAATCTTACATGGTCTAAGTCATCTTATCTACACTACATCTTTCTTTCTGTAAATGCAAAACAAAACGAAAGTTTTTTACAACAAAGTATTTATCATTATGATAATAACAAATTCTTTCACATTAGAACCGCGTCTAATAGCCCACATAAGGTCGCCTTATCCGTAGTGAATTTAACTTTCGAACTGTCATCTTTAATTGTCGTAATCATTATCTCTCTCTCTCTCTCTTATTAGCTACCGATTTGTTGCATCTATACGAATACTCTTACATCAAATCGAGTCGTATGCACATTCTTGTGTTGTAACATTCACACGACTATGGAATGAAATTTATTCTGAAAACCCAACAAGTACAAGCGTAAATGTATTTTAATACTAACGAATGGTACACCTCTTGATTCGAAATTGTATGTAGCGTAACCGACATGACTATTTAATTCCGTTTACAATAATGATTTGGAGATTCACACCGCACGAAACGTTGTTATATTTGACAGATTTTTGCTACTTCCACATTGTAATCTTAATTAGTTAACTAAGTTATTCACGTACCAATATTATTGTTATATGTAGGTATTTTGTTAAATATATTGTCATAAGGAGAATGTCCTCCTAACCATCACACCTAGTGTAATACCAAAAGACACAAGTCATTATATCAATAAATAATTTTCATAGTAATAAATTAACCTTTAAAAACTTCTCATGTTTTCACATCATGCACTAAAATTTCAGATTATTATTATTATTATTAATATTGAATCGTTTATAGAACTGATGTTTTCATACATAATCACTTAAAAAGACTGCTACCGTATATGAAATATAAGACTAAACAACAATTCAACATGAAGACATGCAAAGATTAATTCTATTTAAAACATTAGTCATTTTGAAAGGAAAAGTGAAAAATTCTCAATGACCTATCTGTAAAGCTTCTATCTTACTTCTATCTTACTTCATGTTTCTTTTCGACAGTCCAAACACATCGGCACATAAACACACTTTCAATAATTATTGAATAATTTCTTATATAAGGGAGTAAATATTCAACGATTTTTTCATAAATAATGAAACAATTTAATATATATACGATCATTATACAATTTTACTAAAACAAGCTTAATTGCGGTGTTTTGGAAATGTTGGTGACAAAAGTATGAATTAAATAAAATAAATCATTTAACACACGTATCTCTATCATTACGTACAATTATATAATTTTTTAATACATATAACACGTACATATTTACAATATTTGCAGACTGTACGTCAGTCTTTTCATTTTCACGTTTAGACAAAAATGTGCGTCAAAACTGACTCTTGCTCGTCATTAATTATAGGCATCTAGTACATCGGAGCTTTGAAACACCTTTACAATATGTTGTATATGTTCTTAAATCTGAATGCATTCACGTTACTGATGACAATAATGATTCTTTAGTTTTATCTTGACCAAAGGTGCAAACGCAACATATTGAGATGAGTACTATTGCCAGTGTCTGAAATTTCTTACCCACACCGATGAAGGAAATGTCGTATATTATAGGCAAAAGCATTCACAGTTATTAATATGATTCTTTATAAGTCATAAGTATATACTGTCGACTAGATTCATAATAAACATATTGTTTAATGTAGATCGGTAAGTATCTAATTCCTTATCTTACATTTAATTCCTCACAATATTCAATATGTACCCTTCAAAGCGTCGTGTTTTATTTTTGATTATTGTATTTTGTAATATATCTGCTCGCACTCTCTATATTGAATTCATATTTTAAAGATAAATTGTAGCCACTCCAGATATTAACGAACACCTTACTAAGAAATAATACCTACACTAATATTCTACCTATACCAAAAACATCTAGCAAATAATCGAGATAATATTTTCACTTCAAATTTATTATTATACTTGAAATATTTCTCCGAGTCTAAACTTCTCTTACAAGTTTACTGTGTTCTGCATCTTACTTATCTTATATTGAAAACGTTAGTTAACTAATATTTTATGCGTGAAATTTGCATATTTTCCAATCCATATGTTTGAACACATTTATTCTCTAAAGATTACTCTAAGTGTTTTCTTTCAACTCTGAGAGTACAGCAATCTACCGTCTTATTTCATACTGTGCACACTTAAACGTGTAGAATATACGAATAATATTTATTTTTTAAAGATACTTTCTGCTCAAGGCATTAATTAAACCCTTACTCATAATTAATAATAATTTTATATACATTATTACTTTCCCAGTATTACATTATACTCTCACTGATATTCTTCTTCTAACATAATACATCTCAATCGTAGTATTCACTTTCAAAATTTGTAATTATTTTGAATTTTCCATTTATATCTCATTAGCTTTCTTATGTTATAAGTTTATTTCGTATCGTCTCTGCTAACATTCCTCACACTATTAATATTCCTTAACTTCATTTATATAGTTTCAATATTTCCATAGCACATACCTTTCCACTATGGCATAATCGTGTATTTCATATTTTAAAAATAAAAATTGCAGCTACTCCAGATATTAACGAGCAGCTTACTACTAATTATGACTGACAATCAAAGGACATAATTTCCGTTATTTCGGCCGTCGAAGATTTGGTTCTTTTAAGTGTTTACGACAGTGTGTGAGTTGGTCAGTTTCTGTGTAATACATACATCATTTATTTGACACTTGCATTATTGCTCTCTCACACAC
Organism: Trichopria drosophilae; assembly: GCA_030407085.1. Taxonomy (NCBI): domain Eukaryota; kingdom Metazoa; phylum Arthropoda; class Insecta; order Hymenoptera; family Diapriidae; genus Trichopria; species Trichopria drosophilae. Next base: position 81,967,145 of record CM059582.1, read on the forward strand.
AAAAGGTATCATAAATTTCTGCGCGTTTGCTGACACGATTGTGAAATTATACTTAAATATTATGATTTTTGTCGGTTGCTCAATTGATGACCCCCCCCCCCCCTTCCCTTTCCTCCCTCAATCATTATGAGTAAGGGTTTAATTAATGCCTTGAGCAGAAAGTATCTTTAAAAAATAAATATTATTCGTATATTCTACACGTTTAAGTGTGCACAGTATGAAATAAGACGGTAGATTGCTGTACTCTCAGAGTTGAAAGAAAACACTTAGAGTAATCTTTAGAGAATAAATGTGTTCAAACATATGGATTGGAAAATATGCAAATTTCACGCATAAAATATTAGTTAACTAACGTTTTCAATATAAGATAAGTAAGATGCAGAACACAGTAAACTTGTAAGAGAAGTTTAGACTCGGAGAAATATTTCAAGTATAATAATAAATTTGAAGTGAAAATATTATCTCGATTATTTGCTAGATGTTTTTGGTATAGGTAGAATATTAGTGTAGGTATTATTTCTTAGTAAGGTGTTCGTTAATATCTGGAGTGGCTACAATTTATCTTTAAAATATGAATTCAATATAGAGAGTGCGAGCAGATATATTACAAAATACAATAATCAAAAATAAAACACGACGCTTTGAAGGGTACATATTGAATATTGTGAGGAATTAAATGTAAGATAAGGAATTAGATACTTACCGAGCTACATTAAACAATATGTTTATTATGAATCTAGTCGACAGTATATACTTATGACTTATAAAGAATCATATTAATAACTGTGAATGCTTTTGCCTATAATATACGACATTTCCTTCATCGGTGTGGGTAAGAAATTTGAGACACTGGCAATAGTACTCATCTCAATATGTTGCGTTTGCACCTTTGGTCAAGATAAAACTAAAGAATCATTATTGTCATCAGTAACGTGAATGCATTCAGATTTAAGAACATATACAACATATTGTAAAGGTGTTTCAAAGCTCCGATGTACTAGATGCCTATAATTAATGACGAACAAGAGTCAGTTTTGACGCACATTTTAGTCTAAACGTGAAAATGAAAAGACTGACGTACAGTCTGCAAATATTGTAAATATGTACGTGTTATATGTATTAAAAAATTATATAATTGTACGTAATGATAGAGATACGTGTGTTAAATGATTTATTTTATTTAATTCATACTTTTGTCACCAACATTTCCAAAACACCGCAATTAAGCTTGTTTTAGTAAAATTGTATAATGATCGTATATATATTAAATTGTTTCATTATTTATGAAAAAATCGTTGAATATTTACTCCCTTATATAAGAAATTATTCAATAATTATTGAAAGTGTGTTTATGTGCCGATGTGTTTGGACTGTCGAAAAGAAACATGAAGTAAGATAGAAGTAAGATAGAAGCTTTACAGATAGGTCATTGAGAATTTTTCACTTTTCCTTTCAAAATGACTAATGTTTTAAATAGAATTAATCTTTGCATGTCTTCATGTTTTAAATCTGGGAATGCTTCTTTATAAATTTGATAAATTTCAGGTATATTTAGAACAACCGCACGCAGTCCAGTTGTATTAAAACGTGTATTTAGAATTTTGAAGGCGCGTTTAAATTCTATACGATTCAGTATACTTATAATTTGTTAAGTACATCTGTATTAAAAAACGCCCTTGTCTTTTATGCCAACTTGATGTAATTCTCTTAAGATAACGAGATATCTTTTCATTGCAATGGTAATGTTTGGAGGACTTGATAGTATTTAATATTCATTTTTATAAATCAGGTATTTATTTTTATAACAAACTTTTAATTGAGGAAATAATTCCTTCATATTAACATAGGTGGATGAGTCGATTATTTTCGTAATGAAAATGTGACATGTACCTCTTCACGAACTGGAGAAAAAAATTGCCGGTGTGTTTTGGTCGTGCTGAAAGGTATTCACAATCGCAGAATAAACATTTACGCACATGTTTCAAACGAGATTTTATGTCACTTGAGTGCGTAAAACGCGACTTACATCTTCACTTAAGTACATCTTTCTGCATTAAATGCACAACACTTTAATTTTATCAATTAATTTTTTATTCCTTTGACAATTCTCAAACATAACTTTATTGTACCAGCGCCCTCAAATCAGATAAGAAAACAGAAGAAAACAAAATGTTGATATATTTAAAGCGTTACCATTAACAACAGTTACAAGAGAATGCAATAAATACTATATATCAATTAATTATTGCAATTGATTCCATTATTAGCAAATACAAATACGCCGGCAGAGCGTTTTATATGGTAGCCAATTTAAAAGGTGTCATGCATGAAATTACTAAATAAATTGATGTTCAATTATATTTTGATAGTAAGCCGTAATCAATCGATGAAGTATTTATTTACTTTTAAATAGTATAAAATGATGGAATGCGTTTTTTAAAATGAAGGTTATGGTACCGTTATTAGACGTAGAAAATCCGTACTATATTGCGAAAGAATGCAATTCATTCGTCGGGCAATTGAGGGACATTTTCTTTAAAAAACGGAAAAAAAGATAAGTATCGTTCAATTGTCAGACGATTTCGTTGCGTTTTTTCGCAATATAGTTGATGTTACGAAAAATTACAGTACCACAACCTGCATTAAAAAAAGCATTCCACGATTTTACAACATTTCTACTGTAAATAATCACTTTACCGATTGATTACTTCCTTTTTTATTTAACATTAGCCTTACATATATATGCTTTTGTTTTTTATAAACCTAGTGGTAGCAACGACAATACGGGTGTATGCAGCTGATCTTGTAAGGAGGTGCATATGCCCACGCCCCTGCATGGCCACCACAACCACAGTGTAGCTGATGTGGCGGTGGGTGCCACGGTTGTGGCCGCGGTGGGTGCCATGGTTGTGGCCGTGGGCGCCATGGTTGGCGCGGTTGGCGCGGGCGTCTCCTTCTCCGCCTAATCTAAAAAATAAAATTATATTGACTAATTCATTTTTCCCAAGGATAAATTACATATACATTAAGAAGGTTATACATAACATATAATAAATTAATTTATTGTCTATAAAATAAAAAATAAATATAGTATTTACAATATTTTCGAGATCCCGGACCAATTGGGCCTCGTCAGGACCTCCTTGTCTAGGTCCAACTTGGCCTCCTGGCTCTTCCACGTTGCCGGGATCTAACGCCGCTGGTATTGGCGCTGTTGGTATTGGCGCCGTTGGTGTTGGCGCCGTTGTTATTGCCGCCGTTGATATTGGCGCCGTTGATATTGGCGCCGTTGGTGCTGGTACCGATGTTGATGGCGCGGCTGAATTATGCGCAGCTTCACGAGCTGGCAGCGGCGGCGCAGATGTTTTTTGTCCCATTATCTGCAGATTTCAATAATATAATATATTTTTTTCACCCCTATCAATTGATGAAATAATAGTTACATTCTTCGGGAGAACTGTATTAAAACAATTAATAATAGTTAAACGCGCTCGATTGTGCATTGAAATGTGGGCCGCATTTTTTGCGAACGGATATCTAGTGGATTGATGCGTTTACAATTGAGTGAAATCCAAAATGGCTGACCGAATACGACGGACAAAGATTCGAAATTATTGCGGTAGTATACCAAAATCGGTACGTAGGGGTTTTGAGAGAGCTGATCAAATATCCGTTAACGATGTTTGAAAGTCCAAAATGGAGGATCCAACATGGCGGAAAAAAATTAGCAAAAATTGTTGTCCAACTGTACAAAACTATGTATTTGTGGGGTTTTCGGATCGCTGAATAGACATTCTTTAAAGGTTTTAAAAATCTAAAATGGCAGATTGAATATGTCACAAGAAAATTGAAAACTACATTTTTTGGAGATCGCAGATTTGTACTCCATTTACAATTTTGAAATTGGAATATGAGGTGCACCATTGATTTTAAAATATTCAGTGAATGAAAATTATATAGTAAGTGGTGTAAGTTTTCCATTTACTAGCCACTATTCTGAGGGATAAGTAACTCCCACCACGAGGAAGTTGAAGGACTGGAGAGTAATTTTTTTTCATTTTTTGAAATTTAATTTTTTTTTATTTATTTTAAATAATTTGTTTTACTTTATTTTAAATTTATTCAATATATTAGTCAATATGAACAAACAATTAATGTGAATTTGGGAAACAAATTTTATATACATAAAAATTACAAACTCAACAAATTTTATATTTGATAATTGTACAGGTTAAACATTTTTCTTGCTCATTTATTTGTGAATAACATGAATTCATGTTAGTGACTTTTCATCTATAACGGAGAAATGTAAATAAAATGTTATTTCTTAACCTATACGAATATTAAGAAAAAGGAAAATCTGAGCATGGGATCTTGTTGAGCGAACCCAAAAACATGTAATAATACTTGCTGCCCTTTTTGAAAAATTTTGGACTGCGTTGGATGCTACGTCGAAGTCGGACTAAAATTTTTTTAAGTTTTGTGTGTTAACGGGTTAAGTGTCAAATGTTCCGAAAAGCACCGATATACTTAAATGTAACTTTATACAATTTGCATGTAATACTATAAATGTTATTTTTACTTTTTATTGGTCTTATTACCTGCTCCATTTTCTACTGGAAAAATGTCACATTCAATTGGTATCACCGACCCGAAAAACCTCCGAGGAGTGAGTTTCGTATAAATCCGTGCAAGTAATAAATTTTGTACTCAATTGCATTAGAATAAAAATTCGTCACTGAAAGGGTTAACGAGTATCCCAGCATTCCATTTCAAGAAATATACAAAATATAAAATTACAATATTTTGGTCTCATAACATCACACTTAGACGCATTCCTTGGAAGTCAATTGGTGTAGTGAAGATGTTACTTTGCATCGACATATTTATCGTTTTCTGGGCATTTTGTACATAAAATAATCCCTACCTTTAAATTTATGTTAATTTAATGGAAACCGTAATATATAAAATTGGTACTTCTAAATGGTGCTAGTTGTATAGTACCACATATAAATCTATCAACAGTTTGCAACGTTGCAGGTAATACGATTACTATCTTTAATTGCGAGAAAATTCAATTTTCCCAATGACTTGTCCCAGCTTGCACGCATTTTTCCGCGTAGACAACTTCGGAGAGAAAATCTGAACCCAAATTTGGATTCCTTGGAAACTTTCCAATCAATTATGCGCTCCGATACTTCATTTTAATTTCTATTGTTGGCAAATTCTATCGAAAATAAATTAAAATAAAGTATCAGAATGCATAATTAATTTACAGATGTAATGTGGGTCAGGTTTACAAGGAACGGAGTGGTGCTCTTCAATGTAGTTGAAATTCGTTTTCGATAAAAACACGTTTGAAAATTGTACGTTGACGTCTTACAGTCTTATACGCACCCAACGAAAAGACAATACGACGCCGCGTTGGCTCCGATTTTAGCGAGTTTGCTTCGTATTAGAAGGTTGCGCGTTCAAATCACGACATTTCTGATTAAATGTTTGTTCTTTTTTTTCTCCATAATTTGTTATAAACTATTAAAAATTATACAAATTTTAAATTTTGATTATTTTTATCGTTTTTAAAATATCATTTTGTAGGAAAAATGTATTTTCTTTTAATCCTTTATAATATTATTAATGAATATTTGTTTAGTGATAAGACAATAGTAATAATAATAATAATAATTCTTATTTTTATTACTATTATTATTGTTATAATTATTGTCTACTAATAATTTCAATTCATCATTCACTATAATATGAAAATAAAAATCCGTCTGTGTTATGGAATCAAAATAGGCGTTATTATAACATATTCGTATAACAAACTTTTATTAATTTTATTTAAAAATTGCGGATTTTCTTGCATTTGATCGAGCAAAATCGGTAAATTACGTCCCGCGAAGATTGGTTGAAAATCCATTCAATTGTACATCAACTATTGTCCCGTGTTTAAAAACATATTACAATATGCTCGGTATGCGGGATAGTTCTCAGAAGAGAGAGAAATTTTTATGAATGTGAATGAAGTTTGCTTTCAGCTGAAAGGGTTAAAAAAACCGTGCAACTGTGGAAACTTCGCGTTCATAACATGTGCCCGATGTTTCACCAATGTTTTTTTTTCAATGTTTTTCCAAGTATCACTGTGTAAATTGCATTGTAGCTGCAGAATATTAAATAATAAATGTAGAAGTTTCTCACACGAATATGCTACAATAACGTATATTTTTATTCCAGAATAGTTTGATTTTTATTTGCATATTGAATGATGATTTGAAATTATTAGTAGTCAATAGTAATAACAATAATAGCAATGATAATAGTCTTAATAATTATGATAATTAAAATTATCTTATCACTATCAATACTCATTAAGAATATTAGGAAGGAATAAAACAAAATATATTTTCCCTCCAAAATGTTATTTTAAAAACGATAAAAATATTGTAAATTAACAGTTTTTATGATTGTTAATAGTTTGTATGAAATTATGAAAAAAAATTTTAAAAAAATTAATTGACCAATATCGAGATTCGAACGCAAAACCTTTTAATTACGAAGCGAACGCGCTAGCACCTGAACCAACGAGGCTTCGCATCGTCTTTTCGTTCGGTGCGTATAAGAATGTAAGACGTCAGCGCAAAATCTTAAAACGTGTTTTTAAACGAAACATAAATTCCATGAAAAAAATTCTCAATGTGAAAAGTATTATTTGATTTATTTTAATTTATTTTTGCTACAATTTACCCAAAAAATAAATTAAAATAAAGTATCAGAGTACATAATCGATTGGAAATTTTACAAGGAATCTAAATTTGAGTTAAGATTGCCTCTCCAAAGCTGCGGATACGTAAAAATGCGCAAAAACTTGAACAAATAGGAAAAAACAACATTTTTTGGCAAGTTTTCTTCATTTTCAAAATCGCAAAATTTAGAAAACTTAAAAAGAGTCGTGAAAAATTATGATATAATTTCAGAGTATTCTTTGAACAATTTTAAAGACTTTTTATTCCGACAGTCTAGAATTTTTAAATAAAAAATTCTTGTTTCTCTATGTTTTTAAAAGTTGAGACATTTTTGTATGACTTTTCTTAACTTTTCAAAATTTTGCATTTTTTATAATGAAGGAAAGTGTTGAAAAAACTGCGCAAAAATTTGAGTGCATTCATTGATTAATTGTAAGAACTTTTTGTTCAATAACATTGTTTCTAAAAGTCTATCACTTTTGAATAAAAAATTAATGAGTTTTTCGCGAATATTTTAATGAATTAGCCGCCATTTTGGAAATTTCCAACATTATTGTCAAAATGCTATCATGCACATTTCAAAATGAAAACAAACAATTTTAAAGGCATTGATATATTAAATTTACAAATATTTTATACCAAAATATGTTTTCAGTTAACTGTATATGGATATAAACCCTTTAACGCTACAATTGCAGTTTTCGAGGCTCCTTAGTTCAGTGCAGTGCGAATTACCGAAAATCGGGGAAATGATTATGGAGAGCCCATATACGACTATTTTTAGGTATGCTCTTTCGATTGGAATAGCTTAAAATGCCGAAGAACGTCAAAAAATCACAAAATTGTTAGATTTAACTTAAAAAATACCGGAATTTCTCGGTGAATTTTTTTTTAAAATGTCATTTTCACCTTGACTCACCTTTCCTTTTTACATGAAACTTTCTAAAAAAAGTGTAATTGGCCCTCAAACTAAAAAGTTACGGAGTGATAAAAATTAATTTCGATATATCGAATCCACTATGGCGTCCGAAATGGCGCACTGGCAGGGTAAACATTCAGGATTTTTTAACTCGAGTACCGTCAACTTTACGAAAAAATGTTATAGTACAAAAAATATTTAGAATTACTCAAAAAAGACGTCTCAATTTTAAAAAAGAAATTTTACGGCATTTTTGAGTTTTTCAAAAAAGTGCCAAATACAAAAATTAAAAAAACGTCATCAAAAATTCTGATAAAATTAACATTCATTTTTTACATGATTCTAAGCCATTTTTAACGTAAAATTTTATTGTAATGTCGGTCGGTTATGATCTCCAAAATCTCAAAATACAGGGAGCTGTATCAAATGCTACGGTATTGTCTAATATTGCGTGTAATAATACAAGCAAGTTGATTAAAAAGGAGATTACATTGAGTCTCACAAGAGCATATCTAAATAAATAAAAACTGAAAGTTAGTGATCATATTTCGCAGACCACTCAGAAACAAAGACGATGTTCTCGTACTGGTTGTGGAGAGCGGACAAATACGTATTGCTCTACCTGTGATAAATACTTATGTAAAATGTGCTTCCTAAATTTACATAAATAAAAAGTTAAAGAAATATGTTAAGAATAAAATAATCAGAAAACAAAACCAAAAAAGACACAAAAGCAAAAAAAAAAAATAAGACGCAAAAGTAAAAAACAAGACAAAAAAATAAAAACAAAAAAAAAAAAGATTATGGATGAACATCTACCTCCACGTGGTCAGAATCGGAAACATTTTTTAATGTTGAGAAATGGCTAAATGGTGTTCAAATAAGTGCTACAATATAACTTTATAAAAACTACATATGTAAATATATGGATAAATTCAATAATACTTATATACAAATAAATAAAAAATGCTAGCCATTTTTTGTAACTACTTGAAGATTTTCATGATCGTACACAACAGCTATTACAAAATTCATACTTGACAAATGACTTAGAATCCCGTAAAAAATGAATGTTAATTTTTTCAGAATTGTTGATGACGTTTTTGGAATTTTCGTATTTGGCATTTTTTTGAAAAAATCAACAATGCCGGAAAAATTTTGTAAAAAATTGAGGCGTCTTTTTTGAGTAATTCTAAACATTTTTTGTTATATAACATTTTTTCGTAAAGTTGACGGTACTCCAGTTAAAAAATCATAAATGTTTACCCTGCCAGTGCGCCATTTCGGACGCCATATTGGATTCGATATATCGAAATTAATTTTTATCACCCCGTAACTTTTTAGTTTGAGGTCCAATTAAACTTTTTTTGAAAGTTTCATGTAAAAAGGAAAGGTGAGTCAAGGTGAAAATGACATTTGACAAAAAAATGCACCGAGAAATTCGGGTATTTTTTAATTGAAATCTAAAAATTTTGTGGTTTTTTGACGTTTTTCGGCATTTTAACCTATTCCAAACGAAAGAGCATACCTAAAAATAGTCGGATATGGGCTTTCCATAACCATTTCCCCAATTTTCGCTAATTCGCACTGCACTGAACTAAGGAGCCTCGAAAACTGCAATTGTAGCGTTAAAGGGTATATTAAGTTTCAAAAATGTTCATTGAATTTACATTTAACATATTGAATTTAATACAATACTTCTTAAAATTAATAAATAATACTATTTAAATGTACAATAATGTAATATTAAAAACATAGTTTGGCAAAATCCAGATATTGTATTTTAAAATACAGCATTATATGAATTAATAACTGTCAATGTACTTACAGTAGTTGGTTGATCGATCGGATGTCTGTGACTACGTTGATCCGATCACCGAAAGTAGAATAGGTTGCCTGCTGGCCAGACACCCCCTCCCCCCTCCCCCTCCCCCCTGGCGCCAGACATTGAGGCAGGTCATGGTTTGTTATGAGGTCATTGACCCTTAAGATCATCGACTGTTCCTGGCAATGTGCGACCTTGAGGTAGGTCATGGTCTTCCCTCCCTCCTCCCCCCTGACGCCAGCCCTTGAGGTAGGTCATGTTTTGTTATGAGTTTATTATATTTATCCTACTTACACGAGTGCAACGTGATTCTCTCTCTCTCTCTCTCTCTCTCTCTATCTATCTATCTCTATCTCTATCTCTCTGACTCGCATACACACATAAACACACACACACACACGCGCGCGCGCGCGCACGCACAAACATATGCGCATACGCACACTATTCATTCTCACTCTTACATACAGTAGAATTTTCTAAATCGTGACGAATACATGTAAACATAGATCAGGTCCCTGCTTGCAGCCTCTTGGGAGATTGAACGTTAAAAATTTCTTTCACATATACTCTCTCTCGCCCTCACACACATATGCACACGTTTCATTGAAATCTTTCTCTCCCTCATTCTTACTTCTCGCTTACACACTTAAACGTAGACATCGTGACTCCACCGTATACTCGTTAATTCGTATACTCAACTGTAAGAGAAGAGTTCGTTACACCAACATACGAAGTATTTATGTACGTCAACTCCCCTATATGCCTACCGAATGATCGAAACAATGGCGTCATTGATATTGCCCGCAATGAAAACATTTCGTCCTATTTACCTATTTTAACAACCTATTTTACGGCTATTTTCAAAATTCAGTCGAATACCTTTTATTTTGCATACGTATGTGGTTCCGCACGGTGTTTTAACGCGGTACGCATAAAATTTTGGCCCTCCAGATATAAATGTTTCAATATTCGATCCTTCATCGTAAGAAGACAATTCGTCTGTCATGTCGCCGAGCAGATTACCCAGTTTCGGTTCATATTGGTCGTTCGTTCGGTCGCTAACATAAATCACCGAATCTGTGTCATAATACAATACTCGACGTCCGAGTTTTTCTAAATAGGAATATAATTTTAATCGAGCCTGGGCCGTTGTATAGGCAGCTAGTACGACATTAGTACACGTCGCTTGTGCGCTTGCTTCTTCCCGGAAAATCCAATTGACAAACATAACATTATCATTTACCGGGAGAAAATGCGTTACGTTTTTATCTTCATCTGCGAAAATCTTTAACAACGCGTCTCTTGTATTTACGATTTCGGTTCGCGGCAAATTTTCTCTTTGCCCAAATTTTCCCCAAAACGAGTTAAGGCATAACTTGGCAACGGATCGTAGACCCGGATTCGTACAGATTTTATCTTTACTCAGACGAATTCCTTTTTCACGCTCATACATTTCGAGGTAGCGTTCTTTCGATAAATCATCGACACATTCACGAGGCCAACCACTGGCTTCTTGTTTTATTTTTAAGAATGTGTCAATGTATTCATTAAAAAGACCACCTTCGCGCGTTTTTGGGTTGTATTGTGTTATTCGATATTGCCAAATTTCGAATACTTCAACAATACGATACCCCTTCTCGATTGATTTCTTTAATTCGTCCGAAACCCACGTGCCCGTGAAAACGCGATCTTCTTCGAGCTCGTGCGAACAGTCATGCACTGACTGAATTTCGCAACATGTTCTACAGAGGGGAAAAAGTAATCTGTCGTGCATTCTTACAGGAAGTACCGGGTGATACAAATTTCGCGGTGGCAATATTTTACATAGAACTAGTCCTTCAACACCATGCAGAGTCACCTTATTAATGTCGGTTATCGCAGAACACTCTTCGCCGACGTAAACTGTCGGATGACCTATAGGATAACGCCCTGTTTTACAAATGTAGGGATACAATGAACAAACATCTGTGTAATGTATTTGTTCATCGTTTTGTACAGTGTAATAGGTAGCTGTGTTTCCAGTTCGACCACCGAAGAATGCATCGCGTGGATTAAGACTTTTTTCAAGAATCAAAGGATGATTCTCAAATATTCTGAAATCAGGGTTGACGATTTTTTCGCGAAGAAAATCGCACTCCCATTTCTCATATATTACGTAAGAGCGGATTTTACTCGTTAGAGCAATTGTATTTTCATAACGTTCAGTAAAACTAATACCGTCTGACCGTTTTTGTTCACGTAACTCTGTGAAACATCGTGGACATACATGATAGTAACATCCATGAAATTGAAATACCTGACCTTTATTATCACTGTCGCTATTCGGAGAAAGAAATCCATCTACTCGCGGTCCTTCGGGTATACGAAATTCACGTGTGCGTCCAGCGTGTATGATTTGACGTTTGAATTGATGTTCGCATAGCAGGAGCCACTCTATTGCTATTTTCGACTGTTTATCTGTTTGTCTGTAACCGTTTCGGTGTGGAAGTAAACCGATGGTTTCAGACTTTAAAAATTGTTTTCTAAAGATACGCGAACACGCCGACGCCAACGTCACACACTCCGTAAAAGGACATACATTGCCGGAAGCTTTAAAAATTTTACGAAAAGCAATGCATGCTCTTCTTAAAATTTCTAGGTCCATCCGACAATATTCGACAATGTCTCGTTGTAAATCAAATTGTTCACCGCGAGCCGATGCATCTGTATACCACGCATAAAAGTTTATCCGCTGTTCACGAGACGTAGCATCGGGAGCATAAAATTTTGCATCGGGTAAATTACCAATATAATTTTCGTTATTTAAGGTATTAAAAAAATGTGGAAAGTATCCTTTTTTAATCGAATCCGGTAAACCAAATGCTTTCGGCAAAGCACTTAGACGCATATAAAAATAGTTTAAACTATCGATAAAATACGTTTTTCCAATTTGAATCTTAATAATATGTTTTCGGTTTAAAATTACATCGAATACTTGTTTTCTTTTCTCATTTGTCGGATTTCTATTTTTTTCGATTAGTGTTCTTAATATGAACTGTGCATCGAAACCTTTAGAATTATGCGCGATACAAACGATTTTCGAAAAATTTGTCTTGCTACGAATTACTAAATCGAGCAATTGGTTAACAGGATCCTGCTTAAAAATGAATTCTCTGATTCCACAAAAATTACAGAATACATCCATGCTGTCAATGTCGATACACGCATCGCATACTTGTTGCACAAGACAGAGACATACCGTGTGTTTTTTTATTTCAAAGGCACCCCGATACGCCTCGTCTTGACGCGTTTCGAAGTCATGAAAAACAAATAAAGTGGACGGATTCGTCAGAGCAGACGATGCTTCTGCATTTAAATTCATTATGTCTGATGAACCGATATTTCCTTGGTTATTTATTGTGATACTACGCATGTAACAATATTCATTTATCGAGTGTCTACATTTACACCGTTTGCAATAATTTACACCGCATGCATGATTTCCTCGCAAATTGTTCACGAATGTGTTACAAATTTTACAGATGTTAATTACAGAGCAAATACTTTTAACACCACGTTTTGTCTTTGTGTACGATCCTGCTTTTTTATGGTTTTCTAAACATTTTTCTCCAAAGAAGTAGCGGTTACAAGAGGAGCAGTGTATTATGGTACAGCTCTTGGAACAAGCAGGTTGACAGTAACGTCTGTCGCATGTATTTGAACAACGATGCATGTTTGGGCGTAAAAACTTTTTGTTGCAAAATTGGCAATAATAATTTCTTTTACCACACATACCCATCATATTTACTATGACTGAAAAGTGCCGAGCACGCGAATGGTATAATAAATTAATCAGTTGGTCGGACTTTTTAATGACACTACGACCATCAAAAAGGGGTTCCCTACCGTTACTTATATTATTATCATCGTAAATTACTACAGCTATTCCTTTAGTTGAATAATAATTTTGAAATTGGATAAACTGCGGGGTCCAACAGCCCGTTTCTGGAATAGCAATGTTAACCCGAGAGATTAGTTCTCGCGCACATGTCAATTGATAACGGGTTTTCGTAATGCGTTTCCAAGTGCAATTAAAATCTGCATTTGGAATCGAATTTTTTTCAGGAAATATTCGCCCACGACAAGTGCTTGTGGAAGGCACAAGTTGTCATAATTAGATATCGTTACAGTCGACCTGCTCTTTAAAACACTCTCGTCGATCAAATTCCTGTTGTAACCACTACCGTTTGGAAATCGTACGTGATGCACATTTATCTCAAATGTGTCGTTAAGTACGAAATTTCTCGCACTTTGCACTAACGAACTTATGAGGTTCCACAAGTCCTCTTGTTTTAAACTATTAAAGGGTCGAAAGGAAATACCCACCGGTTTTATTTATTTAATTCGTTTGAGTGACATTTGTGACGATGTAAATAAGTGTAAAAATGTTGTGGTCGACGAAATTCGTCAATATTTGTTCACGATGAAGTTCCAAAGTCTTCCGTCTGATTTACGAATTCGAAACATTATATATGAAATTAGAGAAAATTTAAGTGGAAATATCAAAACTAGACTCTCCGAATCATTTTCTATCTACTTGAATATTGTTATAAATGAATTAATTGCTTTTTATATGGATATTTTGATATGTCAAACAAAACGAAATTTTACTTAAAAAAAAGAAAACATGTAATTTTCTAATAATTTACAATACATTATTTTGTAGAATTTATATTTTAACATGTCTGATTTATTTTATTCCTTAATCCTTTCCCGATTTATCGAGAATTTAAAAAAAATATATATATTTAATTTCATCGCAGAAGTTTTCGAGATACAAGTGATTTCGATTAGATGTTTGAATGTTTACGACGCTCTCGAGTTAGTCCAAACAAATTTCTAACGTGCTTGCCTTTGATAGAAAATGAGTTAACTTTTATATTTTTACGAATTCAAAAATGCTTTATTTTGCACGTAATCAAAATAAATGTTGGTCAATAACGAAGACAAGAATCATATTACATTTTTTTTTTATTATTACCAAGTATTAAATTAAAAGTAAGCGTTTTTTCCGATACGCTGTAAATCAGCTTGCGTAGCCGCGGTCTACGATGATCAGCTTGCGAAGCCGCGGTGATAAGATCGCTAGTCGCAGGCTCCTTGTTAGCTTACGAAGTCGCGAAAAAGCTCGCGAAGCCGCGGACCGCGCCGCCGCCGCCGCCAAGAAAAAAAAGGTCGGTTTTTTACATAACTTAAGTTTATAAGACTTCGGCTCTTATTTGCACGATCAGTCGATGTTGACAACATATGGTGAATGGTTGAGATTCGAGAATTGTCGAATAAAAAAAAATTTAAATTCTATCATGGATACGCGTTGGAAGCATCCGTAGACGTGTCTAGTTTGTGGACCAACGGGCTGTGGTAAAACGGTTTTTGTGAAAAGATTTTTAAAAAATTTGACATCTTTAGCGGATGTCTCTTTCGATCGTGTCATTTTTTATTACGCCGAATGGCAAGATGAATATCGAAGTAAAATGTCTGTAGACGGAACATCGCCAGCTTCACAACGTGGAATCGAGTTTCGGGAAGGTTTGCCGAATCCCGAAGATTACTCAAAAGATAACGACTGTAAAAAATTGATTATAATCGACGATCTTATGCGAGAATCGTCTAACAACACAATAATGGACCTCTTTACGAAAGGAAGCCATCACAAAAATATTAGTGTAATTTTCATAACACAGAATATTTTTCATCAGGGTCGCGGACAGAGAGATATTTCTTTAAATACTAACTATATCGTTTTGTTTAAAAATCCTCGTGACCGCGCTCAATTTCTGCATCTCGCACGACAGGTATATCCTGAAAATTCAAAATTTCTGCAGGAAGCATATCGAGATGCAACTTCTCATCCACACGATTATCTTCTTTTGGACCTCAAGCAATCGACACCGGATGATTTCAGATTTCGTACTTGTATATTTCCTGATGATAAACCTCAAATTTCGTACGTACCGAAACGTAGGTAAACATATCTAATCATTATCATTATCATATATGGCTTTCATTACGTTGTAAACCACGAAGATGAACGTATCGAGACGCATGCGTAAACACAATAAATTGGCGAACGGACGAAACCTTGCAAAGCATTCAAGTAAAAACGTTGTTGAAAAAAGTGCAAGTACTCGTCCTGCGAAAACGTCGTGTTTCCCTTTCGAAAAAAAGTATCTCGCGTTGTTACATGCACTTTGTCATGCTGACAAAAGACAGAGAGCGGCTTTATTAAAGACGGCTGATCGAAAACTTATAAAACATATCTGCGAATGTGCACTTAATGTATTGTATGGCGTCGTTTCATTAAAACCGCGTGAGAAAACATTACTTGGAAAATATAAAAATATACTACGTAATCTCGCATTGTCGACAAGAAGTAGGGCTATCAGAAAAACACGCGATCGCACCCGTAGCAATATTACCACTTGGAAACGGAAAAAAACTCTCCTTTTGCAGAAAGGTGGAAATTTGTTACCAATTTTATTGGCTCCAATAGTCGGTGCTGTTTTCTCCAAATTATTCAGTTCTGGTCAGGAATAAGGTCTGGTATGGAGCACGCAAAGAAAATGATCCTTGTTCCTGAAAATGAAGTACCTACAAATGGTGAAAAGAAAACTGTGCAAACACCCGGAACGGTGCTTTCAAGATTGGACGAGGAACTGTCAAATATTCTCCACGATGAAAATAACGGATCTTTTAACGATCGTAATTGTACAATAAAAATCAAAGACAGAGAAGCTGCTAGGATTTTCGATGAAGGTAGAAAACTCGCAAGATATATACAAACGCTTCAACGTTACTTACATTTTTTTTCAAAAAATCTGTACGATGAAAAAGAAATAAACGATAAGACTACGAATAATAATACTAGTAACAACGAAGATGCTGCAAGTATGAAACGAGAGGAACAATATCAACGAGATGATACTCGGCGTGAGAACGACTCATCGAAAGTGGAATCAAACAAAAATCGTAAAGAGATCCCACCTGCTATTTCTATCCCTAAAATAGTTAAAAGTGTTCCAGTTTCGTACAGATTGAAAGCCTTGAAATTGATGAATCATCTGCAACGCTCGAAATGTATATCCTGGGATAACGAAGGTGTCGTTAATATCGATGGTTATGATATTATAGGATCCGATATCGTCGAACTCGTCAACGATGCAACACGCTCGCGAAAATCTGTAAATCCAGTTGGTCGTGAAGACTTTATTCCTGCACTTCGGGCAGATCGTATTCCCACACGTTCCATCGGTAATAAAAACTTTTGGAAACTTACTTCTACCCCGCGATTTGGTAAAAAATCTCGAGAGATTATAAACGCAGCGAGATTTGGAAAGAAAAATTTGACCGAAAATATTGACAACAACGACGTTGACAACGACGACGACGAAAAACGAGAAGAAGCTAACAAGAGCCAGATGGAATGGCTGGGTCTCGAAATGTAATCGTAGATAAGATCGAAAGGGTTTATTACGACCCTTCACATCCTGTTAGCTACTCGGGTGCTAGAAATGTGAGGCAATTTTTTATGAAGCTTGGCGTGTCACTGGATGATGTTCAAGAGTGGCTAAACGCACAAGACGCGTATACCCTGCATAGACCCATACGACGAAATTTTCAACGTTTAAGATATGACGTCACAAATGCCGATGACCTCTGGGAAGCAGACCTTGTTGATCTGAGATCGCTGAAAACGTACAACGATAACAAATGTTACATTCTCGTTGTCATAGACGTGTTAAGCAAATACATATGGGTCGAATTGTTACGCGATAAAAGTTCACACGAGGTTCTCGCAGGTTTTAAGAGAATTCTGGAACGAAACAATAAGCGTACCCCTGTCACTCTTCAAACAGATCGTGGTAAAGAATTTGTTGGTAAACAAGTACAGAATTATCTACAAGAGGGTAACATTCGGTTTCGAGTAACACGCAGCCACCCTGATGTAAAAGCAGCGATTGTAGAACGCTTCAACCGAACGCTTAAAGAGCGTATATGGCGCTATTTTACACGTAACAATACCAGACGATACGTAGACGTTATGCAAAATATTGTCGATGCTTACAATAATTCTTTACATTCGAGTATAAAAATGACCCCTGCTTCAGTTACATTATTCAATGCTCATATTGCCCGGCGAAATATTGAGTCGCGATATCCTGTAAAGTACACACAAACGTATAAGTATCAGGTAGACGATAACGTTCGAATCAGTAGTGCAAAAAATACCTTTAAGAAAGGATACGAAGGAGGGTGGAGCGAGGAAATTTTTCGAATAAAGAGTGTCTTAAAACGCCAAAACCTCTTTGTATACGAACTAGAAGACTTGAGTGGAGAAGATATCGAGGGTTACTTTTATCCACAAGAGCTGGGCACAGTCTCAAAAAATAGAACAGAACAAGAATTTAAAATCGATAGTGTCATCCGGACTAGAGGTCGAGGCTCGAAAAAGGAAGTCTTTGTAAGCTGGGTAGGCTACCCTGAACAATTTAATTCGTGGATACCTGCAGCAGATTTAAAAAATCTGTAAAATGCATCAGTCACAAGCAGACGAATTTTTTATAACTTTACCGAGCAACAGCAGTATGAAGTACTTTCCCGACAACACTACGACTAGATTTACAACAGTACTTCCCAAAGAAATTCAATTAACCGGTGCCTGGTTAGTAGGTTTATCGGAAATTCATGTTCCTTACAGTGTTGTTCATATAAAACGAGATAATTGTGCTTTTGAATTTGGAACCATAGATATGTCCACGGATGGAGCGCACATTATTGACAAATTGTCTGTAAATATACCCGAAGGTTTTTACAGAGACGTATATGATTTTGTCGACGCGATTAATGAGAAATTGAAATCGGTGTATGGGTCGGAGTCTGTTCACTTACAATTTAACTATGCAAAATCACGAGGTGGCTTTATTACCGCCCATTGCGCACAAAAAGATTGCAAAAAAGTTCACTTTTTTATGTTTCATAGTTCTGTAAATAAGATTCTCGGATTTCCTGTTACAAATACATACCATTTACTAAATGCTGAGCGCGATAAAGAAATTTTTATAAGGCAACATTACTATCCAGCTAGTTTGTCCCGAGCCATACCCGATCAGCTATTTGTGTACACAGACATTTGCGAGCCCAACGTGGTCGGTGATTCTCAAGTGTCATTACTACGTATAGTTAATGTTGGTGGTAAAAATTATAATTACGGTGAAACTATTGTGAAGCATTTTTCACCACCAAATTATGTTCCTCTCCTCACGAAATATTTTCGAGAGATTACAATCGATATAAGAGATCACGCAGGTGCACCAATACCATTCGAGTACGGGACGTTGACAGTCACTCTGAACAGTATTAAAGAACGATAAAAATTCGCATTGAGCAACGAAATGATCGATCATTATATATCGTACTACGAAGATCAAACTGGTGGTGGTGGAGTTCGAGGAATTCGCAACGTTTATGTCGGATCTGTGGATCAACGAGGTCATGGAATAGGCAGTTTTCTGGGAGGATTATTCAGACGTATTCTTCCTTTGCTTAGGAGGGGTGCGACAGCAGTTGGAAAAGAAGCCTTGCGTACAGGAATAAATGTACTCGAAGATGTTGGTGAACACAACGTAACTTTGAAAGAATCATTGAGAAATCGAGCAAAGGAGTCTGGTAGAATGCTTGCAAATAAAGCCAAAGATAAGTTTTCCAAAGTGATGTCTGGTTCAGGTTATAACAGTGTGCTCCATAATCAGCCTGCTCAGTATTCGATTGGTAATACGTCAACGCGTGTCGCGAAACGTCGTCGTCGTAAGAATAATAAGTTACGAAAGACAAAAACTGGTCGTATTTCGAAACGAAAGGTGCAGAATGGTAAAAAGACGAAGACGATAAGGAAGAAAAAAAAGACATCCAAGAGAAAAAGTATTGTAAAGCAGACGTCTAGAAAACGAAAACGTAATAACTTAACGAGGGATATATTTGGGGATAATTAAAACGTAATAATGTCTTTCCTTCATTCACACTCGTGCGAGTGCATGAAATCGGAGCTCGACATCTTCACGATTCCACCGACCCAGACAACCATCGAGAGCTCGCACTGGGTACATTATAAGCCTGTGTCATCGTTGACGGATGACTCACCGATTGAATTTGTCGTGCCCGGTCATGGTGAAGAGTACATTGATCTTGCGCATACAATGATAAGTCTCAAAGCAAGAATTCAACCTAGTCACGCAGAGGATAATACTAAAGTTGCACCGGTGAATAATTTCTTACATTCAATGTTCAATCAAGTCGATGTTTTCTTTAATCAAAAGTTAATATCACCACCCAGTAATACCTATGCGTACCGGTCGTATATAGAGACATTGCTAAACTACGGACCCGCTGCAAAATCGTCCCACTTGACATCGACACTATGGTACAAGGACACGGGAAATCATATGGATGGATTACCGACACGAAATGATAATGTCGGACTCGTTAAGCGTAAAAAATATACGGAAAATTCACAGATAGTGGATCTTATTGGTCATTTGCACTGCGACGTTTTCAATCAAGACAAATTTATGTTAAACGGTGTCGAAATACGATTACGCCTTGTTCGTTCTAAAGATGCTTTCTCGCTCATGGATGAATCCGTCGATGGAAAATTTTCAGTCAACATTAGCGAAATTACGTTACTCGTAAGAAGAGCCAAAATAAATCCTGGAATTCTTCTCGCACATGCAAAAACTCTTGCAAATACGACGGCAAAGTATCCACTCACCAGAGTCGAGGTGAAGTCATTTGTATTGCATAACGGGATACTCGGCGATACACTCGACAACGTTATACTAGGTCAATTGCCGAAAAGAGTAGTTATCGGTTTCGTTGATAATAAAGCTTTCAATGGCGATCGTCGTCTTAATCCTTTCAATTTTCAAAATTACGGTATCAACTTTTTATCACTATACGTCGACGGCACTCAAATTCCGAGTAAGCCTCTGCAGCCAAACTTTAAAGAAACATCTAAACTTTTCGTAGAAGCATATCACACTTTATTTTCAGGCACTGGCATTCATTTTATGAATGAAGGAAATGAAATATCGAGAGAAGAATTCGCAAACGGCTATTGTCTGTTTGTTTTTGATTTAACTTCGGATCTTTCCGCAAGTTGCGTTACTCATTGGAACCTCGTAAAGAGTGGTTGTCTGCGAATAGAAGTACGATTCGACGCTGCTCTTGAAAACACAGTAAATTGTATAGTTTACGCTGAATATGACAACGTTTTGGAAATCGACTCTTCCCGTCAAATTATTACAGATTACAATGCTTAAAGTTGTAACAAGAGAGGGGTACTTATGATTTAGTACCAAAATACTATCTTGCTACGAACTTTGATGTCAGTTGTTCGTTTCATGTCGCACCACAAACATCGACTATGCGTTTTGTAATAGACATTCAAAGTTTCTTGAATAAAAAGCATGCTTTTATACCAAAAGAAATTGCGATTGTTTGTATCGAGACAAATTATATCGGTCATTGGATTCTCAGATCTACTGATAATTTTGTGAAACTACCTGTAAATTTACGCAAGACAAACTCGTATCTCTCGCTATATCATCACGGCATCGAGTGGTTTGATGGTGATACTGATGCGACTAAAATATATCAAATACTGCAAGAGATTACTCGCGAGTCGTCCTGTGTTTATGTACGAGGACATCAAAAGAAACAATTTTTGGAGAAAATCATTACTCGACCTATTGAAAATTTAGAAGACGATGTCAATGCACCGAGATTTACGCAACTCAACACAGACGAAGCTTTTTGCATATATCACGGAATCAAGAAACCTGGTAAATACGTATGCGCATTGAATAACGCGTTAAAACTACGAAAGTGGATAGTGTCACATATAAACGAGGACCAGGAAACATTTTCACCAAGACCATGTGTACCGTCTTTGTCTACGAATATCAGTTACAAACCCACTAGCGACATTTGTAGTACGTCGAAAGAAAAAACTATCCATGAACTCGAAAGATCTGATACAAGCCCTGCAACTTATTCCGGGGAGAACAAGAGGTGTATTTCCGGCGGATCTGATTCCCCGGGTGTGGACGAAACCGGCATCTATAATAGCGAATACGGACGATCATACAAAACCTGGTACTCACTGGGTCGCTTTTTACGTCAATGAATTTGGCAACGGAATTTTCTTTGACAGTTATGGATCGCAGCCATTCATCTCACATCACATTCATCGCCTCCGAAGAAACTGTAAAACGATCCGATGGAGTGACAAGTGTCTTCAAAGTTTTACTTCTTCTGTGTGTGGTCAATACTTTGTTATGTTTTTGCATACAATTTATACAGCTTATAATTATAAGTATGCAGTTTTCTTTTGCTTTTGTAATATAATACATATTGGAAATAATTCATATTTGTTGTATAATTTAATTACACTTTCTTTTGCTATATCTCTATGTTTCACTCATGAATCATGGTAAATTTTTATTTTTTTTAATTCAGAAATTATCATATTAATAATATGAAATGTTAATATTCGAAAGAAATACAAAAAAAAAATTTTTCTTTGACGGTTAATTATAAAAATTATAAAAATAATTATTATTTCAATGATCGATATTTTGTATGGAAAATTTGTACATTTATTATTGTAATTGTGCCATAGTATTATACCTAAAAATCATACATATGACGAACTTGAAAACAATTTTCACAATAAGAATTATATTAACAATAAACAAAACAAATGCAAGTGATGATTTGAAATATTATTTTAAATCAATGTAACGTGGGACGTTTTTAGTTCTAACAAAAATTAGTTTTCCCAGAGTTTCATCTTTCTATAGCTTGCACAGCTGTTACTAATAAAATTAAAAAAAAAAGGAAATGTATTATTTTCCAACATTCGACAACCAGAAGATAAGCTTCTTGCAACATGTGGCCGAGAGATACATGTCGAGCATCATCGTAGAAGAAATGCCGCGAACCCTCTCGAGTTTCGTGTAAATTTATGATTGTTCGTAGATCAATTTTCGATCACACGATCCACCGTAGCCAACGGCCGAAGCATTATCCCATAATAAACTTAAAAATATCTTATACCGCTAGAACACTTCCTGTTGTCGAATACATGTGGAAAACTAAAAAGACTAAATAATTTTTGTCCCGAATGACGTCACGTCCTCTTAGTAATACCAACAATTACCATTGCAACTATTATAATAAATTAACCATTAATTATAGAAGCGTTACTAATAAAATTCATTGTCAGCGTACAATTAGATTTATGTCAATAAGTTTAGAAGTATATCTTATTGAATTTAATACCTTTTTAACGGTATTAATTTAATAACAGTTATGATTATAAGTAATAAGTAATTGGAGTATTGCGCTATGCATATATCATCAATTGCGAATATGTAATCCACGTAATATTATCATTGTATATTAACTACTAATTATTATTATTGCGTTTAGATATAAGTTTATAATATTATATTGTAAGGGGAGATAGTATACATCATATCCACTTTTCCCCACTTTTCCGGGCATAAGCCCTGCCCCTTTTTCTCTATCGTCCAATCTTGACATAGACAATTTTTGACTCTCATCTCATGAGCATAGAGAGGGAGAAGTCCTAGAGCTCTAACCGAGGTGACGATTTAGGAAAACCTATTTTCAAAAGTCAGTTCAAAAGTTTCAGTGCAAAAGTTTCAGTTAAAAGGTTTAGTTAAAAAGTTTACTTAAAAAGTTTAGTCCGAAAGTCGACAGTTTGAAGTTAATTTGAAGAGTCGAAGCTAAAGTTGGACCCAAATAATCTCCGACTAGTAAGCAATTTGTAAGTTTCGTTTTATTTTAATCTTTTTCTTATAATTATACAATTTTGTTTACCATTTTTTTGATTTCTAGCATAATTCCTTTTTCCTTTTCCTCTTTTCCTTATTCCATAGAACAATCCAAATTAATTTAAAACTTGAGGTTAGATGCTTCTAGTTAAGGTACCAACTTCGAGTATTAAATTAATTATTTAAACAAAATTCTTCCATCTAAATTCAAAGGCTTGAGGTTGGACGCTTCGTCGTCAAGGTACCAACCTCGAGGTATTGAATTAAAGACTTTTTCGATTCTTAATTTTGTTGTCTTGTTAAAGACTTGTTCGATTCATTCGATTTTTTTAAAACCAATCCTATTTCAAAGGCTTGAGGTTGGACGCTTCGTCGTCAAGGTACCAACCTCGAGGTATTGAAACAAAAGGGATTCTCTTTTCTTATTCCTTTTTTTTTTATTAGAAACAAATACTTGAAGTTGGATGCTTCCTCGTTAAGGTACCAACTTTAAAGTATCAATCTAACCACGTTTGTTTTTGTTAATTAATTGAACCCCAAATCAATTATTCCCTAGTATCCTTTCCAAAAATCATACTATCTTCCAATATTTTGTAATATACCTAAAATATAAATTATAATAATAATAATAATAATAATAATTGTATATTTTATTTCACCATTTCTCCACCATCCCGGTCGTCCCAAGGTAAGAGGGACGAATTATAAATTTTAAAAACTTCTTTCTCTTATTATTTGTACTCCGTTGTGTTCGACGCTGGACGTAACATCAAAGTAGTGCTATTTATAAACACGAAAAAGAGTTAAATGTTCAGAATTTACTAAATGTAAACAACATATCATTTGTAATAACATAAGCGCTTATACAAGATATTAAGAAATTTAATTATACCCATTTTCTGAAATAATTTTTAGTAAAAAATTAAGTTTTTGAAATTGAAGTAGAAAAAAATAATTGTAAATATAGAATCTTCGTCTAAATTCGAGGTACTCCATGTTTTATCACTTTTTGATTTTTCTAAATTTATGGTAAATATCACTGTGGATATTGTATAGAAGCTACGAAAAATGATAAAAAATGCATGCACACTTCTTTTTATTTGTCGGACTAGTTTGATTTTAGTGATTGAAATTTCGATTTTTTAGTGCAATACATGACTTTTAAACGCCCACAATGATTAGTATTTAATTATTTTAAATTAATTGTTGTATGTTATTTATATTTATACAAAAATTTATTGAAAACAATTCATTACTAATGTTGTTAGGCGCTTTCAACATCATATATTACACGGAAAACCCGAAATTTCAATCATTAAAATGAAACTAGTTTCACGATTTAAAATGAAACACTGTGTACATGTATTTCTTATCAATTTGAACAATCTCGTCGGGACTTCCTCATTAGTACATACGTCATATATTTCAAGAAATAAGAATTTAAAAGAAGAAACAAAAATGTTATATATTTTGGTTCAACAACATAATTTAAAAAGAAAATATGACTAATTCACAATACTTACATATTTGTAACATAAAAAAGTGGAGTCGCTAATTTCTGTGTTACTCCTCCCATTAAGCGGATAATGATTAAGACGAAAGCGAATAAAATTGAACATCGTAAAATAACAATATTTTTTTATACGTACGTTGTTATATTATCAAAAATATTTGTGCACAATTTAATAATTTCGACGTTATTTGCAGACGCGAATTCTGTAAAATTAAGCAACTTTAACGCCATGAACATTTTTTTTCAAGTAATTCTTGTAGGACATTTTGCGAGCTATAAAATTTGTTGCATTCAAACCAAACTAAAAATAAATATTTTGACAGAATTGGAGACAGTAAAAAGTACAAGATAAGCCTGTTTCCAAATTTTCAGCTAACTACTAATTTTTAAATACAAATCGAAAAATATCGGCCCACTTTAATGGGCTATAATGCAATTATTTCTAACAAATTTTTAAAAACAAAAAAATTGTCCTAGCAATGAGCATTACGGTTGAACGTTATGAAATTTTGTAAGTTTTTAATATACACTATATTAATATATAAATTATATTAATTTTCATAATATATTTTTTTTAAAGATCAAATTACGACCAATTTTATAATCGAGGTCATATCGAAC
This sequence comes from Trichopria drosophilae, assembly GCA_030407085.1. NCBI lineage: Eukaryota > Metazoa > Arthropoda > Insecta > Hymenoptera > Diapriidae > Trichopria > Trichopria drosophilae. The sequence goes on from CM059582.1 coordinate 81,992,664, forward strand.
TTTGATAAAATGTTCCCAAACCTAGGTTAAAAGCAATACAAAATTTGTTGCATTAAAACCAAAATAAAATGAATAAAATTATTTTTCAGAATCGACCACATAAAAATCGGTTGCAATAAAATAAAAAACGAACATTTGGTTGAAACATAATATAGGTAAATTGTGATATTATTCTATGAACAAAATGTCGTTGATATATACAGCCTTTCTATATAGGATCTTTAAAAAATATAGTAAACGCGTATCCGAAATTCAACAAAATGAAATGGTGTTCTATGACCCAAGAAGCCCGAACCTCGGCGGCTATAGTATAATCCGCATCGACAGAAGGCTGGCACGATCCGCGAAGTTATTTCTTATGTATACGCATGTGTGCGTCCCTCTTATACGCTAGTTTGCTTGTGTGAGTGTCATAAGGGAAGCGGGCCCCGCTAAGCACCCGTAAAAACATACGGTACTGGTATACGCCCGAAGCGACACACCTCGTAGAATCGCGGAACTATTTCCTGTCATTTTTCACCTTGTGTCCGCCATTGCCCGCTTCGAATCGTAGATGCAAAAATTTGGCTTCAATTCGAAATAAAACGACATGCAATTATTTGGAATAGAAGCCGGCCGATTTCAAGAATGGACGCAAAGGCCCCTTTTTGGCAAAAATACTCTGGATAATGAGTAATTAACCGTTTTTGTGGTGCTCACTAACACACGTAAAGCCTGTGTACGTGTGCCTTCAAAAAGGGTCGTCGGAAATCATTTTTTTCCGGGCTTAAAAAAATTTTTTTGACAAAAAGGGGCCTTTGCGTCCATTCTTGGATGAAATGGGCTCATGATTAATGCGCTTCCAGCACGATTCCATAAAAATTGAAGCCAAATTTTTGCATCTACGATTACTTCCGGTCTAGAAGTTCCAAAGCCGCCACCGTGGCGTTCCGGTGCTCGGAGAGAACACCCTTAAAGGTCGGTATACGTGTACATACATGGATTGGTTCGGTTCGATACACTTATATAAGTATTTTTTCATATGTCTTTTGGAATACGCTACTTCCGGTACTTGAGCCGCTCAGCTAAGCTTCGGCTTGAGCGGCGACTATTACTTCGGACCTAAGCCCTTTCTTTCAAGCCCTCATTTATTATTTTTCATCCCAATCTCGAGTCGTATTTTGTAAAAGTCGTAACGAGTTAGACGACACGAAAGCCTGCTGCAATGGCGGCCGTCTGGTGGGGAGGTCGCGCAAGGGTACCGAGCGCTAGCAGTCAGCCCCGCGAAAATCAAATCTCGCGCGCTGACAATGATTTACACTTTTAGAAATTAGGTTTGCAATTGTAGGGATATAATAATTTCATGCAGTCAATTATGAAGATTAATACTTAAGAATTTTGGGGAAATTTTGTCGGAGGGTGTAACATTTTTTTCATTGTCAAAATAAAACGTTGAAAATTGAACATGCTTGTTACGGATCTCAGACGACTCTTTCAATAATCAAAATATATTGTAACCATATCTTGTTCCTTAAATAGGGTGAATATGCCAATGAATGGACGGTTAAGCATTTTTCACACTTTGATCGATTGTAACTTTTGAATTCTTTTATGAAAATTTAATTATGATACCACCATTAGAATCGTTAGACTCTGCTCTTTATGACCGTGTAGTTCGACCTTTGATTGTATTTAATTATTAGCATCGTCTTCATACGTTTGTAAAAAAATCCGCTAAACCCCAATGAATAGACGGGTTATATCAAATGGGACGTTTTCAGTACCAGTTTTGGATGGCTTTAAAACTTTGCTTTGATTTTACAAAATAATAAACACTGGAAGATCAATAGTACTGTAAATATTGTTTTGAATGTTCAAAGAACATAAAAATATGTATTTTGTTGCATGTTGTGCATCATACATTCATAAGAAATAGAAATATGTAGAAAATCGTCCATTCATGAGTAGTCGTCCATTCATTGGCATAATCACCCTATAGTAAAATTGAAAATGAGCATTTTCAAAACTTCGACCCCGACCGCAGGCCAGCCGAAGCACTGATAAATGAGCACGTATTGTTCACACTGCCGCTTAAAAAAACGCGGTTTAGTCGAGTTTTTGACAGGTCGAGGGGGGGGGGGCCATACCCGTCACGCTCCCCCGCTTCCTGCGAAGCCCCGAACCCCCCTCCCCGCTACCACCTCCCCATGGCTACCCAACACCAACATTACAGTGAATATTTTGTTATGCCCCCCCCCCCCCCCCCTGATACCCACCTCACTCCCCTGCTTCCTGTGTCTCTGTTTTTCATGTAATGTATATAATATACATACATATGCATTGTATATATGTCTATGTACAATTTATGTTAATTTCATGTTAATTTGCTTTTTACGGCATTATCGTTGATTTTACGAAGAAATTAATACTACCTTTTTTGTAGAGAATTCGATGTTCTATATTTTTTGTTTGAAACATTTTTTTTGTACGATTTGTATTTTTTGTCAAAAAATGGAAAAACCTGTTTTTTGAGCGTTTTTTTGTTAAACCTCCCCATAATCTAGTATGCATTGTCTCCAAAAACTAATCAGATCTAAGTTTGGCCAAGAGAAACCCAAATCCGTTTGGAATTTTTAAATTCGTCATTCCATTCGCGAGATATCGCGTATACAAAATTTTGCCCACGGACGGACGGATGGACGGACGGACGGACGGACGTACAACCTAACGGACACCAATTTTTTTTATTGTTGCTTTGGGTTCCTTAGGGCCTGAAACGTCGACATTTGATGAAAAACTATAGGGTAATTTTTTGGCGAGAACTGACCAAATTCAATACTTCGCCAGACCTATGGTCTGGGTCGAAGTAATACAATTTTGATGTTGCACTGATCCGGGAAAACGAAGTTTCCCCATAATCCTTACAGTAAGCCCTTTCTTTCAAGACCTCATTTATTATTTTTTATGCAAATCTTGTGCCGTATTTTATAAAAGTCGTGACGAGTTAGTTGACGCCTTCGACGCCAAAGCCTGCAATAATGGCGGCCGTCTCCTGAGGGGTCGCCCAGGGGGACAGAGCGCAAGCAGTCAGCCCCGCGAAAATTAAACCTCGCGCGCTGACAATGACTTACACTTTTACAAATTAGATTTGCAATTGTAGGGATATGATACTTTCATGCAGTCAATTATGAAGATTAATACTTGCGAATTTTGGGGAAATTTAGTCGGTGGGTATAACATTTTTTTCATTATCTAAATAAAACATTGAAAATTGAAGATGCTTGTTACGGATCTTAGACGACACTTTCAATAATCAAATACAGCTTTGATGTTGGACTGATCCGGGAAAACGAAGTTTCCCCACAATCCTGACAATAAACCCTTTCTTTCAAGCCCTCATTTATTATTTTTTATGCAAATCTCGTGCCGTATTTTGTAAAAGTCGTGTCGAGTTAGTCGACGCCAAAGCTTGCAGTAGTGGCGGCCGTCTCCTGAGGGGTCACGCAGGGGGACAGAGCGCTAGCAGTCAGCCCCGCGAAAATTGAACTTCGTGCACTGACAACGATTTACACATTTACAAATTGCGTTTGAAATTCTTGTAATGTAATATAATCTTTATTGAGGTTTACATGTTTTTATGGGCTTATACCCGTTACAATATTTACAAAAGTAGAATTTCTACTAGTACACGGCCTGATTTAAGTATGTGGTTATAATAATTTTATCCAGTATTTATGAAGATTAATTATTGTAAAAAGTGGCTAATTTTATTTTCGGTGTCTACAATTTATGGGTGCGAGTCAAAAACTGACAAATCAGAAAGCCGACAGAGAAAAAAAGTACAGTCTGACAAGTTGTTTTTTCTATTGCGTCGGCTTTTTGACTGTTCGCTTTTCGTCCGTCGGTTTTTGGACTGTCAGTTTTTTGACCTGTCGGCTTTTAGACTAGTCGGTTTTTTGTCAGCGCTCAACAAAGCGAAACTATTTGTATCATATGGACAATGATGTAACGATCAATTACATGCATTTTTGGGGAATAATAGTTTTAGTGCATTTTTCAACAACGTACCACCATACAAAAATGTCTGATTTTTTTCAGAGCTCAGAGGTATTTCATGTATAATGCATATGGGTGATTCTTCTGCAACCGGTCTTGTGAAGCAAAATAGTACTTTTCGATGAAAGCGGGTGAAAGTTTTCTCAACGAATGTGTGGGATGCGAACCGAGCCGAAGGCGACACAATAAATGTATAATTTAGTTAGCTATATAGAATGTACACATAAAATGAAAATACTAGAAAAGGTATCTAGGGAATTTAATTTTTTTTATTATTGTACAATCGTTATTTAAATCTTAGATTAGGTTAGTTATTACTACGCCTTCTTGTAATAAAGTTCGATTAAGAAAAATATATACGGCTTCGCAAAATCCATTCCCAACAAGTTATGTGCCCAGTTATTTAAAAACTACGGTGTTTCATTTAAAAAGGTGCGATAATTTAAAACTTTGCGGAAGCAATATTTTCCGTGAAAAGTGTGGATAAAGTGAAAATTTATCGTACGGAAGGAACATAACCTCTGAGCACATGGCGCAATCTCAAGGAACAAGCTCAATGCTTTCGATTCCAAAATTAACTCGAAGAGAAAACTTCAATTCGTGGAAGTTTGCCATGCAAGCTTATTTAGAATTAGAAGACTTATGAGGATGCATTTCCGGCGAAGCAGCAAGTATAGTCGATGCAGCAACAGTTAAAAATGTCGAGCAAAAATAATACTTGCAGTCGATCCAATAGTGTATATACATATACAGGATACAAAAACCGCAAAGGAAGCATGGGAAAAATTGGTATCAGTCTACGAAGATTCAGGACTTACACGAAAAGTGGGTCTGTTAAGAAATCTTATTACCACCCAGCTTGAAAATCATGAAAACGTAGAGCAGTTTGTAAATCATATAATTACAACTGCACACAAACTCAATTCAATTGGATTAAAGTTGATGATGAGTGGATTGGGGTGCTTTTATTAGCAGGACTTCCCCAGGAATATAAACCGATGATAATTGGACTCGAAAGTTCCGGGCTACCCAATAACAGGTGATGCGGTGAAAAGTAGTTGAACGCAGGAAAAAGAGTTGAGAACAACACAGCAATGTATGTCAAGAAGGCAAACGAAGCAAAAGGTCCTAGATGCTTCAAGTGTAACAAATATGGACATATAGCAAGAAACTGCAAGACAAAGTATAAAAGTGACAATAGTGAAAAGAAATTTCGGTATAGTGACTCGAAAAGTGATTCCGTGCATAAGGCCTTTTATACTCAAGAAGCTGAAAATATACGAGTAAGTGATGAGTGGTATATTGATTCATGTGCATCCTCTCATATAACCTCAAACAATAAGTGGCTGAGTTTAACTAAACAAAAAGTTGACAGTGAAATAATAACGGCTGGAAATAAAAAATTGGCTGTACTAGGCAAGGGAAACGTGCAAATTTCAGTACAGGTAAATGGCAAAGTGGACACAGTGGAAGCTAAGCAAGTGCTTTATATGCCAAATATTAGAGCTAATTTACTATCAGTAAGCCGAATAGTCAGCAAAGGAAATTCAGTCACATTCAACCAAAATGGTTGTAAAATATTTGATGAAAAAGGACAGATTGTTGCTACAGGTTCAGAAATTGAGGGATTATACAAGTTGGATGTAAATCAAGAGAGGGTATTCAGTGCTATAGAACATAAGCAAATGGCTAAAGGTGAACTGTGGCATAAAAGGTTGGGGCATTTAAATCGTAAAGGCATGATATACCTACAGTTATTATCGATTGGTATCGATGAATTTAAATGTAGCTCAGATCCTTGCGAAATGTGTGTTAAAGCGAAACTTCACAGAGAGCCATTTAAATCTAGCAAAATAAGGTCGAAGGAAATTTTGGAGTTGGTGCACTCCGATTTATGTGGACCAATGGAAAAAACCTCAATAGGTGGATCCAAATATTTCCTGAGTTTTATAGATGCTCATTCAAGAAAAGTATTTGTATATTTTTTGGAAAATAAAGACCAAGTAACTGAAACATTTAAAGTATTCAAAATAATGGTCGAAAAACAAACAGGAAAAAATATTAAAGTTCTCAGAACAAACAACGGACGTGAATACGTAAATAATCAGTTGAAGAAATTTTTAGAAAATGAAGGAATCAAGTCTGAGTTGACAGTTCCTTATTCTCCACAACAAAATGGAGTAGCGGAACGATTAAATCGTACTTTAGTTGAAAAAGCCAAAAGTATGCTTTTTTGTGCAGGTCTTGAAAAAGAATTTTGGGCGGAGGCCATATCAACTGCTGCTTACTTAATAAATCGTTCGCCACACAAAGCAATACCTGGGAAAACCCCATATGAAGTTTGGACAGGACGAAAACCCATATTAAAACATTTGCGAATTTTTGGTTGCAAGGCTATGGCGCATGTTCCTGACCAAAAACGTAAAAAATGGGACCCCAAGACAATCAATTGCATTCATGTATAGGCTACAGTGAACACACGAAAGGTTATAGACTGATGAATTTAGAAAATAAGAAAGTAATTATAAGCAGAGATGTTATTTTCTTTGAAACTGCTACAAATAATAATGTTCCGAAAGAAAATAACGTGCAGATTTTAGTCGAAGAAGAAAAGAATGATGAATCAACTGATTTAGAAGAAACTACAAGTGTTAGTGAAGATTCAGAAGAGGACTTTGAAGAATGTCAACATATGCAAGAAGACATGGAAGAAGAAGCAGAAGAAAGTGAAATAGTGAATCTACAAACTGAAACGCAGGAAACAAATTTAATAGAAACAGTTGTCACACCGAGAAGATCTCAGAGAGCTCCAAAACCTAGAAAATTTTTGGACTATGTAACATACTTGTCAAAAGAAAAACCAGTTCAATCTGATCCACAATCGTATGATGAAGCGATGAATGGAAAAAATAAAAAAGACTGGGAAAAGGCTGTTAAAGAGGAATTACAGTCAATGAAGGATAATCATACTTGGACTCTAGTGAATAAACCAAAAGACAGAAATATACTTGACAGCAGATGGATATTTAAAACTAAAAAAGATAGTGAGGGAAATATCGACCGATTTAAAGCAAGACTCGTTATAAGAGGCTGTAAGCAAAAAGAAGGCATTGACTATGACGAAGTCTATTCTCCAGTTATCAGATATACCTCATTTAGATATTTATTATCACTTGCTGTCAAATATAAGCTAGAAGTGCATCACATGGATGTGAACACGGCTTTCTTAAATGGAGATTTGGAAGGAGAAATCTTCGTCAAAATACCTGATGGAATTCAAGTATCGAATTCAGAGAACATGGTTTGTAAACTGAATAAAGCGATATATGGGTTGAAACAAGGAAGCAGAGTTTGGAATAAAAAATTAGACAGAGTTTTAAGTGATTTTGGATTGATGAAATCAAAAACTGATCAGTGTATATATTACAAAATTGATGGACACTTAAAGTTAATTGTGGCAACATACGTAGACGATCTAGTCATATTGTCAAATGACGTATCACAATTAAACAAAGTGAAACAAAATTTACAGGATAATTTTTCAATAAAAGATTTGGGTGAAATCAAATACATTCTTGGAATGAGGATTGAGAGAGACAAAAAAAAAGGAATTGTGTCGGTAGATCAACAGATCTACATCCAAGAAATACTCAACAAATTTAGGATCGAAGAGTTAAAACCAGTGAGCACGCCAGCTGACCCAAATCAAAATTTAACCGAAATGGAAAATAATCAAGAAACTTTGATAGAACATGTACCTTACCAAGAAGCTGTTGGAAGTCTCCTTTATATATCTCAAGGTACTAGACCAGATATCACTCAAGCTACAAATATGGTGAGCAGATTTAATAAAAATCACACCAATGATCATTGGACAGCTGTAAAAAGAATTTTCAGATATTTGAAGGGTACAATAGACCATAAATTAATTTTTAAGAAAAATAGTAATGACACTATTATCGGTTATTGTGACGCAAATTGGGCTAACGATAAATCTGACAGAAGGTCTGTCAACGGTTATGCCTTCAAAACCCAAGGAGCAGCAATCTCGTGGATGAGTAAGAAGCAGCAGACAGTAGCACTCTCCACCACCGAAGCCGAATACATGGCTTTATCAGCTACGTTTCAAGATGCTCTGTGGCTTAAAAAATTAATTCAAGAATTGGATCAAAATGAAGAAAACTCATCGATCATTTTGTGCTGTGATAATAAAAGTGCTATAGAGTTAGCTTTTAATGAACAATATAGACGACGTACGAAACATGTAGATATAAGATATCATTTTCTAAAAGAACACTTAGATAAGAAATGTGTGAAACTAAAACATGTAACTACAGAAGAGATGGTAGCTGACACCTTAACAAAACCATTAGCGTATGAAAAATTACAGTTTTGTAGAAAAGAACTAGGTGTACCAAATGAAAATGTATAATTAAACAAACATTTAAGTGAAGGTGTTGGAATATATAAATGAATAATTTAGTTAGTTGAATAGAATGTCACATAAAATGAAAATACTAGAATAGGTATCTAGGGAATTTAATTTTTTTTATTATTGTACAATCGTTATTTAAATCTTAGATTAGGTTAGTTGTTATTACGCCTTCTTGTAATAAGAAAAATATAGTTCGATTAAGAAAAATATATACGGCTTCGCAAAATCCATTCTCAACAAACATGATAATATAGAATACTACATTAAGATTTTTCACATTCGTAACTCCCTGAAACTTCGGAAATAATTCGGGATTGTCTTTCTAGAGCCAAAATATAAACATTCCTGTAAAAAAACTAGATCTAAACGTTATTAGGATGAAAATATTCGCAATAACCCTTAAAAAAATACGAAAAATCAAGATATTTTGGGTTTCCCTCCGGCGATTATTTTCATTTATGGCTTAAAATAATCGGGAGACAAATAAAAAAAGATGCCTACAAAAAACCGTGAAGTTGGGGTACTTGTGGGTTGAACTCAATCGAAGCGTGACATAGCATGTTGTGTAATTTCTTAAATGTCATTTTAATAATTTATTCCGAATTTTTTAAAATACTATTTTTGAAAGGAATTTTTAATTCTTGAAATATACATTTTAAATCAATTGAAGGTAATTGTTGCAACTTATTTAGACGAATATAACGTAAAAAGAAATTTAAACGTGTTTTCTTTACTTATATTTACGCGAATCACTAATATCAGCTACAGAAATAATTAGATACATATATAGATAATAAGTTTTCTAAATTAGTACTAAAGAATAAATAATTTTTAAAAGTTAGAAAAATATCTCCAAAATGTTTTTACTTAAAAACCAAAATAATCGGTAATAATACTTTTTATCGCTACAAAATGCTGACCTATGTTATGCAAAATGATTTGTCACTATAATGCAATTATTCTATTTCCAGTACTTTAAATATTCTAAACATTTTTTATTTATTTTGTAGATAATGCCCTTACCTTCAACCACAGAAATGTTATGATTTTGAAAAATTTACCTAACATTCCTCAAACTAAGGAAAAGACTGTCGGTAAATGGTTTGTTAAAAAAATATGCACAGAGAAAAATAGATTGTAAGAAATAGTTCTTAAAAATTATGATTGTTCTGAGAACTACACTATTTAGTAATGAGTACAATCTGCGACGTAGTTGGTACAATGCCATTATGTTTGAACAACAACTTTAATATTGTAAACCAACATTTTGTATCAGGTAATATTTGTTTTTTTACGATTTACAATCTTATCATTGTTAAATTCACATATTGTTCCCAGATAGCACAATATATACAAAATATCCTCACGATATACTATAATAATAATATACTTTCTGATATACGTAGGATATCATATTTTCATACGATGATATTCTCAGTATATACTCAGAATATTCCTATGTCCGCCCTCTTCATGTACTCAGAACATTACTAGGATATTCTGCAAGATATTCTCAGTATATACTAAGAATATTATCGGTATATCATCCCGCTGATATTCGTAAAATGTCCTCACGATATACACTGTAAAAAAAAGTAATGGAATAAACATAAAAAATATCATTATTGCTGTTGTTTGAAATTTGTATCCAGAATATTACATTCGCTGAAGGAATATTTTGGCTAAAATATTTATAAAAAAAAACGAACCAAATTTTGAGAATTATCGTTCTATTTTTTTTAAATTATATAAATTCTCCTTTATATGTATTATACGATTGTATGTAATTTCATGTGTTAATGAAGTTTAATTATCTTTTGCTCCTTTTATTGTATTTAACACTATCGAAAATAAATTAGTAACGCTCGAAAACAAATAAGAAAAAAGCTCGCCCCGGTGGGGAATCGAACCCGGGTCCTTCGCTTACTATGCTAACGCCTTAAACACTACGCTACGCTCGCTCTTATCTAATTTCGCATGACGAAGGATGGTTACTATCCGTAAGGCCTCCATGAGGATGAAATTATTATCACCCTATAACAATTGGAATACTGTGCACTAATGTACAATGAAAGTCCATTCAACTTTATGCCTTTATTGTACATGTACATAATTCATTGTAATTTATTAAAAATAATTATTACTTCCTTATTTTTAAAATATAATTTTTAAATGAATTTTAAATTCTTGAAATATACGTATTCGTTTATTCATGCTTCACACTACGTGCGCTTACACGGACTTCCGTTACATCTTCCATATAATTTCTAAACAACAGCAGACCTCGTTGGTGTTTGTCCAGCCGCTCACAAGTGACGCCGCCTTCTCCTTTTCTGGAGACTCCTTATCGGATGCACCGTCTGAAATCTACGATCTATGACCGATGAATCGAATCGATTCCAACTCGACGTTCTCTTCGATTCGGATCCACCGGCTGTTCCTCCGTTCCTCGTCACCCGTTCTTCGCGCCTAAATTACACCTGTGTTGAGGTTAAGTACCCCAGGAAACACCCTTTCGACCAAATACTCTAAATTTGTAAGAATTTTCTTACTTTTTAGACCGTCGTACCGGGTTGCCGTCTCCTGAGAATACTCTCTCTCAGTGGGGGCGGATTTAAAGGTGAGTATAAAGTACAAAAATGCTGGCCAAAAACTATTATCAAAATTCTGTCTTCACTCACCCAATCCAAAACCGGAAGTCTTCTTGAAATATACTCTATAACTCAACTGAAGGCATTTGTAACTTATTCAGGCGAATATGACGCAAAATGAAATTTAAACGCGTTTTCTTTACTTCCATTTACGCGAATCATTATTATCAATTACAGAAATTGTTAGGTAACAATTCTAAATTAGTAGTAATGAACAAAGAATTTTCAAAAGTGCTTCTTCTTTATCCGCGAAAAATCAAAGTAATATGTAATAATATTTTTTGTCGACAAAATGGTAACTACTGTTATTCAAAATGATTTGTCACTAATGCAATTATACTATTTCCAATACTTTAAATGTTATGATTATAAAATCCTTTTAACGAAACATTAACAAATGCTTAAAAATAATTGAAATTAACAAACGCCACGACAACGACTTTATGAAAGTGATAATAAAAAGATAACGCATTTTCTAAATTAGTAGTGATACAAATGTTTGGTAAAGTTTTTATAAAATTTGTACACAGCGTTTACAAAGAATTAATTCTATAACACTTTATAAAGTTAGGAGCCCAAACCGGGTACCTGCAACTGGGCTGGGTGAACCCGGGGCCGATTCCTTTTGCCGTTTTTCATAGTATAAAGGCTTCCTGAAGCCTTGCTGCGACGAATAACGTTATCCAGGGGTAGGACAAGGACCTGGAAGTCAGCACTTCTCCGCGCTAACTAAAGGTAGCCCGATCACTGGGCGACCCCCCATAAAAAAAATAACAAAAAATCATTAATTGAGGTCGCATTAACCCATTAATACATACAATTTTGTAACGCAAATTTCTTCCACATCGGAGAAATTTCGAATGGTCTTATCGCAGTCGGGTCCGGAACTAATCTTCTCTAACAAAATTTGTGGATCATTAATATTTAAGTCTTTCACGTTTTTTAAAAATTCCGGTTTTATAAAGTTGGAAGCTATTAATCGAAATAATTTTACACTTCGCGGATGAAGTTCGTGTATCCGAACTTTTTCAGACTGAAAATTATCGTTGAATTTATTGAAGAATTTCAAAAGGAAAATTACTAATTTAGAAAAAGTGTTATCTTTTTATTATTATTGTTCTAATGCCGTTGTGGTGTTTTCTAATTTTAATTATTTTTAAGAATTTTTTGAACAATTCAATTATTGGCCAATAGATACGCGTAAATGCTTTAATTACAAATAATTTTGTATATCAGCGCATATTAATTTGATTTTTGCGGCTAGAGAAGAAGCAACATTGTGGCAATATTTTCTTATTTTAGATATTGAGATTTATTCATTCCCAAGTACAAATGTAATTTCGTTTGTAAAGAACATTTTATAAAGTTTATATAATGTTTTGATGCAGACCAAAAAATTTTATACGAATTTTAACAAATGTATTACTTATCTGGAGAATTTTTTCAAAATTGTATAAAATTTGTGGATTCATATAAAAACTTTATCGAACCTTTATATAGTGTTATAGAATTAATTCTTTGTAAACGTTATGTACAAATTTTATAAAAATTAGATTTAATAGTTATAACTATTTTTAATAGTAATAGTAGTAATAGTAGATTTAATAGTTAAATTATTAAAATGACATTTAAGAAATTACATTACACATGCGTAATAATAATTAAAAAAAAAATAATAATAATAAAAAAAGTTAAGAAAGCATCTGCGAGTACGCGAACACTAAAAAGTATACGCGGCGAGCGAACGCTTTAACCACTCGACCATTGCGCAGTCTTTCTCGATAAATATCGCAATACTGCTGATAAAGTTCTACCCTCAGTAATTTATTTGAAATATTAACGCGGATTGTAGATTTTCCGCCGGCGCTCGCCTGTATCCCCAGCATGTCTCGGCGCACTCTGGCAAGGCTGGGAAGCGCCCGTCGAACCCGTCGAACTGACCTATACATACTCACGCTCACGTACGCTCACACAGACGCACCCACACTTGTCTACAATTATAGTTCGCGAAGCGCCGTCAGAGAGCGTACTAGAACAGCCCTTTAAAATTTTGAGAGGTCGCCTCAGTCGATTCTGACTTCCGGAAACATTTGAGAGCACTCTTAATTGAGAACTGACGTAAAACTTTCGGAAATAAATAAACATCACTTATTTCGAAAATTCTCGGTCAGTTCTCGAGTAATATCTTTGGTATTTTATAGAAAATGGTTTATATTACATAGAATTGCCCTTACAGAGCCCGAATTTTAAAAATGTTATTCAGCCATCTTTAATTTTCGTTTTTTAGTGGAATGTCCTGCCTTACCGGCGGACCACTTTAGAACCATTTTAAAGAGTTTTTTAAAGAGTGCGCTCTAAATGAATTATTTCTTTCTGAGCTTGAACTTTGGGACCAGCATACTCAGTCGCGAGGTAAGCGGCGATTCACGCGTATCTGACCATTTACTTAAATTATTTTGTAACCGAAGTTTCATCTTTTTTTTTCATTTTCGCTAATATAATATAATATAATCGCTCACAAGCGAGCCCGAAAGAAAACGGAAGAGTCGTAGACGGCCGGACAGTAACCAGCGCTTTCCAGAGAGCACTCAGTACTCTCTGCTTATTTCCGTGTAGTTGTATGATGGCCCCATATTTTTTGTTGTATTTTTGACTTTTTAATATTTTTGTTGTATTTTAATTTTACAGTAGTTTTTTTAGTAATTAATATTTTTTTATTCAAAATGCAATTTTAATCATCAGAAAATAGAAAATATATTGTAACGATGATTTCCAGTTCATGTTTAGAACAATAAAATCTCCGTAGACGAACCACTCCGGGCCCTGAACGTATTGAATAATAACTAATGTTGTTTAATATGTTACAGGGAACCGATTGGCCTACCCAGATAACACATGATATTCTTGGAATATTCGGAGCAGGGGAACCTTGCACGATAAATACCGTTAATCTTAATTTTATTTGTATATTTTTTTGTTGTAATTGAATAGATCGATCGTATCGACTATAACGATGTATTTATATCTGTGTTATGTAATCCATTGTCAAATCACTTTTGTGTTTTGTGTAACAGCCGTCTCGTCTCTCACCGCGAGTGAGCTAGTCGGTGGACGGGAATTTCAGAGCGGGATTCGTCAACACCAGGACGTTCGAGAGCGACAAATTTTGGCTATCCAGGGACCGTTGGTCCGGAGAGTATCCCAATAACGTGGAGTGGCTATTCTGGCCCATCGTCGTTACGCTACCGCTAGGAAAACCGTTACAACATTATCAAACAGAATTAAACATTTTAAATAAGTAATGATGAAAAAGCTACGACTGCCTTTTTAAGGTTACATGTAAATAATGGATCATCAAGCGAGTTAATTTTGTACCTTCCCCAAAAGTTCATGAATTCTCTGTGGATGGATTCATCTGCCTGCCCTGGCCATTGTCCTAATCAATTATTGTCTAAAAACTGTATGCAATATTTTAAGTGTTTCAAGGTGAAAACACTTGCTAGAGCTTTTCGTAACTCAGATAAGTTATTACTTAAGGGGGGATATGCAGTTAGATCGAGAAAAAAAACTAATTTTTGCGAAATTTTTTATTCAAATCAATCGAAATAATCGAATACAAATTCCATGCCACCTTCTTAAAAATTGGTACACATATGTTTCTTGGGGCGCTGAATCAGAATCCATTGTTCAAATTGTGAAATTCAAAATGGCCGACCCAATACGGCGAATCAAAACATACAAAATCCATTCCACCTTCTTAACAACTTATGCAAATATGTTTATTGGGTCGCTGAATCCGAATCCTATTCCCAAATTAAGAAATTCAAAATGGCCGACCCAATATGGCGGCCAAAAATATACAAATTCTTGAAATTTTGTGCAATTTTTCAATGCCTTGGTATAAATACGAATATGTGTATTCAATACAAATACACTGAGAAACATTTCCTTTTATGATCATAAGCGTAATACTGTTAAAATTTTTGTAAGAAAATTTTGAGGTAGCTAAATAAAAATCCGAGATGAAAGGAACAAAATTCAATATGTTTGTTTACCGCTGGAGTTAGCGCCATCCAACATGTACCCCGCGGAGGTCGCGCAGTCGGTTTTACATGTCTTCGGGGTGCTTTGTTCAGGTGGTTCCCCTTGCCGTCACCTGTGTGCGTGCGTGCGTGCGTGCGTGCGTGCGCGCGCGCGCGTGTGTGTGTGTGTGCGTGCGTGTGCGTGTGTGCGCGTGTGTGCGTGTGTGTGCATGTGTGTTTGTGGACGGGTTGTGTGCGTTATTTTTTTCCTTTTCCACTCGATTTTTTTGTGTTTTTTAATCTCACTCGCTTTCCCTCGTTAAAAGGAAGTTGGAAATTTTAAACGTGCTCTGCTCTCTCGGTTAAATTAAATCCCCCAAAAAACACTTCTTGTAAAAAAACTCGCCAAGTTCTTATCAGCAAAACATACTACTGCAAAAATATATTAACAGACATTATGGATATGTTGATATTCTACAAAAAAGCACTGAAATCATGTAATAAGGCCAAGTTCTTTCTAATGAAAGAAGCTATTACTTAATGCAATATACAGTAACTGGGAAGGTAAATTTTATGTATACTCTTAACTCCACCAAATCTTTTCAGAAAATCATGTACATTCAAAGTAATTAATACAAAGTAATTCTAAACATTTCTTTAATAAAAGTACAATTTAATGACAAAATATTATTAGGACCATTTAATGATGTTTACATATTAATACGACAACATCTATAATATATGTAAAGGCCCTTATTCCAAGCATCCTTCCAACTGACTTGTCAAAAACGTGGCTGCCCTTTCTGAAAAGTTTTTGGAGTTAAGAAAAAAAATTACAATCCTGTAGAATCTGTTTATGGTGGTAATTAATAAATTTAAATAGAAAGTGGAATTCACACAGAAACATGCAGTTTATCATTCAACGGAGAAATCTATCCTTAAGCTGAAGGTTCTTGCCGTACTCAAATTGGCCAGAAATATTCAAAACTGCAGATAAATAACGCAGCGATTATGAGCCCATTTTGAGTAGACGAACAATATTTAAAAGTAAATAACCGATGTTTGATGTTATATAATTTGTGTGTTGCTGCTTGAACACAGTTACAAATGATTCTGCCAGGGTGGGAATGGAAGTGACAATCTATATCTCCGATGTCGCATATGCTACCACCGCAGGCACGAAACCGAATGTCAATTTTATTTTATTAGATATATGAATTCTTTTTCTTTTCTAATCACGTAATACTATTTCAAAGCAACCTATAATTGTCCTAAATAGTGAGGCATACACGGGTTTTTAATTTCAATGTTAAGATACTACAATTTGGGTGGTTATAGCAAAGAACATTTTTACTGAGCAAATAATACTAAATATGTTTTGCTGAATTAATTATAGTCTCTATTACTATGACAATGTCTGTTCTGCAATATTTTCGATAATTCTTACTTATGACGAATTGTTAGTGTTTGTAAATCGTTGGTCACCAGTAGTATAGGGTGACCGATAGCCAGACGTAAACACCCCCCACTCCTCCACCTTGAGGTAGGTCTGGCGCCAGACGGCACGCGCGTCTTGAGATAGGTCAGGAGTTAATGACCTCATAATTAGGTGATAATGGTTATTAATGGGCAATTAATGTCAAAACAAACAATAAAAATGTCAATAAACAATGTTAATAGGGTAATTAATGTCAAATAAATATTAATTTATGACCGTAAATAACGCCATGGCCGCGATGTGAGGTAGGCCAGTCGTCTGACGTAAACAAAAACGTACGGACAACTTTTGGCACGACGGTGAGGTAGGTCATGGTTCAGCGACCTGATACACGAGTGCTTCGTGGCTAATTGTTATATAAACAATTAATAAAGACGATAATAAATATCGATAATTGGGTAATTAAAGTCAGATGAGTGTTGATAATGATGATTAATTGATAGTTTGCGTATAAACAAATAATACAGACGGTAATAAATAACGATAATGACCTTGCGATAAACATATAGGTACGTGGGTCCCTTTGGCGAAGAGTTGAGGCCACACCCCACTTCCTCCTTATTGTGTAATAATATTTACCTACACAACGCTCCACCGACCTTTATATGTATACATGTTGCGTATGTGTCACTCCACTTGCAGGTCGAAACGAGAAACTGAAATTTCCTACATCGTTGGAACAAACATATGTGACTTATATTCGAGTCACACGGTTTTCTAGGAAAATCTGGAAGACGAGGGGAGATAAGATTCAAGAAGTAAGCTAGAATAAGCTATGAATAAAAAAATAATATAGACTGTGCTAATCCCCCATGATTGCGTAATTAGTGTCAGACAGGTATTAATAATGATTCTTTAAAGTCAATGTACGTATAAACAAATAATAATAATAAATGATAACGCCGTTGTGAGATCACTACGCGGACATAAACGAATCTGTACGAGGTCCCTTTGGCGAGAATTTGAGGTAGGTAATGATTCAACGACCACTCACAGACTGCGTATTAGTTGTAATAGTTTTTTTGTTATGATGTCTATTAATATTTACCTACACAACACATCGATGTCGACCTTTATATATATATGTTGCGCGTGTGTCACTCCTCTTGCAGGTCGAAACGAGAGTCTGTAATTTCCTACGGTGTTGAAACGCACATGTGGCGCATGTTCGAGTGACGCTTTTTCTAGGAAAATCTTAAAAACGAGGGGAGATAAGATTCAAGAAGTAAGTTAGAAATTATACTATACAAAATAATATAAAATTACAAACTAGAATAATGAATGTCGAAAATGTATGAGGTCTTTTAAATTAGTAAATATACGAAGGACAAGGATAAAATAAGAAAACATTGTATTTTAATCAAACATAGTATATTTTAAGCGTACACGATTAGTTACATTTGTTATTATATTGACTGCCATAATTAAACGAGTAATTGATACATGCATCATTTTTTTTTTATTTCCACAATATCTATATTTTCTTAAAAACTGTTCGTACCATTTGCTCACGACGTAATCGTTTTTTCTAGTGTCAGTAGAGAAATTCTGATGAAAATCATGTAAGCTATAACCGTTAGACATATTATATAAAAACATAAGGCAATATTGACCGCACACAGAAGAAGTAAAGCTCTGAAGACACTTGTCGCTCCAACGGATTGTCTTACAATTGCGTCGGAGGCGAAGAATGTGGTGCGTGATGAATGGTGGTGATCCATAGCTGTCAAAGAAGATCTCATTGGAAAATTCGTCAACGTAGAATGCTACCCAGTGTGAACCTGGTTTTGTTTTATCGTCCGTGTTAGCGATTAGTACCGCAGGTTTCGTCCACACCAGAGGAATCAGATCTGCCGGATAGACGCCTTTCGTATGCCCTTGGATGTATTGAAGGGATCGTAACAGTTGTTTCGAATTCATTGGCGATTTTGTTAGGCGCCTCCGAACTGCAATCTTCGGCGATGAAACTGAAACTAGTTTCAGTAGAAACACACAATAACGATGACGACGACGAGGTGGAATGCGGCAAACTCCAATCTTGACTTTTATTGTTGTCTATGTTGCTGTCGTTGTTGTTGTTGCTGTTGTCGTCAGAAGCGGATTTTTGCGAAATCAGCCACTCTCGCAAATTTACAGCATTCTTCAGGGCGCACGTGTATTTGTCAGAGACTCTGAGTCCATGATAGATACAGAACGTTTCATTCGATCGAATTTCGGCGAACTTTGGAGCATCCGGGTTTTCTTCTAAATTTGTGAATGGTCTCATAATAATTTTCTCCAGAAATCTTTTTTTTTTTGATATCCACGTACGTAAATATGATTCGCATGTCGCGTGATTTCTTGAAGTAAGTGAAATACTTTACACGTGTCTGATTCACCGTCGAACCACTCGATCCCGTGATGATGCTCGGAGAGATACGAATTTGTCTTTCGCGAATTGTCAGGTAATTCGGAGAAATTATCGTTCGATCGTAGAATCCAGTGACCAATATAGTTTTTCTCGATGCAAACAACAGCAATTTCTTTTGGAATGAAATTGTGCTTTTTGTTTAAAAAACCTTGAACGTCGACGATAAACTCCATACTTGTACCGTTATACTCAACTGGGATCGTGTAACTAATGTCAGATTTCCTTCGGTTTCAGTCTTTTAAACGATACAGTGTCCCCTCTCTTTACGAATTTAGGCATTGTAATCAGTAATAATCTGACGTGAAGAGTCGATTTCTAAAACATTATCGTATTCTGCGTAGACTATACAATTTACGGTATTTTCAAGAGCGGCATCGAAGCGTACCTCTATACGTAAGCAACCGCTTTTTGCGAGGTTCCAATGAGTAGCGCAACTTGCAGAAAGATCAGACGTTAGATCGAAAACAAACAGACAATAGCCATTTGCAAATTCATCCCTGGAGTACCTGAAAATAGTGTATGATGCGCTTCCACGAATAGTTTTGAATTTGTTTTGAAATTTGGCTGTAGAGGTTTGCTAGGTATTTGTGTACCGTCAACGTAGAGCGATAAAAAGTTTATACCGTAATTTTTAAAATTGAATGGATTAAGTCGACGATCGCCGTTAAAAGCTTTATTGTCGACAAAACCGATAACCACCCTTTTCGGTAACTGTCCTAGAATAACGTTATCAAGTGTATCACCCAGTATTCCACTATGCAACGCAAACGATTTTACTTCGACTCTCGTGAGAGGATACTTCGCTGTAGTATTTGACAAGGTTTTTGCATGTGCGAGAAGTATACCCGGGTTTATCTGGGCTCGACGTACTAATAACGTAATATCGTTGATATTGACTGAAAATTTTCCATCTACCGATTCGTCCATGAGAGTAAACAAATCTTTAGAGCGGACGAGTCGCAAGCGTATTTCGACTCCGTTTAACATGAATTTATCCTGATTAAAAATATCGCAGTGCAAATGTCCAATGAGATCCACTGTTTGAGAATTTTCAGTATATTTTTTACGGTTAGTCAGTCCAACATTATGCGTACTTGACGGTAACGAATCCATATGATTCCCAGTGTCTTTATACCAAAGCGTCGAAGTCAAGTGCGAAGACTTTGCCGCTGGACCGTAATTCAATAATGTCTCAATGTACGATCTGTAGGCGTAGGTATTATTAGGTGGTGATACTAGTTTTTGGTTAAAAAAAACATCTACCTGATTAAACATTGAATGCAAAAAGTTATTCACAGGCGCGACTTTGGCGTTGTCTTCTGTATCGTTGGGGTGAATACGAGCTTTGAGACTAATCATAGTATGCGCAAGGTCAATGTACTCTTCGCCATGACCGGGTACAACAAATTCTATCGGCGAGTCATCTGTTAACGAAGAAACGGGTTTATAATGCACCCAGTGCGAGCTCTCGATCGTCGTTTGTGTTGGAGGTAAGGTGAAGAGGTCGAGCTCGGATTTCATGCACTCGCACGAGTGTGAATGGAGAAATGACATTATTTTTATTTTTATCTAAATATGTCGTTTGATTCGATATTACGCTTTCGTTTTCTACTCCTACACTTTACGATATTTTTCTTCTTTCTCTTCTGAGTTTTCTTCTTTTTTTTTACCGTCTTCTTCTTTTTCCCTCGAGAACTGTTTATCTTTCGTTTCGAAACACGCCCCGAATTGGTTTTGCGTAATTTACTGGCGTTGCGTCGACGACGTCGCTGTGTGACATGCACTAACGTATTACCAGATGAATACTGAAAAGGATCTATTTTTGATAAACTTTTATACCCCGAACCAGACATCATTTTTGAAAGTTTCTCTCTTGCTTTGCTTGTGAGGTTTTTGCCAGATTCTTTGGCGCGATTTCTTAACGATTCCTTGAATGAAACCTTCTTCTCTTTACAAACTGCAGTCGCTCCTTTACCTAATAAGGGTAATATACGTCTAAACAATCCCCCGAGAAAACTTCCGATTCCGTGACCGCGCTGATCCAGAGAACCGACATAAACGTTTCGAATTTGTCGACCTTTACCCAACAAGTTTCCACCAAAACCACTACCAGCCTGTTCGTCGTAGTATGCGATGTAATTATTATTATTCAACGTTGTACACCATTCAATATTGTCTTTTAAAGTGAAGAGTTACGGTCAACGTTCCGTATTCGAATGGTATTGGTACCCCTGCGTGGTCTCTTATATCTATTGTAATTTCGCGAAATCTTTTCGACAAAAGTGGAATGTAATTGGGTGGTGAAAAACGCCTTACCACAGTTTCACCGTAATTATAATTTTTTCCGCCTACATTAACGATTCGTAATAAAGTCACTTGGGAATCACCGACAATGTTTGGTTCGCAAATATCGGTGTAGACAAATAACTGATCGGGGATTGCTCGGGATAAACTAGCAGGGTAGTAACGATGTATCCGATTTTTCTTATCAGTTTCTTCCCCCTCTTTACGAGTAATGTTCGCTATATCGGGAAGTCCGAGAATCCTATTTACCGAACTGTGAAAAAGAAAGTAATGTGATTTTTTACAATCTTTTTGCGCACAAAACGAAGAAACGATGCCCCCGCGTGTATTTGCATAATTGAATTGTAAGTGTACTCCGTCTGAAAATTGGTCGTAAAAACTTTTAGACGATCGTTGATTCCGTCTACAAAATCAGATACACTATTGTAATAACCTTCGGAAATATTAACACTGGTTGTATCGATAACTTGCAGTCCATCGGCCCCAAGCTCCAAGCTTCCAAATGTAAATGAATTATTATTACGTCTTATATGTACAACACTGTAAGGTACGTGAATTTCCGATAATCCCACTAACCAGTTCCCTGTTAATTCAATTTCCTTGGGAAGAACTGTCGTGAATCTTGTAGTTGTATTATCGGGAAAATATTTCATACTACTGTTGCTGGGTAAAACTAGAAAAAACTCATCCATTTGTGAGTGATGCATTTTTAAAGGTTATTTAAACTACTAGCAGAGATCCACGAGTTGAATTTTTCGGGGTAACCAACCCAGCTAACAAAGTATTCTTTCTTCGCACCTTGACCTTTAGAGCGGATTACACGGTCAATTTTAAATTCTTGTTCTGTTCGGATTTTCGAGACTGCCCCTAGTTCTTGCGGATAAAAATAGCCCTCAATCTCTTCGCCGTTCAAGTCTTCGAGCTCGTAAACTAAAAGATTTTGACGTTTTAAAACGGCCTTTATACGAAAAATCTCCTCACTCCAGCCACGTTCGTAGCCTTTCTTGAATGCGTTTTTAGCACTACTGATTCGAACGTGATCACCTATTTCATATTTATATGACTTGTGTCTGCTTTTCGGATTCGATATTTTGACGTGCAATGTGGGCGTTGAATAAGGTTACCGAAGCCGGTATCATTTTTATACTTGTGTGGAAAGAGTTATTGTACGCGTCGGTAATTTTTTGCAAAATATCAACGTAACGCCTGGTATTTTTATATGTGAAATAGCGCCATATTCGCTCCTTCAGGGTACGATTGAACCGTTCAACGATCGCTGCTTTTACATCGGGGTTGCTACGAGTAACGCGAAATTGAATGTCTATTTCACGCAGATAATTTTGCACCGCTTTACCGATAAATTCTTTTCCGCGGTCTGTCTGAAGAACGACCGGTGTACGACCATCTTTTCTACCGAAAATTCTTTTAAACCCGGCGAGAACTTCAAGGGCGCTTTTATCTCGAAGTGATTCGACCCATACATATTTACTCAATACATCTATGACGACAAGCACGTAGCTTTTATTGTCGTTGTAAGTCTTCAGAGATCGTTAATCTACGAGATCGGCTTCCCAAAGATCGTCAATATTTGTAACGGAATATCTTAAACGTTGAAAACGTCTTTTGATAGGCCTGTGTAGAGTGTAGGCATCTTGCTGATTTAGCCACTCGTGAATGTTTTTCTCGGAAAAGCGATGCTTTTTGAAACGAATAATATTTCGGGCACCCGAGTAGCCGACGGGATGTGAAGGATCGTAGTAGATGCGCTCGAGATCGTTTTCCGTTACATTTCGAGGTCCAGCCATTCCATCTGTCCTGATTTATCGTGTTTGCGTTGTGGCGTTTTCACTCTTTCTCTCTCACTTTCACTGTCCTTCTCCTCTTCTTCGCCGCTGACGACACTTTTCGACAAGTTTTTTCGTAATCTCGCAGCGTTTATAATATCTCGGGCTTTTTTACCAAATCGCGGGGTCGCCGCAAGGTTCCACAAAGATTTGTTACCGACGGAACGTTGCGCGATACGTTCTGCACGAAGAGCACGGATAAACTCTTCGCGACCAACTGGTCGTGCAGATTTTCGCGAACGTGTTGCATCGTTGACGAGATCGACAATGTCAGACCCGATAAGTTCATAACCGTCGACACTTACAATACCTTCACTGTCCCAGGAAATACGTTTCGAGCGATGTAGATGATTTAGTAATTTCAAAGCTTTTGGTCTATACGAGATAGGAATACTTTTCAGAATTTCAGAGATAGCAATTGGATTTATCTTTGGAATCATATCCTTTACCTTCGAGGTTGCTCCATCATGTTGAGTCTTAGAAATTACCTATCCACTGTTTAGCGAATTCTGTTTTTGCTGATGTTCCTGACCCCCCTCATTCTCGATATGACCAATATCTTCAATACCGTTGATATCTTTTGCATTCTGTACGTTTGTTCGTTTTTCACCATATAATTGTTTGGTGAAAAAATGGAGATATCTTTGGAGTGTTCGAATGTACCGAGCGAGTTTACCACGTTCATGAAAAATTGTTGCTGCCTCACCGTCTTTAATCTTAAACGTGGAAATATCATCGCAATCAAACGCCTCACTATTTCCACCCTGGAGAATATACGATAATTCCTCGTCCAATCTCGAAAGTGCCGTCCCGGGTGTTTGTGCCGTTCTCTTATCGTCATTCGCACCGCGTACCTCACTTTCGGGAACTAGTATCATTTTCTTTGCATACTCCATAAGGTAATGTTTTTTAATCACTGCTGGTGCCGAGTAATTTCGAGAAAATAGCACTGATAACTGGTGCTAAAAGAATCGGTATCCAATTTCCACCTTTTTGTAATAGAAGCCGTCGTTTCCGTTTCCACGTACAGCATCCACCACCACCACCACCACCACCGATCTGTCTAGACCTTTTTTGACCCCTTTTCTTCGCAGATAAGACAAGCGTGCATAAAGTTTGTTTATGCTTTCGAAGTAAACTCTTCTCTCGTGATTTTAAAGAAATAACACCTCGCAGTACATTGAGCGCACACTCGCAGATGTATTTAACGAGTTTTTTGTCGGCGGTTTTCAGTAGAGCTTTACGTTGTTGTTTATCAGCATGACACAGAGCGTGTAATAAAGCGAGATATTTTTTTCCAAAGGGTGAAAAACACGGAAGACTGCAGTATCCTCTTTGTGTAGGATTTCTATCTTTACGATTTATTGTGAGGAGATTATTTTTGTTATTTTTATGTTTTCCAACAGTAGATACTGCCATCGCCGCGGTTAACCGGATACTGAAAATAATAATTGCATGTGCGCGTTTTTTTCAAATCTTGTTCACTTTTGTTCATTTACGTTTCGGTACATATGCAACGTGCGGTTGTTCATCCGGGAATATACATGTACGAAATCTAAAATCATCCGGTGTGGTTTGTTTAAGATCTAAGAGAAGATAACCGTGCGGGCGATAAGTTGCATCTCTGTAAGCTTCTTGAAGAAACTTTGAATTTTCCGGATATACTTGCCGTGCGAGATGCTGAATTTGAGCCCTATCTCGAGGATTTTTAAACAAAACTAGGTAATTGGTATTAAGTGAAATGTCGCGCTGTCCACGACCCTGGTGAAAAATATTTTGCGTTATGAAAATTACACTCAAATTTTTATGATGACTGCCTTTGGTAAAAAGATCCAGGATTGTATTACTCGACGATTCGCGCATAAGATCGTCGATTATAATCAACTTTTTAATGTCGCTGTCTTTGAGTAATCGTCAGGGTTTGGTAAACCTTCTCGAAATTCGATCCCAAGTTGCGCAGCAGATGACTTACCAGCTACAATCATTTTATCACGATATCCAGCTTGCCATTCGCTGTAAAAAAAATCACCCGATCGAACGAGGTATCCGCCATTAGGGGTAAATTTTTTAAAAATTTGGTCACGAAAATTGTTTTTCCACATCCTGTAGGGCCACATACCAGGCACGTCCAGGGGTGTTTCCACCGTGTATCCATAGAGACTTTTAAACTTGACGACATTTTTCGAAACGTCTGTACGCGATAGTCTGACGTAAGTGACTGATTTGTCGTAATAATAATAATAGGATATACCGATAAATGTACATAACGCGAAACATTCATATAATCGCGGTGGCGGCGGCGACGGCGGGCGGCGGCGAGGCGCGTCCCGCGCTCTTGCGAGTTTATCTGCCGCGAAAAGCTCCCCTTCAGCGGCGGCCTTCGCGAGCTCGTTTAGCGCAAGTAGCTCCCCCTCCCGGGCTTTCGCGAGCTTGATTTTCGCGAATATCGAAGATGGGGAACCGCGTTTGACAAGACTAACCGGTGTCGCCCCCTTCGACAATGCTTGCAAGCGTCTTCAAAACCGAGTTATTGAAAGTATAATTTGTGTCAAATCAGAAAATCCGAAACATATGCGGCTACATCCTCTTTCCGGAAATTGCCGTATATAAGTATAAATACAGGCGCAAAGTGAGTATATTATTCGTACACACACGCATGCACATACACACCAGGCTAAAATAGAAATAAACGACGACGCTCCAACATCAAAGACCAAGGCGACACATCTTAAAAGAAGTGTTCCTTCTGAATGAAACATTTACTTAAAGCTGTCAGGTTACAGATAGGCAAGACGTGGACACTTTAAAAAGTAATTTATTTCAGCTTGAATGATGATACATGTCAATTTTAAAGTACAGCATTAAACGTGGTTTTTGTATTTTCGATGATTACTTCTAAGAATAGTACGATAAGTTCATCCACAGTTATGTTTAACAAACTATATGCAAAGAAAGCCTTTGATATCTGTGATTTCATGGAATTACACATTTCTTCCCGATTGTCAAAAAGAATTTGTTCGACACGCAAATCGCAAGGTAGGTTTTTGTAATTTTGTGACAGAAGATGTCTCAGAATTTCATCCTCGATTCGAAATCTACATTTTTGTACATCTTCGAAAATTTCATTGAGCATTTTCATTCGTTCTTCGACACAGATCACTATTCTTTTCAAACCGTCAAATGTAGATTTGTGCATTACGATCGAGGGGGTAAAAGTTTTCCTTCTCAATATTCTTGTGTCAGATGCTTCCTTCTTTTGTTTCTTCCTCGGTGGTGGCTGGTTAGCACTCTCGACATCGATATGTTTTTCAGGTGTTTTCAACATATTTTTATCTTCGGGAAACTTATTCTCGGCCACTGCTGCTGTTGCTGCTGCTGCTTTCTTACCATTATCACTAACCCCATTTTCATCATTATTATTATCGCTGGCGACTTGTTCGAATAGAACCGCTTTCGCACCGTACGACGTTGTGAAGAGTATGTTAAACTCTTTGACATTTATTTTTGTATCGCGTAAGGCAGCCGAGCGTTTGAAATACGAATCGTCAAAATACGATGACACGGTGTCGATGACTTTCGTGAACATTGACCAGCTATCCGACTGTATAGTTAGTCCAGTTGATGATTGGTTATTATAAATTTTTACAACGGGTATGATTAAACCTGCATCCGTAGGTGCCATACCAACACAGAGTCTTTTACTCGATGATTTGTTCAATGAGTACGTCGTTGACAAAAGCAACGCTGGTGTATTGAGAATACCTGTCTGCACTATAGGCGACATGTGAGCACGCTTTTCATTTGGAGATTGATATGCTTCTACTTCCGTCATCTTGCCCCCGATTTCGACAGAGAATAATGGCGAATGTGTCGATGGTTTCAACGACACCTCATCTTCATTATCAGTCTCTTCGTCAAAATTTTGAGTTTCTTGATACACAATTTGAGTAGCGAGGAAGTGTATGTCATCCGTATTTTCACCATTTTGGTCTAGAGTTGGCATTTGTTTTTGATCAGTTTCCATATTTCTCCCAATTTTTCACTCACTTTTTTATTAAAAACGTCAATCAATCAATCGACACACTACTCTTTTTTCTTTTCATCGAAAATCGAGACTTTTTCACCGAAACCTCCCTTTTAACTATGCGTAAGCGACTGGGACTTTTCTTACGGTTCCTCATGCTTAAATACACTACCCATTACATTGACAACAATAAGTAAATCGTGCACATACACACCCGCATACACATAGAAAGAGAGGAGAGAGAGAGAGAGAGAAAGAGAGAGAGAGCCATAGGACGTTTTGGTCAACGATGTGTATATATGGGTAAGTAGAATCATGTATCAAATGTTTGATATTAAAATACCTTATTTCATCTAGAAAAATTATCAGTTTTTAGAAATCCTTCTAGAAAAGGGGAGAAGGAAATTATAAAGTATGTAATTTACTTCTATCTCATAAATATTCACAATCTCCGAATAACTAAGTCAAGTACACGTGAGGGCGTAAAATTCGTTTTGTGGGAAAAGCGAACTGTTCCATCTGCTACTTGTAATAATTTTTAAGTTTTCTGTGAACATTTCCACATTAGTTTTGTACATTATGTGAGAAAAAGGAAAGAAATACTATAAAGTACGTAAGTTATTGGAAACACATGAGATAGAAGGATTTCTCGTGAGTTTTGAGGAAAAGTGACCTGTTTTCACTAGTGTTTTTGTAATAATTTAAAGGTTTATGTGAGAATAATATGTTTTTTAGTACAGCGACCAAATCATCATAGATGTATAAAACTGGTGAACATAGTTACCAATTCTCACTTGTCTTTAGTTCGTGGTTTCGTATAAAACAAAAAATGGAAGCGCGTACAATGGCTTTAAGAAAAACAATTTGCCTAATGATATCGTTCATTGGGACAACCCATCCGACGATAATTGACCTGTTCGGGTTTCGATATGGCGCGAGTGCCCACCGGAAATCATGAACGATTGTGCCATGATTTCCGCCAGATAATACGGTATGCTCTGGAGTGCGACGTTTTGAAAAACCTCTACGATAAAGTGATTGTGCGGTGTGACACAGCGATGCGGCTCACGGGGGATGTTCTGATTTCGCGAGGGTACCGAAACAGTCGACGCTTTCGAAGCATCCTGGATGAATGCCAAGCAGTTATAGGTAAGTGAAATAATTTATATACGTATGAAGCAAATAGCATAGCAAGGGCGAATCGAGAGCGATTGCAACGGGGTGTCAACTTGTTCGCTTCGCACCGTGCGGCAAGACTCGTTGCGATGGTTCTCGTTTCGGTTCGTGCATTTTTATGTAAAAATTTCGTGCATTTGTATATTTTTTCTATTCTTTTACACAGATTTGGAGCGTTTGTGGGATGACTCGCCATCTGTCAATACGAACGATCTTGGTTCGGATAATTCATCGCTTACAGCGGATGACGAACGCAGCATCAGAGCGGATGACCTGACGCAAGGTAACCTGAGGGGGGAAAATGCAACGTTTCGACAGCCCACCCTCTAAGACTTCACCCACCATGAGCAGGAGCAAAGGTGTATGACCTACGTCAGCCAAATTAATAATGGTAAATTTAATACTGTCTTTTAAAGATTAATTTGACGATTAAAAATGTATTTAATATTTATTACGTTTTTTTATATTTTTTTTTAGATTATTATAAGCGACTGAGTCTGCATCTCGTGCAAAATGATACCGATTACGGTAACAAGATGCAGAGAGTTGCGAGGTGGCTTGCCTCCACTTTTGAAAATTCCCAGGGGGAGGTATACCCACCCGTCAGTATACCTCTGGTAATGAGGTATATCGACGCTACATGCTTCAATACATCAGAAGAGTAAAAAGTATAAGTTTTACTCTAAACTCTTCACATCTTATTAATTTTCTGATCATATAAATAATGAATTTTGATTTTAGATGCAGAACAGACTCCAAATCTTAGCGGTCGTGGTTCCAGCAGCATCAGCACTACTAGTTACGATACAGGTAGTATCGGGACTTACGAAGCCGATAATGAGGAGGAGGACAACGATGACGATAGGGAGGACAGCCAAAATAGTTACAACAACAACAACTACAATGCATCATATACTGCTGATGCTGACGACGAGAGGGAAGAAGAAGAAGAAGAAGAGAATAATAGAGGGTTATCGTCATCACCATCATCAGCATCATCATCGTATTCAACGGCGTCAGCGCACAATACAAGTAAATTGAATATCCTATATAATTCCGAAAGTTTTTATAAGCGGTTTCAGCTATCGGGTCGCGAAATTCAGTTTCGAATAATACCCCCTACGGACAATGTGAATCCCTTCGTGTATTTGGAGGACGCGATAAATGAACTTTATAAAATTGTAACGGATCATATTGTTAATAATAAATTGGATAGTCATTCGGACTTGATAGGGTTAACTTTTAATTCCGATACATTTTCAAAACCTGCCGGAATGTCCTTTCGTGCAATATCAAATTTTAACGCCGCAGACGTATTTAATGTAATAAATTCCGTAGCGCAAAGTGCTTCCAATTTTAACCTAAACGACACTCTTCAAATCGAGGTACATCATGTACGTATTCCTCGTGGTCGCGGTAACAATAGTATTATTAGTGAAGCGGTTTTTCGAAGCAAATCAATCGTTACTATTAGCAACAGTGACAACATCTGTTTTGCAAGAGTGCTTGCAGTGGGTGAATGGTTTCTGCAAAAGAAGATAATTCCCGCCGATGAGTGGCGGAGAATATGGAAAAGGATTTGCAGCCCCAACACCCTCCAATTAGAACAAGCACAGAGAATTATTCGCGAAGCTAACGTGCAAATTCCTGAAAATGGATGTTCAACTCTTCAATTTCAGGAATTTCAACGTTATTATAAAAATAAAAATATAGCACTCGTAATATACGACAGTAACGGTATCGGCGAGTCTGAAGATCTAATATTTGACGGTCGACGAGAATTCAATGCGTTCACCGGTGATGCAATAAACATATTGTATCATGCAGAAGCGAATCACTTCTCAATGATTACAAATTTGATGGGGATCGTGGGGAAATATAAAAGATATTGTCATCATTGCAACAAGCGATATGCGCGACCAACTTCCCATCAGTGTCCGCACACGTGCAACATGTGTTTCGCACAGTCCGCGTGTGAAAAATCCGATAATTCGTTTCACTGTAATAGTTGCAATCGAGATTTTTATAATGCAGACTGTTTCCGTAGACATCGCGCTCCTGGATCTTATTCGAAATTAGGGGAAGGGCTGCGCACCATATGCGATTATATAAAAATTTGTTTGTATTGTCACAAATGTATAAATTCTACATATGGGCGTCATGTGTGCGGGCTTGGAAAATGCAAACGCTGCAAAATTCAACACGATCTGAACCAGCATTGCTTCATGTAGCAAATTGTTACAAAAAAATAACCGTCAGCATCATTAGCCAATTCGTCTTCTTTTTCATCCTCCGCAAACTACGCAGGTAGCAGCAAAACAATCAGTCACGTTAATAGTGTTAGTACTAGTAATAGTAGTAGTAGTAATAGTAGTAGTAGTAGTAGTAGTATTGGTAGAAGCAATATAATACAGTCAAAAGATAGGAATCATCCTCGAATATTATTTATTTTTTACGATTTTGAAACTCGTCAAGACGAAGCGTATCGGGGTAATTCTGAGGTCAATCTCCACATTGTAAATCTTTGCGTAGCGCATCAAGTATGCGAGGAGTACATAGATTCTCCAAATATCGAGCAAATATGCAATTTTTGTGGAATGCACGAATACGTATTTAAACATGACCCCGTTAAGGAGTTGTTGGAAATTGCGATTCGTGAGAAATCTGCTTTTTCTAAAATCGTCTGTATAGCGCATAACGCAAAAGGTTTTGATTCCCAGTTTCTTCTTCGGCATTTAGTCGAACGAGAAAAAGTCTTTAATAAAACGTGTAAGCCAAACGTCATCTTGAACGGTAAAAGCATTATAAAAATTGAATTTCAAAATACAATATTCATAGATAGTTTAAATTATTTTCAAATGAAATTCGGTGCTTTACCGAAAGCATTTGGTCTTCCGACAGTAGCGAAAAAGGGGTACTTCCCACATCTTTTTAATACATTAAAAAATAAAGATTACTTTGGCCCGTTTCCCGATGCTAAGTTTTACGCGCCCGAACAAATGTCGCCTGACGAAAGGGACAACTTTTATAAGTGGTACAACACATGTGCTAGGCGAGGTGACGTATTCGACTTGAAACGCGATATAGAAGCGTACTGTAAGATGGATGTAGATATTTTGCGTAGAGCGTGTGTTGCTTTTCGCAAAATATTTATCCAGAAAGGTAACGTTTGTCCCTTTAGTGAAGCCGTAACCATTGCGTCCGCGTGTTCTCGAGTATATCGAAAAAATTTTTTGAAAGTAAACACGATTGGTCTTTTACCTCTGGGTAACAGCTATAGGAGGTGTAATCGTCAATCGAAGGTCGCGATAGAGTGGCTTCTTTGGTGCGAGAAGTTATACGCTCGTGAAATTGTGCATGCAGGTCGTGGTCGTGAATATCGTCTACCCGAAGGTCCACTGGTAGATGGCTATTTACAACCAGACGCTAACGACACATCTGAAACCACAAAGAGACACGTATTTCAATTCCACGGTTGGTTTTATCACGGTTGTCGACGGTGTTTCTCAGAGTTGAGAGACAAACCAAATTTCGCTACAGGCGAAAGTTTTAACAAAGTGTACGCAAATACACAATCCATATCGCGTTTAATTCGGTCAAGTGGTGATACTCTCATAGAAAAATGGGAGTGTGATTTCAACCATGAAAAACGAACAGATGCGGAACTTGCTGCTTATGTCAATAACCATCCTATGGCAACGTACAAAATCTTAGATCCGCGAGACGCATTTTTTGGCGGACGGACGGGTAATACGGCAACGTACTATACCGTAAAAAATGACGAAAAAATCAAATACGTAGATGTCTGTTCACTGTACCCTTACATTTGTAAAACCGGTCGTTTTCCCGTAGGTCATCTTACCGTTTATGTCGGACAGGAGTGCGCGACAATCACGAGTCTGCAAGAGCCTATTAGTTTAGACGGGGTCGAAGGACTTGTTATGTGTAGAATACTACCACCCAGAAATCTTTATCATGCAGTCCTTCCGGTAAAAATGAATTCTCGCTTGTTGTTCCCCCTTTGTAGAAGCTGCTGCGAGAATGAATCGCAAACCGACTGTACACACGACGCTGAAGCCGAACGAATATTGACAGGGACGTGGGTAGCCGACGAGTTAAAAAAAGCCATTCAAAAAGGATACCGCGTTCGTGAAATATTGGACATTTGGCAGTACAAAATAACACAGTATAATCCACAAACACAAGAAGGAGGCCTATTTAAAGATTACATCGATACATTTTTAAAAATCAAACAGGAAGCAAGCGGATGGCCGGCAGAGTGTATAGACGAAACGTCAAAAAACTTGTACATAGAATCGTATGAACGGGCTGAAGGAATAAAACTGGACAAAAATAATATTTTAAAAAACCCGGGGTTACGTTCGGTCGCCAAGTTATGCTTAAATTCATTTTGGGGGAAATTTGGTCAGCGCGAAAATTTGCAGCGAACCGAGATCATTACTACTCGAGAAGAGTTACTCGACATTTTTTCAGATGTTACGAAAGAGGTCACACGTATTCTCCCCGTTAACGAAAAAGTCTTATTTCTAAATTGGGTTGACAGGGTTGAAACATCGTCATCGTCAAACTGCACAAACGTTGTGTTAGCGGCTTACACGACAGCTCAAGCTCGCCTGAAACTCTACAGCTACCTAGAAAAATTGGACCGTCGCGTACTTTATTTTGATACCGACTCGGTAATTTACTTATCGGGCGGGCACACATCAGCCAAAGAATACGACCCACAGCTCGGGAATTTTCTCGGAGATTTGACTGATGAATTAGCGGTTTACGGTCCAGGTTCTTACATTCAGACTTTTATCTCGGGAGGTCCTAAATTTTATGCTTACCGCGTACAAACTAATAACGGGAAATACTCCGATACGTGCAAGGTCAAGGGGATTTCGTTAAATTACGAAAATGGAAATAAAATCAATTTCGACTCAATTTATCAGCTAATTATGGCAAATGATACTTATAATAGTACTACTTCTACCACTACTACTACCCCACCAAAAATAAAAATTCGATTCAGTGCGATACGGCGAACCGAAATTCACGAAGTTGTAACGCGTAAAGAAGAAAAAACATGTAAAATAGTTTTAAAAAAAAGGCGTCACATTTCGACTAGATATTCGCTTCCCTTTGGATACAAAGCATAAAGTGTAACAAAGCTGTAAAAATGTAAATTTTTGTAAAAAAACAATAGTTTTCTCGTTACTTAAGAAAAATTAGTAATATAAGCGAATTTGTATTTGATATTCCATTTATTAATGATAATAATAAAAATAATAATAAAAATAAAAATAATTATGTCATTTGTGTAATTATTACTTTAAGACAACAAGGTAAGCATATGCTATTACGTAATCTCTTTAGTCACTTTTCATCCCATTCGAAGTTCATAGGAAGACAGACACATCCTCTTTCGTATTTTGAGTGATTTCCAAGAAAAATGTTATACTGCATGACCTACCTCAACTTTTCGCCAAAGGGCCTCGAACAAATCTGATTGTCGCAAGACCACTATCGTAATTTATTTCAATCTATATTATTTTTTTTACACATAACTTATTATAGCTTACTTCTAGAACCTTATCTCCCCCTCGTCTTCAAGATTTTCCTAGAAAACCGGGTCTCTCGAATATAAGCCACATGTGTGTTCCAACGACGGCGTAAGAAATTTCAGTTTCTTGTTTCGACCTGCAAGTGGAGTGACACGTGCGCCACATGTATATATAAAGGTCATCGATGTGTTGTGTAGGTAAATATTAATAGACATCATAACAAAAAAAAAATATGACAACTAATACGCAGTCAGTGAGTGGTCGTTGAATCATGACCTGCCTCAAATTCTCGCCAAAGGGAGCCCGTACAGATTCGTTTATGTACGGTTAGTGACTTCACAACTGCGTTATCATTTATTATTATTATTTGTTTATACGTACATTGACTTTAAAGAATCATTATTAATACCTGTCTGACACTAATTACGCAATCATGGGGGATTAGCACAGTCTATATTATTTTTTTATTCATAACTTATTCTAGCTTGCTTCTTGAATCTTATCTCCCCTCGTCTTCAAGATTTTCCTAGAAAACCGAGTGTCTCGAATATAAGTCACATATGTGCGTTCCAACGACGTAGGAAATTTCAGTTTCTCGTTTCGACCTGCAAGTGGAGTGACACACGCGCAACATGTATACATATAAAGGTCAGTGGAGCGTTGTGTAGGTAAATATTATTACACAATAAGGAGGAAGTGGGGTGTGGCCTCAACTCTTCGCCAAAGGGACCCACGTACCTATATGTTTATCGCAAGGTCATTATCGTTATTTATTACCGTCTTTATTATTTGTTTATACGCAAACTATCAATTAATCATCATTATCAACACTCATCTGACTTTAATTACCCAATTATCGATATTTATTATCGTCTTTATTAATTGTTTATATAACAATTAACCACGAAGCACTCGTGTATCAGGTCGCTGAACCATGACCTACCTCACCGTCGTGCCAAAGGTTGTCCGCACGTTTTTGTTTACGTCAGGCTAACGCCTCACATGGCGGCCATGGCGTTATTCACGGTCATAAATTAATATTTATTTGACATTAATTACCCTATTAACATTATTTATTGACATTTTTATTGTTTGTTTTGACATTAATTGCCCATTAATAACCATTATCACCTAATTATGAGGTCATTAACTCCTGACCTATCTCAAGACGCGCGTGCCGTCTGGCGCCAGACCTACCTCAAGGTGGAGGAGTGGGGGGTGTTTACGTCTGGCTATCGGTCACCCTATACTACTGGTGACCAACGATTTACAAACACTAACAATTCGTCATAAGTAAGAATTATCGAAAGTATTGCAGAACAGACATTGTCATAGTAATAGAGACTATAATTAATTCAGCAAAACATATTTAGTATTATTTGCTCAGTAAAAATGTTCTTTGCTATAACCACCCAAATTGTAGTATCTTAACATTGAAATTAAAAACCCGTGTATGCCTCACTATTTAGGACAATTATAGGTTGCTTTGAAATAGTATTACGTGATTAGAAAAGAAAAAGAATTCATATATCTAATAAAATAAAATTGACATTCGGTTTCGTGCCTGCGGTGGTAGCATATGCGACATCGGAGATATAGATTGTCACTTCCATTCCCACCCTGGCAGAATCATTTGTAACTGTGTTCAAGCAGCAACACACAAATTATATAACATCAAACATCGGTTATTTACTTTTAAATATTGTTCGTCTACTCAAAATGGGCTCATAATCGCTGCGTTATTTATCTGCAGTTTTGAATATTTCTGGCCAATTTGAGTACGGCAAGAACCTTCAGCTTAAGGATAGATTTCTCCGTTGAATGATAAACTGCATGTTTCTGTGTGAATTCCACTTTCTATTTAAATTTATTAATTACCACCATAAACAGATTCTACAGGATTGTAATTTTTTTTCTTAACTCCAAAAACTTTTCAGAAAGGGCAGCCACGTTTTTGACAAGTCAGTTGGAAGGATGCTTGGAATAAGGGCCTTTACATATATTATAGATGTTGTCGTATTAATATGTAAACATCATTAAATGGTCCTAATAATATTTTGTCATTAAATCGTACTTTTATTAATGAAATGTTTAGAATTACTTTGTATTAATTACTTTGAATGTACATGATTTTTTGAAAAGATTTGGTGGAGTTAAGAGTATACATAAAATTTACCTTCCCAGTTACTGTATATTGCATTAAGTAATAGCTTCTTTCATTAGAAAGAACTTGGCCTTATTACATGATTTCAGTGCTTTTTTGTAGAATATCCATAATGTCTGTTAATATATTTTTGCAGTAGTATGTTTTGCTGATAAGAACTTGGCGAATTTTTTTACAAGAAATGTTTTTTGGGGGTTTAATAACTCGAGAACAAAAAAAACGGCATTCTGAAATTTGGTATACTGATAGGAAAAAACCTCGGCTTTCATTTAAAATTATTTATTTAAGAAAAAAATGTCCATCTTCGAGAAAATAGCATATTTATTTTTAATTTTGCAAAATCAAGGTCAAATTCTGAGAATTTTGCAAAAATAAATTCATCAATCGAAAGAGCATCAAAAACTGTATAAGAATCACTTGCGACAAAATTTTTATCATTATATGCGTAAGTGGAATAAATTAAGATTTACGTTGACCCGAGATACAGATTTTTCGACTTGGGACATTTCACGTAAAATGCCCCATATATGAGCTACTACGAATAGTTATATTATACGTATGACTATCTGAAAAACTGAAGAGTATAACAAAATTCGAAGGGTCGTCGAAAAAATATAATGAAGAGTAGAGAATTTTTTGAAAACACGCAACCATTTTCAAAATTTTTCATTCTTTCTTTATTTGTTATAACTTTATTAAAACCATTCTCATACATCTAATTAAACGAGAAGTTTGTTATATAATCCTAGAAAGTGAACAAAAATAATGCGGGTGTATGGCGATATTAGATGTATTATTTGATAATTTGTAACGCCAAGCTGAAAGTTAAAAGTTCTGTGGATTTGCCTATATACGACGTTCTCGGTCCATTCTTTACACGTACCTCGACGCGTTTGCCAGTAACAACTTAAAACCTCCATAACTATACCTTGAATAAACATGAAATTTTCCAGAAAACTTTAATAAACCCTAATAAACAACTTTCTCACTGCAACTTTTCACGACTTAAAATTCGTCCGCTAAACAAAGCGTTGCAACGCTTTGGAATGTAACAAAACACGATTCTCAGAAATTCGCGGGAAAAAATTCATAACTTTTTTGTTTTTAAAGATTTTCCAAATTTTCTTTTTGCGTTAGATGCGGGAAACTTTTGCGCTCAATTTGGTATTTTTTCCTTTCCCAAATTCTCGAAAATGAATTCACTACCGCGAGTTGAAGTGAAAAAATATTGAAATTTTGTATGAAATTAAAATTACATTTTTTACGTTTATTTAAAAAAATTTTAAAATTGGACATTTTTGTCAAAGGGAATAGAGATGCATATTTAAATTCTCAACAAATACCAATTTTTACTTTTTCGATTGGAGCACTTTTGAAAATTGGTCATTTGGACAAAACTTTTGCGGCCGAATCCGCGCGTACTCCCTTTGCATGGAGGCCCTCAACTTTGCTCAAGCGCCGTTATGAAAAATAATGCATTATTAGTTTACGACTTGAACATAAGGAGAGTCACATTTGATCCTTTCGCGGTCGAGAAATTAAATTCTGTCGGGACATACGCAAACCAGTTGATGCTGCTACATGAACTAAATATATACTTCTCAATTGAAGTTTTATTTCTGAAAATTGATATCGTATTTTTTTGGTATGTTTTAATGAGCTTGTTTACTTCTTTGTTTTGAATTGCCTTTCTCTTTAACTTTGAAAATTTCGCTTAGTTTTTCGTTTTAATTATTTAGATTTCTAGTGTACGTGGGATTCTTTATTATTTTTGTCCTACATTTCTTCGTTCATTTTTGAATTTATTCATATTTATTCGTATTTATACTTCAAACATTATAATATTATAAATGACATATACATACATATACATATTTTTGTTAAATACATTTTCCAATTATAACATTCACGAGGTCGTAGGCCTGTCTGTGATGGCTGCGTATTGTACCAAGTAGGTTAGTCACTGCAGCTAATACAATATCACACACTCCCGGACGCATCAAAAGATTCAAACTTAATTCCCGGATAGTTTTTTACAGTCAATTCTCCTGTCACATATTGCTGTTGTTAATAATAATATTTGGCTTTTTATATCCATCACCTCTCCGATACAAAAGTGGTTAAAGCTCACTGCTGCTACATAATCAAAACATCTTCTCGCTAAACGCGAGTATTTAAAATAGAGAATTTGAGAGCAGTGTTAAAAATTTGTGTCTTATGTCTAGTATTTTAGTTTCATAAAACAGTAGATCTGTGGGGTATCGTCTATTTAATCCTAGAATTGCCTTAATGGCACTTTTTTGCAATATTTGGAGTTTATTCACATATTTCGTTCTTGTACCACCCCATGCTACGATACCATAAAACAAGATGTTAGAGAATAGTGCATGATAGATCATTAACATATGTGAGGGTTGTAAAATTTGTTTTAGCTTAGCAAAGGAGTAAGTTAAGTATCGTAACTTTGCATTAACAGCGTTACAGTGGTAATCCCATTTTATGTGCGAGTCTATAATCAGACCTAGATATTTTGTCTGGTTTGTTTTATTTAGGCATGGACAATTGCATTTTCCTATACCTATGTCAGTACAATTTGGTATATGTATTTTAACACTGAAATCTTTGGGAATACTGTCTACATAGCAACCAAATGAAACATAGACTGTCTTCTCCAAATTAACTGTTAAATAATTTTTATTAAACCAATGCTGTAATGCTTGAAATTCTTTGGCAGCTAGTTCCGAAAGTTTATTCCAGGATTTGTTTTTCAAAAATATTACCGTATCGTCTGCAAACGCTTTAATACTACTATTTTTTGCAACCCTAAACATATCATAGACATATACAATTTGTATCCGCCATTTTAATCTTATCAGGTTTTAATATGTATAATATTCGTAACTATCTAACATATATGTTCAACTTTGAAACAGATTTATGCAACAACGTTTCATATAAGAGATACAATTTACATACGGTGATCATTACGGATCCGTTATTTTGGATTTATCTACTCCTCAAAATTATTATAATATTCATCCATAACCAGTTAATATTTATATAATCATTATAAAACTAAAAGAAAACGTTGTATGATCTCTATTTCAAGGTATTAATAATTATGAAAAAATGTGCTTCGTTCTGCGGCCATTTTAAATCGGTCATTGCTTCTAAAATATATTCTATTAGTACATTATTTATTTGCACATCTGCATATCTTGAAAATCTGTACATCTCAGTTTTAATAAAAATTGTAATGCGAACCGTCGACAAAAAACATCGACTTTTTTTCTATGCAAGTAATTTGTTTTTGCAAATAAAAAATTTGTAAATTTGTTTTCTTTTTCTAGTACTAATGTACAATACTTTGTAATTACTCTTATAGATTAAACTGCAAAGAAGGCACGCACAACCGAAACATTTTTAAAGAAATTTATTTTTTCATTTGTGGACCGACATAACCAAGAAATTCTTCAAAATTCTTTTCAATTTTCTAATATGTACATTATTTATGTTCAACATACTTTTTATATATGCATCTTAGTGATTATAATTCGTTTCGGTGGAGAAAATCGTGAAAAAAATGACCTAAGAATAATGGAATTTTTTTGTATTTTGCGAAATTTTTGCAGAAATAATCGTTTTTTGGGAATTTTCTCGACGGGAATCGATAGAGCACACTTCAAAATAGTCGGAAATGTATTTTCCAAAAATTAAAAAAAAATGATTCTACTCGAGAAACTGAGTTGATTTTCTGCATATTTTGAGCAGACGTTCCTGCTTTTTTTATTTTGCACAAAAAAGGGTTAATAATCTTTTGTAATTTTAACTTTCACTATTCTTACCTTGAAACTTTTCTCACTGTATAAATATGCAGGTTATCACACGTAGATTTCGATATATATTAATATAAAAGTAGTGCACGATGGATGGACTGCCAATTGTGTATTCACATCTACAATTTACGTCTGCAACGTTCTTTTGTTTTGAAACGTGCATTAGCGGACTCGCAGGTCTTGACATGTTTCCGTGCATGTACATGCCCGTGACGAGACTATGTCTATTAATTGGAACTGTACTCACTTAGTTTTCCCGTAAGAGCAATGTTAAAATTTGGAGTGGTATAGTTTAAGGTTGCACTCAGTCAGTGCAAGTTTTAACATTGCTCTTACGGAAAAACTGAGCGAATGCAGTTCCCATCGGAAAGTGCTATAATACGTTATCTTTTCGCTAAAAAGTTTGTATTTGAAATGAAACCATAAAAATGAAATGAAACCAAACAAAAGTCGTATAATCGCGACGAAAAAATATAGTATGACGCCAGCGTTGAGGACTGGCGCAGTACCGCGCCATTACGGCCAGCCAATATCAGGGGTGTCGTATGTCGGCATGGTACTGGTTGTCCTGCAATTTCGGTATTTGGCCAGTATGTCATACCGTGCGGTGTTACAAACCAGTATACGGCTTATGGGCCCATTGTGGTATGCCCGTATCGGCCAAAATTGGGCAGTACTGACGGTACCGCGTCATTTGCAAATTTCTCGTCGGGATAACATTTGTTTGTTTTAATAAAATTTTTTTATTACTATTTCAGATTGTAAGACTAATTTTTACATAGGGAATATAAACACAGTTAAAATCGTAATTTTCTATTCACATATTGCATTGTTTAAAAAAAATCGCCAGAACAAAAATGGCTGAATTTTGGATTTAAAACTGTAAATTTATAAACTGTAATTTAATTTTAAAATACAGTTTATTATACCTATGATTTCAGTGGGTGAATAGTAAATATTATATTTCGATGCCGTGGGGAAATTGTTTATTGCGAAGTTGAGGGTTTTAAATGGGGTTTTATCTCACGTAAGTGTGTTTCTGAAAATTCCATTTTTCCCATAGTGTATCGAAAATGTTTTGAGTCTGATATTTGGTTTTGAATAGCAGAGAAACGTCGATGTAATATGCAGATCCACATGAAATTGCACACTTTGTCGAATTTAGTTTCCGAGATAATAAAAGCTTTGTAATAAGTTTAAATTTGGACAATTTTTTATCATTTATTCATTTATGAATAAATTACAGAGATTCCCGCGTTAAATGACGCGGGAATTATTGCTCTAACTATACTACGAATATAAAATATCATCTTGTCACGTCCGGAATAGATATAGTATAAAGGCTCTAAAAATTAAAATAATCGTCCTTCTTACCTCAGGACGCTCAAGCGCTAGGAAAGGAGATAACTCATAAATGAACAAAAGAGCTAAACCACGTACTACATTGAGGCTTCCAACTTTGAAAGTTTAACTTCGCAAATTTTCCATCTAGAGTGACCCTTGACCCCCAAAAATTTTTCTAAATTTATTAATCAAGAATGTAACCTTATCATTGACGTTATAAAATGTATATAAATTAAAAAAATTTCGAAGCCGGGCCCCGGGGTAACATCCCCGGCTGCCCCCCCCCCCCTCTCGTCGGGCCTGTTTACACCTTAATATTAAGTACAAGCTAGTGGTAGGTCCCATTATATTGTATCTATCACTGTATCCCACCAGTAATTGCAAAGATATCTGTATCCGCGAGCTAACGCGATGTCATTAATTTCCGTGATCGACTTTTATAACATCATTCCGCGAGTAAGCCCTGTAACATTCGTATTCCCCCGTTTGCCAAAACCACGTTTATCACTTCTTGGATGCGTTTTCTCTTTTGGATTCCCTTCAGGTATGGCAAATACCCTATAGTCCAGAGTACTGGACGTTCTCATGCTCCGGGCGAGATTAGCTATCATAAGCCTATATATATATGAGAAAAAAAAAATTTCACTCGGAACGCAAAGTTGAGGGATTTCTGAGTGGACATGAATTTTTTCCATTTCTCAAATTGATTTTTCGCATGCTTGGTAGTATAAAAATGTATTAAAAATGGATGAATTTATATGAAGATTGGTATCTCGGGGTTTTTAGGCCGCTGATCACGAATCTGAAGTCAGATTATTAAAATTCAAAATGGCGGATCCAATATGGCGGTCAAATTTAAAAAAAATTGATGATTTTATAGAAATTTTCTTACAGATTAACTGAATGTTAACTTTCAATCTATGATTTTAAAAAATAATAAAACTTGATCTTTGTTTCAAAGCTTTGTTAAATTTATTTGAAATGAATAAGCTCGGCTCCCTTCCCGTCCCTGATAATCTATGATAACCGAAAGAAGCCCAGTACCAGAATTTGACCAACCGTGTGCTATATGTTGTTATATTTTATTGTCGGGATCTTATTCATAATTTGCCCCTCCCTCACCAACCCTCAAAACCAAAGTTTGATGTAACAAATAAAGGCAAACCCGAGAATGAATGGCGGACAGAATTATCGCCAAAAAAGCGGAAATTGGTGGAAGGTAAGCTATGAATGAAAAAAAATTCTACAAAATTTTATTGAGTCTTTTTCCAACCCAAATATTAGCCACTAAAATTGCATCATTCGATGTGACGCGGTGCAAGCTGCAGAGTATTCAAGGGATTATTTTTCGAGAATGTATTTCAGCCAATGACAGCGCGATATTCGAGTCATTTGTTTAAAAATCCATCGGAAATTGCACTAGCTCTTGAAAACTGCACACGATAATTGCACACTAGTTATTCATTTTTTCTTACCAATCCCGCTATGATTCACTGAAATATAGTCAAAATGATCTTCAAAATTAATCGCAATTTCCCCTCCAGCTTCGCTGTTAACAAATAAATGTGCAAAGTTTTGCATAAAGATCCTTGTGCTACCACTGATACTGCCATGGTCGAGTTGGGTTGATTATTTCACATCCCTCCCTCACAAACTGTATAGCTCCGGATTATCTCAATGAATGGTTCTTTCCTGACTCTCATAACAATCTATCCCAGGCTCATTCTCTTTTGCGGTCTTTGTAGGTGTCTCTGTTGGTTTCCGTTGGTACCTCAATACCATGGTGGAATAAGTAAGGTGAAACATTCCCATGGTTGCGCAGTTATCTGAAAAGACCAACCAATCACATGCATGTGGAAAAGGAAAGCACTGAGTGAGAGTA
Organism: Trichopria drosophilae; assembly: GCA_030407085.1. NCBI lineage: Eukaryota > Metazoa > Arthropoda > Insecta > Hymenoptera > Diapriidae > Trichopria > Trichopria drosophilae. Next base: position 82,035,856 of record CM059582.1, read on the forward strand.
ATTTTCTTCAGCAAATCAGAGCGATTTGGAGTGAAAATCCAAATGGGGGTTTGAAACAAATAACTATACATATTTACCAGGGAAGGGTTTATCAGTAACTTCCCTAATATAATATTGTATTTCCATTTAATTTCAAATTCGCGCCTTTCCTTTCCGCATGCACGTTATTGGTTGCAGCTAACGATGGATGCCATTATGAGCAATGCTTCACCTTACTTATTACACCATGCCTCAGTACATTTTTCTAAGATTCGTCTATGACAAGGGCGGCAGTGGTAGCTGGTATTTCCATGCAACGTTCAGTATAATCTGGATACCAAGGGATATGCAATATACTCTTTACTTCCGCGCATAACAATCGATCCGCAATATTCGATCTGATACATTACTATTCGATCCTTGCTTATGTAGTTGTTCAATTATTCCCAAGGGATTGAAGTTGTTAATAGCATTCTTTGCCTGTCTAACTTTCTCTAAGACTCTCCAAGTCGGGACCTCAATCTCTTTAAAAGCTCACTCAACTCGCTTGTCATTATTTATAACTCCCCCTCTACTCTCGCAATATATAAATTTCACGCTCGCACTCGCAACCTTGGGATCAATCAGTTAAAGGCAATCTTGCTAACCACATATACATTCCGTTCTTCTATATTCCTAATGTATGAGGCTTAATTTATAAAATATTTAATAATATTACTTTTAACATTTGAATATTAAAATTTTTAATTTTTGTAGATTGTTTATACAATAAACTTGCCAGAGCTGACATTAGAGGTGCAAAAAGAGAGTCCAGAGTACGAGCATCCTGGAAATACGTCTCTGACAAATGCTATGAGGCGCAAAAGAAAAAACAGAGGCTACTCCTGGAACCTTAATTATTTAGTTGAATTTTGTCACCATTTGTTGCCATTGTTTCATTTAAATATGTTTATGCAACGTTTATTTACCTCTATAGCTATGTAATATGCATGTATATTATGCAATAAAAGTTACTATGGGGTTTCGCGCCGAGTAATAACGAGTATATTAACAACTTGCACGACGGTGCTGCCATTCGTAGCCCTTTAAACTCTTATTTCGATCCATCTTGTAAATAGGCCTTGAAATATGATCATAAACTGAAACCTATATTTACTTTTGAAGAAAAGGATTCTATGAAAGAAAGATAAGATCGGTATCGGTCATAGTCGATGAATTTTCCATAACAAGACTACCCATTGGTACAGGCAGCGGTCCCTATCTGGGAGAGTTTACAAAGTAATCGGTAATGTCGTACCTGTGTCCATTTGCGTGGAATGAGATATATGAGTATTAGACAAGACATGTTCTCATAGTTATTTATACAACACCAATTTATACGGTTTTACACCCGGGATTAACGAATCACGCAAAGGATTACGATATGAAAACAAAGTTCTTTCTTGGTCGATCGGGTTAGGATGTTTTCTGAAAGTACTGTTCACATTTCCCATCCTCTTTGCGTATCAATAAAAGTAACTTACTTTTCGCAACAATGCAAAATGTCCTTCGAATGCCCTCGTTAGTACATCCCAATGGGATGCTGTCCACCATCGACTTCCTTTATTAGCAACCTCCTTATCGTATAGTCGTAAACATCGGTTTGCAGGGTAAACAGAAAGGAAATATGAGAAAGTACAAGTACTGAGTCGATCGTAAGCGCGGTTTGTAAGTCCTGAAACGTCTCTAGAGGCACTCCAGGTCATCCCAAGACTTAGTTTTGTTAAAACTTGCACGACGAAAATTTTATCACAAGAGAGATATTAAAAAAATCGATTGTACCACTTTACATTACTCAAGAATTGTTGGAGCTGACCCCGGGTCAAGCAGTGCTCGATTAAGAGTATCGCTAATAATAACGGGTATCACTTCTGAGTTTCATGTTTTTTTTTTCATTTTTACGCATGTTTTCTACTTTATCATATTTTTCTACGATTTATGAACATCAAGTTGTGTTTTTCAAATTATTTATAAAGACATGTGGTAAAGGTCTTAAATTATGGGAATCGCCATGATTTCGAATAGTAGGTTGGAATACTCCTTGTTTCAAACTAATAGACGTTCTCTACATTATCATATTTCACGAACTGAAACGGTCATGTAAAATGATATTTAAGTTTATTGACCCTGCTTAAAAAAGGGGATAGAAAAGGAAAGAAAAGTATTGATTTTCTGCGCGAATCCTATCACTTTGAATCCTAATTTTGTCACAGTAAGAGAATCCTTTCCATTCTTATCCTATCTTTATACACCATGTACAGTCTAAGTTTATCCATTTTTATCCACATGTATCCCACTTACACTTTTATCAATATGAATCCGAAAAACGGATACAAACTGTATCCCCATCAATAAAAATTTCATTCCTATACTTTGTTAGTCTTAAAACGGATACAAATGCAATCCTTAGTAATCCTATTCCTTTCTGGGTTGCTAGCCCCAGGAATTTAATACTCTTCTATCCCATGAAAGTATACAAATTCTTTACATACTAATCCTGATCAACTTTTATTGCCTGAATTAAATTAGTAACCCTATTCCTTTCTGGATTGCCAGCCCCCGAAATTTAATACTCTTTTATCCCATGAAAGTATACAAATTCTTTACATACTAATCCTGATCAACTTTTATTGCCTGAATACTTTTCTATTCAATTAAAGTATAAAAATCCTTTCCATATTAATACTTTAATTGAATAGAAAAGTATTCAGGCAATAAAAGTTGATCAGGATTAGTATGTAAAGAATTTGTATACTTTCATGGGATAAAAGAGTATTAAATTTCGGGGGCTGGCAATCCCGAAAGGAATAGGGTTACTAACCCAGATAACACATGATATTCACCGTATATTCGAAATTCATACGAAAATCTCCCGTGAATATGCGTAATATTCTCAGAATATACTCAGAATATCGTAAACAGCATAAAACATTTCGTATATTCTAAACATATTCTCAGAATACCGATAACAGAATATTGTATTTATTTCAAATTTCATATATTCTCAGATAACATATGATATTCGCCGCATATTCGAAACTCATATGAAAATCTTCTTTGAATATCCGTAATATTCTTAGAATATACTCAGAATATCATAAACATCATATAATATTTTGTATATTCTAAACATATTCTTAAAATATCGAAAAAAATATTATATTTATTTCCAATATCGTCTATTACCCACATATCCCAAACTAAATCTAAATTTTAGATACTTAAGAATTAAAAGTAAACACGCCAAACGTATATCCTGTGCATATTCTCAGAATATTATATTTATTAATTTTTAATTTTTCAAATTTTCAAAATTCAGGTAGGTCTTTATCGAACTCTACCTTCTGCTGATAATCTCGAAAATCCCTGAAAAATGTATAAAAGCGAGTACGGTTTTAATATTGTGCACTGCGGGTAACACAAATATCAGTTTATGTTATAAATGGTGTTCAACAGTGGTAGACCGATGGTCAGTGTCGCGCGTGTTCGATTATTATTGTTAAGCGCCGTACGCAGTGGACTACGACTAGATAGGTGACCGCATGAGAACAGCTTGTTTTAAGATAATTAAATCATCTTAAAAATTTTAAAAAGTAATAAAATTAAATAAAACGATAATAAAATTAAAAATAAGAAAAAAATTAATTTTTTTATAAAAAGAGAACAAAAAATTTTATAGTGGGTGATATTTCTAATTTGATAGGATTAGGATACAAAAATATTCGTTGTATCTTACCCCTTTCGATCCACTCTGATTGGGATAGAAATGTATTGAATAAAATCGTGACAAAAAGAGGATACAAAAGTATTCATAAAATTCCTATCCTTTTCTATCCACTTTTTTAAGCAGGGGAACATTCGTGGTTCATAGTGACCATAGCAGACCGACGATAAGCGAGATTCATGGTTGTTCTCCCAAGTTCTACATCCATGGGGGTCATAACTCGGAGGAGGACATATTATGTAATTTACAGTTATGCAAAGTGCGGAATGAAAAATAAAAAAAAAATGTAAACTGCTAACTCATGTTTGTATTTGTATTTGTATTTGTATTTATTTATAAACGGACCAATGGACCCTTAATACAGTTGTAATTCAGACATTTGTAAAAGAAATATGGTCATAGAAGATAAGTAACTAAGACAAGACGCAAACGGCGAACAAAAATAAAATAATAGTATAAATTTAACATAAAATTATAGACACCTGATTATTAAAACTACTCGACGCGATTACAATAAATAAAGAATATCTTTGGTAGAGACACTACGTGTAAAAACTACGGGAGATTATAACTACCTCCCTCTTAAAGCTCCTATAACTATTTAGAGTACGGATTGACGCATCAAGATCGTACCATGCACGTTTCAGACGAGTGGTGGGGAAATTAAAAGAGTAATTTTGAGTGGCAGTAAATTCTAATAATGTTCTGTGGTTACATATTGGATAGGGGGTGTTTCTGATAGGAAATAATGAAAGTAAGTTAGAATCCAAAGAACTATTCAAAATGCGAAAAACCATTAGCATATCATAATATTTATGCAACGATTTTATAGTGGAAAACTTGAATTCAAAAGATAGCCTGCCAAAACTGTGATCGAAACGCGTCATGGGATGATCGGTCTTAAAAGAGAGGTATCTGAGGGCTCGTCTTTGAATACTTTCGAGCATCTCGAAATCAGAGTTCGTATATGGTGTCCAAATAAGCGAGGCGTACAGAAAGTATGGAATAACTAATGTTCGAACGAGATAAGCAATTGTTAGCGAATTCTGAAAATCTTTTGTGCTTCTACTTATAAATCCCACCATCTTTGAAGCTTTCGAATGAACAAGAGTTTGATGGCCTTTGAATCTAAAATTAGAGCACATTAGAACACCAAGATCTATGTGTTGGTTGACCCTAGAGAGAGACTTTCCCGATAATTTATATAAAAATTCAAATTTTTCTGTCCGACGAGTGAAAAACAGTACTTTACATTTGTCGGTATTCAAAGATAGCCCCTTTTGACTCGCCCACTCAGCCACAGAATGCAAATCTCTTTGCAGATTTGGTGCATCACTGGGTGATAAAACTTTCGTGAAAAGTTTTATGTCGTACGCGTATATTAAAAATCTGGAAAATCGAATACAATCCGAGATGTCGTTAATGAACAAGATAAACAGAATGGGGCCCAAGTGTGAGCCTTGCGGGACTCCTGATGGAACCGTGAAAGGTACCATCATAAAGTTTTTAATCTTTACGCGCTGAGACCTACCAGTTAAGTATTATTTCATCCATCTCATGAAAACACCAGGGAAACCCAATCGATTAATCTTGCTCAACAATACCGAATGATTCAAACAATCAAATGCTTTTGAGAAATCTAAATAGATGGTGTCTACCTAGTATTATGCACAAATGAATTAGTAGCGAAATCTGAGAACAGTAATAAATTCGTGACAGTGGACTTGTTTTTACAAAACCCATGTTGATTAGCGACGATTCTGTTTTTTAGAGCTTCTGCAAATTTCAACGCTATGATGGAGTCTAAAAGTTTAGTTATGCAGCTATTCACTGCAATCGGTCGATAATTTTCAATCATACTCGTAAGCCCATTCTTAAAAATCGGAGTAATAAACGAATGGCGAATTTCGTTCGTTGACGGACCCCGATCTGGCGACCACCCTAAAAAAAAAGTGTATATTATCTAATATAGTGGGATAAAATGAGATAACAGTTAAAAGCTTTGTCAAAAAAGTATTGTGAAAATGGATTTTGTTAAAAACGGTTAAAATTAATAGAAATTGATTAACCTTCCGTCATTTCTAACAAAAGGATTTCTATCGTATTTCTATATGGATTTTGGTCACTTTTTATTAGATCAGGTCGTGGCCCGTTTTAGACACATGCGACCTCGGCTTGCGGCTGGTTAAACAACAATAGTGATAAATTTTCTCTACCACTTGAAACATCCCTCATGCGCTTACAGGAAAATACATCTTTACTTTTCAATTTAATTTTTAATTTTTGCGACAATTAAAGATTCGCCCGCCAATGAGTACCCAGTCGTGTGACAAATAATCCGTCACACTACCTTTCAAAAAAAAAACGTCAGAAAATAAATGTACTCACTCATTACGTACAATCCAAATATCGTTAAATGACTTTGCTAGGATGAAATTTCTTTCATGCGTAATAATAATATTATTAATAATATCAATACCTTTGTGCAGGTCTTTATCTTTATTTACAATATAGGAGTTCAACATTTTGCAAAAGTTGTCCCTAAAAGTCGTTATTTTCAGCATTCAGTGCAGTATTTGGCTATTTTTAGTAAACGCTGAATAACAGAGAATGGACAACTTTGATTGCCTTGAGAAAAGGGATGAGAGATTTTGACGATATGTAACATGGGACATGGGCCTTAAAACATCAGTCGATTGTATCAAATGGAGTATTAAGACTATTCAGTGACTATAATATTGCATCGCTATACTATTCTAGACACAATTGTACCTGTTCAGAAAAACAAATAGAATATAACAACAAATTGCATGTACAGCAGTAAAACCGCGGTAGGCGCAATTCGCGGGCGTTCATAGACTGTATAAGTCTAGGTTATCCGCAGTTTTCACAGATCTTTGTACAGATACGATACAGAAGGGATAAAATTGCTCTGCTGGGCGTAAATTGGAGGATCTAGTTCGGGATGGTGGGCATTAAATGGTTTTCTGTTATCTCCTATAATGATTATGTTTCTGCTCATTCAATCTATCCACCCTAGAGCCGACTCGAAAGTAGACAATAACTGGCAGTAAAGCAGGGGAGTACTTTCATTTTTTCTTCTACCCTATGAACAAAAATGACGGGAACATAAAAATGTGACTATCCCTGGTACACACGAGGTGGCGTTACTTCACGCCGGAATGTTGGTAAGTCACCGATTACGACGGTGAAAACGATATACATAGCACCATGTAATGCTGTAAAAACTGTTCTCCGTGTACTACACGTCAACACTTCCACTCGGGCAACTGCCGCTTTTGGTTTACGGTAACTGGGTACCCTAAACTGGGGAACACGCTGTCAGAACCGATGGGCGTGAGGAATCTCAAATGACAAATGCATTTGTCAACAACTAAGTTTTTAAAAAACATTATCGATAAATGAATAATGTCGAATAATTAAAATATAAAATAACTTTAACGAACACAAATTCTGTCCGAATATCTTTTAAATCCTCCTACGATGAAAATATGCCAAATTACAATTTTATTCCATTGCAGGTTTACAGGACCATCCAACGATAAGACAAGATAAATAATTTCCGAGAGACAAGTGCGATATTTATGCAATTCTACACGAGACTAGCACCTGCTTGATTTCCTAAGACTACTTAACTTCGGGTACCTTTTGCAGTCTTCTTTGTAGCCAGAAATTTGGACCTGGCAACCAACGTCGGCATCTCGGTGAAGTTGGCCGAAATCAAATCAGAATCGTGCCAACCAGTTCGCTTCATTAAAATAACCTGAGGCATTTTTAATCATTTTATTACTGTTTTGCCTGTGTTCAAGAATGATTTTGTGAATTTAGTTATATCCTGACACCTGTTAATAAAATTGTGATATATTACTTACATTGTTGTTTGTAAGACTATTTATACATGTTTAAAAATTAAATTCGCCAAGCGCACATCACCGCGGTTTGTTCGTCATTCATGTCAACTATTAAATTATTACGGCTTTGTTGCGGCACTACCAATCACGACATTTTCATTCTCTGGAAATTCCTTACGTATATGGGTAAATCCACAGAACTTTTAACTTTACGCTAAAAGAAAAACATTTTTTTTTCGGTGGCACACATTTAAAATCAACCTGAGGCCACTCCTAAACATATAAAATGTAGAAGAAATGACACGTTATGACTTTTAAAGGATTGTTCCAGCGCAGTCAGGTAAAACGAGACCTAAAATTACATTCTCGAACCAAACATATTTCTGTACGCGGAAAACAGATGAAATTTGTTACTCGGGGTTTTATAAGATACTGATCACGAATTCGTCAACAGATATTCAGAATTCAAGATGGCGAATTCAATATGAAAGACCGAATTTGTAACATGTTACTCACACAAGCTCAAATTGTGTATTCGGGGGTTTTCTTTCTTTTTGCTTTTAGGTTCATAATATACAAATTTTAGCAGCAAACATTTATTTAAGTCGATTTAAGGCATTACAATCCCGGCAATCCTGAAAAAAAAAAATTTAAATAGACACGTAAGTTGTCATTAGTACCATATTTATTCATTTTTAACCAGAAAAGATGAAGCACGGGAGATGAAAGTCCTGTGGATTTGCCCATATATAAAGGATACATATATATATATATATATATATATTCCTCGGTCAGCTTGTAACACGTTCTTCATTCTGCTTGGATATGTATGGTATGTATTTAAATATTAAAAAACTATATCAATGCCCAATTACCGCGGGATTAATTAAATGGTCTCGTTACTTTTTCAACACAGGATGCCTATGTTAGTAGAGGGGGAATGACAGTTCTGCGCCACTCGCGGTTTCGGTGGATCGCGAGGGGTACCTCGCGAGATGACTCGCGAATCAAGATTGCGAATTAAGACCGCGAATCAAAACTGCGAATTAAAACCGCGAATTGATATCGCGATTTGATCGCTCGATTAATTATTGCCATGCTACCTCTCCCCTCCCTCGAAACACATGGATGGTATACGAGTTGAGACGCGTCTAAAATCCATTAATCATTCCCTTCTTTGGAAAAACACGTGTACCTTCGACCCTCTGGCGCTCGGGGCCTGGCGGTCTATTTTCGGCATCGGTACCGACCATCTTTGGGAAAACACATGTATTTTCTAAGAATATTACATAACATGTTGGGACCTATATCTCGTAAAGATGGTATACAGGTCCAGACGCGTCTAAAAACCATTATTCATTCCCATATTTGGGAAACACATGAAATTTCTAAGAATATTAGATAATATGTTGGGACCTATATCTCGTAAAGATGGTATACAGGTCCAGACGCGTCTAAAATCCATCAGTCATTACGAATGTTCACTCATGAACCCTTTGTTAAATATAACCATTTTAAATAACCCATTTTTTTTGTACAATATCATGCAGGAAGGAGGATGAAGAAAATATAGAAGATATATTTAATAAATGTTATTTATTTTTTTATTTCTCATATTCATACATAACAATATACAATAACAATCAAATGAAATTCACATTTTCAATATCATCAGCTAATGCATCGCTTTTAACTTGACAATTGATGCAGTCTTTAATCATAGGTGGTTGACCATCTATCGTATCATAGCTTGATTCGAAATGTTTATAACATCGACGACATTCACGTATATCAGGATGCATTTGCATAGCAGGTGGCAAGCAAGCCCACCCTGCAAAAAATGGAAGCGTACGCGTACGCTTAAATGTGTAAATTCGCGCTTCTTTTTGACATTTAAGAGTACCTGAAGAGTACTACAAGCGTGAATTTGGACTTAATGAACGTTGTGGAGATGCAGGTTGTTCACATAGATTTTCCAATACCCAATTCTTAAGTATTTTTACATTTTCTTTAGCGCATGTTCCATTAATCGTATGATTTTCACACATCTCCGACAATTGATATTGCTGCTGCTGCTTCAGTTTTGTTAGAGATGGGCAGTCCAAAAATGTCGAGATCGACAACATTTTTAGCGTTTAATATATCCTCCAACCAACATTTTTTATCGACTCCTTTTACATAAATTTTGCTAGCACATTTAACGATATCCTCAAAAGTTTCGTTTATAGCGTCAAATGGTACATCGCCAGATTGCCATGGTAAACCGTGATAATTATTCATCAACCAGTTATTGACTCTCTTATAGTGTAAAGGTAACCACACCCATTGATATGGTCGTTTAAACACATAAGTCACAATTTCACTGTCGACAAAATTTATTATAGACATTTGCACGTCTACAACGTATTCCATTTCGTATGAAACTGATTCACAAGTGAATAACCGCGTTTCATTCATTAATTGACGCACGCGCAATAATGGTTACCTCTCCTATCAAACCAATTTCTTTACATTTCCACTTATTTCGTGTTAACATTCGTTAACAAAGGTAGCATTAATAAATAAATAAATAATTTATAATGATAATATTTAAATTGTAATAAATCTCACATGATCCGGATAGTGTGTATTAAAATGTATAATATAGAAATGATGGAAGAAGCTAGCAGTAATTAGAAAGAGAGGATGTCACACTTATTCTCTATGCATTTATCTATTCACGGTATTTACGTGTTTTCATGACGTTCGAACCATAGCTATAATTTTGGAGTTTGGACACGTGGGTAATGTAATTAATCATGCTCCTAACCGTTTTTTTTTTAAATATGTGTACAATTTACCGCATCTTAAATATCGTCATACAGGTTTCGACCTGTTAATTATCCGTAGACTTTACTATACGGTAACACTGAATCTGACTTCCCATTAGTAACAAATACATACGAGTATCGACTTACTTATAATATAACTAATTAACCTTCATTTAATATTTCCCACTTTTAACATTTCTGAGACTAATGAGATCGAAATGTCGACGTAAAAATCTAAGAGAAGCGTGTAAAATTCAAGAGTTTCTTTCTATCTTTACGCACAGTTTTGTGTCTTTTAAGTAAAAAGTTAAAGGAAGTGACAATGCTGCCATCTTTTGGTATGTTTAAAGAGATTGCAGAATCTGTGTATCGCAGAATAAAATATGCGGGTGCATCTGAAATGTATGGATTCATCGTAAGCTGCGATCATACACTTGCTGATATGAGTGGTTATGGAGCGATTACAATTGAATATGAGGTTCTTGAAAATTGGCTCTAGTTGATAATTAACCTCATTATCGCCATGCAAAAGAATATGAAAGTGAAATTGTTAAATATTACCGGGCATCTACTGCAAAGCGAAAGCAATCTTGAGGTCCCGAGATTTTTTATTTTTAAAATACCTATATTGCCATTACTATACATCCCTCTGAAATTAACAATTTGCAGAGTCTTTAATCATCGGCGGCGGTCTTTCCAAGGTATACCTCATCACTCGTTTCAAAATGTTTATCAACGACATTCACGTAAATTTGGATGCATTTGCATTGTGAGTGGTAATCATGACCATGCTTCTTTGATTTCTCGTTCTGCAAACGTTGAGATGAAATCTATAGGTAGACACACGATGTCTTTTGTGTCCATTAATGCTAGACGTTTCACTTCAAAATAAACTCTCATTGACCTTTAAAGAAATGCAGGCTGGTCTTGAAGATTTTCCAGTATCCAATTTTTAAGCATTTTAACATTTTGTTTAGGACACTTTCCGTTAAATGTATGATTTTCACAATTTATCGACAATCGATGTTGTTGTTGTTGTCCTATAAATTTCGGTAGAGATGGATAGGCCAATATGTCTAGGCCGACAACATTGTCAGCATCTAAAATTTTCTGCAACCTATATCTTTTTTTGTCTGCACCTTTTATGGGTATCTTGTGAGCACATGTAAGGTTGTCTTCCAACGTTTCGTTGATTGCATCAAAGGGTATATATCGACCGATTCCCATCGTAGACTATGATAATTGTGTATTAACCAATCGTTTTACGTTGAAAACATACTTTACAACATCACTGTCGGAAATATACATAATGCACATTTCCTTTGGTACAAACCGATTACCGGGTCCGGGAATCCTTGCACGTCGGCAATATACTACATTTCTAGTACCTAATAGTGATTAGCTTGTCCCCTTCATTAATTGACGCATTCTTTTCTCTCTCTCTCTCTCTCTTTTGTTATAAATCTAGTATTGCGCTTTTATATGCTTCTGTTAGTATGCCTTGTTATATTAAGCTTATTTTTAGTTTTAGTTATCTGTATGTATGCTCTATATTGGTTGGCCTAAGAGGTAATACCTCAAGCCATAATAAAGAGAATCAATCAATACATCAATCTCTCTCTCTCTCTATCTATCTATCTATCTCTTTCTCTCTCACACACTCTTTGTCACTTCCACATATGACGCGGTACCTCTAACTTATGGATATACATCGTATCTTTCTCTCTAGATCGTAGTATCTCTTCGTCAAATCCTATGAATCGGAAATCAAATCAGAGTGTAACAAAAACAGATAGTTTTCATGGTCACTAGATCCATCTCGGTATCATCCAATGTTCCTCTCGAGATTAAGATAGACGGTCCCATACTTGTCCATTGTAGCTAGTTTGCGAGTTACGATGCTCAGATGATGCAGAGTTGAACGCAATATTAAATCGTTTCACCTACTAGTACCAGTATGATGGTCTCCATACTTTTACAATTGAAGAAACCTTTTCTACGATATTCGATCTCTTTGAAATGTACATATACTTATGAATACAAGTTTCGATCCATTTATAATACAATTGAGCGCGCCAAAGATCTCTAAATGTTCAGTCATTAAATTGACATCGTTTAAACAATTAATTTTTGTATGTATATTGAATCGCGACGTACTGCACTCTAAAAACAAATACTTAAAATCATTACATCTTAAAGTCAGTCCATGTATAATTACATCTTACATCTTACGTGGTCTAAGTCATCTTATCTACACTACATATTTCTTTCTGTCAATATAAAAACAAAACGAAAAACGACAAAGTATTTATCATTCTGATAATAACAAATCTGTTCTCATTAGAACCGTGTATAATAGCCCACATAAGGAAACCTTATTCATAGCGAATGTAACTTTTGAACTGTCTTCTTTAATTGTCGACCATTCTCTCTCTCTCTCTCTCTCTCTCTCTCTCTCTCTCACATCAGCTACCCATTTTTTACATCTATAAGAATACCCGTACATCAAATCGAGTCGTGTGCACATTTTTTTTATTCAACATTCACATGACTATGGAATGAAATTCATTCTGAAAACCAAACAAGTACAAGCGTAAATGTATTTTAATACTAACTAACGGTACCTCTCGATTCGAAATTGTATGTAGCGTAACCGGCATGACTATTTAAATCCGTTTACAACAATGATTTGAATCATCACACTGCACGAAACGTTGTTATATTTGTCAGATTTTTGTTACTTCGACATTGTAATCGTAATTAGTTAACTAAGTTATTTACGTACCAATACTATTGTTATATGTATTTTGTTAAATATATTGGAATAAGGAGACTATCCTTCTATCCACCACACCTAGTGTACTAGAAAAAGACGCAAGTATTTACATCAATAAATAATTTTCATGGTAATAAATTAACCTTTAAAAACTTCTTATGTTTTCACATCACGGACTAAAATTTCATATTATTATAATTATTATTGATATTGAATCGTTTATAGAACTGATGTTTTCATACATTATCACTCAAAAAGACTGCTACCCTATATGAAATAAAAGACCAAACAAAAATTCAACATGAAGACATGCATAGGTTAATTCTATTTAAATGTGCGCATGTGATTCCGTAAAACATTAATCATTTTGAAGGGAAAAGTGAAAAATTGCCAATGACCTGTCTGTAAAGCTTATATAGTTCTATCTTACTTCATGCTTCTTTTCGAGAGACCAAACACATTTTCAATAAGCATTGAATATTTTCTTATGTAAGGGAGTAAATATTCAACGATTTTTTCGTAAATAATGATACAGTTTAATATATACGATCATTATACAATTTAACTAAAACAAGCTTATTTAGAATATTCATTTGGAGTTTCTATAGTAACTGGATGTAATGTTTAAATGCATAGAAATATTAAATAAAATGCAGACAGATTTAAATAAAAGTGCAATGATGCATTTACATGCTGACAAACCGGAATATAAAATTGAAAATGATGGATGCTGTCATGAAATACATATAAAATTAAAGTCTTATTAGAATGCTGTACCAGGGAATATAAATGAAGAGGATAACATTGATTAAAAAATTGCTGAACTCTCAGGGTTGAGAGATAACACTTAGAATAATATCTAGAGAATAAATGTGTTCAAACATATGGGTTGGAAAATATACAAATTCCTCGCTTAAAATATCAGTTAACTAATGCTCCCGATATAAGGTAAGTAAGAGGAAGAATATAGTAAACTCGTAAGAGAAGTTTAGACTGAGAGAAATTTTTCAAGTATAATAATAAATTTGAAATGAAAATATTGCCTCGATTATTTGCGAGATGTTTTTGGTATTGGTAGAATATTATTGTGGGTATAAGGTGGATGGTCAAATAATCAATGTATACGAAATTATGTCCTTTGATTGTCAGTCTTAATTATTAGTAAGGTGTTCGTTAATATCTGGAGTAGATGCAATTTATCTTTAAAATATGAATACTACACGATTACGCCATAGTCGAAAGGTGTATGCTATGGAAATATTGAAACTATATAAAGGGGTTAAGGAATATTAATAGTGCGAGGATTATTAGCAGAGATTTTTACGAAATAAATTTATAATATAAGAAAGCTAATGAGATATAAACGAAATATTCAAAATAATTACAAATTTTGAAAGTGAATGTTACGTACTTTGTATGTAGAGTGCGAGCAGATATATATTACAAGATGCAATAAGCAAAAATAAAACACGATGTTTGAATGGGACATATTGAATATTGTGAGGAATTAAATGTAAGATAAGGAATTATATAATTACCGATCTACATTAAACAATATGTTTATTATGAATATAGCCGACAGCAAACTTATGACTTATAAAGAATGATATTAATAACTGTGAATGCTTTGGCATATAATTTACGAAATCTCCTTGATAGGTGTGGGTATGAAATTTCAGACACTGGCAATGGTACTGATCTCAATTTGTTTCGTTCGCACCTTTGGTCACGATGAAATTAAAGAAGCATTATTGTCATCAGTAACGTGAATGCATTCAGATTTAAGAAAATATACAACACATTGTAAAGGTGTTTCAAAGTTCCGATGTACTAGATGTCTATTATTAATGACGGGCAAGAGTCAATTTTGATGCACATTTTAGTCTAAACGTGATAATAAAAAGTCTGACAAACAGTCTGCAAATATTGTAAATATGTACGTGTTCTAATATGCAAAAATTATATAATTGAAATTAATCATAGAGATATGTGTGTTAAATGATTCATTTAAATGCATATTCATATCCTTATCCCCATCATTTCCAAATGAATATTCTAAATAAGCTTGTTTTAGTTAAATTGTATAATGATCGTATATATTAAACTGTATCATTATTTACGAAAAAATCGTTGAATATTTACTCCCTTACATAAGAAAATATTCAATGCTTAATGAAAATCTGTTTGGACTCTCGAAAAGAAGCATGAAGTAAGATAGAACTATATAAGCTTTACAGACAAGTCATTGGCAATTTTTCACTTTTGCCTTCAAAATGATTAATGTTTTACGGATTCACATGCGCACATTTAAATAGAATTAACCTATGCATGTCTTCATGTTGAATTTTTGTTTGGTCTTTTATTTCATATAGGGTAGCAGTCTTTTTGAGTGATAATGTATGAAAACATCAGTTCTATAAACGATTCAATATCAATAATAATTATAATAATATGAAATTTTAGTCCGTGATGTGAAAACATAAGAAGTTTTTAAAGGTTAATTTATTACCATGAAAATTATTTATTGATATAAATACTTGCGTCTTTTTCTAGTACACTAGGTGTGGTGGATAGAAGGATAGTCTCCTTATTCCAATATATTTAACAAAATACATATAACAATAGTATTGGTACGTAAATAACTTAGTTAACTAATTACGATTACAATGTCGAAGTAACAAAAATCTGACAAATATAACAACGTTTCGTGCAGTGTGATGATTCAAATCATTGTTGTAAACGGATTTAAATAGTCATGCCGGTTACGCTACATACAATTTCGAATCGAGAGGTACCGTTAGTTAGTATTAAAATACATTTACGCTTGTACTTGTTTGGTTTTCAGAATGAATTTCATTCCATAGTCATGTGAATGTTGAATAAAAAAAATGTGCACACGACTCGATTTGATGTACGGGTATTCTTATAGATGTAAAAAATGGGTAGCTGATGTGAGAGAGAGAGAGAGAGAGAGAATGGTCGACAATTAAAGAAGACAGTTCAAAAGTTACATTCGCTATGAATAAGGTTTCCTTATGTGGGCTATTATACACGGTTCTAATGAGAACAGATTTGTTATTATCAGAATGATAAATACTTTGTCGTTTTTCGTTTTGTTTTTATATTGACAGAAAGAAATATGTAGTGTAGATAAGATGACTTAGACCACGTAAGATGTAAGATGTAATTATACATGGACTGACTTTAAGATGTAATGATTTTAAGTATTTGTTTTTAGAGTGCAGTACGTCGCGATTCAATATACATACAAAAATTAATTGTTTAAACGATGTCAATTTAATGACTGAACATTTAGAGATCTTTGGCGCGCTCAATTGTATTATAAATGGATCGAAACTTGTATTCATAAGTATATGTACATTTCAAAGAGATCGAATATCGTAGAAAAGGTTTCTTCAATTGTAAAAGTATGGAGACCATCATACTGGTACTAGTAGGTGAAACGATTTAATATTGCGTTCAACTCTGCATCATCTGAGCATCGTAACTCGCAAACTAGCTACAATGGACAAGTATGGGACCGTCTATCTTAATCTCGAGAGGAACATTGGATGATACCGAGATGGATCTGGTGACCATGAAAACTATCTGTTTTTGTTACACTCTGATTTGATTTCCGATTCATAGGATTTGACGAAGAGATACTACGATCTAGAGAGAAAGATACGATGTATATCCATAAGTTAGAGGTACCGCGTCATATGTGGAAGTGACAAAGAGTTTGTGAGAGAGAAAGAGATAGATAGATAGATAGAGAGAGAGAGAGATTGATGTATTGATTGATTCTCTTTATTATGGCTTGAGGTATTACCTCTTAGGCCAACCAATATAGAGCATACATACAGATAACTAAAACTAAAAATAAGCTTAATATAACAAGGCATACTAACAGAAGCATATAAAAGCGCAATACTAGATTTATAACAAAAGAGAGAGAGAGAGAGAGAAAAGAATGCGTCAATTAATGAAGGGGACAAGCTAATCACTATTAGGTACTAGAAATGTAGTATATTGCCGACGTGCAAGGATTCCCGGACCCGGTAATCGGTTTGTACCAAAGGAAATGTGCATTATGTATATTTCCGACAGTGATGTTGTAAAGTATGTTTTCAACGTAAAACGATTGGTTAATACACAATTATCATAGTCTACGATGGGAATCGGTCGATATATACCCTTTGATGCAATCAACGAAACGTTGGAAGACAACCTTACATGTGCTCACAAGATACCCATAAAAGGTGCAGACAAAAAAAGATATAGGTTGCAGAAAATTTTAGATGCTGACAATGTTGTCGGCCTAGACATATTGGCCTATCCATCTCTACCGAAATTTATAGGACAACAACAACAACATCGATTGTCGATAAATTGTGAAAATCATACATTTAACGGAAAGTGTCCTAAACAAAATGTTAAAATGCTTAAAAATTGGATACTGGAAAATCTTCAAGACCAGCCTGCATTTCTTTAAAGGTCAATGAGAGTTTATTTTGAAGTGAAACGTCTAGCATTAATGGACACAAAAGACATCGTGTGTCTACCTATAGATTTCATCTCAACGTTTGCAGAACGTGAAATCAAAGAAGCATGGTCATGATTACCACTCACAATGCAAATGCATCCAAATTTACGTGAATGTCGTTGATAAACATTTTGAAACGAGTGATGATACCTTGGAAAGACCGCCGCCGATGATTAAAGACTCTGCAAATTGTTAATTTCAGAGGGATGTATAGTAATGGCAATATAGGTATTTTAAAAATAAAAAATCTCGGGTCCTCAAGATTGCTTTCGCTTTACAGTAGATGCCCGGTAATATTTAACAATTTCACTTTCATATTCTTTTGCATGGCGATAATGAGGTTAATTATCAACTAGAGCCAATTTTCAAGAACCTCATATTCAATTGTAATCGCTCCATAACCACTCATATCAGCAAGTGTATGATCGCAGCTTACGATGAATCCATACATTTCAGATGCACCCGCATATTTTATTCTGCGATACACAGATTCTGCAATCTCTTTAAACATACCAAAAGATGGCAGCATTGTCACTTCCTTTAACTTTTTACTTAAAAGACACAAAACTGTGCGTAAAGATAGAAAGAAACTCTTGAATTTTACACGCTTCTCTTAGATTTTTACGTCGACATTTCGATCTCATTAGTCTCAGAAATGTTAAAAGTGGGAAATATTAAATGAAGGTTAATTAGTTATATTATAAGTAAGTCGATACTCGTATGTATTTGTTACTAATGGGAAGTCAGATTCAGTGTTACCGTATAGTAAAGTCTACGGATAATTAACAGGTCGAAACCTGTATGACGATATTTAAGAAGCGGTAAATTGTACACATATTTAAAAAACAAACGGTTAGGAGCATGATTAATTACATTACCCACGTGTCCAAACTTCAAAATTATAGCTATGGTTCGAACGTCATGAAAACACGTAAATACCGTGAATAGATAAATGCATAGAGAATAAGTGTGACATCCTCTCTTTCTAATTACTGCTAGCTTCTTCCATCATTTCTATATTATACATTTTAATACACACTATCCGGATCATGTGAGATTTATTACAATTTAAATATTATTATTATAAATTATTTATTTATTTATTAATGCTACCTTTGTTAACGAATGTTAACACGAAATAAGTGGAAATGTAAAGAAAATGGTTTGAGAGGAGAGGTAACCATTACTGCGCGTGCGTCAATTAATGAATAAAACACTGTTATACTTTATTCACTAGTGAATCAGTACTCCAAAATTATAGCTATGGTTCGAAAGTCATGAAAACTCGTTAATACCGTGAATAGATAAATGCATAGAGAATAAGCGTGACATCCTCTCTTTCTAATTATTGCTAGCTTCTTCCATCATTTCTATATTATACATTTTAATACACAGGAGGAAGATAAGGATATTGATGATGATGAGAGATTTATTGGAATATCGAAATAAGTGGAAATGTAAAGAAATTGGTTTGATAGGAGAGGTAACCATTATTGCGCGTGCGTCAATTAATGAATGAAACGCGGTTATTCACTTGTGAATCAGTTTCATACGAAATGGAATACGTTGTAGACGTGCAAATGTCTATAATAAATATTGTCGACAGTGAAATTGTGACTTATGTGTTTAAACGACCATATCAATGGGTGTGGTTACCTTTACACTATAAGAGAGTCAATAACTGGTTGATGAATAATTATCACGGTTTACCATGGCAATCTGGCGATGTACCATTTGACGCTATAAACGAAACTTTGGAGGATATCGTTAAATGTGCTAGCAAAATTTATGTAAAAGGAGTCGATAAAAAATGTTGGTTGGAGGATATATTAAACGCTAAAAATGTTGTCGATCTCGACATTTTTGGACTGCCCATCTCTAACAAAACTGAAGCAGCAGCAGCAATATCAATTGTCGGAGATGTGTGAAAATCATACGATTAATGGAACATGCGCTAAAGAAAATGTAAAAATACTTAAGAATTGGGTATTGGAAAATCTATGTGAACAACCTGCATCTCCACAACGTTCATTAAGGATTTATTACGAAGTAAAACGTCTCGCATTGATGGAAACAAAAGATATCGAATGTCTGCCGATTGATTTCATTTGCATATTTGCTGACCGGCAAATTGAAGAAGCATGCCCTGCCAAAAATGTAAGTGTACACGTACGCTTAAAGTCCAAATTCACGCTTGTAGTACTCTTCAGGTACTCTTAAATGTCAAAAAGAAGCGTGAATTTACACATTTAAGCGTACGCGTACGCTTCCATTTTTTGCAGGGTGGGCTTGCTTGCCACCTGCTATGCAAATGCATCCTGATATACGTGAATGTCGTCGATGTTATAAACATTTCGAATCAAGCTATGATACGATAGATGGTCAACCACCTATGATTAAAGACTGCATCAATTGTCAAGTTAAAAGCGATGCATTAGCTGATGATATTGAAAATATGAATTTCATTTGATTGTTATTGTATATTGTTATGTATGAATATGAGAAATAAAAAAATAAATAACATTTATTAAATATATCTTCTATATTTTCTTCATCCTCCTTCCTGCATGATATTGTACAAAAAAAATGGGTTATTTAAAATGGTTATATTTAACAAAGGGTTCATGAGTGAACATTCGTAATGACTGATGGATTTTAGACGCGTCTGGACCTGTATACCATCTTTACGAGATATAGGTCCCAACATATTATCTAATATTCTTAGAAATTGCATGTGTTTCCCAAATATGGGAATGAATAATGGTTTTTAGACGCGTCTGGACCTGTATACCATCTTTACGAGATATAGGTCCCAACATGTTATGTAATATTCTTAGAAAATACATGTGTTTTCCCAAAGATGGTCGGTACCGATGCCGAAAATAGACCGCCAGGCCCCGAGCGCCAGAGGGTCGAAGGTACACGTGTTTTTCGAAAGAAGGGAATGATTAATGGATTTTAGACGCGTCTCAACTCGTATACCATCCATGTGTTTCGAGGGAGGTAGCATGGCAATAATTATTCGAGCGATCAAATCGCGATATCAATTCGCGAGTCATCTCGCGAGGTACCCCTCGCGATCCACCGAAACCGCGAGTGGCGCAGAACTGTCATTCCCCCTCTACTTATGTTTCGCTGACCGAGGACCACCATGTGTATATATATATATATGGATAGAGCCCACTTTGTCGGTTTTAATTACCAAGTTAACCGAAGTTTAAATCATGAAATTTTATACTCGTAGTGAGGTCTGAGTCACAAATAATGCGTCATTCAAAGAAACCTTACATATTTTTTCTAAACCCTAACAAGATGGAAGTAATATCTCAGAAACCTGAAATCGATAAAGTTGGTTCATTCCCTGCTGATGTCCGTATATAAATCTTCAACAAGATCAGAGTACTACATAAGGTAAACAAAAATCTTAGTCTCTTATTTAACCCCCCTGTGCGCCAGGACAGAAAAACTGGTGCACAGGAGGGTTAATTACCATAAAATGCAAAGAGTTGCGTCTATCAAATAGTCAGATAGCAAAAAGTATCGGTACGACAGAATGGAGCAAATAGGCTATTAGTCTATTAGAATGGTTGCCGAGAAATTCAATGAAACTGACGTCGAAACTGACGTAGAAACTGACGTCGAAACTGACGTCGAAATTGACGTCGAAACTAACGTCGACGCTGACGTCGAAACTTACGTCGAAACTTACGTCGAAACTAACGTCGAAATTTACGTCAAGTACGACGTCGATAGCGACGTAAATAACGGCGTCGATAACTACGTTGGAATCGACGTCCAAACAGACCTCGTAAATTAAACTCAATAAACGAATACGAAGCCAGAAACGACGTCGAATATGACGTCGAAAATTACGGGGGGGGGGGGGGGCCGACAGTGTATATTTATTAGTATATGTAACTTCCATTAACATATAGTCGCATATTTAATTTTGCCCCCCCCCCCCTGAAAATAATCCTGCGGACGCCCATGGGTACATTTATATTTGTTCATAATTTTCATAGTAAAAATGTTTTAAAAAATCCTGTTGAAACTATATTAATAATATACAGGGTAATCGAAAAGTATCGGACCCCCCTAATATCTTCAGTTAGAATGCACTTAGGAGAAAATGTCCAATAGCAAAGTTGTATGGTTTCAAGCGGGGAATAAGATGATGACCTTGACTTTGACCTTGACCATGTCCTTCAAGGTGATTTCAAGGTCAATCTTATTTTTTTAAATAGAACCCCCTACATTTTATTGCATATTCTTATAGCTTATCTCAAGAGCTTTCCAAAACACTATAATAAAATATTTTTTTATTAAGTACTTTTTGAGTTATAAAGGTTTGAAGTTTTCCAAAATGCATTCTTACTGAAAATATTAGGGGGATCCGATTAATGTATTTTCTTTAAACCAATTAATTGGTCTCATTATTCCGCGCACAAAAGTATTAAGGTTATGATGACTGAAAACTAAATAATATTTTACAAGATATTCTACATTTTGTGTCAAAAAATTGTTAACTTCAAACCTTTATAACTCAAAAAGTACTTAATAAAAAAATATTTTATTATAGTGTTTTGGAAAGCTCTTGAGATAAGCTATAAGAATATGCAATAAAATGTAGGGGGTTCTATTTAAAAAAATAAGATTGACCTTGAAATGACCTTGAAGTACATGGTCAAGGTCAAAGTCAAGGTCATCATCTTACTCCCCGCTTGAAACCATACAACTTTGCTATTGGACATTTTCTCCTAAGTGCATTCTAACTGAAGATATTAGGGGGGTCCGATACTTTTCGATTACCCTGTATATTATTAATATAGTTTCAACAGGATTTTTTAAAACATTTTTACTATGAAAATTATGAACAAATATAAATGTACCCATGGGCGTCCGCAGGATTATTTTCAGGGGGGGGGGGGGGCAAAATTAAATATGCGACTATATGTTAATGGAAGTTACATATACTAATAAATATACACTGTCGGCCCCCCCCCCCGCAACTGCCCCTCTTGCCCCTCCCTGCGGAGGCACTTCTTTTTACATTATGCCATCATTTTTGTCTTCATTGTTTGTTCCAAAAAATATTTATTATTTTCTACATCTTGCGCTCCACTATTAAAAAACCTACTGCCAGACTCTGCTGTATACAATAAATTTGTTTACATTTAGTAACTGATTTACATCTAAAATGTAAATGTGTTAGAATGTGTTAGAATGTGTTAGAATGTGTGTTATCATTGATCTGGTTAATAACTTTTATTTCATTTCAATATTTCACAGCACTTTTTATAAGTTTTACAATAATTTTCAATGCGTTTTCTTATATTTCTATGTTAATTTGCATTTTATTCCTGAAATATGTTCAGTTACATACTTCGATATTAATATTTTGTACTTTTGTTTAAAAACGGTCACTATATAACCAATACATTTAAACATTATATTACTGTTAAAATGTATACAACATAATAAATTAATTAACAAATAAATAACATTATTTTAAAAAAAGTAGGTCGTGAGTTCGATCCCCGTCCGGTGAACAATTTTTCGATTTCGTTTTCAAGCAGCAGCTCGCTGTTGGTAAGACGAGCCACGTTGTCTGTTTACGGTTCGAAAGTATTGTTTATCTGGCGGAAATCGGCTCATGACCGCTGCTGTACTTGGTGTAGGTTTCTACAGTCCTACATTTCATACACAAATGTGAAATATGGCGCCATCTTCGTCAGTCGATCTGCAGCTCTCGCATAATTCTCACGATTAAAAACAATATCGCAAAATTTAAGTAAAAAGGCGATTCCGCCCGTTAATTAATAAATAAAAAAAAAAAAAGCATTGTATTTCGACCTCTTTATAGGTCCTCGTCGGAATAAAATATTGAGATTTTAAGTTCATATAATTCATAAATACTTGATGACTTGAAAAAAAATGCTAAAATATCAGCATTGTGGCAGGAACGTGGCAGTTGCTTCAATTGACACAAGAAATGCGTTTTTAATTCATAAATAGTAAGTTTTAGATACCCGTGAAAAGCTTTTTGTTCTTTTCCCACGTGTGGACAACATTCAACTTCAATTAAAAAAAATATTCAATGCAATTAGATGCATCGTAAAGGCAGTTTGTGGCCAAAATATGGTCGGTTTTTCGCGTTTTTTCACCTCTGCCATAATTCCGGCGCCGCCGCAGCGGGACGCCACTTCCGAGGTCCGGAGCACTCTTAAGGCGTTCATCTATAAGATATTTCGTACATTTCAGACGGCGTTCGAGCCACTGATGGAGAATTTTTTGTTGTTGTATGATCTTCATTTATTTTTCTTGAAATTGTAAATAAATTGGTCAGCAGCAGATGGCTAGAGGGCAGCAAGAAATCCGTGTGTGGGGTCTAGGAGTTGACGATCTATTTGTATATGATCTGTGACGTAGGCGTTGCGACAAATTTCATAGAAGACGTGTTTGACTGTAAACTTGCCTAATTATACAATGTCGTGATTAGGGTTGTTGCTGCCTTAGATTCGGGAATAAAATGTATTTTTTGTGAAAAAAAAATTTATCATATTCATTTCATTTTTAATAAGATTTTTGGGATATTTAACATTATAATTACATCTATATTTTGGGTATTCAAAAATTGTTTATTGTTGATGGGTCGACATCAGGAAATATGCAACTCACTAAAAGTAAGTGAAAGTCAATTTCATCATAACTGCAATGATATTAGATCTTAAGTAATATAATTTTAAACCTAATCTTAGCCTCTTATAAAGGGTGAAAATTGATTTTTAAGATACCTTTAATTTTACAAGTTTTATGTAAACTGAAGAGTTTCAAAACAATTTATTAGAATATAATATATATTTTTTTATTTTTGGACAGTTATTAAATGAAATAATAATTTAGATTAAGGAAATAACTGAATTATCAATATCTTTTTAAAGATATTGAACAAATAGCTGCCATAATTAACAAATCCTTAAGTACAAAAGAATTGAAAATTGTAAATTTAAACAGCATGTGAATACTAATAGAAAAGTTTCCTCCCAGTTTCAATCTCATATACTATATTAACGTGGAGTATTGCTTGAAGAGGTTCTTAAAACAAAGTATAAAATGCAAGTAATCAAATAATGCTGTTATATATTATTCATTTATATGTACATATTTAATCTATATCCATCAACATGAAATTTGAGTTGTGTTCACAGGCATCCGTGGTGAAGTTCATGATGTAGACGTCTTGACATCAATAAATTGAATTAAAAATTCAAAATGCCTTATGTTTATATTCATAATGTTATTAAATACCATAAAGAAAGTAATTGTTTCAAAATGTTCTCTGCAAAAACAGCATAGGGCATATGGAACATAATCGTTAATTAATAAACAAAGCATACATTTTTTAATAAGGATCAAATCAATTTTACTAACTTAGTTAATTTTCAAATTTTAATACTTGTGGAGGATCTATTATATTTATAATATATGCAATAATGTTTTTCATCTATTGCATACTATTAATTTGTGATGAAACAAGCTTGATATAAAAAGAAATTTATCAAAATTCATTTTTGAATAATCCATTTAAATTGTTACGGTATGATCCTATCACTAACTGCAGGTGCAATTTCCTTTTTTGCAATTTTCTTTATAGCATAAAGTAATTTCAAGATTCATCTATGGTAGCGATTTTTTTTTTTATATTATTTTACGTTGACTTTTCTGAACCCATAGGGAACTAAATCGCGACGGGACCTACAGTTTATGAAGGTGAAATCCGAACCACCTGAGCTTTGGCGTTATTATATACTTATAAACAAATACAGAGCTGTCCTGATGACAGATGGCAGAGGCCGGGATCGAATCGATTTGTTTGTTGAACAATTAATATGAAATATAAAATTGCATATTTAGTATTGTTTATTGTTTAAGTAGACAAGCAAAATTGCTTAATATGAAAATATAATTCATATTTTGTTCAGAAGTAATAAACTAAAAACCAAAATGACCCCAAAGTTAGCGGCCGATTTGCCAGAGCTGTTCGAACCAGTTCAAATCGGCCACTTTCGTTTTTCACTGGCAATTCGAGAAGTACATTTTCTGGAATTAGATTATCATACTTCTGGGTTTGTCAGGCAAGTTTCCAACAATTTTCAGAAAATAAACATCTCTTGTTACAAAGTTGCAGGGTTTATTTATAACGACTTCGCGTGTTTTTCGATTTCAACGGTTTTTTATGGACAATTGGGGGGTGTTCGTGTTCTGAAAATGGTCTTATCTATTTTGTACATTGAGGAAAAAATCATAGATTTCCAGTATGTAAAGGGGTTACCTCTTCGAAAAATTTTAAATAGGATTCTCATGAGAATCTCGTGAGAAATTGAATAAAGTGCCTTATAGTTGTCGTAAATAAACATTATATACATCTATTAGTCATATAAGTATCTTATGGAATATGTATAGTTTTATTACATGAAAGAAAATAATTTAATAGGTAGTTTTATGACCATACAATCATGAATGTTTTGAGTTGAAATTTTATGGAAATTACATAGTGCGAGTACTATATGACATTTATATGAAATTTATAAGGTACTACCTAAAATTATTCACAGGGACTTCTATCATAATAGTTAATTTACAGTATTGGTGTTATATTGGTCAGTTAAAAAAAAATTTTTAAGAGTAATAATACTTAAGAAGGAGTGTAATGAAATAAAATGGATATCAAAGCAAATTGTTTAAATAAATAATAAAATAATGTTTCGACCCTGATTCGGGTCCTCTTCAGAAAGATGTGAAAAACCGGTGGAAATTGGCTGTATTTATACAAATCACAAAACATGGGGATGTGTATGTATTGGTGTTTAGTACTGAGAAAAAACGGAATAGTTTAAATTTGAAAGTAGTTTAAATATATATAAGAAAAAACCGTTTAATTAATGAAATGATGATAAACTTCTGGAAGCTCTGATACTTCAGATCTTATATTCACAGTATTTTTCTCTTTTTTGATAAAAAAGTTTTCCAGATTAGATCTTTTTTTCCAGTTTTTTTCCTTTGCGAGAATTATTGTATTATTGTAATCAAAATCGTGACCCGTTTCTAATCAGAGTTTTGTTAAACCGGAATGTTGTTCATGTTTTATAGCAAAAATATTGTTTTTGTGTTCTTTTAACCTGGTCTCGAGGGGTCTGTAGGTCTGTCCTATATACGATTTATTAAAATGTAAGCACGGTATTTTGTAGACGACTCCATTTTGTTTACCAACACGTAACATATCTTTTACTGGTTTAATTTTAGCAATGTTTGTTTTAAACGGTGTTGCAACTACTCGAATGTTTTGAGTTTGGAAAATTTTTGTTAAATTCTCACTAAGCCCCTTTATATATGGGAAACTTATTGTTTTGTTAAGTACGTCACTGTTGTTCATTACATTAATATTATTTGGATTATGATTAATGGATACTAAGGGGTAGCCATTTTAAGATAGAATGTTTTTAATGTTGTTAAAATTATGTTTATGAAAATCAATGGATGATAATTTAGTGTCTGTGTCAATTAAACCATAAATCATGCCTATTTTGTAAGACATGGGGTGTATAGTTTCAAAATGGAGGTATCTACCAGACCATGCTGTTTTGTGGTACCAATCATATTTTAAACTTCCATCTTGTATAAAAATGCTTGTGTCAAGGAAGTTTATTATTTTTTTTTCTCGTTCAATATTAAATTTTAACTAATTTTGAGGGTCGAAATTATTAAATTCGGATAAAAACTGGTATTCTGCATCTGAGGGAATACATGTGAGGATGTCATCAACATAACGATAAAAAGAACGGTGGATTTAAATATACTTCATTTAAAATGCATTGGTAACATATTCAATATAGACATGTAAATACTGCAAGAAGAATAAAATCATCTTTGTCTAAACCCGTATGTTTTTTAACTTCATCCCATTTTTTTCAATGCTTTCCATTACTAAATGGTTAGAGATGATCATAAACATCTACACGACATCGAGCGGTATCGTATCGCCATCTTTTCGCGGGCCCGTGCACGTTAAGATCGCAAGGTTCCTAGCGTGTACTTGCAGCGCTGCGGACGGGCATTTTCTCAACGGATCTGTGCGACTCTAGTACGTGCTGCTTCCATGGATAAAGGAAACGACGCGCGTGAACTATAGTCACGGGAGTGATCCTACAGTTACACCAGTGCACTCCATGCTACTTCCCCCACCCGGCTGTGATAGATTCGCACAGAGTCCGTGACAATTTTTCAAGGGTGCCGTAGGATATTTTGTCCACGCCACGCGGGCGTAAATTACAATGGTGCACTTGTACAAAAGATTCACGAGCTCTCGAGTGTCCTGCGGTGTAAAAAAAACGTGTTATTATATTTAAGAAAATGTTTATTACATTTTAAAAATTTTTATTAAATTTAAGAAACTTTTCTCAAATTTAAGATACTTTTATTACAAATGAATCTGGTGGCTAATGAAGCTGTATGTATGTTTCTTTCGCTTTCATAGGTAAAAATGATGGCCTCGACGCTAAGACCAAAAACGTAAATATTGCCTTAAATAAAGTTATAACTATATTTATTGATACGTTAATTTATACCATTGATACATTAAACCTACGAATAATGTTTTATTCTCAAAAACACAGCGCGTAACACACAATGGCGGCGTAGTCAAAATATCCTACGGCACCCTTGAAAAATTGTCACGGACTCTGAGCGAATCTATCCCAGCCGGTTGGGGGAAGTAGCATGGAGTGCACTGGTGTAACTGTAAGATCACTCCCGTGACTCTAGTTCACGCGCGCCGTTTCCTTTATCCATGGAAGCAGCACGTACTAGAGTCGCACAGATCCGTTGAGAAAATGCCCGTCCGCAGCGCTGCAAGTACACGCTAGGAACATTGCGATCTTAGCGTGCACGGGCCCGCGAAAAGATGGCGACACAGTTCTCTGGGTGTATATAGCAGAGTTGCCGATCCGCGGAGAATTCCCATCCCCACCGCGTTCCGGCCACGGAGATTTTCGTCCCCTTCCATGCTTCCCGCGGACTCGTCGCGGAGAATCCACATGCAAACGCGGCTCATCCGTGTGATTTCTCCTTCGCACTCACACTACCAAAGTCGACGCGCCCGTGTGATATCCCCACCGCACTCACACTATCAAAGTCGGCGTGTCTGCGTGAGCTCTACTGACGCCCAGTTAACACCGAGACGTCTCAAAGTTGGACGCAAAGCGGTCCTGACAATTTTGAGACAGTCCTGATTTTGAGTCTCAAAGCCTATTCAAAGACTCAAAGTCTCACTTAAGACGTCTAAAAAAAGAACAATTATGCCGTCTCTCGCAGTGACGCGACTAATATTATTATCCAGCGATGGTGACCTATTTTTGCATATACAGTAATATGGTAATGTTTATATTTAATATTCATTAATAATTGGTACATATGCATATTTATTTATTTGTAGTGTTCACTTTTATAAGTGTAAAGCGTGTCATAACATAAAGGAGATGTGTGATTATAATCATTCGGCTGCATATATATTGGTCTACATAAAACTTTGCCACTTGCGAGAAAGGCAGAATAATGCATCATTTTATAGACGCCTCTAAGACGTCATAAATAGAGACGGTGCTTAGACGACCTTTTCAAGACGATCTTCTAAGGCCGGCTTTTTGTGAGCTTTTAGACACGACTTTAAGTCGTTTCGAAAAACGACGCCTGTATGACGTCTTTCCGCAGCTTGTGTTAACTGGGCTGTTAGAAGGAAATTTGACGGACGTATCCTTCCGCGAATTCCGATACTATAAATAGAACTTTCTTTTCTCTTATGATTTTGGAATAAATCTAGGCGCGAAATTCAAAATGAAGATACAATTAATTGTTGTTATTTATCAGAAAAATTCCTACTTTTATTAATCAGGTTGTTTTAATCAAAATGAATTATTTTTTAATGTAAATTCAATTCAAAAATATGCTAGCCAAGTTTCAACTATCTTAAATAATTTTTTATTCAATTTGAAAAATAAATATTGAATAAATTAATTATTTCTGGATTATTGTTATATTACGTAATAGTAAAATAATGCAGCATTTATATATTTGCGATAAAATTATATAATTTTCAATATTGCATAGTGATTGCTTTCTTTATTTTTCTTGTTAATGTTAATTATTTTTTCATTAAACAAATTTCTTCTGCCGATGTTCATATACAACATTACTACATATGTATTTTCGTAATGCTTCATAGCCTAGTGGTTAAAGTGCTGGAATGTTGCGCTATTTTTTGGTGTTCGCGCCCAGTACGGGACGATTTTTTTTTTCTTATTTATTTGCATAATAAAGATTGTGCGTATAAAAATGATTTATCAGCCAATTTAATATATGTTTATGTTTTCTTCATTTATTTTGACAAATGTAACATTAAAGCAAATTAAAAAATACCTTAATTTATTTCCCCCAATATTTATTCGATTGAATATTATTAATTATGGCTTTGAATTATTTTTATAAAACTATATCAGTTTTAACCCTAACTAAAAGAATCATTATTTTAATAATTTATTTTTCACAAATATTTTTAACTTATTGATATGTCCGAAATTCTTAATTTCGTAATTATTATATCAAAGAAACTTTACTTCTTTTAAGGAGACATCTAAAAGCAATGTATTAAATTTATTCATGCAATCCTATATCAATGGTTAATATATTTTAACCAATTACAGTGTTTTTAATATTGAAAATCTATAAAATGAGATTAAGCCATATACATCGAACCAAAGAATTATAAATTCAGATTTCAGAAGTTAA
The DNA here is from genome assembly GCA_030407085.1 of Trichopria drosophilae. Classification (NCBI taxonomy): domain Eukaryota; kingdom Metazoa; phylum Arthropoda; class Insecta; order Hymenoptera; family Diapriidae; genus Trichopria; species Trichopria drosophilae. The sequence continues at coordinate 82,066,442 of CM059582.1, forward strand.
TAATTCTTTTTATTCAATTTTTATGATTTAAGTTCAATTTATAAATTTTCCATATCAAAAAAATCAAAATGTTATTATTTGTGATTTTAATGTGGAAATTTTCGCTAATCAATAACAATAGATAATGTATTGAATCCAACGAAACTGTTTTTATAATAATAATAATAATAATTCTTTTAATTAGGGTTGCAACTTAAATATATTTGAATATAAATGCCATAATTAATAATATTGAATGGAATAAATGTTGTGGGAATCAAAACAGAGTATTTTAGTATTTGCTTTAACATTATATATGCCAAAATAAATTTTAAAAAAGTAATAATAAATTGTCCAATAAACAATTTGATATGCATGATCGTTATTATGAAAATAAAAAAAAATAAAAAAGTCGTCCCATATTGGGCGCGAACGCTAAAAATATTCTTTACTTTCCAACGCTTAGACCACTCGGCTACCAAGCGGTACGGGAGATTTAACAATAATCCTCCTAATAAAGTTTTGCCGGACAGTATACTATATTGTAACGATATCTTGTAACAATTTATGCAAAGTTGAACTGTGCGCGGAAAGTTTGTGAAGAGAGGGGGAGACAGTAGCGACTTGTGATTGCCAAAGAGGTAAACTGAGATAGTGGGGAGTGATGAGTGCGGTTACTGAAACGAGGCAAGAGGAATTAGAACGACAGAGGAAGAGAAAAGTAGTGGTCGAGAGACTGTTAAATTTTGCCAAGTGAAGAGAGATACGTTAATTGAGAACTCAGGAAGGACTCCAAGATTTTTGGAGAAGAAGGAAGAGCCAGGTTCACAGGCATAAAGGTGGACAACGCTTGTTCAATCTATTGGCTCCAACCGGTCGGTTGAAGCCCCAGGTAAGCGACTTTGTCGTTTCATTTTCTGCCCCTCTGTCAAATACAACACCCCGCAGGGGACTTGTGGAAGAGAGCGGAGCGGGTTATCTCCGTCCACAATTTTATTGTGGAAGAGTGAGGGGTCGAAGTGCCCGAGCTCGAAGAGGAGCAATGCTTTTGAAAGATCCGCTTCTCTTAGCAAGTTTTGAGAATTGACGACCTCACGGACCCGATCGTTCGGCTGGTCTGTGCCGACGAATGCCTGATCGTGAAACGACTCGAGAGACCCACCGTACTGGGGAGCTAGGGTGCGGTGTCAAGCCCCTGCCGGCGGGTTCCACACGGGGGAGCGCTACGGCGTGCCGTGTCCGTGCAGGCAGTAACCGCAGAAAGGGTTGGCCTCTAGCGGGCCGTGGCAACGTTAGAAAGGTTCTCTGAACCAACAGAAGCATCAAGGCAGGCAGCTTGTTGCTAATAAATGTGGTAGCTGACTTGTTGTATATCTTTTTTAAGTGTGCACAACCAGCGGTGCTGGCGCATCACTAAAATTTGGCCCCATTCCCCCATGGGGGGGGGGGGGTGTTTTAAACCCGAACGGGAGGCAAGACACCTTAAATAACTGCACTCAGGTGTCAAATACAACATAAAAATCATGCCATCTTTAATTTTCTAAGGGAAATTCCATACCAAGGAAAAGACGGTTGAAATCTTATATGGCGATGTCAACACATGGGAGTCAACCGACAAATATTCAAATGTGTTTTTGTTTATCACAATATTGCTGAGGTCTCAAGGTAATCAAGGTGAATTGGCAAGCATGGTACCCGTCTCAGCCCCCGTTTAGTAGAAGAAAATGCGTGAAAAGAACAAATAAGAAGGACTTAGAAGTAAGAAGTTAAATGACAAATTAAAGTGCTACGTAAATTAATTAAGAAGTGTGCGAACTGTAGTGTTTGTGTGTGATATGCGTGTGTAAATTATATGTCTAAAGTAGAGATTTGAGAGATCAATTTCAATAATCAAGCTGTTTGTTCTGAGAAATCGTCCTTGATCATCTAGATGAAACAATTTAACACTTGACGATACTAACCCTGTAGGTTAAAATAGAAAGGAAGTTGAAATCAAATTAAAAAAGATAATGAATAAGTTTCAATATATTAAAAACTATTTCATTAATCAAATTAATCCCAGGCGTTATTAATGTAAACGTTTTTTTCATTGAATATGAAAAATGCATAAATTGAATTAAAATCATAAAATTCGAATAAAAAGGATTATAAATGAATGCCTCGAAACTATCACTGGTTTATATTGTTTTCAGTTAGTTATTTATTCTTTAAAAATAGAATTATATCGGTAATTGTTATTGCTAATAGTTAAAACAATACCTTCAAAACTGCTAAACAAAAATGTTTAAAACGTTTATTTCATGAAATGTGAGATTATATCGGAAAAAACGCGTGTTCTACTATGTTTTGCATTTACTTTTACGCTACATTTTCCTGAATTGCTATTTAAGTTATATTTTTATAATTGTATTATTGTTATAAATATAATACGTGTCTCCGGATGTAAACTCGATCCTGAATTTTCTTCTCTCTGATAATTTTGGAATAAATCTAGGCACGACATTTTAAATAAAAAATAATAAGGTTCTGAATTAAAAAAATACATGTGTAATAGATTCGTAAAACTCTCAGTCGGTATGTTATCTACTTACATACAATATAAATATTTACGATGCAATAGATAAACATTAGTTAATTTTTTATGAAAATTCATGAAAAAAATACCTATTTCAATTGCATCAACAATTAAACATGAGGGTTGTTAAGAATCAAGGCGTTACAAGAACAACTCGTTATTCGTTCGTGAAATACAATTATTATAAGTTTTTTTGTAACAGGTACATATTAAAGTAAATACGGGTAATTATGGAAACAAAATCTCTATTTCTGTTATTCTTTTATATTAATGCAAACAAATGTGATATATTACATTATAATTGGTGATAATGCTCGAAGTATTTGCATGCGCAGACTTTAATATCGCAAATTACCATCAAATTTTATTAAACATAAATTGAAAACGAACAGGGATTTTTGTTGTTCCGAATCGTTCAAAATTAATAAGTTAGTATTGCTTGAATTTTTAATAATGAATTTTTCATTTTGAATGTCGTGCCTAGATTTATTCCAAAATTATCAGAGAGAAGAAAATTCAGGATCGAGTTTACATCCGGAGACACGTATTATATTTATAACAATAATACAATTATAAAAATATAACTTAAATAGCAATTCAGGAAAATGTAGCGTAAAAGTAAATGCAAAACATAGTAGAACACGCGTTTTTTCCGATATAATCTCACATTTCATGAAATAAACGTTTTAAACATTTTTGTTTAGCAGTTTTGAAGGTATTGTTTTAACTATTAGCAATAACAATTACCGATATAATTCTATTTTTAAAGAATAAATAACTAACTGAAAACATTATAAACCAGTGATAGTTTCGAGGCATTCATTTATAATCCTTTTTATTCGAATTTTATGATTTTAATTCAATTTATACATTTTTTATATTCAATGAAAAAAACGTTAACATTAATAACTCCTGGGATTAATTTGATTGATGAAATAGTTTTTAATATATAGTATATTGTCGGGCAAAACTTTATTAGGAGGATTTTTATTAATTCTGTCGTATCGCTTGGTAGCCGAGTGGAAGATTTTTTTGGCGTTCGCGCCCAATATAGGACGAGTTTTTTTTCTTTTTTATTTTCATAATAACGATCATGCATATCAAATTGTTTATTGGACAATTTATTATTACTTTTTTAAAATTTATTTTGGCATATATTATCTTAAAGCAAATACTAAAATACTCTGTTTTGATTCCCACAATATTTATTCCATTGAATACTATTAATTATGGCATTTTTATACAAATATATTTAAGTTGCAATCCTAATTAAAAGAATTATTATTATTATTATAAAAACAGTTTCGTTGGATTCAATACATTATCTATTGTTATTGATTAGCGAAAATTTCCGCATTAAAATCACAAATAATAACATTTTGATTTTTTTGATATGGAAAATTTATAAATTGAACTTAAATCATAAAAATTGAATAAAAAGAATTATTAACTTCTGAAATCTGAATTTATAATTCTTTGGTTCGATGTATATGGCTTAATCTCATTTTATAGATTTTCAATATTAAAAACACTGTAATTGGTTAAAATATATTAACCATTGATATAGGATTGCATGAATAAATTTAATACATTGCTTTTAGATGTCTCCTTAAAAGAAGTAAAGTTTCTTTGATATAATAATTACGAAATTAAGAATTTCGGACATATCAATAAGTTAAAAATATTTGTGAAAAATAAATTATTAAAATAATGATTCTTTTAGTTAGGGTTAAAACTGATATAGTTTTATAAAAATAATTCAAAGCCATAATTAATAATATTCAATCGAATAAATATTGGGGGAAATAAATTAAGGTATTTTTTAATTTGCTTTAATGTTACATTTGTCAAAATAAATGAAGAAAACATAAACATATATTAAATTGGCTGATAAATCATTTTTATACGCACAATCTTTATTATGCAAATAAATAAGAAAAAAAAATCGTCCCGTACTGGGCGCGAACACCAAAAAACAGCGCAACATTCCAGCACTTTAACCACTAGGCTATGAAGCATTACGAAAATACATATGTAGTAATGTTGTATATGAACATCGGCAGAAGAAATTTGTTTAATGAAAAAATAATTAACATTAACAAGAAAAATAAAGAAAGCAATCACTATGCAATATTGAAAATTATATAATTTTATCGCAAATATATAAATGCTGCATTATTTTACTATTACGTAATATAACAATAATTCAGAAATAATTAATTTATTCAATATTTATTTTTCAAATTGAATAAAAAATTATTTAAGATAGTTGAAACTTGGCTAGCATATTTTTGAATTGAATTTACATTAAAAAATAATTCATTTTGATTAAAACAACCTGATTAATAAAAGTAGGAATTTTCCTGATAAATAACAACAATTAATTGTATCTTCATTTTGAATTTCGCGCGTAGATTTATTCCAAAATCATAAGAGAAAAGAAAGTTCTATTTATAGTATCGGAATTCGCGGAAGGATACGTCCGTCAAATTTCCTTCTAACAGCGTCAGTAGAGCTCACACAGACACGCCGACTTTGATAGTGTGAGTGCGGTGGGGATATCACACGGGCGCGTCGACTTTGGTAGTGTGAGTGCGGAGGAGAAATCACACGGATGAGCCGCGTTTGCATGTGGATTCTCCGCGGCGAGTCCGCGGGAAGCATGGAAGGGGACGAAAATCTCCGTGGCCGGAACGCGGTGGGGATGGGAATTCTCCGCGGATCGGCAACTCTGCTATATAGTCGTTCGGAATTATTGTATTTTTTATTTTTTTTTATTTCCAATACTTTGGAAATAATTTTAGCCAGATATTTGGCTAGTGTATAGGTAGAACCATTAATTGTTGACACAATTATCCGCAATCGATACCCATTTTTATGGATTTTGGGAAGTCCATAAGCTCTGGGGGTAATTGTATGACGGACTGTTCAATATTTTAACGTCGTATCATTAATTAATTCCCTACTCTTCCAAGTCTGTAGCATTTCGTTGAGGCCTGTTGATATGGTGGCAGTACATTCAAATTGTGACAATGACGCTGAAGCTAACAGTAGATTCGGTGGAACGGTGTTTCTCATTCATCCAAAGTTTATCGTGTATCTGAGGATCGGTGATAACTATCGGTCCACAATTTTTACCATATCATCTATACAACAGTAACAATCGAAAAATAATAAAAAAGTTAGGAAAAATTCACATTAACCAGGGAATTGTTTAAACAATTTTTAAACAAGATGTACTGCTGGCAAAACGGGGACAAGTCCACCTCTGTAATTCATTTTACACGATCCCTACAACATTAGTAAGCGATTCCACTAAGTGCAAAAATTTAACAAAAATGCGTGCAGTCTACCGAATTGTTTAAATAATCTGCAACACTATCTGCTGCTGGAAAAACGGAGACATGTCCACGTCTTGTAATTCTTTTTATACCATTCGGTGCGTAAAATTCGGTTTTACGCACTCCCCCGGAATGCGTAAAATGCATTATTATGCAAACTCTACTCTATTTCCCATTTTTACGCACTGGTAAAAATGGTCCATTATATATTTTTCAAAAAAATGATCAATTTCTTCATTTTTTTATTTTTCAAATTAAATACACATTCTATCAACAATAACTGTCGGGCATTAAACTCGTCCCCTACCCTTATGCGCGGCATTCACAGTAACGATAATAAAATTTACAATTACCTATTTCTCAACAAATAAGAATAAAATAAAAGAAACAATAACAATAATAACCGAAACGAGTTCTATCGTGTATACAACTCTGTTAATTGTTATTATTCTCACAACAACAAGTATCGATCATTCATCTCTACCCGTACTACCGCGTTCGGCACGTTCGCATTTCATGAAGTATTTCATTTCAAAACAGTCAGTCTCAAATTTGGTGTCGTCATAAAAGTACCTCGCGCGAACGCGTTGTGTGTAAAAAAAATTTGTACCAGTGACAACAATGTTGATGACGATTTCATGTTTTTTTTTTTTTTTTTTTTTTTTTTTTTTTTTTTTTTTTTTTATACTAAGATGTTGTGTAACCCCCCCTGTGTGGGGCACCCTCACCTTTGATGTTAACGGCAAGGTTTACCGACTAAAACCCTAACCTCCCTTGGCCCCCCAGAATCCACGTGTGCAGTCTGCAGCAGAAAAGTGGCTCCGATATCCATCTCCTCCGCTGCAGACTGAACCGGGCCATTTCGTTTGCAACTGTAACCATTCCCTCTACCATTGGGTAAGTGGTTACAGGATCTCGTGTGACCTCAGTAGACGGAGAGATCCCCGTAGCATTGCTTTCTGCATTCGGCCTGCGATGGAATTTGCTGCTCTCGACAGGCCGGAATGCTTTTGATGTTTTGGAGGAAAGTTGGTCTCATTCCTCCCAGCACTCCAATTATCAGCACGACGAGCTTGATTTTGAACCCTCGATACAGCTTGCGAATCTCGAACAGGAGTTCCTGATATTTCATCCGTTTTTCGTCCTTTTTGCTGACTATATTTGTTTCTGCTGGTGCAGAAAACTCGATGACGAAGATGGATTTGTCATCGAAGTCAACAAGGACGATGTCAGGCTTATTGGCTGATATTTGCATGCTCGTCGGGAATGAGTAATTCCAGTATATTCGGCACGACTCATTCCCGACAACGTATTCAATATCAGTGGGGACGTACGGCAAAACTGGGGTTGCATCAATACCATAAGTGCTGCGAAGATGGTAATACAGCACTCGAAGAGCCGCATTGTGACGTTCGATGTATGCTGAAACTGCATATATTGGGCATGCTGCCAAAAGATGCATTAGTATCTCAGCATGACATCTACACAATCTACAAAGCGTACTCTGTACCGACTGGTGTAAGATGTTCTGGCGATACCCTAAGGTATTGATGACCCCATCCTGGCATGCGAAGATAAAACCCTCGGTCTCGGATTTCAAGCCGGCTGATCTTAAGAAGGAGAAGGTCATCTCTGCCGACAAGCCAAGTTGTTGGACATTTCGAAAGAATTGTCCATGCAACGGCTTGTCGATATGCCTTCCCTCCAACGTACGGAGTTGTTCCTTCCGTATGTTAGCCCTGAGACGCACTGGGCACAGATTGATGACTGATTCAGCCTCCTGTGCACCACTACGTCCCACGTTGAAAACCAGACCGAGCTACTAGCATCATCAGGGGATCCTCCGTTCGATTAATCACGTCGCAAGCTGTTTCGAGGACCAATCGGTCATGCATTCACTCTAGGCTTAAAAGGCCACGACCTCCCATATTTCGGGGCAAATACAGTCGTTCCACGGAAGATCTTGGATGCAAACTGCGTTGCATACAAATCATCTTCCGTGTGCTTCGGTCAAGATCCCTTAGCTCGTCAACGTTCCACTTCAGTGCTCCAAAAGAATAGAGCACTGGTGATACGGCCAACATATTCGTGGCTGCCACCTTATTTCCCCCGGTCAATTCTGATGACCAGATCTGACGGAGAATGCGCCGGTATTTCTTAATGATGGTGGTTTTAGCAGCCTGCACATCCTGGACATGCCTTTGAGGTACGCCCAGGTATGTGTAGGCTTCTTCGGTGCTACGGTGGCGGATGACATTTCCGTCGACGAGCTCCATATCGTTGTTATGGGAGCCTGACCTTCCTCTGTGCAAATGAACGACTGCACACTGCTTGATAGGTCAAGCCGAAACAGGTTTCGTCGCCTAGAATCACAATCCAGGTATTTGTCCGGCATCCTATAAGAGGAATACCCAGAGACAGTCAACGTGTTCGAGACTGGGATTGAAGTAATTTTAATATTATTCCTTTGGTATAATCGATTGTTATCGTGTCAGAAATCACAAAGTTATCTCAATTTAATTTACTCGCCCACTTAAGCTCATCTTTCTGTTTTCTAAAAGCTAGATTAATACGTATGATCGAATCAATATTTTTAAATGATCGAGGATTAATGCGACCCTGATCAAATGTTATCATTTATTTACAAATGCATTCATACGATTCCGATCGAATATTATAATTGGCCCTTTAGTTAAAAACAGACGATTCAGTCCTGGAATAAAATATGACAGTGTGGCTGAGTATTAAAAATAACGTTGGGTGATATCTCCGGTAATATTTATTCTTTTATATGTATCGTCGATTCTGGTCATTATTCTGATAAATGTAATGAGTATGTGTGCGGTTATGAATGCTCGATTCGGTGCCACTATTAATTCGATTGTGCGAGGTTAAAAGGTTCCAAATACACGTATAAAAAGAAAAGCACGGTGAATACCTCCGATTATCAATCTCACTAGATATATGTATTAAATAAGATAAAAAGAAACAAGAAGAAAGAGTTATACTTGATAATTTGCTTTTCAATAAATGGGAATTTTTATTTACCTTTATTAAACTAACAACCTTCATGTAATCCAGCCAGGCTATCGACAGGTTACGCTTGTACTGGACTGAGTCCTGACAAACATACCTGTCGATAAGCAAGTTGTCCTTGCAGCCGGATACACCCATTTTGTAGCCTCGTTGTTCTACTATCCGTGAAAGCACGCCACTCGTGTTTAGGCGAAATCTGACAACGAAAATTTTGCCTAAACAACGAGAAATAGGCAGAGCAAATAGCCTACTTCTGGATGCTCTTCCAGATGACTGCGACCTGTGGCAAGTCAATTGTGCCGTTTACGAGGCTGCGAGTGATCTGATGACTCCGCGAAATCTGACACAGATATCGGGGAGTCGGCAGATTACAAAACGCATGTCTCAATTGAACGGCAAGATTAGACTGACACAGAAACTCGCTTCCCGAATTCAGTGTGTGATCGATTGTTTAACATCTGACCGCTCATTTTCGACTAAAGTCAAGAAATTCGCACAACTGCGGACGTACTATCACGCACTGAACAAGCTGAAGTTGCTCAACATCAAGCAACGTTTGGCGGATAAAATTCGGGTTTTGGCGGATGCCAAAAAGAGGCTGCAAAGACGGGAGGATGGAATTCGACAAAATCGAAGACCGATCACGTGCCTCAATACGTTATACAAATGGTTCACTAACATCTTGAACGAACGTATTGAAATAACCGTGAAACCGGTGTGGCAACGGATAGTAGAGAGTCAAACTTTCTGAAGTGGGCCACCAAAAATCGAGCCATCGAATTTCTTATTTTTTTTTTTTACGATATTTTTTATTGACGATTTCTGAAGATCCATATGTTAATCCCCAAATATTTAAAAAAAAAATAATTTTTTCAAAAGTTATCAACAATTGAATTTTAAGCCAATTTTTTTTTTTAATGACAATTTCTCAGCAACTAATTGATTACAATTAATGAAAATTGAATGGCATGTTCATAAATAGTAGTATAATAGAAAACCATATCGTTTGCAGGAAAAAAATTTAATTTATTATTAACAAATTAATTTTACAATAAACAAATGACTATTAAACCGACTTCTCCTTGCGTTAAACAAAAATTTTTTTGTTGAAAATATTCCTTAAAGTATACACTAATCGATTGTGAAAAATATTTCTGTGCTCTCGATCTCAAAAAAAGATATGAATTTTCGAAAGTCGTCGTATATACGCGCCTAGCGTGCTAGACGTCGGCCGAGACCGGGGCGCAGCTCCCCTTGCCTACTAATTCGCTTAGGTTTTTATTTAAGAATTTCATAAAAGGTCTATGCATTTTTTATATAGTTAGGCAAGATTATTAATAACTTATTTACATTGATTATTTATTTATGTTTTACTATTTTTACCCGCACGGAAAATAAATATATACGACATATATGCTCTATAAGTGTACATATATTTTCGGCGAAAAATGCAATATGTGGCATTTATGTTGATATATGTATGCACATATTGTGTAAAATTATATCCGGCATATATTTAACATATATAACGCATATATTTTGACGAAAAATGTAATATATGACATATATGTTACATATATTTTTATCGATTTTTTTTCCGTACGGGTACAACTGTACATTAAGAGCGATTAAAAAAATTCTTACATTTCAAAAAGTTCAAAACAAAAATGGTAAATAAGTAAATAATCATGCCTAGTTATTTAAAAAATGCGCCCCGCACGGAAAAAAGTCCGCGCATATACAGTCAGAGCAGCGCGTGAGCCGGTAATAGGGATCCCGCCTTTCCGTATCAACAATGGTGCACCGACCATGAGAGTACGGCGCTGTGAGCGCCACTGGAAAGAACGAACCCTCTCCATTTAAATACGAGGCTGAGTGAGCATCAGTTTTTTGAGTGCACACGAGCATCAAGATTCACATTAGGGTTACACGGAAAAACTTTTGGGAGCGCTGCTCACCCAAACCGGGCGGGTAGCGCGGCACTTTTAACTTTTCAAATGATGATTAAAAATATAAGAGCGTAAAAATAAATCTTTTTCTGAATAAATATGGATTCATACTATTATTAAGAAAGTTTATGCGATATTTTTAGACTATAAAATTACTTATATGGTTTATAAAGATCGTTAAAAGCGTAAAAACCGGCACTTTTCCCATTTTAACGCTTCCGTATCAAAAACAGAGCAAAAAAGAGTAAAATTGCACTAAAGCTTTTCTGTAGAGCGTGAAATTTCCTACAAAAAAGTCACCGGCAGCGATAGTGTAATATTAATAGTTTGGCCAGAAAGAAAACACGAATTTAAACAGAATATTCCGAATATTTTACATTGGGTATCGATCAAACTGCAAGTTGACGTTCCAGTGTTATTTCTGGCTAAACTATTAATATTAGACTAGGGCTGCCACTGACTTTTTTGTAGGATATTTCACGCTCTACAGAAAAGCTTAGTGCAATTTTACTCTATTTTGCTCTGTTTTTGATACGTAAGCGTTAAAATGGAAAAAGTGCCGATTTTTACGCGTTTAACGATCTTTATAAACCATATAAGTAATTTGATGGTCTAAAAATAGTGCATAAACTTTCTTAATGATTGTATGAATCCATATTTATTCAGAAAAAGATTTATTTTTACGCTCTTATATTTTTAATCATCATTTGAAAAGTTAAAAGTGCCGCGCTACTCGCCCGGTTTGGGTGAGCAGCGCTCCCAAAAGTTTTTCCGTGTAACCCTAATGTGAATCTTGATGCTCGTGTGCACTCAAAAAACTGATGCTCACTCAGCCTCGTATTTAAATGGAGAGGGTTCGTTCTTTCCAGTGGCGCTCACAGCGCCGTACTCTCATGGTCGGTGCACCATTGTTGTTACGGAAAGGCGGGATCCCTATTACCAGCGCACGCGCTGCCCTGACTGTATATGCGCGGACTTTTTTCCGTGCGGTCTCGGTCGACGTCTAGCACGCTGGTCGCGTAATATTTTCAACAAAAAAATTTTTGTTTAACGCAAGGAGAAGTCGGTTTAATAGTCATTTGTTTATTGTAAAATTAATTTGTTAATAATAAATTACATTGTTTTCCTGCAAATGATATGGTTTTCTATTATACTACTAATTATGAACATGCCATTCAATTTTCATTAATTTTTATCAATTAGTTGCTGAAAAATTGTCATTTAAAAAAAAATCGCCTTAAAATTCAATTGTTGATAGCTTTTGCAAAAATTAATATTTTTAAAAATATTTGGGGATATTTCTTGTAACATATGGATCTTCAGAAAGCGTCAATAAAAAATAGGAAATTCGATGGGTCGATTTTTGGTGGCCCACAGAAAGTTTGACTCAGAACAACGAGGCTGCAAAATGGGTGTTTCCTGCTGCAAGGACAACTTGCTTATCGACAGGTGTGTTAGTGAACAATTTGTTTAACGTATGAGACACGTGATCGGTCTATGGTTTCTCGGATCGGACAAGTCCGATTTTTGGATCAGTGTCGTTCGGCCTCCACCAGCCAGTGCGGAATGGGTTGGTCTCCATTTATATAAGAGGTGAATATTCGGGGACGTGTTGATGGACAGAAGTGAACTTCTTCCACCAATAGCTGTTAATTCCATCCCAGCCCGGCGAAGAGAAATTCCTCGCACTTGTGATGGCATTATTCACCTATAATGTACTATAACCGATATTCTATGTCGGGTTATGAAATAATTACTAAAAAGAAATTGTAATTAATAATCAATAATATATTTACAATATAATTAAGAAATAATAACAATTAAAAAGAAAAAGGCACGCTAAAAAAGGATTATCCAATTAGGGGTTCGATATTCGACGCAACAGTGAAGTTTCTTTTAAATATGACCGGAATTATTATTAACAGTTAATACGGAGGGAAAAGGGAATTGCAAATTAACGCAAAAAGGAGACACAAAAATCACACAATTTTTGTTACTTACAAAAAAAAAGTAATTCCAAACTAAATTTTCCTAATGGAGTGCACTCCCGATATTGTAACAATTTTTGTTATCACTATTAATCTTATAATTAATATTTTTATTACAGGAAACTCGCAAAATTGAATTTTAGTCGATAGCTATCCGAAGAAACGCAAAGAAAATTTGTAAGTGTCAATTTCCTCGATACCTCGTACGCCGTTCCCCAAAATGACACCCCTCTAATCGCGAATATTCCCGAAAATCCTCTTCGCGAACATCGGCAAGTCAAGGTGGTAAAAGGACACACGGGGAAAAGAAATAGGGGAGCAGAGGAATGAATCTAAGGGACAATACGGCTGAGCAAAATTAATTTAATGGTAATCAATCGAAAATCAAATTGGGCATGGGTGCAAGTATCGGCGAGAGTATTGGATCCGAATGGCAACCCCTGAGAAGCGACGACCGTCGACGAATTGCAACAAGGACAAACGTACCTGTGCGAGAAAGAGGGAGACTCCACACCTATTACCTACGCACACCAATGCACTCCCACTAGGCCGAGACATGCTTCGCCGATTTGCCCCACTATCGCCGGCACTGAACCGACTTGGATGGCCATATGTGTGCGTCTGTGACGTCACAGGAGAGTGCGAGCGGCACCGACCTAGGGAAAAGATAGAGATCGAACGAAAACAATGATACAGGTGCAACGCTAATAATTAAATTAAAGGATTATAATTGAAAAAGGACAAGGCTATGTGTTAGAGAAGCGAAGACGAAATACTTATAATAATTGCCGATATTAGCGAAGAGAATATAATTCGGAAGTTAACGGAATTTTTAAATGTTCCTTTTTTTTTAGGAAAGGGTCGGATTGACGATATTTCGTCATAAACCCCCCTGCCTGACTGAAGTACTTTGGGGAACAAAGTACAAGCGTCAAACAAATTGAAGCTAAGGTGGAAAAAAAATAATATAACGACAATAATAGTACTTTCGACAGTTTCGCAAGGAGTACATGACGATGGTCAACTTCCAATAGGTTTCTTGCTTTACAAATGTTTACATGATGACGAATCTTGAAGTATACTCTTGCTGTACAGATGAAAACTTAAAATATACTTACGCAATTTACATACTAAAGGGTTCACGCAAATCTTCTTGAATCTTCCAGGACAATCTAGGTGGAAGGGACTTTTGGGACAATCTAGGTGGAAGGGACTTTTGGGACAATCTAGGTGGAAGGGACTTTTGGGATAATCTAGGTGGAAGGGACTTTTGGGACAATCTTTTACTGTAAGGAATGAGAGAACAAAAACTAAACATTATATATTACAAATTAAACATAATCAATTAAAATAAGAAATATAAAATTAATACAAAATGTTACAGATGTCAGTGCGATCGCAGTTTTCGCGGTCGTAAACCCGGGCGACGCGTTTCCAATTCCGGTAACGGTTCAATCCGGCGGTTACTTCCGGGAGTTTTCCGCGGTCGACCGACACTTTGCTTTTGGGGAACCGGTTCACAAACCACTGGAGGGGATGGTTTTCTAGGCCTTCCTCTAGGGCGACACGGTTCCCTTATTTCTGGGAGTTCTTCTGGAAGGCTAGGGGCCGTTCTCTATTGGAGCGGGTCATCCTACGGGAAACATCCATTTCAATTTCCTCGTCATTAGGGTTGGGGAATATAGGGTTTGGGGGCTTGGAAGAATGGGATTGGGTCTGATAGGTAGGGAGCTATCCTGATTATCTACCGGGTAATAGGATTTAAGGTCTTTTATGTGTGCCCGCGGGTTCCGGCGCCTACCCGGATCTTCAATTTCATACACTAGGGGCGACAGGACTTTTACTATTTTATGCGGGCCACTAAATTTAGGTGCAAGTTTCGCGGCGAAGTTTTGGGGACCAGAGGATAAAAACCTGATGCGACGCATCACTAAGTCGCCTACCTGAAACTGTATATCGCGACGGGATGGGTTGTAATATTGGGCTTGGCGTTTAGAAGTTTGTTCAAGGTTTTTATGGAACCCAATCGTGAATTAGGGGTAACCTTTTCATTCTTTCATGTCAAACAGTAGGATCGGTGGGAAGGGTAGAAGTAGTAGGGTTCGGGTTAACGCGAAGGGTTTTAACAGGACGGGGATTGCGGCCAAAATTTAAAAATGCGGGGGTCATACGGGTGGAGGCTTGAACTGAAGTATTAAGAGCAAAACAAAATTCAGGTAAGTGTGCGTCCCAGTCACGATGATCTGCTGAAACGAAAGTACTGATCATCGTTTTTAGGGTACGGTTCACACGTTCTACGGGGTTGGCTTGGGCATGGTAAGGAGGGATCGGTTTGGGAGTAATATTAAGTTAACGCAAATGGTTCTGAATATATCGATTATCGTATTGTTTCGCGTTGTCTGACAGGAAATATGTCGGGCAACCCCATCTATTAACTATTAAATTATCAAACGCGGTCATAATGGCTACGGAAGTTGCAGATCGCAGGGGTTTAATCTCTACGTACTTAGTAAACATATCCTGAAAGACAACGACGAAACGATTTTGACGCTTACTGGGGGGAAAGGGACCCATTACGTCAGAACTCACAGTCATCCATGGACCATCTGTGGTTCTTTCTCGCATTATCCCTGCCGGAGGTTGTTGCGAGACTTTATGTCTCTGACAATCCAAACAACGAGATACATAACGGGACACATCCTGAAAAATACCGGGCCAGAAGAAATCCTGTATAAGACGATGGTAGGTCTTATCGATTCCTAAATGACCGACTTGTGGACAATTATGGGCATCGCTAAGGGCACGCAATCGGGACTCAAAGGGGAGAACTAATTTCCAAGAATCTAAGTCGGTAAGGGCTGGCTCTATAATAGGATGGGGCTTATGGTAATAAATGTTATCCCCTATTATTTTCCAATTGGGATATTTTTTTGGGAAATCGCGAATATTTTGCATTTTCTGTAAGTACCAAGGGTCTTGTGAATCTCCAAGGGCGCAAAGAGCTTGATCGGTACTTACGGAGAGGGCATCTGGAACTACATGGAGGGAACCTTTAAGGTGTGTTATATCAAGGTCATACGATTGGAGGGCAAGGGACCATCGAGCTAACCTACCTGTGGGATCACGTAAATTCCGCAACCATTGAAGACTACTGTGAACGGTTATTACCTTCACATGGGTGCCTTCAATGTAAGGACGAAATTTCTTCACGGCCCAAATCACCGCCAGACATTCCTTTTCGGTTACCGAATACTTCCTTTCTGCCTTCGTTAATACACGACTGGCAAAATGAATGGGATGTTCTTCGCCCTCTATTTCCTGGGTCAGAACGGCACCAATCGCGTAGTCGCTGGCATCTGTTTGGACCGTGAAGGGATTTCCAAAATCAGGACGTGCTAATACTGGGGTACGGGTGAGGGCAAATCGAAGAGAATCAAACGCCTTTTGTTGGTCTACTCCCCCATGCCAGGGGGTGTTTTTAGTTAGCAATTGGGTTAGGGGAACTCTATCGCGAGAAAAGTCAGGGAGGAAACGCGAATACCAGCCCACCATTCCTAAGAATCGGCGGAGCTGTTTAATATTCTGGGGAGGTGGAACATCTAATAGAGGGGATATTTTATCAGGGTCGGCTTTAAGACCATCCTTATTTAATAAAAAGCCTAAATATTTGACTTCGGTACTAAAAAAGTTGCTTTTCTCGAGATTTAATTCTAAACGGGCCTCACGCAATCGGGTCAAAACTAATTCGAGATACTTCAAGTGGTCAGCCTCATTGTCCGTAGCAATAATAATGTCGTCTAAATACGCAAAAACGTGGGGTTCCCACGCTGGATCAATAAGGCGGTCCATCAGTCGTTGAAAAGTGGCGGGGGCATTGGTCAGACCAAAGGGCATTCTTTTAAATTGAAAAAGTCCACGACCGGGTACAGCAAAAGCAGTGATAGGGCGGCTTGAAACTTCTACTGGGACTTGAAAATAAGCTTGACTTAAATCTAGTTGAGTTATGCAAGCAGCACGACTCAAGCCGGCTAAAATTCGATCCATATAGGGGAGGGTGTATGCATCCTTAAGGGTTATTTTGTTAACATCACGAAAATCTACACAAAACCGAAATTTACCATTTGACTTACGGACAATCACGGGGTTGGACATCCACGGGCTATTGGAGGGCTCTATCACATCTTCTTTAATCATCTCAGCAACGGATTCTTGCGCAATTTTCAACATATACGGGGACAAAATTCGAGATTTCTGGCGAATTGGGGGATGATTTTGGGTATCGATGCGATGTTGGGTTAAATTAGTTACGCTAAGGACGGAAGATGGTTTCTGAGGACATAATCGTTGAAGGAGGGAATGCACTTTTGGGCGGGCCTGTTCGGAAACCTCCTGGAGTCCGACTAAACTATTTATGGCCTGTGCCTTAATAGTAAACTCATTTTCGTTAAATGTGTGGAACGGACCATTGCGTGCTCTCCAACTCTTTTGCCCATAATTGACTTCGATATCGAAGAGACGTAAGAAGTCCATTCCTAATACACATTGGTAACTCAACGGGGCAACTCTAAATTCCATCGACTGGGTCTCATTATTTAATGATAATTGGAGGGTTACTATGCCATTTAACCGAACTGCCTCGCCGTTAGCTACTCGGACCTGTTCATCGGATTCGCGAAGGAAAGGAGAAATCAATTGGACGCAATCCAAACCTAAAAATGACCGGGTGGCTCCAGAATCAACTAATGCGCAAAGGGAAGTGCTTTGTAAATCTATACCTAAGAATGGACGGGAATCGAGCTCTAACAGGACAAGCTTATGAACCCCTTCTAAGGTTGCAATGGGTCTCGCAAATTCGGACTCTATTTCTTCGCGGTGGGGGGGGGGGGGGGGGCGATTGGGCTCCCCCCCCCCCTCTAATAGTTTCCCGACCGCTTCCCGCGCAGCAAGGGCAACTATTGCTGTCCTTACCCGGATATCCACAGACTCGACAAAAATATCCTAACGGATGAGGACACTCGCGATAGGTATGCCCAAGCTGCTTGCAATTGAAGCAACGTATACCACTACTAACTGGGGCTGTACTTCGCGATGTCGATCTAATCGGGTCATTCGCAGTTGCTTCAAATAGGGAAGGGATCCTCTGCGGTATTGGAGTGCGGGGAGGGGAAATAGGGTTTCCGCGGGAAGAGACTGACGAAGGCTGAGAAGAAGGGTGAGGTTTGGATCGGGGTGGTATCGGAGGGGACTTAAATTGGACCTTCGGTAAGGGTGCAGGTCCGGTGGTGCTTACGGGTGCCAATGGTGGTGAGAATTGGTTGTCGGATGAAAGAGGAACAGGGCTCTTCGGAAGTGAGGGGGAACCGGTTGCAGCTAATTTGTCTTTCCGTTTTAGTGGAGGGACATAGGCAAAAGTGGAAAAGGTGGATTGGGATGCTGCTGGAGGGGGTCTATAAAACTTCTCCTGATTGTCCATGCTCTCGTATTGACGGCATAATCGGAGTAATTCAGGAAAACTGGTAATGGTTTCTCGATCTATTTTTCTCGCGAGGGAGGGACGTAAATTTTGTACGCAAATGTCAATCTGTACGCTCAAGGGAGGGGGAACGGACAACAACGCGAATAAATTCCTTAGGGCTACGAGACGGGTTCCTCATATCCCTGTGTCCGGAGAATAATCTCCCTCTTCAGGCTGGCTTCCAGGTTCCGTTGGCCGAACGCTTCCCGAAAGTAGCGCACGAAGCCAACGTACGTGTTCCAACTGGATCGCTCTACGCGATACCAGTTCAGAGCACGTCCCTGGAAGGCTTCTGGGAGAGCACGAAGGAGTTCCTCCTCCGTTAAATCGCGGCTGGTACTATATTCGACCAGTTTGACGAGGAAGGTCTCTGCGTCTTCACCGTCCTCGCCTGCAAATCTTGGTCCATGGGATTTCCAGTGTTCGATGGCTGGTTTTCCCCATCGGACACTGGATTGGGTCAGGCTGGGATGGTAAGAGGGATAGGGATCTACGAAGGGGTTAAGGGTTCGTCTAACATTTACTGGTGATTCGTTATTAGTACTGTTGTTCGAGGGATTTGGGTCAGCGAGATTATATGTGAGGTTTGAATAGGGTTAGGATTGGAGGGCAGTTGAGGTATAACAGATGGGAAATCAGGTATTTGGAGTGTTGGTACGGGACGAAAAGCCCTATCTGGTATAGGTGGTGGGAGATTAGTCGGGATACTGGGCCTTATTTCGGGATTATTTGGTGAAATGTTAGTGGAAATGGGACGTGAAGAGGGTATCGGAGGGGGTGGAGCTAAATGGGAAGTTTCGGGGAACACGAAACTTTCGTCAGTATAGGAAATAGGGTCCTGATAGTAAGCTCGCGATTGGTCAGTTGGAAAACCTATGGAGGGGATTGTGGGATTGAAGGAAGGAGGAGGTGGATTGAAAGAAGTGTGGGGAGGGGGATTATGCTAAGGGCTCTCGTTACTTCTCGGAAAAGGATTGTGGGATGGCTCATAGGGAGAAGCGGATGGGTTCAGGACTGTCCGGTTCACTTCATTACTGGGATTGATGATGGGGCCAATTACTGTGTCCATCAGGGCCTGTTGAAGGGTATAGGGAGGAGAGTCACCATTACCATCTACTTCTTGATCCCATTGTATTTTGGTATCGGGATATTCTCGCCGAATGAGATACCTGGTTAATCGATCGCGGATGTCGGGTAGGGTTCCGGAAACACTCAGCTGATTGCGATCACAGAGGTAGATTAAATCTCTTATCTGCGAAATACTTTCTACCTCTGCTCGCTTCTGCTCGATTTGCGCTGGGGTAGCTACTTTATGCAAAGCCACGTTTGATGGAGACACTGTCGTATGTGTCGAAAGGTGGGACATGGTTGTGATGTGAGGGGTGCACGTAGTTGTAGGAACGGTAACGGTGGGGATATGGGACGCCTCATTTTATAACCGATATTCTATGTCGGGTTATGAAATAATTACTAAAAAGAAATTGTAATTAATAATCAACAATATATTTACAATATAATTAAGAAATAATAATAATTAAAAAGAAAAGGGCACGCTAAAAAGGATTATCCAATTAGGGGTTCGATATTCGACGCAACAGTGAAGTTTCTTTTAAATATGACCGGAATTATTAACAGTTAATACGGAGCAAATTAACGCAAAAAGGAGACACAAAAATCACGCAATTTTTGTTACTTACGAAAAAAGTAATTCCAAACTAAATTTTTCTAACGGAGTGCACTCCCGATATTGTAACAATTTTTGTTATCACTATTAATCTTATAATTAATATTTTTTTTATAGGAAACTCGCAAAATTGAATTTTAGTGGATAGCTATCCGAAGAAACGCAAAGAAAATTTCTAATTGTAAATTTCCTCGACACCTCGTACGCCGTTCCCCAAAATGACTCCCCTCTAATCGCGAATATTCCCAGAAAATCCTCTTCGCGAAAGGACACACGGGGAAAAGAAATACTTGGATGGCCATATGTGTGCGTCTGTGACGTCACAGGAGAGTGCGAGCGGCACCGACCCAGGGAAAAGATAGAGATCGAACGAAAACAATGATACAGGTGCAACGCTAATAATTAAATTAAAGGAATAAAATTAAAAAAGGACAAGGCTATGTGTTAGAGAAATTCTTTCGAATTCCCCACCAGGGATGCCATTTTATTTACAAAAAAAAATAGAACAAGAAATAATAAATTTAAAGAAAATGTACCGCAAAAATCAAAAAGGCCAATATGAAAATACGAAAAATCAAAATATCAAAAATCAAAATATCAAAAATCAAAATATCAAAAATCAAAATATCAAAAATCAAATAAAAAAAAAATAGAGGGAAGAAAAAGAAATAACAAAAAGTATGAAAATCAAAATAAAACGAAAATAGAAATCCAAAATAAAGAATCAAAATTCTAAAAGCAAAAATCAAGGACAAAATTCAAAATCAAACATTCAAAATTGGGGGACGGGAAAATCGAAATTGGGTTCGCAACTAACTATTCTGGGAATAGGATGGCAACGGTTTATACACTAAACAAAAATCAAAATCGAAAAAGAAACATAATTGAAATTGAAAACAAAATTCAAAATTCACAATTTACAAAAGATCAGAATTTATGAAAAGCCACATAAAAAAATTTAATTTTGGAAAGAATATAAAACTTTAAAATTGGTTTTTATTACCAAGAATTTCGAGAATTAAAAAAAATAAATTTTACGCATTCAACAAATTTCGCAAAATTTAACCGAACTCAAATAGCCGTAAATAAAACCGAAAGTGTAACCGAAACTAATTTCGCAAAACTAAGCAAGGGAACTCGGAAATAGCAATGAACTGCCGATATTTCGAAATCGATAACCGAAAATTTACAGTTGAAAATTACTACGAATTTTCGAGAAATAACACTTCACGCACTTTTAACCGAAATCGCACTGACACCTGAAAACTTTTAGAAAATAATTTTAATCATTAAAACATCTATTTAAAAATATCATTATTTCCCATCAATTACAGCACAAAATTTTTTTAACTCTAAAAATACTAAATTAGGATGAAAGGAGGGCAAAAGGAAAATTTAAAATTTTTTTTTTATTTGAATCACCTTCCGGCGAACTTCACCGATACTAAAATAAAATTCAAATACAAATTTAACAAAAAAATCGTTAGAGAATTTCTTTCGAATTCCCCACCAGGGATGCCATTTTATAACCGATATTCTATGCCGGGTTATGAAATAATTACTAAAAAGAAATTGTAATTAATAATCAATAATATATTTACAATATAATTAAGAAATAATAACAATTAAAAAGAAAAAGGCACGCTAAAAAAGGATTATCCAATTAGGGGTTCGATATTCGACGCAACAGTGAAGTTTCTTTTAAATATGACCGGAATTACTATTAACAGTTAATACGGAGGGAAAAGGGAATCGCAAATTAACGCAAAAAGGAGACAAAAATCACGCAATTTTTGTTACTTACAAAAAAAAAGTAATTCCAAACTAACTTTTCCTAACGGAGTGCACTCCCGATATTGTAACAATTTTTGTTATCACTATTAATCTTATAATTAATATTTTTATTATAGGAAACTCGCAAAATTGAATTTTAGTGGATAGCTATCCGAAGAAACGCAAAGAAAATTCCTAAGTGTCATGTAATGCCCTTTTTTGGTATTACGTATTTCGGCGTTTTACCGCCGCCGTCTCGGGGCCGGCTACCGTCTCCGGTGAGACTTTAACGTCTTCGTGGACGTTGCGCCAGGTAGCGGCCCGATGACGTCGTTCGCCCGTCCGGACAATTTAATGCCCGAGTCCGGCTGACTCGGGGTCTTTTCGCGACCCGCACTCGCACTCACGAGAACAAGAGATCTCGTCCCAGAGGGGGACGATGTCTCGCCTCCTTCCGCGTCTGAAAAGGTGCTCGAAATCGCGGGGATTGCCACGCACTGCAATCCGTCTTTTGACCGACGAGAGGACAGGTGCATGCAAGGGGAGGGTGGTTGCACAAAATTTGATCTCTTTATTTACTCAAAAACAATCCTTATTATTAATAGTACTCGGCTCGAGGCCACTTACAAATTCTCTCGTCGAGTTAAGTAGGGCGGCTTCTGCAGGCCCTGGGGTCGTCTCAAAGTAGACCCTCTCGTTCTCGATCCACAATAATTCCACGGAAAGCAAACTATGAAAACTCGCACTAGACGCTAGCTCCGATTCACTTAGCTCAATTTAACGGTCGCCCTCCTGCTCGCGGTTTTAGTGACTCGGCAATGACGTCCGAGACCAGACTGACTACTGGTCGTCTCGTTATCGCGCTCCGCGACCGTCGCGCCGAGTCGTCTCGTGGGCCTTTTATAAAGCTCGTCGCTTCTTACCGACTTCTCTGTCGGTATATTACCGTCCCCTCAATCGGTATTTTATCGTCTTAGTGTAGAGCTCCGAGGTTACGAGAGGAGTATTGTAACCGGCGTGTTACAGTCAATTTCCTCGACACCTCGTACGCCGTTCCCCAAAATGACTCCCCTCTAATCGCGAATATTCCCGTAAATCCTCTTCGCGAACATCGGCAAGTCAAGGTGGTAAAAGGACACACGGGGAAAAGAAATAGGGGAGCAGAGGAATGAATCTAAGGGACAATACGGCTGAGCAAAATTCATTTAATGGTAATCATTCGAAAATCAAATTGGGCATGGGTGCAAGTATCGGCGAGAGTATTGGATCCGAATGGCAACCCCTGAGAAGCGACGACCGTCGACGAATTGCAACAAGGACAAACGAACCTGTGCGAGAAAGAGGGAGACTCCACACCTATTACCTACGCACACCAATGCACTCCCACTAGGCCGAGCCATACTTCGCCGATTTGCCCCACTATCGCCGGCACTGAACCGACTTGGATGGCCATATGTGTGCGTCTGTAACGCCACAGGAGAGTGCGTGCGGCACCGACCTAGGGCAAAGTAGAGATCGAACGAAAACAATGATACAGGTACAACGCTAATAATTAAATTAAATTATTATTAAAATTATTATTAATTAAATTATTAATAGAATTACAGGTAGTCTGTTTTTCAAAAAATCAAAAATCCAAAAAATTCAAAAACTCGGTTTTTTCTTTGGAGTTTCTTTTGCCCTCCAAAGTGTTCTACAACTTTGCCTCATAAAAGTTTTTGATCCGATGACAAATGGGAGAATTACAGGTAGTCTGTTTTTCCAAAAATCAAAAAATCAAAAAAATTCAAAAACTCGGTTTTTTCTCTGGAGTTGCTTTTGCCCCTCAAAGAGTTCTACAACTTTTCATTATGAAAGTTTTTGATCTTATGAAAACTGGGAGAATTTACAGGCAGTCTGTTTTTTCAAACAAAAAAAAATTTCAAAAAATCAAATGTTTCTCTTGAGTTCCTTTTGCCTCCCAATGAGTTCTACGACTTTTCATCATGAAATTTTTCTATCCGATGACAAATGGGAGAATTACAGGTAGTCTGTTTTTCAAAAAATCCAAAAATCCAAAAAATCAAAAACTCGGGTTTTTCTCTGGAGTTCCTTTTGCCCCCCAAAGAGTTCTACAACTTTTCATTATTTAAGTTTTTGATCCGATGACAAATGGGAGAATTACAGGTAGTCTGTTTTTCCAAAAATCCAAAAATAACAAAATTTCAAAAAATCAAATTTTTCTCTGGAGTTCCTTTTGCCTCCAAAGAGTTCACTTTTCATTATGAAAGTTTTTAATCCGATGACAAATGGGAGAATTACAGGTAGTCTGTTTTTCCAAAAATCCAAAAATACAAAAATTTCAAAAACTCGGTTTTATCTCTGGAGTTCCTTTTGCCCCCCAAAGAGTTCTACAACTTTTCATTATGAATGTTTTTGATCTTATGACAAATGGGAGAATTACAGGCAGTCTGTTTTTTCCAAAAATAACAAAATTTCAAAAAATCAAATTTTTCTATGGAGTTCCTTTTACCCCCAAAGAGTTCTACAACTTTTCATTATGAAAGTTTTTCATCCGATGACAAATGGGAGAATTACGGGTAGTCTGTTTTTCCAAAAATCCAAAAATAATAAAAATTTGGAAAACTTGGTTTTATCTCTAGAGTTCCTTTTGCCCCCCCAAAAGAGTTCTACAACTTTTCATTATGAATGTTTTTGATCCGATGACAAATGGGAGAATTACAGGTAGTCTGTTTTCCAAAAATCAAAAAATCCAAAAAATTCAAAAACTCGGTTTTTTCTCTGGAGTTCCTTTTGCCCCCCAAAGAGTTCTACAACTTTTCATTATGAAAGTTTTTGATCCGATGACAAATGGGAGAATTACAGGTAGTCTGTTTTTCCAAAAATCAAAAAAATTAAAAAACTCGGTTTTTTTCTCTGGAGTTCCTTTTGCCCCCAAAGAGTTCTACAACTTTTCATTATGAAATTTTTTGATCCGATGACAAATGGGAGAATTACAGGTGGTCTGTTTTCCAAAAATCAAAAAATCAAAAAAATTCAAAAACTCGGTTTTTTCTCTGGAGTTGCTTTTGCACCTCAAAGAGTTCTACAACTTTCATCATGAAAGTTTTTGATCTTATGACAAATGGGAGAATTACAGGCAGTCTGTTTTTTCAAACATAAAAAAATTTTAAAAAATGAAATTTTTCTCTTGAGTTCCTTTTGCCTCCCAAAGAGTTCTACGACTTTTTATCATGAAAGTTTTTGATCCAATGACAAATGGGAGAATTACAGGTAGTCTGTTTTTCCAAAAATCAAAGAATCAAAAAAATTTCAAAAACTCGGTTTTTTCTCTGGAGTTCCTTTTGCCCCCCAAAGAGTTCTACAACTTTTCATTATGAATGTTTTTGATCCGATGACAAATGGGAGAATTACAGGTAGTCTGTTTTCCAAAAATCAAAAAATCAAAAAAATTCAAAAACTCGGTTTTTTCTCTGGAGTTGCTTTTGCACCTCAAAGAGTTCTACAACTTTCATCATGAAAGTTTTTGATCTTATGACAAATGGGAGAATTACAGGTAGTCTGTTTTCCAAAAATCAAAATATCCAAAAAATTCAAAAACTCGGTTTTTTCTCTGGAGTTCCTTTTGCCCCCCAAAGAGTTCTACAACTTTTCATTATGAATGTTTTTGATCCGATGAGAAATGGGAGAATTACAGGTAGTCTGTTTTTCCAAAAATCCAAAAATAAAAAAATTTCAAAAAATCGGTTTTTTCTCTGGAGTTAATTTTGCCCTCCAAAGAGTTCTACAACTTTTCATTATGAAAGTTTTTGATCCGATGACAAATAGGAAAATTACAGGTATTTTGTTTTTCCAAAAATCCAAAAATACAAAAATTTCAAATACTCGGTTTTATCTCTGGAGTTGCTTCTGCCTCCCAAAGAGTTCTACAACTTTTCATTATGAAAGTTTTTGATCCGATGACAAATGGGAGAATTACAGGTAGTCTGTTTTTCCAAAAATCAAAAAAATTAAAAAACTCGGTTTTTTTCTCTGGAGTTCCTTTTGCCCCCAAAGAGTTCTACAACTTTTCATTATGAAATTTTTTGATCCGATGACAAATGGGAGAATTACAGGTGGTCTGTTTTCCAAAAATCAAAAAATCAAAAAAATTCAAAAACTCGGTTTTTTCTCTGGAGTTGCTTTTGCACCTCAAAGAGTTCTACAACTTTCATCATGAAAGTTTTTGATCTTATGACAAATGGGAGAATTACAGGCAGTCTGTTTTTTCAAACATAAAAAAATTTTAAAAAATGAAATTTTTCTCTTGAGTTCCTTTTGCCTCCCAAAGAGTTCTACGACTTTTTATCATGAAAGTTTTTAATCCAATGACAAATGGGAGAATTACAGGTAGTCTGTTTTTCCAAAAATCAAAGAATCAAAAAAATTTCAAAAAATCGGTTTTTTCTCTGGAGTTACTTTTGCACCTCAAAGAGTTCTACAACTTTCATCATGAAAGTTTTTGATCTTATGACAAATGGGAGAATTACAGGTAGTCTGTTTTTCCAAACATCCAAAAATAAAAAAATTTCAAAAAATCGGTTTTTTCTCTGGAGTTACTTTTGCCCCCCAAAGAGTTCTACAACTTTTCACTATGAAAGTTTTTGATCCGATGACAAATAGGAAAATTACAGGTATTTTGTTTTTCCAAAAATCCAAAAATACAAAAATTTCAAATACTCGGTTTTATCTCTGGAGTTGCTTCTGCCTCCCAAAGAGTTCTACAACTTTTCATTATGAAAGTTTTTGATCCGATGACAAATGGGAGAATTACAGGTAGTCTGTTTTCCAAAAATCAAAAAATCCAAAAAATTCAAAAACTCGGTTTTTTCTCTGGAGTTCCTTTTGCCCCCCAAAGAGTTCTACAACTTTCATCATGAAAGTTTTTGATCTTATGACAAATGGGAGAATTACAGGCAGTCTGTTTTTTCAAACATAAAAAAATTTAAAAAAATGAAATTTTTCTCTTGAGTTCCTTTTGCCTCCCAAAGAGTTCTACGACTTTTTATCATGAAAGTTTTTGATCCAATGACAAATGGGAGAATTACAGGTAGTCTGTTTTTCCAAAAATCAAAGAATCAAAAAAATTTCAAAAACTCGGTTTTTTCTCTGGAGTTCGTTTTGCACCCCAAAATGTTCTATATATTTACATTATGAATGTTTTGGATCCGAGGACAAATAGGAGAGTTACAGCTAGTCTGTTTTTTGGAAAAATCAAAAAATTTCAAAAATTGGATTGTCGCTCTTCAGTTGCTATTGCCCCCCAAAGAATTCTACAACTTTTCATTATGAAAGTTTGTGGTCCGATGACAAATGGGAGAATTACAGGTAGTCTGTTTTTCCAAAAATCAAAAAAATTAAAAAACTCGGTTTTTTTCTCTGGAGTTCCTTTTGCCCCCAAAGAGTTCTACGACTTTTCATCATGAAAGTTTTTGATCCAATGACAAATGGGAGAATTACAGGTAGTCTGTTTTTCCAAAAATCAAAAAATCCAAAAAATTCAAAAACTCGGTTTTTTCTCTGGAGTTCCTTTTGCCCCCAAAAAGTTCTACAACTTTTCATTATGAAATTTTTTGATCCGATGACAAATGGGAGAATTACAGGTAGTCTGTTTTTCCAAAAATCCAAAAATAAAAAAATTTTAAAAAATCGGTTTTTTCTCTGGAGTTACTTTTGCCCCCCAAAGAGTTCTACAACTTTTCACTATGAAAGTTTTTGATCCGATGACAAATAGGAAAATTACAGGTATTTTGTTTTTCCAAAAATCCAAAAATACAAAAATTTCAAATACTCGGTTTTATCTCTGGAGTTGCTTCTGCCTTCCAAAGAGTTCTACAACTTTTCATTATGAAAGTTTTTGATCCGATGACAAATGGGAGAATTACAGGTAGTCTGTTTTTCCAAAAATCAAAAAATCAAAAAAATTCAAAAACTCGGTTTTTTCTCTGGAGTTGCTTTTGCACCTCAAAGAGTTCTACAACTTTCATCATGAAAGTTTTTGATCTTATGACAAATGGGAGAATTACAGGTAGTCTGTTTTTCCAAAAATCCAAAAATAAAAAAATTTCAAATACTCGGTTTTATCTCTGGAGTTGCTTCTGCCTCCCAAAGAGTTCTACAACTTTTCATTATGAAAGTTTTTGATCCGATGACAAATGGGAGAATTACAGGTAGTCTGTTTTTCCAAAAATCAAAAAAATTAAAAAACTCGGTTTTTTTCTCTGGAGTTCCTTTTGCCCCCAAAGAGTTCTACAACTTTTCATTATGAAATTTTTTGATCTTATGGCAAATGGGAGAATTACAGGTAGTCTGTTTTCCAAAAATCAAAAAATCAAAAAAATTCAAAAACTCGGTTTTTCTCTGGAGTTGCTTTTGCCCCTCAAAGAGTTCTACAACTTTTCATTATGAAAGTTTTTGATCTTATGGCAAATGGGAGAATTGCAGGCAGTCTGTTTTTTCAAACATAAAAAAATTTCAAAAAATCAAATTTTTCTCTTGAGTTCCTTTTGCCTCCCAATGAGTTCTA
Organism: Trichopria drosophilae; assembly: GCA_030407085.1. Lineage (NCBI taxonomy): Eukaryota > Metazoa > Arthropoda > Insecta > Hymenoptera > Diapriidae > Trichopria > Trichopria drosophilae. The sequence continues at coordinate 82,094,847 of CM059582.1, forward strand.
CAACTTTTCATTATGAAAGTTTTTGATCCGATGACAAATGGGAGAATTACAGGTAGTCTGTTTTCCAAAAATCAAAAAATCAAAAAAATTCAAAAACTCGGTTTTTTCTCTGGAGGTGCTTTTGCCCCTCAAAGAGTTCTACAACTTTTCATTATGAAATTTTTTGATCCGATGACAAATGGGAAAATTACAGGTAGTCTGTTTTCCAAAAATCAAAAAATCAAAAAAATTCAAAAACTCGGTTTTTTCGCTGGAGTTGCTTTTGCCCCTCAAAGAGTTCTACAACTTTTCATTATGAAAGTTTTTGATCTTATGACAAATGGGAGAATTACAGGCAGTCTGTTTTTTCCAAAAATCCAAAAATACAAAAATTTCAAAAACTCGGTTTTATCTCTGGAGTTGCTTCTGCCCCCCAAAGATTTCTACAACTTTTCATTATGAAAGTTTTTGATCCGACGACAAATGGGAGAATTACAGGTAGTCTGTTTTTCCAAAAATCAAAAAATCCAAAAAATTCAAAAACTCGGTTTTTTCTCTGGAGTTGCTTTTGCACCTCAAAGAGTTCTACAACTTTCATCATGAAAGTTTTTGATCTTATGACAAATGGGAGAATTACAGGCAGTCTGTTTTTTCAAACATAAAAAAATTTAAAAAAATGAAATTTTTCTCTTGAGTTCCTTTTGCCTCCCAAAGAGTTCTACGACTTTTCATCATGAAAGTTTTTGATCCAATGACAAATGGGAGAATTACAGGTAGTCTGTTTTTCCAAAAATCAAAGAATCAAAAAAATTCAAAAACTCGGTTTTTTCTCTGGAGTTCCTTTTGCCCCCCAAAGAGTTCTACAACTTTTCATTATGAAAGTTTTTGATCCGATGACAAATGGGAGAATTACAGGTAGTCTGTTTTTCCAAAAATCAAAGAATCAAAAAAATTCAAAAACTCGGTTTTTTCTCTGGAGTTCCTTTTGCCCCCCAAAGAGTTCTACAACTTTTTATCATGAAAGTTTTTGATCCAATGACAAATGGGAGAATTACAGGTAGTCTGTTTTTCAAAAATCAAAAAATCCAAAAAATTCAAAAACTCGGTTTTTTCTCTGGAGTTCCTTTTGCCCCCCAAAGAGTTCTACAACTTTTCATTATGAAAGTTTTTGATCCGATGACAAATGGGAGAATTACAGGTAGTCTGTTTTCCAAAAATCAAAAAATCCAAAAAATTCAAAAACTCGGTTTTTTCTCTGGAGTTCCTTTTGCCCCCCAAAGAGTTCTACAACTTTCATCATGAAAGATTTTGATCTTATGACAAATGGGAGAATTACAGGTAGTCTGTTTTTCCAAAAATCCAAAAATAAAAAAATTTCAAAAAATCGGTTTTTTCTCTGGAGTTACTTTTGCCCCCCAAAGAGTTCTACAACTTTTCACTATGAAAGTTTTTGATCCGATGACAAATAGGAAAATTACAGGTATTTTGTTTTTCCAAAAATCCAAAAATACAAAAATTTCAAATACTCGGTTTTATCTCTGGAGTTGCTTCTGCCTCCCAAAGAGTTCTACAACTTTTCATTATGAAAGTTTTTGATCCGATGACAAATGGGAGAATTACAGGTAGTCTGTTTTTCCAAAAATCAAAAAAATTAAAAAACTCGTTTTTTTCTCTGGAGTTCCTTTTGCCCCCAAAGAGTTCTACAACTTTTCATTATGAAATTTTTTGATCCGATGACAAATGGGAGATTTACAGGTATTCTGTTTTCCAAAAATCAAAAAATCAAAAAAATTCAAAAACTCGGTTTTTTCTCTGGAGTTGCTTTTGCACCTCAAAGAGTTCTACAACTTTCATCATGAAAGTTTTTGATCTTATGACAAATGGGAGAATTACAGGCAGTCTGTTTTTTCAAACATAAAAAAATTTAAAAAAATGAAATTTTTCTCTTGAGTTCCTTTTGCCTCCCAAAGAGTTCTACGACTTTTCATCATGAAAGTTTTTGATCCAATGACAAATGGGAGAATTACAGGTAGTCTGTTTTTCCAAAAATCAAAGAATCAAAAAAATTCAAAAACTCGGTTTTTTCTCTGGAGTTCCTTTTGCCCCCCAAAGAGTTCTACAACTTTTCATTATGAAAGTTTTTGATCCGATGACAAATGGGAGAATTACAGGTATTTTGTTTTTCCAAAAATCCAAAAATACAAAAATTTCAAATACTCGGTTTTATCTCTGGAGTTGCTTCTGCCTCCCAAAGAGTTCTACAACTTTTCATTATGAAAGTTTTTGATCCGATGACAAATGGGAGAATTACAGGTAGTCTGTTTTCCAAAAATCAAAAAATCCAAAAAATTCAAAAACTCGGTTTTTTCTCTGGAGTTCCTTTTGCCCCCAAAGAGTTCTACAACTTTCATCATGAAAGTTTTTGATCTTATGACAAATGGGAGAATTACAGGCAGTCTGTTTTTTCAAACATAAAAAAAAAAAAATGAAATTTTTCTCTTGAGTTCCTTTTGCCTCCCAAAGAGTTCTACGACTTTTTATCATGAAAGTTTTTGATCCAATGACAAATGGGAGAATTACAGGTAGTCTGTTTTTCCAAAAATCAAAGAATCAAAAAAATTTCAAAAAATCGGTTTTTTCTCTGGAGTTACTTTTGCCCCCCAAAGAGTTCTGCAACTTTTCATTATGAAAGTTTTTGATCCGATGACAAATAGGAAAATTACAGGTATTTTGTTTTTCCAAAAATCCAAAAATACAAAAATTTCAAATACTCGGTTTTATCTCTGGAGTTGCTTCTGCCTCCCAAAGAGTTCTACAACTTTTCATTATGAAAGTTTTTGATCCGATGACAAATGGGAGAATTACAGGTAGTCTGTTTTTCCAAAAATCAAAAAATCAAAAAAATTCAAAAACTCGGTTTTTTCTCTGGAGTTGCTTTTGCACCTCAAAGAGTTCTACAACTTTCATCATGAAAGTTTTTGATCTTATGACAAATGGGAGAATTACAGGCAGTCTGTTTTTTCAAACATAAAAAAATTTAAAAAAATGAAATTTTTCTCTTGAGTTCCTTTTGCCTCCCAAAGAGTTCTACGACTTTTCATCATGAAAGTTTTTGATCCAATGACAAATGGGAGAATTACAGGTAGTCTGTTTTTCCAAAAATCAAAGAATCAAAAAAATTCAAAAACTCGGTTTTTTCTCTGGAGTTCCTTTTGCCCCCCAAAGAGTTCTACAACTTTTCATTATGAAAGTTTTTGATCCGATGACAAATGGGAGAATTACAGGTAGTCTGTTTTTCCAAAAATCAAAGAATCAAAAAAATTCAAAAACTCGGTTTTTTCTCTGGAGTTCCTTTTGCCCCCCAAAGAGTTCTACAACTTTTTATCATGAAAGTTTTTGATCCAATGACAAATGGGAGAATTACAGGTAGTCTGTTTTTCAAAAATCAAAAAATCCAAAAAATTCAAAAACTCGGTTTTTTCTCTGGAGTTGCTTTTGCCCCTCAAAGAGTTCTACAACTTTTCATTATGAAAGTTTTTGATCCGATGACAAATGGGAGAATTACAGGTAGTCTGTTTTTCCAAAAATCAAAAAATCAAAAAAATTCAAAAACTCGGTTTTTTCTCTGGAGTTCCTTTTGCCCCCCAAAGAGTTCTACAACTTTCATCATGAAAGATTTTGATCTTATGACAAATGGGAGAATTACAGGTAGTCTGTTTTTCCAAAAATCCAAAAATAAAAAAATTTCAAAAAATCGGTTTTTTCTCTGGAGTTACTTTTGCCCCCCAAAGAGTTCTACAACTTTTCACTATGAAAGTTTTTGATCCGATGACAAATAGGAAAATTACAGGTATTTTGTTTTTCCAAAAATCCAAAAATACAAAAATTTCAAATACTCGGTTTTATCTCTGGAGTTGCTTCTGCCTCCCAAAGAGTTCTACAACTTTTCATTATGAAAGTTTTTGATCCGATGACAAATGGGAGAATTACAGGTAGTCTGTTTTTCCAAAAATCAAAAAAATTAAAAAACTCGTTTTTTTCTCTGGAGTTCCTTTTGCCCCCAAAGAGTTCTACAACTTTTCATTATGAAATTTTTTGATCCGATGACAAATGGGAGATTTACAGGTATTCTGTTTTCCAAAAATCAAAAAATCAAAAAAATTCAAAAACTCGGTTTTTTCTCTGGAGTTGCTTTTGCACCTCAAAGAGTTCTACAACTTTCATCATGAAAGTTTTTGATCTTATGACAAATGGGAGAATTACAGGCAGTCTGTTTTTTCAAACATAAAAAAATTTAAAAAAATGAAATTTTTCTCTTGAGTTCCTTTTGCCTCCCAAAGAGTTCTACGACTTTTCATCATGAAAGTTTTTGATCCAATGACAAATGGGAGAATTACAGGTAGTCTGTTTTTCCAAAAATCAAAGAATCAAAAAAATTCAAAAACTCGGTTTTTTCTCTGGAGTTCCTTTTGCCCCCCAAAGAGTTCTACAACTTTTCATTATGAAAGTTTTTGATCCGATGACAAATGGGAGAATTACAGGTATTTTGTTTTTCCAAAAATCCAAAAATACAAAAATTTCAAATACTCGGTTTTATCTCTGGAGTTGCTTCTGCCTCCCAAAGAGTTCTACAACTTTTCATTATGAAAGTTTTTGATCCGATGACAAATGGGAGAATTACAGGTAGTCTGTTTTCCAAAAATCAAAAAATCCAAAAAATTCAAAAACTCGGTTTTTTCTCTGGAGTTCCTTTTGCCCCCCAAAGAGTTCTACAACTTTCATCATGAAAGTTTTTGATCTTATGACAAATGGGAGAATTACAGGCAGTCTGTTTTTTCAAACATAAAAAAATTTAAAAAAATGAAATTTTTCTCTTGAGTTCCTTTTGCCTCCCAAAGAGTTCTACGACTTTTTATCATGAAAGTTTTTGATCCAATGACAAATGGGAGAATTACAGGTAGTCTGTTTTTCCAAAAATCAAAGAATCAAAAAAATTTCAAAAAATCGGTTTTTTCTCTGGAGTTACTTTTGCCCCCCAAAGAGTTCTGCAACTTTTCATTATGAAAGTTTTTGATCCGATGACAAATAGGAAAATTACAGGTATTTTGTTTTTCCAAAAATCCAAAAATACAAAAATTTCAAATACTCGGTTTTATCTCTGGAGTTGCTTCTGCCTCCCAAAGAGTTCTACAACTTTTCATTATGAAAGTTTTTGATCCGATGACAAATGGGAGAATTACAGGTAGTCTGTTTTTCCAAAAATCAAAAAAATTAAAAAACTCGGTTTTTTTCTCTGGAGTTCCTTTTGCCCCCAAAGAGTTCTACGACTTTTCATCATGAAAGTTTTTGATCCAATGACAAATGGGAGAATTACAGGTAGTCTGTTTTTCCAAAAATCAAAAAATCCAAAAAATTCAAAAACTCGGTTTTTTCTCTGGAGTTCCTTTTGCCCCCCAAAGAGTTCTACAACTTTCATCATGAAAGTTTTTGATCTTATGACAAATGGGAGAATTACAGGTAGTCTGTTTTTCCAAAAATCCAAAAATAAAAAAATTTCAAAAAATCGGTTTTTTCTCTGGAGTTACTTTTGCCCCCCAAAGAGTTCTACAACTTTTCATTATGAAAGTTTTTGATCCGATGACAAATGGGAGAATTACAGGTAGTCTGTTTTTCCAAAAATCCAAAAATAAAAAAATTTCAAAAAATCGGTTTTTTCTCTGGAGTTACTTTTGCCCCCCAAAGAGTTCTACAACTTTTCACTATGAAAGTTTTTGATCCGATGACAAATAGGAAAATTACAGGTATTTTGTTTTTCCAAAAATCCAAAAATACAAAAATTTCAAATACTCGGTTTTATCTCTGGAGTTGCTTCTGCCTCCCAAAGAGTTCTACAACTTTTCATTATGAAAGTTTTTGATCCGATGACAAATGGGAGAATTACAGGTAGTCTGTTTTTCCAAAAATCAAAAAAATTAAAAAACTCGGTTTTTTTCTCTGGAGTTCCTTTTGCCCCCAAAAAGTTCTACAACTTTTCATTATGAAATTTTTTGATCCGATGACAAATGGGAGAATTACAGGTAGTCTGTTTTTCCAAAAATCCAAAAATAAAAAAATTTCAAAAAATCGGTTTTTTCTCTGGAGTTACTTTTGCCCCCCAAAGAGTTCTACAACTTTTCACTATGAAAGTTTTTGATCCGATGACAAATAGGAAAATTACAGGTATTTTGTTTTTCCAAAAATCCAAAAATACAAAAATTTCAAATACTCGGTTTTATCTCTGGAGTTGCTTCTGCCTTCCAAAGAGTTCTACAACTTTTCATTATGAAAGTTTTTGATCCGATGACAAATGGGAGAATTACAGGTAGTCTGTTTTTCCAAAAATCAAAAAATCAAAAAAATTCAAAAACTCGGTTTTTTCTCTGGAGTTGCTTTTGCACCTCAAAGAGTTCTACAACTTTCATCATGAAAGTTTTTGATCTTATGACAAATGGGAGAATTACAGGTAGTCTGTTTTTCCAAAAATCCAAAAATAAAAAAATTTCAAATACTCGGTTTTATCTCTGGAGTTGCTTCTGCCTCCCAAAGAGTTCTACAACTTTTCATTATGAAAGTTTTTGATCCGATGACAAATGGGAGAATTACAGGTAGTCTGTTTTTCCAAAAATCAAAAAAATTAAAAAACTCGGTTTTTTTCTCTGGAGTTCCTTTTGCCCCCAAAGAGTTCTACAACTTTTCATTATGAAATTTTTTGATCCGATGACAAATGGGAGAATTACAGGTAGTCTGTTTTCCAAAAATCAAAAAATCAAAAAAATTCAAAAACTCGGTTTTTTCTCTGGAGTTGCTTTTGCACCTCAAAGAGTTCTACAACTTTCATCATGAAAGTTTTTGATCTTATGACAAATGGGAGAATTCAGGCAGTCTGTTTTTTCAAACATAAAAAAATTTAAAAAAATGAAATTTTTCTCTTGAGTTCCTTTTGCCTCCCAAAGAGTTCTACGACTTTTCATCATGAAAGTTTTTGATCCAATGACAAATGGGAGAATTACAGGTAGTCTGTTTTTCCAAAAATCAAAGAATCAAAAAAATTCAAAAACTCGGTTTTTTCTCTGGAGTTCCTTTTGCCCCCCAAAGAGTTCTACAACTTTTCATTATGACATTTTTTGATCCGATGACAAATGGGAGAATTACAGGTAGTCTGTTTTCCAAAAATCAAAAAATCAAAAAAATTCAAAAACTCGGTTTTTTCTCTGGAGTTGCTTTTGCACCTCAAAGAGTTCTACAACTTTCATCATGAAAGTTTTTGATCTTATGACAAATGGGAGAATTACAGGTAGTCTGTTTTTCCAAAAATCCAAAAATAAAAAAATTTCAAATACTCGGTTTTATCTCTGGAGTTGCTTCTGCCTCCCAAAGAGTTCTACAACTTTTCATTATGAAAGTTTTTGATCCGATGACAAATGGGAGAATTACAGGTAGTCTGTTTTTCCAAAAATCAAAAAATCAAAAAAATTCAAAAACTCGGTTTTTTCTCTGGAGTTGCTTTTGCACCTCAAAGAGTTCTACAACTTTCATCATGAAAGTTTTTGATCTTATGACAAATGGGAGAATTACAGGCAGTCTGTTTTTTCAAACATAAAAAAATTTAAAAAAATGAAATTTTTCTCTTGAGTTCCTTTTGCCTCCCAAAGAGTTCTACGACTTTTCATCATGAAAGTTTTTGATCCAATGACAAATGGGAGAATTACAGGTAGTCTGTTTTTCCAAAAATCAAAGAATCAAAAAAATTCAAAAACTCGGTTTTTTCTCTGGAGTTCCTTTTGCCCCCCAAAGAGTTCTACAACTTTTCATTATGAAAGTTTTTGATCCGATGACAAATGGGAGAATTACAGGTAGTCTGTTTTCCAAAAATCAAAAAATCCAAAAAATTCAAAAACTCGGTTTTTTCTCTGGAGTTCCTTTTGCCCCCCAAAGAGTTCTACAACTTTCATCATGAAAGTTTTTGATCTTATGACAAATGGGAGAATTACAGGCAGTCTGTTTTTTCAAACATAAAAAAATTTAAAAAAATGAAATTTTTCTCTTGAGTTCCTCTTGCCTCCCAAAGAGTTCTACGACTTTTTATCATGAAAGTTTTTGATCCAATGACAAATGGGAGAATTACAGGTAGTCTGTTTTTCAAAAATCAAAAAATCCAAAAAATTCAAAAACTCGGTTTTTTCTCTGGAGTTCCTTTTGCCCCCCAAAGAGTTCTACAACTTTTCATTATGAAAGTTTTTGATCCGATGACAAATGGGAGAATTACAGGTAGTCTGTTTTCCAAAAATCAAAAAATCCAAAAAATTCAAAAACTCGGTTTTTTCTCTGGAGTTCCTTTTGCCCCCCAAAGAGTTCTACAACTTTCATCATGAAAGATTTTGATCTTATGACAAATGGGAGAATTACAGGTAGTCTGTTTTTCCAAAAATCCAAAAATAAAAAAATTTCAAAAAATCGGTTTTTTCTCTGGAGTTACTTTTGCCCCCCAAAGAGTTCTACAACTTTTCCCTATGAAAGTTTTTGATCCGATGACAAATAGGAAAATTACAGGTATTTTGTTTTTCCAAAAATCCAAAAATACAAAAATTTCAAATACTCGGTTTTATCTCTGGAGTTGCTTCTGCCTCCCAAAGAGTTCTACAACTTTTCATTATGAAAGTTTTTGATCCGATGACAAATGGGAGAATTACAGGTAGTCTGTTTTTCCAAAAATCAAAAAAATTAAAAAACTCGTTTTTTTTCTCTGGAGTTCCTTTTGCCCCCAAAGAGTTCTACAACTTTTCATTATGAAAGTTTTTGATCCAATGACAAATGGGAGAATTACAGGTAGTCTGTTTTTCCAAAAATCAAAGAATCAAAAAAATTCAAAAACTCGGTTTTTTCTCTGGAGTTCCTTTTGCCCCCCAAAGAGTTCTACAACTTTTCATTATGAAAGTTTTTGATCCGATGACAAATGGGAGAATTACAGGTATTTTGTTTTTCCAAAAATCCAAAAATACAAAAATTTCAAATACTCGGTTTTATCTCTGGAGTTGCTTCTGCCTCCCAAAGAGTTCTACAACTTTTCATTATGAAAGTTTTTGATCCGATGACAAATGGGAGAATTACAGGTAGTCTGTTTTCCAAAAATCAAAAAATCCAAAAAATTCAAAAACTCGGTTTTTTCTCTGGAGTTCCTTTTGCCCCCCAAAGAGTTCTACAACTTTCATCATGAAAGTTTTTGATCTTATGACAAATGGGAGAATTACAGGCAGTCTGTTTTTTCAAACATAAAAAAATTTAAAAAAATGAAATTTTTCTCTTGAGTTCCTTTTGCCTCCCAAAGAGTTCTACGACTTTTTATCATGAAAGTTTTTGATCCAATGACAAATGGGAGAATTACAGGTAGTCTGTTTTTCCAAAAATCAAAGAATCAAAAAAATTTCAAAAAATCGGTTTTTTCTCTGGAGTTACTTTTGCCCCCCAAAGAGTTCTGCAACTTTTCATTATGAAAGTTTTTGATCCGATGACAAATAGGAAAATTACAGGTATTTTGTTTTTCCAAAAATCCAAAAATACAAAAATTTCAAATACTCGGTTTTATCTCTGGAGTTGCTTCTGCCTCCCAAAGAGTTCTACAACTTTTCATTATGAAAGTTTTTGATCCGATGACAAATGGGAGAATTACAGGTAGTCTGTTTTTCCAAAAATCAAAAAAATTAAAAAACTCGGTTTTTTTCTCTGGAGTTCCTTTTGCCCCCAAAGAGTTCTACGACTTTTCATCATGAAAGTTTTTGATCCAATGACAAATGGGAGAATTACAGGTAGTCTGTTTTTCCAAAAATCAAAAAATCCAAAAAATTCAAAAACTCGGTTTTTTCTCTGGAGTTCCTTTTGCCCCCCAAAGAGTTCTACAACTTTCATCATGAAAGTTTTTGATCTTATGACAAATGGGAGAATTACAGGTAGTCTGTTTTTCCAAAAATCCAAAAATAAAAAAATTTCAAAAAATCGGTTTTTTCTCTGGAGTTACTTTTGCCCCCCAAAGAGTTCTACAACTTTTCATTATGAAAGTTTTTGATCCGATGACAAATGGGAGAATTACAGGTAGTCTGTTTTTCCAAAAATCCAAAAATAAAAAAATTTCAAAAAATCGGTTTTTTCTCTGGAGTTACTTTTGCCCCCCAAAGAGTTCTACAACTTTTCACTATGAAAGTTTTTGATCCGATGACAAATAGGAAAATTACAGGTATTTTGTTTTTCCAAAAATCCAAAAATACAAAAATTTCAAATACTCGGTTTTATCTCTGGAGTTGCTTCTGCCTCCCAAAGAGTTCTACAACTTTTCATTATGAAAGTTTTTGATCCGATGACAAATGGGAGAATTACAGGTAGTCTGTTTTTCCAAAAATCAAAAAAATTAAAAAACTCGGTTTTTTTCTCTGGAGTTCCTTTTGCCCCCAAAAAGTTCTACAACTTTTCATTATGAAATTTTTTGATCCGATGACAAATGGGAGAATTACAGGTAGTCTGTTTTTCCAAAAATCCAAAAATAAAAAAATTTCAAAAAATCGGTTTTTTCTCTGGAGTTACTTTTGCCCCCCAAAGAGTTCTACAACTTTTCACTATGAAAGTTTTTGATCCGATGACAAATAGGAAAATTACAGGTATTTTGTTTTTCCAAAAATCCAAAAATACAAAAATTTCAAATACTCGGTTTTATCTCTGGAGTTGCTTCTGCCTTCCAAAGAGTTCTACAACTTTTCATTATGAAAGTTTTTGATCCGATGACAAATGGGAGAATTACAGGTAGTCTGTTTTTCCAAAAATCAAAAAATCAAAAAAATTCAAAAACTCGGTTTTTTCTCTGGAGTTGCTTTTGCACCTCAAAGAGTTCTACAACTTTCATCATGAAAGTTTTTGATCTTATGACAAATGGGAGAATTACAGGTAGTCTGTTTTTCCAAAAATCCAAAAATAAAAAAATTTCAAATACTCGGTTTTATCTCTGGAGTTGCTTCTGCCTCCCAAAGAGTTCTACAACTTTTCATTATGAAAGTTTTTGATCCGATGACAAATGGGAGAATTACAGGTATTTTGTTTTTCCAAAAATCCAAAAATACAAAAATTTCAAATACTCGGTTTTATCTCTGGAGTTGCTTCTGCCTCCCAAAGAGTTCTACAACTTTTCATTATGAAAGTTTTTGATCCGATGACAAATGGGAGAATTACAGGTATTTTGTTTTCCCAAAATTCAAAAATTAAAAAAATTCAAACACTCGGTTTTTTCTCTGGAGTTGCTTTTGCACCTCAAAGAGTTCTACAACTTTCATCATGAAAGTTTTTGATCTTATGACAAATGGGAGAATTCAGGCAGTCTGTTTTTTCAAACATAAAAAAATTTAAAAAAATGAAATTTTTCTCTTGAGTTCCTTTTGCCTCCCAAAGAGTTCTACGACTTTTCATCATGAAAGTTTTTGATCCAATGACAAATGAGAGAATTACAGGTAGTCTGTTTTTCCAAACATCAAAGAATCAAAAAAATTCAAAAACTCGGTTTTTTCTCTGGAGTTCCTTTTGCCCCCCAAAGAGTTCTACAACTTTTCATTATGACATTTTTTGATCCGATGACAAATGGGAGAATTACAGGTAGTCTGTTTTCCAAAAATCAAAAAATTAAAAAAATTCAAAACTCGGTTTTTTCTCTGGAGTTGCTTTTGCACCTCAAAGAGTTCTACAACTTTCATCATGAAAGTTTTTGATCTTATGACAAATGGGAGAATTACAGGTAGTCTGTTTTTCCAAAAATCCAAAAATAAAAAAATTTCAAATACTCGGTTTTATCTCTGGAGTTGCTTCTGCCTCCCAAAGAGTTCTACAACTTTTCATTATGAAAGTTTTTGATCCGATGACAAATGGGAGAATTACAGGTAGTCTGTTTTTCCAAAAATCAAAAAATCAAAAAAATTCAAAAACTCGGTTTTTTCTCTGGAGTTGCTTTTGCACCTCAAAGAGTTCTACAACTTTCATCATGAAAGTTTTTGATCTTATGACAAATGGGAGAATTACAGGCAGTCTGTTTTTTCAAACATAAAAAAATTTAAAAAAATGAAATTTTTCTCTTGAGTTCCTTTTGCCTCCCAAAGAGTTCTACGACTTTTCATCATGAAAGTTTTTGATCCAATGACAAATGGGAGAATTACAGGTAGTCTGTTTTTCCAAAAATCAAAGAATCAAAAAAATTCAAAAACTCGGTTTTTTCTCTGGAGTTCCTTTTGCCCCCCAAAGAGTTCTACAACTTTTCATTATGAAAGTTTTTGATCCGATGACAAATGGGAGAATTACAGGTAGTCTGTTTTCCAAAAATCAAAAAATCCAAAAAATTCAAAAACTCGGTTTTTTCTCTGGAGTTCCTTTTGCCCCCCAAAGAGTTCTACAACTTTCATCATGAAAGTTTTTGATCTTATGACAAATGGGAGAATTACAGGCAGTCTGTTTTTTCAAACATAAAAAAATTTAAAAAAATGAAATTTTTCTCTTGAGTTCCTTTTGCCTCCCAAAGAGTTCTACGACTTTTTATCATGAAAGTTTTTGATCCAATGACAAATGGGAGAATTACAGGTAGTCTGTTTTTCAAAAATCAAAAAATCCAAAAAATTCAAAAACTCGGTTTTTTCTCTGGAGTTCCTTTTGCCCCCCAAAGAGTTCTACAACTTTTCATTATGAAAGTTTTTGATCCGATGACAAATGGGAGAATTACAGGTAGTCTGTTTTCCAAAAATCAAAAAATCCAAAAAATTCAAAAACTCGGTTTTTTCTCTGGAGTTCCTTTTGCCCCCCAACGAGTTCTACAACTTTCATCATGAAAGATTTTGATCTTATGACAAATGGGAGAATTACAGGTAGTCTGTTTTTCCAAAAATCCAAAAATAAAAAAATTTCAAAAAATCGGTTTTTTCTCTGGAGTTACTTTTGCCCCCCAAAGAGTTCTACAACTTTTCACTATGAAAGTTTTTGATCCGATGACAAATAGGAAAATTACAGGTATTTTGTTTTTCCAAAAATCCAAAAATACAAAAATTTCAAATACTCGGTTTTATCTCTGGAGTTGCTTCTGCCTCCCAAAGAGTTCTACAACTTTTCATTATGAAAGTTTTTGATCCGATGACAAATGGGAGAATTACAGGTAGTCTGTTTTTCCAAAAATCAAAAAAATTAAAAAACTCGTTTTTTTTCTCTGGAGTTCCTTTTGCCCCCAAAGAGTTCTACAACTTTTCATTATGAAATTTTTTGATCCGATGACAAATGGGAGATTTACAGGTATTCTGTTTTCCAAAAATCAATAAATCAAAAAAATTCAAAAACTCGGTTTTTTCTCTGGAGTTGCTTTTGCACCTCAAAGAGTTCTACAACTTTCATCATGAAAGTTTTTGATCTTATGACAAATGGGAGAATTACAGGCAGTCTGTTTTTTCAAACATAAAAAAATTTAAAAAAATGAAATTTTTCTCTTGAGTTCCTTTTGCCTCCCAAAGAGTTCTACGACTTTTCATCATGAAAGTTTTTGATCCAATGACAAATGGGAGAATTACAGGTAGTCTGTTTTTCCAAAAATCAAAGAATCAAAAAAATTCAAAAACTCGGTTTTTTCTCTGGAGTTCCTTTTGCCCCCCAAAGAGTTCTACAACTTTTCATTATGAAAGTTTTTGATCCGATGACAAATGGGAGAATTACAGGTATTTTGTTTTTCCAAAAATCCAAAAATACAAAAATTTCAAATACTCGGTTTTATCTCTGGAGTTGCTTCTGCCTCCCAAAGAGTTCTACAACTTTTCATTATGAAAGTTTTTGATCCGATGACAAATGGGAGAATTACAGGTAGTCTGTTTTTCCAAAAATCAAAAAAATTAAAAAACTCGGTTTTTTTCTCTGGAGTTCCTTTTGCCCCCAAAGAGTTCTACAACTTTTCATTATGAAATTTTTTGATCCGATGACAAATGGGAGAATTACAGGTAGTCTGTTTTCCAAAAATCAAAAAATCAAAAAAATTCAAAAACTCGGTTTTTTCTCTGGAGTTGCTTTTGCACCTCAAAGAGTTCTACAACTTTCATCATGAAAGTTTTTGATCTTATGACAAATGGGAGAATTACAGGCAGTCTGTTTTTTCAAACATAAAAAAATTTAAAAAAATGAAATTTTTCTCTTGAGTTCCTTTTGCCTCCCAAAGAGTTCTACGACTTTTCATTATGAAATTTTTTTATCCGATGACAAATGGGAGAATTACAGGTAGTCTGTTTTCCAAAAATCAAAAAATCAAAAAAATTCAAAAACTCGGTATTTTCTCTGGAGTTGCTTTTGCACCCCAAAGAGTTCTACAACTTTTCATTATGAATGTTTTTGATCCGATGAGAAATGGGAGAATTACAGGTAGTCTGTTTTCCAAAAATCAAAAAATCAAAAAAATTCAAAAACTCGGTTTTTTCTCTGGAGTTGCTTTTGCACCTCAAAGAGTTCTACAACTTTCATCATGAAAGTTATTGATCTTATGACAAATGGGAGAATTACAGGCAGTCTGTTTTTCCAAAAATCAAAGAATAAAAAAATTTCAAAAAATCGGTTTTTTCTCTGGAGTTCCTTTTGCCTCCCAAAGAGTTCTACGACTTTTCATTATGAAATTTTTTTATCCGATGACAAATGGGAGAATTACAGGTAGTCTGTTTTCCAAAAATCAAAAAATCAAAAAAATTCAAAAACTCGGTTTTTTCTCTCGAGTTGCTTTTGCACCCCAAAGAGTTCTACAACTTTTCATTATGAATGTTTTTGATCCGATGAGAAATGGGAGAATTACAGGTAGTCTGTTTTCCAAAAATCAAAAAATCAAAAAAATTCAAAAACTCGGTTTTTTCTCTGGAGTTGCTTTTGCACCTCAAAGAGTTCTACAACTTTCATCATGAAAGTTTTTGATCTTATGACAAATGGGAGAATTACAGGCAGTCTGTTTTTTCAAACATAAAAAAATTTAAAAAAATGAAATTTTTCTCTTGAGTTCCTTTTGCCTCCCAAAGAGTTCTACGACTTTTCATCATGAAAGTTTTTGATCCAATGACAAATGGGAGAATTACAGGTAGTCTGTTTTCCAAAAATCAAAAAATCCAAAAAATTCAAAAACTCGGTTTTTTCTCTGGAGTTCCTTTTGCCCCCCAAAGAGTTCTACAACTTTTCATTATGAAGGTTTTTGATCCGATGAGAAATGGGAGAATTACAGGTAGTCTGTTTTCCAAAAATCAAAAAATCCAAAAAATTCAAAAACTAGGTTTTTTCTTTGGAGTTTCTTTTGCCCCCCAAAAGAGTTCTACAACTTTGCCTTATGAAAGTTTTTGATCTGATGACAAATAGGAGAATTACAGGCAGTCTGTTTTTTCCAAAAATAAAAAAATTTCAAAAATTTCAAAAAATCAAATTTTTCTCTGGAGTTGCTTTTGCCCCCCAAAGAGTTCTACAACTTTTCATTATGAAAGTTTTTGATCCGATGACAAATGGGAGAATTACAGGTAGTCTGTTTTTCCAAAAATCCAAAAATAAAAAAATTTCAAAAAATCGGTTTTTTCTCTGGAGTTACTTTTGCCCCCCAAAGAGTTCTACAACTTTTCATTATGAAAGTTTTTGATCCGATGACAAATAGGAAAATTACAGGTATTTTGTTTTTCCAAAAATCCAAAAATACAAAAATTTCAAATACTCGGTTTTATCTCTGGAGTTGCTTCTGCCTCCCAAAGAGTTCTACAACTTTTCATTATGAAAGTTTTTGATCCGATGACAAATGGGAGAATTACAGGTAGTCTGTTTTTCCAAAAATCAAAAAAATTAAAAAACTCGGTTTTTTTCTCTGGAGTTCCTTTTGCCCCCAAAGAGTTCTACAACTTTTCATTATGAAATTTTTTGATCCGATGACAAATGGGAGAATTACAGGTAGTCTGTTTTCCAAAAATCAAAAAATCAAAAAAATTCAAAAACTCGGTTTTTTCTCTGGAGTTGCTTTTGCACCTCAAAGAGTTCTACAACTTTCATCATGAAAGTTTTTGATCTTATGACAAATGGGAGAATTACAGGCAGTCTGTTTTTTCAAACATAAAAAAATTTAAAAAAATGAAATTTTTCTCTTGAATTCCTTTTGCCTCCCAAAGAGTTCTACGACTTTTCATTATGAAACTTTTTTATCCGATGACAAATGGGAGAATTACAGGTAGTCTGTTTTCCAAAAATCAAAAAATCAAAAAAATTCAAAAACTCGGTATTTTCTCTGGAGTTGCTTTTGCACCCCAAAGAGTTCTACAACTTTTCATTATGAATGTTTTTGATCCGATGAGAAATGGGAGAATTACAGGTAGTCTGTTTTCCAAAAATCAAAAAATCAAAAAAATTCAAAAACTCGGTTTTTTCTCTGGAGTTGCTTTTGCACCTCAAAGAGTTCTACAACTTTCATCATGAAAGTTATTGATCTTATGACAAATGGGAGAATTACAGGCAGTCTGTTTTTCCAAAAATCAAAGAATAAAAAAATTTCAAAAAATCGGTTTTTTCTCTGGAGTTCCTTTTGCCTCCCAAAGAGTTCTACGACTTTTCATTATGAAATTTTTTTATCCGATGACAAATGGGAGAATTACAGGTAGTCTGTTTTCCAAAAATCAAAAAATCAAAAAAATTAAAAAACTCGGTTTTTTCTCTCGAGTTGCTTTTGCACCCCAAAGAGTTCTACAACTTTTCATTATGAATGTTTTTGATCCGATGAGAAATGGGAGAATTACAGGTAGTCTGTTTTCCAAAAATCAAAAAATCAAAAAAATTCAAAAACTCGGTTTTTTCTCTGGAGTTGCTTTTGCACCTCAAAGAGTTCTACAACTTTCATCATGAAAGTTTTTGATCTTATGACAAATGGGAGAATTACAGGCAGTCTGTTTTTTCAAACATAAAAAAATTTAAAAAAATGAAATTTTTCTCTTGAGTTCCTTTTGCCTCCCAAAGAGTTCTACGACTTTTCATCATGAAAGTTTTTGATCCAATGACAAATGGGAGAATTACAGGTAGTCTGTTTTCCAAAAATCAAAAAATCCAAAAAATTCAAAAACTCGGTTTTTTCTCTCTGGAGTTCCTTTTGCCCCCCAAAGAGTTCTACAACTTTTCATTATGAAGGTTTTTGATCCGATGAGAAATGGGAGAATTACAGGTAGTCTGTTTTCCAAAAATCAAAAAATCCAAAAAATTCAAAAACTAGGTTTTTTCTTTGGAGTTTCTTTTGCCCCCCAAAAGAGTTCTACAACTTTGCCTTATGAAAGTTTTTGATCTGATGACAAATAGGAGAATTACAGGCAGTCTGTTTTTTCAAACATAAAAAAATTTAAAAAAATGAAATTTTTCTCTTGAGTTCCTTTTGCCTCCCAAAGAGTTCTACGACTTTTCATTATGAAATTTTTTTTGATCCGATGACAAATGGGAGAATTACAGGTAGTCTGTTTTCCAAAAATCAAAAAATCAAAAAAATTCAAAAACTCGGTATTTTCTCTGGAGTTGCTTTTGCACCCCAAAGAGTTCTACAACTTTTCATTATGAATGTTTTTGATCCGATGAGAAATGGGAGAATTACAGGTAGTCTGTTTTCCAAAAATCAAAAAATCAAAAAAATTCAAAAACTCGGTTTTTTCTCTGGAGTTGCTTTTGCACCTCAAAGAGTTCTACAACTTTCATCATGAAAGTTTGTGATCTTATGACAAATGGGAGAATTACAGGTAGTCTGTTTTTCCAAAAATCCAAAAATAAAAAAATTTCAAAAAATCGGTTTTTTCTCTGGAGTTACTTTTGCCCCCCAAAGAGTTCTACAACTTTTCATTATGAAAGTTTTTGATCCGATGACAAATGGGAGAATTACAGGTAGTCTGTTTTTTCCAAAAATCAAAAAAATTAAAAAACTCGGTTTTTTTCTCTGGAGTTCCTTTTGCCCCCAAAGAGTTCTACAACTTTTCATTATGAAAGTTTTTGATCCAATGACAAATGGGAGAATTACAGGTAGTCTGTTTTTCCAAAAATCAAAGAATCAAAAAAATTTCAAAAAATCGGTTTTTTCTCTGGAGTTACTTTTGCCCCCCAAAAAGTTCTACAACTTTTCACTATGAAAGTTTTTGATCCGATAACAAATAGGAAAATTACAGGTAGTCTGTTTTTCCAAAAATCCAAAAATACAAAAATTTCAAAAACTCGGTTTTATCTCTGGAGTTGCTTCTGCTCCCCAAAGAGTTCTACAACTTTTCATTATGAAAGTTTTTGATCCGATGACAAATGGGAGAATTACAGGTAGTCTGTTTTTCCAAAAATCAAAAAATTTAAAAACTCGGTTTTTTCTCAGGAGTTCCTTTTGCTCCCCAAAGAGTTCTACAACTTTTCATTATGAAATTTTTTGATCCGATGACAAATGGGAAAATTACAGGTAGTCTGTTTTCCAAAAATCAAAAAATCAAAAAAATTCAAAAACTCGGTTTTTTCGCTGGAGTTGCTTTTGCCCCTCAAAGAGTTCTACAACTTTTCATTATGAAAGTTTTTGATCTTATGGCAAATGGGAGAATTACAGGCAGTCTGTTTTTTCAAACATAAAAAAATTTAAAAAAATGAAATTTTTCTCTTGAGTTCCTTTTGCCTCCCAAAGAGTTCTACGACTTTTCATTATGAAATTTTTTTATCCGATGACAAATGGGAGAATTACAGGTAGTCTGTTTTCCAAAAATCAAAAAATCAAAAAAATTCAAAAACTCGGTATTTTCTCTGGAGTTGCTTTTGCACCCCAAAGAGTTCTACAACTTTTCATTATGAATGTTTTTGATCCGATGAGAAATGGGAGAATTACAGGTAGTCTGTTTTCCAAAAATCAAAAAATCAAAAAAATTCAAAAACTCGGTTTTTTCTCTGGAGTTGCTTTTGCACCTCAAAGAGTTCTACAACTTTCATCATGAAAGTTATTGATCTTATGACAAATGGGAGAATTACAGGCAGTCTGTTTTTCCAAAAATCAAAGAATAAAAAAATTTCAAAAAATCGGTTTTTTCTCTGGAGTTCCTTTTGCCTCCCAAAGAGTTCTACGACTTTTCATTATGAAATTTTTTTATCCGATGACAAATGGGAGAATTACAGGTAGTCTGTTTTCCAAAAATCAAAAAATCAAAAAAATTAAAAAACTCGGTTTTTTCTCTCGAGTTGCTTTTGCACCCCAAAGAGTTCTACAACTTTTCATTATGAATGTTTTTGATCCGATGAGAAATGGGAGAATTACAGGTAGTCTGTTTTCCAAAAATCAAAAAATCAAAAAAATTCAAAAACTCGGTTTTTTCTCTGGAGTTGCTTTTGCACCTCAAAGAGTTCTACAACTTTCATCATGAAAGTTTTTGATCTTATGACAAATGGGAGAATTACAGGCAGTCTGTTTTTTCAAACATAAAAAAATTTAAAAAAATGAAATTTTTCTCTTGAGTTCCTTTTGCCTCCCAAAGAGTTCTACGACTTTTCATCATGAAAGTTTTTGATCCAATGACAAATGGGAGAATTACAGGTAGTCTGTTTTCCAAAAATCAAAAAATCCAAAAAATTCAAAAACTCGGTTTTTTCTCTGGAGTTCCTTTTGCCCCCCAAAGAGTTCTACAACTTTTCATTATGAAGGTTTTTGATCCGATGAGAAATGGGAGAATTACAGGTAGTCTGTTTTCCAAAAATCAAAAAATCCAAAAAATTCAAAAACTAGGTTTTTTCTTTGGAGTTTCTTTTGCCCCCCAAAAGAGTTCTACAACTTTGCCTTATGAAAGTTTTTGATCTGATGACAAATAGGAGAATTACAGGCAGTCTGTTTTTTCAAACATAAAAAAATTTAAAAAAATGAAATTTTTCTCTTGAGTTCCTTTTGCCTCCCAAAGAGTTCTACGACTTTTCATTATGAAATTTTTTTATCCGATGACAAATGGGAGAATTACAGGTAGTCTGTTTTCCAAAAATCAAAAAATCAAAAAAATTCAAAAACTCGGTATTTTCTCTGGAGTTGCTTTTGCACCCCAAAGAGTTCTACAACTTTTCATTATGAATGTTTTTGATCCGATGAGAAATGGGAGAATTACAGGTAGTCTGTTTTCCAAAAATCAAAAAATCAAAAAAATTCAAAAACTCGGTTTTTTCTCTGGAGTTGCTTTTGCACCTCAAAGAGTTCTACAACTTTCATCATGAAAGTTTGTGATCTTATGACAAATGGGAGAATTACAGGTAGTCTGTTTTTCCAAAAATCCAAAAATAAAAAAATTTCAAAAAATCGGTTTTTTCTCTGGAGTTACTTTTGCCCCCCAAAGAGTTCTACAACTTTTCATTATGAAAGTTTTTGATCCGATGACAAATGGGAGAATTACAGGTAGTCTGTTTTTCCAAAAATCAAAAAAATTAAAAAACTCGGTTTTTTTCTCTGGAGTTCCTTTTGCCCCCAAAGAGTTCTACAACTTTTCATTATGAAAGTTTTTGATCCAATGACAAATGGGAGAATTACAGGTAGTCTGTTTTTCCAAAAATCAAAGAATCAAAAAAATTTCAAAAAATCGGTTTTTTCTCTGGAGTTACTTTTGCCCCCCCAAAGAGTTTTACAACTTTTCACTATGAAAGTTTTTGATCCGATGACAAATAGGAAAATTACAGGTATTTTGTTTTTCCAAAAATCCAAAAATACAAAAATTTCAAATACTCGGTTTTATCTCTGGAGTTGCTTCTGCCTCCCAAAGAGTTCTACAACTTTTCATTATGAAAGTTTTTGATCCGATGACAAATGGGAGAATTACAGGTAGTCTGTTTTTCCAAAAATCAAAAAAATTAAAAAACTCGGTTTTTTTCTCTGGAGTTCCTTTTGCCCCCAAAGAGTTCTACAACTTTTCATTATGAAATTTTTTGATCCGATGACAAATGGGAGAATTACAGGTAGTCTGTTTTCCAAAAATCAAAAAATCAAAAAAATTCAAAAACTCGGTTTTTTCTCTGGAGTTGCTTTTGCACCTCAAAGAGTTCTACAACTTTCATCATGAAAGTTTTTGATCTTATGACAAATGGGAGAATTACAGGCAGTCTGTTTTTTCAAACATAAAAAAATTTAAAAAAATGAAATTTTTCTCTTGAGTTCCTTTTGCCTCCCAAAGAGTTCTACGACTTTTCATCATGAAAGTTTTTGATCCAATGACAAATGGGAGAATTACAGGTAGTCTGTTTTTCCAAAAATCAAAGAATCAAAAAAATTCAAAAACTCGGTTTTTTCTCTGGAGTTCCTTTTGCCCCCCAAAGAGTTCTACAACTTTTCATTATGAAAGTTTTTGATCCGATGACAAATGGGAGAATTACAGGTAGTCTGTTTTCCAAAAATCAAAAAATCCAAAAAATTCAAAAACTCGGTTTTTTCTCTGGAGTTCCTTTTGCCCCCCAAAGAGTTCTACAACTTTCATCATGAAAGTTTTTGATCTTCTGACAAATGGGAGAATTACAGGCAGTCTGTTTTTTCAAACATAAAAAAATTTTAAAAAATGAAATTTTTCTCTTGAGTTCCTTTTGCCTCCCAAAGAGTTCTACGACTTTTCATTATGAAAGTTTTTGATCCGATGACAAATGGGAGAATTACAGGTAGTCTGTTTTTCAAAAATCAAAAAATCCAAAAAATTCAAAAACTCGGTTTTTTCTCTGGAGTTCCTTTTGCCCCCCAAAGAGTTCTACAACTTTTCATTATGAATGTTTTTGATCCGATGAGAAATGGGAGAATTACAGGTAGTCTGTTTTCCAAAAATCAAAAAATCCAAAAAATTCAAAAACTAGGTTTTTTCTCTGGAGTTGCTTTTGCACCTCAAAGAGTTCTACAACTTTCATCATGAAAGTTTTTGATCTTATGACAAATGGGAGAATTACAGGCAGTCTGTTTTTTCAAACATAAAAAAATTTAAAAAAATGAAATTTTTCTCTTGAGTTCCTTTTGCCTCCCAAAGAGTTCTACGACCTTTCATCATGAAAGTTTTTGATCCAATGACAAATGGGAGAATTACAGGTAGTCTGTTTTTCCAAAAATCAAAGAATCAAAAAAATTCAAAAACTCGGTTTTTTCTCTGGAGTTCCTTTTGCCCCCCAAAGAGTTCTACAACTTTTCATTATGAATGTTTTTGATCCGATGAGAAATGGGAGAATTACAGGTAGTCTGTTTTCCAAAAATCAAAAAATCCAAAAAATTCAAAAACTAGGTTTTTTCTCTGGAGTTGCTTTTGCACCTCAAAGAGTTCTACAACTTTCATCATGAAAGTTTTTGATCTTATGACAAATGGGAGAATTACAGGCAGTCTGTTTTTTCAAACATAAAAAAATTTAAAAAAATGAAATTTTTCTCTTGAGTTCCTTTTGCCTCCCAAAGAGTTCTACGACTTTTCATCATGAAAGTTTTTGATCCAATGACAAATGGGAGAATTACAGGTAGTCTGTTTTTCCAAAAATAAAAAAATAAAAAAATTTCAAAAACTCGGTTTTTTCTCTGGAGTACCTTTTGCCCATCAAAGAGTTCTACAACTTTTTATTATGAAAGTTTTTGATCCGATGACAAATGGGAGAATTACAGGTAGTCTGTTTTTCCAAAAATCCAAAAATAACAAAATTTCAAAAAATCAAATTTTTCTCTGGAGTTCCTTTTGCCCCCAAAGAGTTCTACAACTTTGTCTTATGAAAGTTTTTGATATGATGACAAATGGAAGAGTTACGGGTCTTTAAATTTTGTAATTTGTGAAGTGTGCCCCCCGATATTACCAAATGCAATTTTTTTGGTAAAATCAACAGAACTATTTTCAAAATGTATAAAGAACTTCAGAACTATGTGGGGGCATATAGAACTGTTGTTATTTTTTTTTTTTAGTCAAGTGGGGGGCCAACTTCACACCGATATGTTTCAAGCTGATCCCAGTATTCCGAGTTTTGTGTAATCTCATAGGCAGCAATGTTGGACTTCACTTTTGATTTCTATGAAGGTGTTTCCGAAATTGTGGGCCAGTTGAATGCTTACAATGTATGTTGTCATAATAAATAAATAAATAAATTTGTATGTTATTACTTCGACCCAGACTAAGTCTGGACGAAGTATTGAATTTGGCCACTTCGGGCAAAAAAATTACCATATAGTTTTTTATCAAATGTCGACGTTTCAGACCCTAAGGAACCCAAATCAACAATAAAAAATTTTTTGTCCGTGATCTTGTACGTACGAACGTCCGTACGTCCCTTTTTTTTGTCTCGCGATAACTCGCGAACGGATAAGCGTATCGACATAAATTTTTTTTTAAAATGCGCGTCTTGGCATAACTTAGATCTGTTTAGATTTTGGGGCAGATCCACCCGTCCGTTACTAAAAAAAATTAGCCCCAATTAAGTTTCTTTGTAGTTTTTTGCACTTATTTTGAAAAATACAATATTAATTAATTTTATTAAAAAATGTTTCAAACAAAAAAGATAGAGCATGAAATTCTCTACAAAAAAGGTTATATGCACTTTCTTCCTAAAGTCAACGATAATGCCATAAAAACTGGTTTAAAATGTTTATGACTATTGTCTGAAAAAGTATTGAATTTGTTCATCGCGGCAAAAAAATTACCCTATTGTTTTTCATCAAATATCGACGTTTCGACCCCCTACCCCCAGGGGTAGTCTTTGCCAGCCCCTCGGGCGCGGTGACCACCTACGGGCGCAAAGTTCTTTTACGCCCTTGATACGAAAATAACTATTTCGATATATCTAATAGATGTCTTATAGATATCTAAAAGATATCCGTCAGAGATTTTTTCGAAACTTTCAAGATATCTTTGACGAATTATATGTATATATATTGTATATAATGATACAGGCTGTAATTAGTACAACACAGTAAACAGGTAATATGCATAGAATAGTCTATTACAATACAAGTGCATGAAGTAAGTGTTTGGCAACTTTTATTTATTAATACTTCGGCTGGCCTATTGTCGGGGTCGAAGTTTTGAAAATGCTCATTTTCAATTTTTATACGTATAAGAAACACTATATTGTTGTAACACATCTATCGAAGCCACTTGGACCTAAATATGATTGAACCACCAAATATCAATATAAGTTTATAATATAATTGAAAGCTGTTAGTAAACAAACGAGTCTTAAGGAATAGCCGACTCTCCACTGGGTCGAAGTTTCTGAGCGAGCGAAGCGAGCGAGGCACCATGCCAACACTAATTTTATTTCAAATTTGTACACTATTTTGAAATATATGAAATGAATATACATAAGTATGTTCTTATCTAAATAGTCTTCATTTATGATAAACATCTTATCTTTTCTTAAACAGCTCCTTTTTATTTAATTTAAAACTGTATCCAATACAGTTACATATATCAGTTGTATCATCACCATTGCAAGGATTGAAAATTCTTTTCTTTATTATATGATCAGCTAAAGTAGCTTCACCTTATCAGCTAAAATAGTCGCAAATACTATGTTCAGAGCACCTGGTGAAAAGGATCACTGTTGTCGAGGTCCAGGTCCTCCGCTCCATAGTTTATATCATTAGCCCAAATATCTCCACAAGGTATTTAAGTCCTTGCGGTTGCACTTGGAGGTAATTTCAAGGTCAAATAATCTACTCGGATTTGTATATATATATATATATATATATATATATATATATATATATATATATATATATATATATATATATATATATATATATATATATATATATATTGGAGATAACTGTAAACAAAAGCACTACACGAGTATGTTACGCAATGGAAAGTCTAGGATTCATGTAAACGGTTACATTATAACAAACAAAACCTGTCCAAGAAATTCTAAGGATTTATACGTTCTTAATTTACATAATTTATTAAAAGAATTTATACGTTCTTAGTTTACATTTTCAAAAATACGATATTGCACATGGTATTTTTTATCAACTATTGTATATTAGCGAAAATGAGTGAAATCCCTCAAAAAACACTTCTTGTAAAAAAACTCGCCAAGTTCTTATTAGTAAAACATAATTACCACAAAAATGATATCAGAATTAAATTATGTACAATTATAAGGCTATATTCTTATTCTACAAAAAGCATTGAAATCATGTCATAAGACCCAGTTCTTTCTAATGAATGAAACTATCCATTAATGCAATATACAATAAGTTGGACAGAAAATTTGGCGTACATTCAGAACACCACAATATTTTTCAAGAAACTTCATTGAAATCAAAGTGATTCTAATCATTTTTTTAATGAAATTACCATGTATAAAAAAATGTTATTAATGAATTTAATGAACTTTAAAAATCGATGCAATATCATCAATAATATACACATTGGCCCTTATTCCAAGCATTCCACAACTGGCTTGTCAAAAACTTGGCTGCCCTTTTAGTCAAGTTTTTCGGAGAATCTTGGTCCCTGAAGAATGGTCCCCATTTCGAAGTGTCATGCAGTTTTCAGAATACATGCATTAGTTTGTTAGTCAATTGTACTAGTTGCAATTTCTTACATTTCGTTACGCACATATTCCAGTTAATTTATCATTCAAAGTTCGATTTTGCGCACGTATTTGCGTGTGCAAAGTGTCACTTTCTGACACTTTACTGATCTTATAATTTAGCGTGTGGTAAAGAAGTTTTGCGTGCGGTAAGTAGCTCTATAGGTATACAGACATGTTAGGCCGCGCTCACCCGCAAAAAGGCTTCAAAAATGCGAGAAAGCGGCAACTTCGAGGTAACTAGTAGAGACATGAAATTTTACGAAAAATGATAAATTTCGTATTTGTTCGACCTACATTGCCTGATTAAATTGCAAATAACTCGGCAACTTTTTAATTTATCGAAAAAAATTTCCAACAAAAGTTGTAGATTATACTTTTTTACATAAGAATCATCACCGACGTATAGCATTTGTAGATAATAATAATTAGACGAGGGGGCGACAATAAAATAGCATCTCAAAGGCGCGCGACAGTTGCAACATTTTTATTTTTTTTTTAATTGATTTCTTAAATTAATGGAAAGTGTAGGTAGCCAATTTTTGTTTGTACTTCAAGAATACATATGTTACCTCTAGGTGCGCCTTAACTAAAATTAAATAAAAAGGTCTTACACCTAGAAAATTAGTAGTGATTCTGTATTTACAATGTTCATAGATGAGAAAAATCAAAAAACCAAAATAATCTGTGGAGAGATTTTAAAATAAATCCACTTTGAACAGTTTTGCGCACGAAGTACGATATTTTGAAAAATATGGGATTGTTTTATATGAATAGAAAGGAGAAAATGATATAATAATAATAATTTTTAAGAGGTAATTCTATTAAACTTTTATTATTTCAACATTTTAGTACTAATAAAATATAAAAATGTAACATAATTTCATTATAATTATATTAATTTAAACACGTAAAGCATTATATCTACAAACAGCGCTCTAAAGGTGTTTCGGATAATCCGGGTGATTCACAGGAACCTTATTCATATCCCAGGAAGACTTTAACCCTTTCAGGGGCACATTATTCTATTGAATCGATGGTTTTTATATGTCGTGATCTTATAGTTTTCGTTAACTATAATCCCGTTACTCGGAGGTTTTCGGGGTCGCTGATTACGAATCTGAACTCAGAATTTTAAAATTCAAAATAGCGGATCCAATATGACGAACAAAAAATTGAAAAGTTATTCGAATCGAATGAAATTTATATCTCGGGGGTTTTCGAGGTCACTGATTATAAATCGTAACAAAATACAAAATAAAGGATCTCATCAAAATATAAAAAATTCCTGGAATAGAATGAATTTCGTTATTCAGATGATATTTAAAGTGCTTTTTTTTTGTTTTTTATTTTTATGTTTTTTTTTTTAATTTTATTTTTTAATTTTCTACAAATCTCTTAAAAAAGTAATTTAAGCATAAATTAATTATAGCGTGTCGTCTAACACCTCCTCGTATTTATTGCCACACTGCCCGGAGCACGTGCAGATTTTGCTGCACATGTTTTAGATGTTGCTGCGAATTGTTTTAAAAGATCTATAATTAAAAAGGATCTGTCATATTATTTTCAATATGTCGAATAATAGCTTCAAAATCTTGTTCATCTTTTTTTAAACGGGCTGGATTTTCTTGTTCTTGAAGTGTATCTGAAGTGTATTGTCGATTTGCCTCGCTCCGTAATCTCATAACTTATGGGTAACAGCCCATCATATAATGGCAGAACCTTTTCGCGTTAAACCAAGAATCCCGCTTTCAGATTTATTATCCCTGATTACGGACATTTCCACACCCAAATCTGACCACAGCTCTCTAAAAGCATTTGGAGTAAATTTTATTGCAAATTTTCCGGATTCGAATTCTTCTTGTACAGTTGGGGAGATGTCGTTCAACATTTGTAAAAGATATAATGGTCCATATCGTGCATAATTATTACGATTACACACAAAAAACTAGGGTAACATAGCAGCAAATGCTGCTAGGTGCTGATTCCAGTTCCCTTCGCGTTCTGCTCTGATAAAGCACAGCATTAGTTGTAGTGATTTTAAACAGTCATCTCAATAACGAAATGTGGGGGATTCTGATCGACCTTTTATTCTAAACTGTTCAAATTGAAGAATAAAAAACTCGTCTAAATCATTAACGATGTCATTGAGATCATCAACGCAAAAAGTTTTTCAAACCTAATTTTTTTGAAAAGTTTCAAGTTTTGAAATGAGCTCTTCAAACAACTGTTCATGTTCTAAATTTAGTAAAAAATGTTGGATCATTAACTGCGTCAGTGCCTCGAAAACAAGAGTTAATCCACGAACCGATTGGTGAAATTGTATGCCCACAAGCATTTGGTTGACGCTTCCTGAGACGTAAACTCCAGAATCTGCGAGGATTGAACGAAGCCCTCCATCTCCCCAGAGTTTTCCTATACAGGCGATGAATAATGCAAAAAGGCATAAAGAATGAAAACCACCTAGACGGACAATTTTATTAAATTTGGAAATTCGTTAGAACAATGTAATTTTACGTCTTGCGCAATTGCATATAATTGCTGATCGAATGTGTGAACATGAAAGTCTTGTCCGCAGGCTTTTGCAACTTCCAGACCACGTCTTAGAACTGTATAAACGGTTTTTATGTCGGAAGGTTTTTCGTTGTTTGATGGAAGATATGATGTTACAGTCGTTACATTTGTAGGCTCGGAAACGTTCGTGTTAAAACCAACCCACATGGGAATCTCTTGTTTATTTTTATTGCAGTATTACTGTCAGTACTACAAACGAGGCGTGAAATGTTTCGCAAAAGAACCCACGCAATGTCTTTACTTCGAAATGTACTCCTAATGCTGTTAATTTTATCCTTAATATGTTGAGAAGCATGGGAATATAGATCTGGTTCTGGTCGTTTGATAGATTTCTCATAAAAGATTGTGTCCGTAAGTTCACTATAACAATTGTCGCTCGGTAAAGTTCTGTTTGGCATGCGTGGAATACCTAGTAAGTCTTTTATTAAATTGTTACCGATGCACTGATCTTGGAAAATAACTCGGGCCATAAAAATACTATGGTATGTATTTTTATCATCTATTGTTTGAGTATTGATGTCAACGTTATCAGTACCTTCATGAATTAAAAATCCTTTATCACTTTTTTTCAATATTCCAGAAGGTATCAGCTGTTTCTCATAATTTTCTTTAACTTGATAAATAGATACTGAAGTCAAAAAAGTACGCAGTTCAGTATAACTAGCAGCCATACCGTACGAGTTCAACGTTTCTATAAGATTTCTACTTCCATGCTCGAATTCCATCTGTAAAGTTAGACCCAACAAATAAGGTGGAATCACTTGCGTTTGGCCTCGTCCCGCGCAATAAATTATGCATTCTTCCAAACTTAAAACTTTTCGTTTTAATTTATTGTTCTCAATATTTACCGATTCTGCCAGAAATGAGTGATCATCTAAAGTCCACAGAAGAAATATTTGCAGGAATTTAGGAACAAATTCCTCTGACATTTGGAGATGCACATCATTAGGTGTCGGGTAAATATCAGTTGATGGTAGCTCGGAGATTACCATCTTTATTATTTATACTGCTGACTGTGAAGTATCTGCAATTCATTGCTCTCGTTGACAATATTCCCATGATTATCAAAATCTTCGTGCGAATTCTCATACTGAACCTTTTGACGTTCGAGAAGATCATACATCGAAATATTCACTGAACAAATAATATCTGGACAATCGTTTTTGGAATGGAATACGAATTCGCCGTTTATTTTTTTAAAAAGTGCATCTTTTATTCGCAAACTACGTATTTCATCAAGTTCATCAGCTGCTATTCCCTCGCTAGCCAGACGTTCTACAACGACAGATCGTATATCGGATAAAAAAAAAAACATCCTTAACAAGATAAACTTTCTTTTCCTCCCATACATCATTCAGAATATTTTTCCAGAATATTACAGGAGGTTTTTTATCAACATTATTCTTTAACTGCGGCTTGCGATAATTACGGTAACATGTTTTATGATATTTAGCATGGACACTTAAAGATTTTTTTGCAATATCAATTTATATTTTTCGAAATATTTTTTAGAGTAAAAAAAGGATGTTTGTGCGCTTTTTTATATTTTCAACCTTCGGAAGTGCATTGTGAAGAAGTTTTTTCTCCCGTGCTGTCTAAAAACATTTGTTGAAAATAATAATCTGATATTTTGTAAGATCTCTCAATTCAAAGTAGACCTGTATTAATATTTTCAAAGACAAATTCAATGGCAATAAAATTTTTAAAATAAATAATATCGGTATCATATTTTATTCATTAAAAGTACATTCCACTATATTCAACAAGCATTAAGAAATAACCTTTATATCGCAAAAATATTGTAAAATTGCGGATTAATTATATCGCCTCAATAAGGGTAGACGACAAATTTTCAAGCCGCGTACGGCACTGAAAATTATACAGAACTCATGCGCAACACAATTAGAAGTCTCGAGGCATTCGGTTCCGTGAAGTTAGAAGTCCCGAGGTTCTACTGTAATTTATTAGAAAATGTCTTTTGATAATCGGGACAAAAATTGGCGTCTGAAAACTTTGATTACTATTTTTTAAGCTTTTTATTTTAGAAAAAGGTGTTTTTTTCAAAAATATTGTTAAATTTATTATTTTCAGAAAAAGTGGACCATAAAATGTATTTGATTTTTTGAAAAATTATTTTGAAGGAAGAGGGGGAGGGGGATTTGTCAGCTGTTTGATGTATTAGAACAATATGGTTGACAAATTTATTTCTATAGACATTTTATTGTAGAGCTGGTGACTTGTCGACTTAACCCTTTAACGCCGGGACGGACACTTTTTTTCGTTCATTTTCAACTTTAATTTTCTCGGCGATTAAGAATGTGAAAAATCCTTCAGGAACTATTTCTTATGTATTTGACCGCGCTCTTTCAGAGCCTGCAATCGAAATCCCCCAAAAACGAATATTCAAAAAGTTACAGTCATTTTTTTAAAAGAAAAATCAAATTTTTTTACAATTTTCTTTCAGAAATGATTTTTTTTTCATATAGCAGGTCACCAGAGCACTGTTTCACCTTAAAATATCGCGTCCGCAATATCTAAGCTTGAAAATGGCGAAACGGACTTTTCAAAATTTAAAGATGGCGGCTCAAAAATGTTGGCGGAAGAATTTTTTCCCCACAAATATTAATAATCTGTGTATCCTTATTTGTTTCAATTTTCATTTTGTATGGCGTTGAGTATCTTAATATTTCTCGGTTCGCTCATAACGAATCTGAAGTCAGATTTAAAAAATTCTAAATGGCATATCCAATATGGCGGACGATATTTTTAAAATTGTTCGGAATGTTGTGAAACTGATTTCAGGTCAGGGGGTTTCTGGGCTCGCTGATAACGAATCTGAAGACAGATTTCAAAAATTCAGCTATAAGTTCGGTATTTGGACATTAAATTAGCATTAAATGAGCCCTAAATTATGCCTGCGAAATAAAGCGCTTACGACGTTTCTACGAGCCACTTCTCTCTTGGTCAAAAACTCGCGCATGCGCATAGCACGGGTTATACTGGTAGTGGAAAATTCGGACTAGGGTATTTTGACAGCATTAAATTAGCTTTAAATTATGGCCCTAAGAGAAATTTCGTATAGCTCCTCAGTCACTGGTTTTACGCTGTGGACGCGCCAGCTTGACGTCAAGCTGGCGCATCCACAGATTTTTCCGCTTTAACGAAGAGCATTAAATTCGGCATAGTAGCATTAAATTAGCATTAAATTAGCTTTAAATGATGCCAGGTTTTAAATTTCATTTTTGCGATGTGGATGCGCCAGCTTGATATACTTGTTTGTCGTGCAATTTCAAGCTCTGAATTCTACAATCCACGCAAGTCACTGTGCGCCTCAACTAAAATTAAATAAAAAGGTCTTGCACCTAGAAAATTAGTAGAGATTCTGACTTTACAATGTTCATAGATGAGAAAAATAAAAAAAACTAAAATTATCTGTGGATAGATTTTTAAATAAAACCACATAGAACATTTTTGAGCACGAAGTACGGTATATCAAAAATGCTGACACCATTTTTTACTTATAAATAGAAAAAACAAAATAATTTTGTATTAAATGTTTATAGCAATCGTTTATACTAAATTTTATAATTATTAGTAGTTTACTAATTGTTAGTTATTGTCTATTAACCATAATTTAAAAAACAGAAATAATGAAAATGTTGACATTAGCGGCACAAGCACAGTAAAAATAAACTTGTACTTCGCTCTGCAACGCAAGGTTAAACGTGTTTTGTTTTGTTTTGGTAGTTTTATTTTCACAGTGCTACACATGCACTGTGTCGCTTATCTATCAATTGTTTGATATCTAAAAACTGTAAAACCTGTAAAGGAAAAGGTTCAAAAAACAAAGCGAAAGATTATTTCAACTGCATTCATCTACCGCTAATTACAACTGTTGGAGGCAAAACATTCCTAGAAATTATTCCACCGCCGTTGTTAACACTGTTTTCACGGAATATGTTGAAAGAGTGTGAAACGGAGTCACCGTCATGGGCAAAAGCTTATCACGTTCAGCGTGAAATCAGGCGGGGAGGTTCTAGGTTTAACGGAAATGCATGCAAAACGTTTTCGGATAAAGCAGACCTTCTGCGCCAGTTTGAAAATCTAGCAATATCTAAGTATGTTAAAGTATTTAACGACTTCAAAAAAGTAGTTTCTGCGTGCTTCGGAAATAATCTTGTCCAAAATGACAAAGTATGTATAGAAGCTTTCAAAAAGAGCTACAGGGACTTAGGTGTCAGCGTTACACCAAAGGTTCATGCAGTTTTTTTTCACATAGAACAGTTCTTTGAAAAAAACGGTGAAGGATTAGCATTTTTGGGGGAGCAGGCGATGGAGTCCGTACATTTTGATTTCTTAACCCTTTCAGGGGCAGCGGGAGGGAGGTGTACGTCCCACCTAGAATTAATTCGTTTTTTTAATATCCTCGGCATATTAAGGCACGAATAAGCATGTATATGATACTTTCGAATTCGTAGAAATACAGGGAACGTATTTTAAGACTAAAATAATATTTATTTATTTATTTGTTAATGTTGTTAAACAATCCAAGTTGAAAAATCATGTTTTTTTAACAATTAATTGGGCTGTGCAAGTATGTGACGGATTTATTGGTTGAGAAAATTCACGCATATTCTACAAATAAAAGTAAACTACATATATTTTTTTCAGGATTTTTCACACGCTCAAATTTGAAAAATTAATTATTAAATTTATAAAAATTAACACTTTGAATGCACTTCATTGCCAAAGAATTAATTATTTTATTGCATCTGTTGTGCTGTTTTGAAAATAGTTTATTTCGTTGAAAATTTGTAACGAAACAAGAAGATAATCGTATACAATATATAAAAATTGTAAGAAAGATCTTCTTGATTATGAACCGATTGTTATAAATTATAAAATGTAAGGTGATAAAGTAAAGGCCATCACGGTTCCGATCGTATTATATGTTTTGCCAATTTATTTAGCAAAATCATCTCATGCCCAACGCTGTCTCATCAACAACGTTGACGTATTGATTACGATCTACTCGAAGCCCCTGAAGAGGACTTGTAACTAAGTCGAAACGTTGGGCATGAGATGTTTTTGCTAAATAAAATGGCAAAACATATAATACGATCGGAACCGTAATGGCCATTACTTTATCACCTTACATTTTATAATATATAAAAATTAAAAAAATGCATTATTATTTATTATTAACTCTTTCCGTTTATTCGTGCGCACGTATATTGCTTCACACGTGTTGTGCAAAAAGTATGTTGGAAAAAATGTTTTCAGACTTGTTTGAAAATGATTGTATTTATATATTCAAGGCCGTTGATTTTAAATTTGACGTTAGATTTTCAAAATTCAAAATGACGGATTCAAAATAGCCGGTATCAAAATCGGTCAACTTGTGTGAATTTTTTTAAATTTACGCATAAAACTGGAAATTACTCCTTTTTAGTTTCTAAAATTACTGCACAAATATTATAATTGTCAATTATAATAAAAAAAATACTACTTTATAAAACACACAAATATGAAATGCTTTTCCGCAGTTTTTCTCACCCGTGTTTTTGTTTTTGATTTGCAACTGTTATGAATAAATGAATAATTATGTAATAAAACTGAAATATATAAATAGTGGCAATAGCAATCATCTTTTTAATATTTTGAAATTGAATACAATTGTATACAAATTGCATACGCATATTTCTGTGTAATTATATTCATTTGTGTATGTATATGTGTTAGTATCCACGACAATAGTTGAGAAAACCGCCGCTAGATGAGATCGTTCTCGCTGTAGTAAATGGGTTTCATTTTACTATATAAAGAGGCGGATTGGTATGTCTGATATGAGATATCAGACTGCAGTTTCACGGTGTATATTATAAAGATACATCTGGATAGAAAAATGTCTGATTCGGAATACTTTCAAAATGTGATAGAAATTGCTTCCGATAATGCTTCAGAAGATCAGTTTGAAAGTAGTGGAGATGAATTTGATGAAAGTGGTGATAAAGCACAAGAAAAATCTTTTCATTCGAGAGATTTCGAAGAAAGTGACGACGATACTCCTCTTACTAATCGTTTGGCAGTGCTGGATCAAATATGGGGAAAAAAAAGAAGACGAGTAGAAAATTTTCTATTTTCAGAACACGTTGGACCAAAAAATATTGCAGATAATAAAACAACACCAGGAGACAGTTTTGATTATTTATTTTCAGAACAAATTATTGAGCTTATAGTTACTTAAAGTAATCTTTTTTCCAATCAAAATAGAACACCGCAGGTTCCATTTTCCCATATTCAAATTCGAAAATTTGTAGGACTAAATATAATGATGGGTGTAAAAAGATTACCGTCATACCGCGATTACTGGTCTACTAATATGCAATTGAATGATTTATACAGGGTCATCGAAAAGTATCGGACCCCCCTAATATCTTCAGTTAGAATGCACTTAGGAGAAAATGTCCAATAGCAAAGTTGTATGTTTTCAAACGGGGAGTAAGATGATGACCTTGACTTTGACCTTGACCACGTCCTTCAAGGTCATTTCAAGGTCAATCTTATTTTTTTAAATAGAACCCCCTACATTTTATTGCATATTCTTATAGCTTATCTCGAGAGCTTTCCAAAACACTATAATAAAATTTTTTTTATTAAGTACTTTTTGAGTTATAAAGGTTTGAAGTTAACAATTTAGTAGAGTAGGTTACCTTATAGGCCGCCGGAGACTTCCCCCTCTCCTCCCCCCATGGCGCCAGTCCCTGAGAGGTCATTGACCCCGCCCATAGACTTTTTTGTTTTCGTCTGGTGGCCTTGAGGTAGGTCAAGGTTTGTTATTGTTTTTGTTAACCCCTTCCCCATGAGAGGTCATTGACCTCCACCCGTAAACTTTTTTGATCTCGTTCTGACGGCCTTGGGGGTAGGTCATAGTTTGTTATTGTTGTTACCCCCTGATAGGTCATTGACCCCCGTTTCGACGTTGAGGTAGGTCACGACCACCACCACCCCCCTCCACACACCACCCCCCTCAGAGGCGGATAATTGACCCATACAGTCTGTGAGACAGGTCACTGTTTATTATTATTTTTATTACCACCTCCAAGGGTGACTGCATCTACCTTACACGTGTGCACGCACTCACACACATACACACACACACACACACACACACACACACACACACACACACACACACACACACACACACACACACACACACCACACACACACACACATACACACACACACACACACACACACACAAACAGTCTATGCCCCGAGTCACACAAGTTTTCTTTCTTTCTCTCTCTCTCTCTCTCTCTCTCTCTCTCTCTCTCTCTCTCTTTCTCTCACTCTTTCTCTCCCGTACGCTGTTTCATTTTCTCAGGCTTACATAATATCGTATTCATAAACAGGTCCAGACTTGAAGCTCTTTTATTTTTAGGGACCCTTGAAAATTTCCTTATCTCACCCACCTGCGCATTTCCCGCGTTCCCACTTATGACGCATGTGATTGTCTGTATACATTCGCTCTCTCTCTCTCCCGTACGCTGTTCCATTTTCTCAGCCTTACATAATATAGTATTCATAAACAGGTCCAGACTTGAAGCTCTCTTATTTTTAGGGACCCTTGAAAATTTCCTTATCTCACCCACCTGCGCATTTCACGCGTTCCCACTTATGACACATGTGATTATCCGTATACATTATTTACACTTACCGAATCGTCGAAACAATGTGGCATTGTCTCTGTCTGAAATAAAAATATTTCTTAGCTATTCGAAACCAGCAACTCTAGTGAATAATATGTCAAAGAAATGTGTCGACATCTTGAAAGGAATGAAATAAAAACTCACATTTAATCAATTAAAATTTTATTTTAAAAATAAAAAGTTTTAAATGTACAAATTTGATTACATTTTGCACTATATTGCCCACCGTGATTAAGATTACGATTAACGCATACACCGTTCTGTTGTTTTTTCCGACAATATAATTTTTGCGAAAACTGACTGTACCATTTATTTACAATATAGTCGTTTTGTCTAGCATTATTGGAGAAGTTCTTATAAAAATCATGTAAAGTATAACCATTAGCCATAGTATGCAAAAACATAACACAGTATTGACCACACACAGAAGAAGTAAAACTTTGAAGACACTTATCACTCCATCGGATCGTTTTACAGTTTCTTCGGAGGCGATCAATGTGATGTGAGATGAATGGCTGCGATCCATAACTGTCAAAGAAAATTCCGTTGCCAAATTCATTGACGTAAAAAGCGACCCAGTGAGTACCAGGTTTTGTATGATCGTCCGTATTCGCTATTATAGATGCCGGTTTCGTCCACACCCGGGGAATCAGATCCGCCGGAAATACACCTCTTGTCCTCCCCGGAATAAGTTGCAGGGCTTGTATCAGATCTTTCGAGTTCATGGATAGTTTTTTCTTTCGACGTACTACAAATGTCGCTAGTGGGTTTGTAACTGATATTCGTAGACAAAGACGGTACACATGGTCTTGGTGAAAATGTTTCCTGGTCCTCGTTTATATGTGACACTATCCATTTTCATAGTTTTAACGAGTTATTCAATGCGCATGCGTATTTACCAGGTTTCTTGATTCCGTGATATATGCAAAAAGCTTCGTCTGTGTTGAGTTGCGTAAATCTCGGTGCATTGACATCGTCTTCTAAATTTTCAATAGGTCGAGTAATGATTTTCTCCAAAAATTGTTTCTTTTGATGTCCTCGTACATAAACAGAGGACGACTCGCGAGTAATCTCTTGCAGTATTTGATATATTTTAGTCGCATCGGTATCACCATCAAACCACTCGATACCGTGATGATATAGCGAGAGATACGAGTTTGTCTTGCGTAAATTTACAGGTAGTTTTACAAAATTATCAGTAGATCTGAGAATCCAATGACCGATATAATTTTTCTCGATACAAACAATCGCAATTTCTTTTGGTGTAAAAGCATGCTTTTTATTCAAGAAACCTTGAATGTCTATTACAAAACGCATAGTCGATGTTTGTGGTGCGACATGAAACGAACAACTGACATCAAAGTTCGTAGCAAGATAGAATTTTGGGACTAAATCATAAGTACCCCTCTCTTGTTACAACTTTAAGCATTGTAATCTGTAATAATTTGACGGGAAGAGTCGATTTCCAAAACGTTTTCATATTCAGCGTAAACTATACAATTTACTGTATTTTCAAGAGCAGCGTCGAATCGTACTTCTATTCGCAGACAACCACTCTTTACGAGGTTCCAATGAGTAACGCAACTTGCGGAAAGATCCGAAGTTAAATCAAAAACAAACAGACAATAGCCGTTGGCGAATTCTTCTCTCGATATTTCATTTCCTTCATTCATAAAATGAATGCCAGTGCCTGAAAATAAAGTGTGATATGCTTCTACGAAAAGTTTAGATGTTTCTTTAAAGTTTGGCTGCAGAGGCTTACTCGGAATTTGTGTGCCGTCGACGTATAGTGATAAAAAGTTGATACCGTAATTTTGAAAATTGAAAGGATTAAGGCGACGATCGCCATTGAAAGCTTTATTATCAACGAAACCGATAACTACTCTTTTCGGCAATTGACCTAGTATAACGTTGTCGAGTGTATCGCCGAGTATCCCGTTATGCAAGACAAATGACTTCACCTCGACTCTGGTGAGTGGATACTTTGCCGTCGTATTTGCAAGAGTTTTTGCATGTGCGAGAAGAATTCCAGGATTTATTTTGGCTCTTCTTACGAGTAACGTAATATCGCTAATGTTGACTGAAAATTTTCCATCGACGGATTCATCCATGAGCGAGAAAGCATCTTTAGAACGAACAAGGCGTAATCGTATTTCGACACCGTTTAACATAAATTTGTCTTGATTGAATACGTCGCAGTGCAAATGACCAATAAGATCCACTATCTGTGAATTTTCCGTATATTTTTTACGCTTAACGAGTCCGACATTATTATTTCGTGTCGGTAATCCATCCATATGATTTCCCGTGTCCTTGTACCATAGTGTCGATGTCAAGTGGGACGATTTTGCAGCGGGTCCGTAGTTTAGCAATGTCTCTATATACGACCGATACGCATAGGTATTACTGGGTGGTGATACTAACTTTTGATTAAAGAAAACATCGACTTGATTGAACATTGAATGTAAGAAATTATTCACCGGTGCAACTTTAGTATTATCCTCTGCGTGACTAGGTTGAATTCTTGCTTTGAGACTTATCATTGTATGCGCAAGATCAATGTACTCTTCACCATGACCGGGCACGACAAATTCAATCGGTGAGTCATCCGTCAACGATGACACGGGCTTATAATGTACCCAGTGCGAGCTCTCGATGGTTGTCTGGGTCGGTGGAATCGTGAAGATGTCGAGCTCCGATTTCATGCACTCGCACTAGTGTGAATGAAGGAAAGACATTATTACTTTTTTAATTATCCCCAAATATATCCCTCGTTAAGTTATTACGTTTTCGTTTTCTAGACGTCTGCTTTACACTACTTTTTCTCTTGGATGTCTTCTTTTTCTTCCTTGTCGTCTTCGTCTTTTTACCTTTCTGCACCTTTCGTTTCGAAATACGACCAGTTTTTGTCTTTCGTAACTTATTATTCTTACGACGACGACGTTTCGCGACACGCGTTGACGTATTACCAATCGAATACTGAGCAGCCTGATTATGGAGCACACTGTTATAACCCGAACCAGACATCACTTTGGAAAACTTATCTTTGGCTTTATTTGCAAGCATTCTACCAGACTCCTTTGCTCGATTTCTCAATGATTCTTTCAAAGTTACGTTGTGTTCACCAACATCTTCGAGTACATTTATTCCTGTACGCAAGGCTTCTTTTCCAACTGCTGTCGCACCCCTCCTAAGCAAAGGAAGAATACGTCTGAATAATCCTCCCAGAAAACTACCTATTCCATGACCCCGTTGATCCACAGATCCGACATAAACGTTGCGAATTCCTCGAACTCCACCACCACCAGTTTGATCTTCGTAGTACGATATATAATGATCGATCATTTCGTTGCTCAATGCGAATTTTTATCGTTCTTTAATACTGTCGCTTAAAATGTAGAGTGACTGTCAACGTCCCGTACTCGAATGGTATTGGTGCACCTGCGTGATCTCTTATATCGATTGTAATCTCTCGAAAATATTTCGCGAGGAGAGGAACATAATTTGGTGGTGAAAAATGCTTCACAATAGTTTCACCGTAATTATAATTTTTACCACCAACATTAACTATACGTAGTAACGACACTTGAGAATCACCGACCACGTTGGGCTCGCAAATGTCTGTGTACACAAATAGCTGATCGGGTATGGCTCGGGACAAACTAGCTGGATAGCAATGTTGCCTTATAAAAATTTCTTTATCGCGCTCAGTATTTAGTAAATGGTATGTATTTGTAACAGGAAATCCGAGAATCTTATTTGCAGAACTATGAAACATAAAAAAGTGAACTTTTTTGCAATCTTTTTGTGCGCAATGGGCGGTAACAAAGCCACCTCGTGATTTTGCATAGTTAAATTGTAAGTGAACAGACTCCGACCCATACACCGATTTCAAATTCTCATTAATCGCGTCGACAAAATCATATACGTCTCTGTAAAAACCTTCGGGTATATTTACAGACGATTTGTCAATAATGTGCGCTCCATCCGTGGACATATCTATGGTTCCAAATTCAAAAGCACAATTATCTCGTTTTGTATGAACAACACTGTAAGGAACATGAATTTCCGATAAACCTACTAACCAGGCACCGGTTAATTGAATTTCTTTGGGAAGTACTGTTGTAAATCTAGTCGTAGTGTTGTCGGGAAAGTACTTCATACTGCTGTTGCTCGGTAAAGTTATAAAAAATTCGTCTGCTTGTGACTGATGCATTTTACAGATTTTTTAAATTTGCTGCAGGTATCCACGAATTAAATTGTTCAGGATAGCCTACCCAGCTTACAAAGACTTCTTTTTTCGAGCCTCGGCCTCTAGTCCGGATGACACTATCGATTTTAAATTCTTGTTCTGTTCTATCTTTTGAGACTGTGCCCAGCTCTTGTGGATAAAAGTAACCCTCGATATCTTCTCCACTCAAGTCTTCTAGTTCGTACACAAAGAGGTTTTGGCGTTTTAACACACTCTTTATTCGAAAAATTTCCTCGCTCCACCCTCGCTCGTATCCTTTCTTAAAGGTATTTTTTGCACTACTGATTCGAACGTTATCGCTTACCTGATACTTATACGTTTGTGTGTACTTTGCAGGATATCGCGACTCAATATTTCGCCGGGCAATATGAGCATTGAATAATGTAACTGAAGCAGGGGTCATTTTTATACTCGAATGTAAAGAATTATTGTAAGCATCGACAATATTTTGCATAACGTCTACGTATCGTCTGGTATTGTTACGTGTAAAATAGCGCCATATACGCTCTTTAGGCGTTCGGTTGAAGCGTTCTACAATCGCTGCTTTTACATCAGGGTGGCTGCGTGTTACTCGAAACCGAATGTTACCCTCTCGTAGATAATTCTGTACTTGTTTACCAACAAATTCTTTACCACGATCTGTTTGAAGAGTGACAGGGATTCGCTTATTGTTTCGTTCCAGAATTCTCTTAAAACCTGCGAGAACCTCGTGTGAACTTTTATCGCGTAACGATTCGACCCATACGTATTTGCTTAACACGTCTATGACAACAAGAATGTAACATTTGTTATCGTTGTACGTTTTCAACGATCTCAGATCAACAAGGTCTGCTTCCCAGAGGTCATCGACATTTGTGACGTTATATCTTAAACGTTGAAAATTTCGTCGTATGGGTCTATGCAGAGTATACGCGTCTTGTGCGTTTAGCCACTCTTGAACATCATCCGGTGACACGCCATGCTTCATAAAAAATTGCCTCACATTTCGAGCTCCCGAGTAGCTAACAGGATGTGAAGGGTCGTAATAAACACTTTCGATCTTATTTACGATTACATTTCGAGACCCAGCCATTCCATCTGGCTCTTGTTAGCTTCTTCTGGTTTTTCGTCGTCGTCGTCGTCAACGTCGTTGTTGTCAATATTTTCGGTCAAATTTTTCTTTCCAAATCTCGCTGCGTTTATAATCTCTCGAGATTTTTTACCAAATCGCGGGGTAGAAGTAAGTTTCCAAAAGTTTTTATTACCGATGGAACGTGTAGGAATACGATCTGCCCGAAGTGCACGAATAAAGTCTTCGCGACCAACTGGATTTACAGATTTTCGCGAGCGTGTTGCATCGTTGACGAGTTCGACGATATCGGATCCTATAATATCATAACCGTCGATATTAACGACACCTTCGTTATCCCAGGATATACGTTTCGAGCGTTGCAGATGATTCATCAATTTTAAGGCTTTCAATCTGTACGAAACTGGAACACTTTTAACTATTTCAGGGATAGAAATAGCAGGTGGGATCTCTTTACGATTTTTGTTTGATTCCACTTTCGGTGATTCGTTCTCACGCCGAGTATCATCTCGTTGATATTGTTCCTCTCGTTTCATACTTGCAGCATCTTCGTTGTTACTAGTATTATCATTCGTAGTTTTATCGTTTATTTCTTTTTCATCGTACAGATGTTTGGAAAAAAAATGTAAGTAACGTTGAAGCGTTTGTATATATCTTGCGA
Source organism: Trichopria drosophilae (assembly GCA_030407085.1). Classification (NCBI taxonomy): domain Eukaryota; kingdom Metazoa; phylum Arthropoda; class Insecta; order Hymenoptera; family Diapriidae; genus Trichopria; species Trichopria drosophilae. The sequence continues at coordinate 82,136,681 of CM059582.1, forward strand.
GTTTTCTACCTTCATCGAAAATCCTAGCAGCTTCTCTGTCTTTGATTTTTATTGTACAATTACGATCGTTGAAAGATCCGTTATTTTCATCGTGGAGAATATTTGACAGTTCCTCGTCCAATCTTGAAAGCACCGTTCCGGGTGTTTGCACAGTTTTCTTTTCACCATTTGTAGGTACTTCATTTTCAGGACTAAGGATCATTTTCTTTGCGTGCTCCATACCAGACCTTATTCCTGACCAGAACTGAATAATTTGGAGAAAACAGCACCGACTATTGGAGCCAATAAAATTGGTAACAAATTTCCACCTTTCTGCAAAAGGAGAGTTTTTTTTAAAAAACCGACCTTTTTTTTCTTGGCGGCGGCGGCGGCGCGGTCCGCGGCTTCGCGAGCTTTTTTCGCGACTTCGTAAGCTAACAAGGAGCCTGCGACTAGCGATCTTATCACCGCGGCTTCGCAAGCTGATCATCATAGACCGTATAATAATAATACATAAACATTCAAACATCTAATCGAAATCACTTGTATCTCGAAAACTTCTGCGATGAAATTAAATATAGATATTTTTTAAAATTCTCGATAAATCGGGAAAGGATTAAGGAATAAAATAAATCAGACAGGTTAAAATATAAATTCTACAAAATAATGTATTGTAAATTATTAGAAAATTACATGTTTTCTTTTTTTTTTAAGTAAAATTTCGTTTTGTTTGACATATCAAAATATCCATATAAAAAGCAATTAATTCATTTATAACAATATTCAAGTAGATAGAAAATGATTCGGAGAGTCTAGTTTTGATATTTCCACTTAAATTGTCTCTAATTTCATATATAATGTTTCGAATTCGTAAATCAGACGGAAGACTTTGGAACTTCATCGTGAACAAATATTGACGAATTTCGTCGACCACAACATTTTTACACTTATTTACATCGTCACAAATGTCACTCAAACGAATTAAATGTTCATTGACACAAGGAATAACAATTTTTAAAATATCAAACGTTGATCGTTGCATGACTATCGATGGTGTGAAATGTTGTTTTCCAAGTGTCACTTCGTCATCCTTATTTTGCGGTACAGTGGCAGATGTTTCGGCTGTCAAATCAGATTTGTATTTCTTCAGTTCTATCTCTTCTTTGGCATCATCATCCTGGGCAATCTTATCAAAGATAACTGCTTTTTTATTATAGCAGGTGGTAAACGAAACTTTGAGCTCACCGAAATCTTTCTTTTCGCCTCTTAACGTTGATTTTGAAAACGCACTTTCGAAAAAATAATCTCCAATACTTTCAGCGTTATCTGCAAATTTTGTCCAGCTGCTAGGGTCAATTACAAAACCATTGTTAGAATTCTGACTGTTTAACAATTTCACTATTGGAACGAAGTTTCCTTTATGGTTTGCCGCCAGCCCCACGTATATCGCTTTGCCAGCGGGCTTATTTAGTGAATACATAGCACCCAAGAGCAATGCCGTGGTTTGAGGAAATTTGGACATGGCAGCCGACGATGCAGGAGCCATTCGAACTCTTTTCGATAAAGATTTTTTCTTATCACCGCACACTGAATTGTCGATAAATCTCGCAACTTGTTCGTTTAAAAAATCATCCGTAATTATCTGAGAGTCTTGAAGAAGCTCTTCCGGAATATCGACGAAGTTTTCCATTTTTATTTTTTCCCACTTATTTCACTGAACGAATTGCACTTTTTTTGTCTCTCTATTTCTCTCAGGTCTTTGCGGCACTACTGTAGCAGTACGAATGAAAAATGTCTGATCAGAAATGACTCTCTATGCGTCTAGATTGAATCAATATAATGAAGAGAGGGAAGAGGGGGTGGGAAGTAAATCATAAATGTTATCTAAAAGTTTATTGCAAATAACACCGATAAAATAATTTACCGTTAACACATAAAAGGGTTTTAATTACGTCATATCACGTGAGAATGGACACATTCTTCTAACGTTGTTCGAATTTCATTTTGAGAATTTATGTAATAAATTTTTAAGAAAAAAACAATTTCAACGAAAATCGTTGGTGGGGTTTTATTTATTTGAAATAAACGTTGTAAGTGTGAGATAACAAATTGAAAGAACAGTATTCATAGGGCAATTATTTATATTGTCTGAAAAAATATTACCTCTCCTGTTTGAAAGTTTATCATAAATTATGTGATATAACATACCTATTGAAAGATATGTATGAATATGTCCATTGTACATGGTATAAGAAAAGTATAGGGCTGTTTGAAAATTTATCACATACTAGGTCCCGTGCGAACCTTTCATCCCGTATTATTTACGTTCTTATAAAAAAGTAATGCACTTTATATTAAATTTTGAACAATCAACAATAAATCCATTCAGAGTGAAAAGTAAATTTTTATTTTGAATGTTTGCGTTACTCAAGTTCACAAGGATAAAATAATCCACGAATAGCTTCTTTTGTTTACAGTAGAAAAAAACACAATATTTCTAAAATGGTCTATTTGTAAATACTTTATATTAAACCAGACTGTTATCTACTTTATGGTAAACTAAACTGATACGAATTTAACAAAGCTTAAGATTTTGTCATCTCCGAGCTTGTCAGATTTAGTTTTGCTCTCGTTGTGGTAACATCGTAGTGATTTCCTTTCGTCGAAAACATGGCTAGCGATTTAAGAAGTGTCTTGTGCAATTGCATTGCTTTCATTAATACTGCACATCCGTACATCAGTGAAGTGTTTGGTCCGCGATTTTTAGCATCCGCGGCTCGAAAATCGTACGAAAGACTATGTCACGATTTTCGACAGTTTTTGAGGTACATAATAGTGGACGATCCGCGTCAATTTCGTGCTCTGTTTAAGACAATCATAAAACCAAGTGACACAGCATCGATGATGACGGGGGATGTTTTAAAATCGCGTGGATTGAGACACGACCCGAACTACACCGACATTCTGGATCACTGCGAAGAAGTGCGAGGTAAATCTATTTGTAACCTGTTAGTCGGATAAATTTTTAACTCGTTGGTTCAAGTTTGTTATTTTTTTTTTGTTTAGAAATATACAACGCTATATTTCGAGAAGAGATGTCCATTGGAACCGGTGATCTTGAATCGGAGAATGACACTATTATTGTAGACAATTTGCTTCCTGTTCGCGAAGAAGATCTTACCGCAGGTAATATTCGCGGAAACGATGGCATCCTCCGCCAGCCAGTACTGGCTGATATTCCGAGGACAGATCCCGAGCACCGTACGTTTGCGTACATGTCTGCACTGGATGAATGTAAGTTAAAGCACATTAATTAATCGATTACTTAATTTGAGTAAATTTCGCTTTTATTTTTAAATTTAATTTGCGGTTGCATTTGTGTAGATGCGGAAATAAGTGAAATTCACGGTAATGAATACCGTCAGCGTATGAAAAAAGTTCGCGATTGGTTAAGCGATCTATACGAAAAACACAGAGAAGCAATTTTTCCTCCGACAAGTTTTTTGGAGATGAAATTCTCCAAAGAATAATTACACGCGTCGCAATCGTTCTCTGTCATTCGTATGTTTTGTTTTTTGATAATAATGAACAAAAAATATATGTACTTGTTTTGAAATGTCAAAATTTATATAATTTTTTATTCCAGTTAGGGACGAAGAAATTCTGCGTACGCTGGACAGAAGCGAAATATTAATCTCATCCAATGATGATGAGCCCGGAGCATGTGCAAACGTGCAACACTCGCAGCAAGATTGTTTCGAGAATGACTTACGACTAACCAGTGAATACAGTGATTACGGCGACGATGACATTATGCACTACAGTCACAACACTATTGAAATTAACGAGAGCGAAGATGATGACGTCATCGAAGTCGAAATTAGTGACGAAGAATTTGACGAATCTCAAGATGATTCCTCCACTGTCTACCTTGAAGATAGTATTGACAGCGTCTCACAACATGGTGGCGGCGGAATTTCTGCAGATGGTAATGTTTCCAATACAACTTATTTAACAATTGTCGATCGTTCGTTGCGAAATTATAATCGTTTCGGTGTTGTAGGACGTAAAATTATTTTTAAACTCACGGAACCTTCGATGAACATTAATCCTTTGACGTTTTTATAAAATACGATAGAGGAGTTATTTAATATAATAATTTCTGATAATTTTTTAACAGCGTCGGGAAATAATGATAATAATGCCGATTTAATAGGAATAACATTTGACTCTACGAGTTTTGTAAAACCGGCGGGTATTTCCTTTCGACCCTTTAATAGTTTAAAACAAGAGGACTTGTGGAACCTCATAAGTTCGTTAGTGCAAAGTGCGAGAAATTTCGTACTTGACGACACATTTGAGATAAATGTGCATCACGTACGAATTCCAAACGGTAGTGGTTACAACAGGAATTTGATCGACGAGAGTGTTTTAAAGAGCAGGTCGACTGTAACGATATCTAATGATGACAACTTGTGCCTTCCACGAGCACTTGTCGTGGGTGAATATTTCCTGAAAAAAAATTCGATTCCAAATGCAGATTTTAATTGCACTTGGAAACGCATTACGAAAACCCGTTATCAATTGCAATGTGCGCGAGAACTAATCTCTCGGGTTAACATTGCTATTCCAGAAACGGGCTGTTGGACCCCGCAGTTTATCCAGTTTCAAAATTATTATTCTACTAAAGGAATAGCTGTAGTAATTTACGATGATAATAATATAGGTAACGGTAGGGAACCCCTTTTCGATGGTCGTAGTGTCATTAAAAAGTCCGACCAACTGATTAATTTATTATACCATTCGCGTGCTCGGCACTTTTCAGTCATAGTAAATATGATGGGTATCTGTGGTAAAAGAAATTATTATTGCCAATTTTGCAACAAAAAGTTTTTACGCCCAAACATGCATCGTTGTTCAAATACATGCGACAGATGTTACTTTCAACCTGCTTGTTCCAAGAGCTGTACCATAATACACTGCTCCTCTTGTAACCGCTACTTCTTTGGAGAAAAATGTTTAGAAAACCATAAAAAATCAGGATCGTACACAAAGACAAAACGTGGTGTTAAAAGTATTTGCTCTGTAATTAACATCTGTAAAATTTGTAACACATTCGTGAACAATTTGCGAGGAAATCATGCGTGCGGTGTAAATTATTGCAAACGGTGTAAATGTAGACACTCGATAAATGAATATTGTTACATGCGTAGTATCACAATAAATAACCAAGGAAATATCGGTTCATCAGACATAATGAATTTAAATGCAGAAGCATCGTCTGCTCTGTCGAACCATCCGTCCACTTTATTTGTTTTTTATGACTTCGAAACGCGTCAAGACGAGGCGTATCGGGGTGCCTTTGAAATAAAAAAACACACGGTATGTCTCTGTCTTGTGCAACAAGTATGCGATGCGTGTATCGACATTGACAGCGTGGATGTATTCTGTAATTTTTGTGGAATCAGAGAATTCATTTTTAAGCAGGATCCTTTTAACCAATTGCTCGATTTAGTAATTCGTAGCAAGACAAATTTTTCGAAAATCGTTTGTATCGCGCATAATTCTAAAGGTTTCGATGCACAGTTCATATTAAGAGCACTAATCGAAAAAAATAGAAATCCGACAAATGAGAAAAGAAAACAAGTATTCGATGTAATTTTAAACGGAAAACATATTATTAAGATTCAAATTGGAAAAACGTATTTTATCGATAGTTTAAACTATTTTTATATGCGTCTAAGTGCTTTGCCGAAAGCATTTGGTTTACCGGATTCGATTAAAAAAGGATATTTTCCACATTTTTTTAATACCTTAAATAACGAAAATTATATTGGTAATTTACCCGATGCAAAATTTTATGCTCCCGATGCTATGTCTCGTGAAGAGCGGATAAACTTTTATGCGTGGTATACAGATGCATCGGCTCGCGGTGAACAATTTGATTTACAGCGAGACATTCTCGAATATTGTCGGATGGACGTAGAAATTTTAAGAAGAGCATGCATTGCTTTTCGTAAAATTTTTAAAGCTTCCGGCAATGTATGTCCTTTTACGGAGTGTGTGACGTTGGCGTCGGCGTGTTCGCGTATCTTTATAAAAAATTTTTTAAAGCCTGAAACCATCGGTTTACTTCCACACCGAAACGGTTACAGACGAACAGATAAACAGTCGAAAATAGCAATAGAGTGGCTTCTACTATGCGAACATCAATTCAAACGTCAAATCGTACACGCTGGACGCACACGTGAATTTCGTTTACCCGAAGGACCGCGAGTAGATGGATTTCTTTCTCCGAATAGCGACAGTGATAATAAAGGTCAGGTATTTCAATTTCATGGATGTTACTATCATGGATGTCCACGATGTTTTACAGAGTTACGTGAACAAAAACGGTCAGACGGTATTAGTTTTACTGAACGTTATGAAAATACAATTGCTCTAACGAGTAAAATCCGCTCTTACGGTTACGTAATACATGAGAAATGGGAGTGCGATTTTCTTCGCGAAAAAATCGTCAACCCTGATTTCAGAATATTTGAGAATCATCCTTTGATTCTTGAAAAAAGTCTTAAGCCACGCGATGCATTCTTCGGTGGCCGAACTGGAAACACAGCTACCTATTACACTGTACAAAACAATGAACAAATACATTACACAGATGTTTGTTCATTGTATCCCTACATTTTTAAACAGGGCGTTATCCTATAGGTCATCCGACAGTTTACGTCGGCGAAGAGTGTTCTGCGATAACCGACATTAATAAGATGACTCTGCAGGGTGTTGAAGGACTAGTTCTATGTAAAATATTGCCACCGCGAAATTTGTATCACCCGGTACTTCCTGTAAGAATGCACGACAGATTACTTTTTCCCCTCTGTAGAACGTGTTGCGAAATTCAGTCAGTGCATGACTGTTCGCACGAGCTCGAAGAAGATCGCGTTTTCACGGGCACGTGGGTTTCGGACGAATTAAAGAAATCAATCGAGAAGGGGTATCGTATTGTTGAAGTATTCGAAATTTGGCAATATCGAATAACACAATACAACCCAAAAACGCGCGAAGGTGGTCTTTTTAATGAATACATTGACACATTCTTAAAAATAAAACAAGAAGCCAGTGGTTGGCCTCGTGAATGTGTCGATGATTTATCGAAAGATCGCTACCTCGAAATGTATGAGCGTGAAGAAGGAATTCGTCTGAGTAAAGATCAAATCTGTACGAATCCGGGTCTACGATCCGTTGCCAAGTTATGCCTTAACTCGTTTTGGGGAAAATTTGGGCAAAGAGAAAATTTGCCGCGAACCGAAATCGTAAATACAAGAGACGCGTTGTTAAAGATTTTCGCAGATGAAGATAAAAACGTAACGCATCTTCTCCCGGTAAATGATAATGTTATGTTTTTCAATTGGATTTTCCGGGAAGAAGCAAGCGCACAAGCGACGTGTACTAATGTCGTACTAGCTGCCTATACAACGGCCCAGGCTCGATTAAAATTATATTCCTATTTAGAAAAACTCGGACGTCGAGTATTGTATTATGACACCGATTCGGTGATTTATGTTAGCGAGCGAACGAACGACCAATATGAACCGAAACTGGGTAATCTGCTCGGCGACATGACAGACGAATTGTCTTCTTACGGTGAAGGATCGTATATTGAAACATTTATATCTGGAGGGCCAAAATTGTATGCGTACCGCGTTAAAACACCGTGCGGAACCACAGACATATGCAAAATAAAAGGTATTCGACTGAATTTTGAAAATAGCCGTAAAATAAATTTCGAAACGATACGTGATCTCGTGACGAACGATACCGATGATAATCAAAGCATTGAAGTGCGTTTCGGGGCGATAAGACGTACGGAAACGCACGAGGTTTTTACATGCAAACAAAAGAAAACAGTTAGAGTAGTTTTAAAAAAACGACAACATATATCGGACCGATATTCACTCCCGTTTGGTTTTAAAAATGTTTAATACTATTACGTAGACTATAGGTGAAATGTTAGATTATAAAAATGTACAAATACAAATGAAAATAGTAGGTACAAATTTCAAGCATTTAACAATGCATTACAGTTAATAGAAAATAAATTAAATCTGTTTATCGCTTCGAAAAATATGTATGTGGAACTGGCATGAAGACCAACAAAGAACGGTGTATGCGTTAATCGTAATCTTAATCACGGTGGGCAATATAGTACAAAATGTAATCAAATATGTACATGTAAAACTTTTTTTTTATTTTTAAAATAAAATTTGAATTGATTAAATGCGAGTTTTTATTTAATTCCTTTCAAGATACCGACACATTTCTTTGACATTATTATTCACTAGAGTTGCTGGTTTTGGATAGCTAAGAAATATTTTTATTTCAGACAGAGACAATGCCACATTGATTCGACGATTCGGTAAGTGTAAATAATGTATACGGATAATCACGTGTTTCATGAGTGGAAACGCAAGAAATGCGCAGGTGTGTGAGATAAGGAAATTTTCAAGGGTCCCTAAAAATAAGAGAGCTTCAAGTCTGGACCTGTTTATGAATACGATATTATGTAAGGCTGAGAAAATGGAACAGCGTACGGGAGAGAAAGAGTGAGAGAAAGAGAGAGAGAGAGAGAGAGAGAGAGAGAGAGAGAGAGAATGAAAGAAAACGTGTGTGACTCGGTGCATATACTGTTTGTGGGTGTGTGTGTGTGTGTGTGTGTGTGCGCGTGCACACGTGTAAGGTAGATGGCAGTCACCCTTGGAGGGGATAATAAAAATAATAATAATAAACAGTGACCTGTCTCACAGACTGTATGGGTCAATTATCCGCCTCTGAGGGGGGGTGGTAGTCATGACCTACCTAAACGTCGAAACGGGGTCAATGACCTATCAGGGGGGTAACAACAATAACACACCATGACCTACCCCAAGGCCGTCAGAACGAGATCAAAAAAGTTTACGGGTGGAGGTCAATGACCTCTCATGGGGAAGGGGTTAACAAAAACAATAACAAACCTTGACCTACCTCAAGGCCACCAGACGAAAACAAAAAAGTCTATGGGCGGGGTCAATGACCTCTCAGGGACTGGCGCCATGGGGGGGAGGAGCGGGGGAAGTCTCCGGCGGCCTATAAGGTAACCTACTCTACTCAATTTGTTAAGTGGTGTGAAAATATTAGGGGGATCCGATTAATGTATTTTTTTTTAAACCAATTAATTGGTCTCATTATTCCGCGCACAAAAGTATTAAGGTTATGATTGCTGAAAACTAAATAATATTTTACAAGATATTCTACATTTTGTGTCAAAAAATTGTTAACTTCAAACCTTTATAACTCAAAAAGTACCTAATAAAAAAATATTTTATTATAGTGTTTTGGAAAGCTCTCGAGATAAGCTATAAGAATATGCAATAAAATGTAGGGGGTTCTTTTTAAAAAAATAAGATTGACCTTGAAATGACCTTGAAGGACATGGTCAAGGTCAATGTCAAGTTCATCATCTTACTCCCCGCTTGAAACCAGACAACTTTGCTATTGGACATTTTCTCCAAAGTGCATTCTAACTGAAGATATTAGGGGGTCCGATACTTTTCGATGACCCTGTATAATGTTATTCAATGGGTAAAATGGATTGATAAGAAACCGGTTCAATTTTTATCTAATTTCTACGACGCATCTGTTCAATCTGAAGTGAACAGAAAGCAGAAGGATGGATCGGTTCATACAGTATCTTGTCCACAAATGGTGAAAGATTATAATAAACATATGGGTTCGGTTGATAAAGCGGACATGATGAAATCGTATTATGAAATAAGCAGAAAAAGCAAAAAAAGGTGGCATCGAATCTTCTGGCATTTTGTAGATGGGACTATTGTTAATGCTTTTATCATATACCAGATGCATCGTGATAAAAAGGATATGGTGCTAAAAGATTTTCGGCTCTCAGTGGTTGCTCATCTATTAGGAAGTTCGACTAAACCAAAACGAGGAAGTCCGTTCGAAACAAAATCACTACCCAACAAACGTTTGAGAGTATCAGACGAAGTCCGAATGAGTCAGTCACAACATTTCCCAGAAGTCCACGATAAAAAAAGAAGATGTGTTTACTGCAGTACTAAAGGAAATGAAACAAGAACCAAATTCACTGTACAACTTGTAACGTTCCGCTTTGCATAAATAAAAGAAATACCAATTGTTTTGAAAAATTTCATACTTCATTAGCCAAAAAGTAGACTAGACTATGATAAATTCAAATTATGTTTGATAATTTTCAATCAATACTAAATAGAAAAAAATAATACAAATGTAAAAAAAAAGTAAAAAAAATAACAAACAAATTTTTAAATTAGAAAAAATGTAAAAAAAAATTTAAAAAAAAATAATAAAAAAAAATGGAACTAGATTTTCTCCACGTCCATGCCGTTAGTTCTGGGTCACGCTAAGAGAGAGAGAGAGAGAGAAAGAGAAAGGCAGTCTGCTTTCAAATTTTGGGTATATTTTGGGATGTATCAATTCTAATATCATCTGAATAACGAAATTCGTTCTATTCCAGGAATTTTTTATATTTTGATGAGATGCTTTATTTTGTATTTTGTTACCTTTTATAATCAGTGACCTCGAAAACCCCCGAGATATAAATTTCATTCGATTCGAATAACTTTTCAATTTTTTGTTCGTCATATTGGATCCGCTATTTTGAATTTTAAAATTCTGAGCTCAGATTCGTAATCAGCGACCCCGAAAACCCCCGAGTAACGAATTTCATACAATTCGAGTAACTTGTAAAATTTTTATCCGCCATATTGAATCCTCCATTATGAATTTTAAAATTCTGAGTTCGAATTCGTAATCAGCGACCCCGAAAACTATAAGATCACGAAATATAAAAACCATCGATTCAATAGAATAATGTGCCCCTGAAAGGGTTAAAGTCTTCCTGGGAAATAAATAAGGTTCCTGCGAATCACCCGGATTATCCGAAACACCTTTTGAGCGCTGTTTGTAGATATAATGCTTTACGTGTTTAAATTAATATAATTATTATGAAATTATGTTACATTTTTATATTTTATTAGTACTAAAATGTTGAAATAATAAAAGTTTAATAGAATTACCTCTTAAAAATTATTATTATTATATCATTTTCTCCTTTCTATTCATATAAAACAATCCCATATTTTTCAAAATATCGTACTTCGTGCGCAAAACTGTTCAAAGTGGATTTATTTAAAAATCTCTCCACAGATTATTTTGGTTTTTTGATTTTTCTCATCTATGAACATTGTAATACAGAATCACTACTAATTTTCTAGGTGTAAGACCTTTTTATTTAATTTTAGTTAAGGCGCACCTTGAAGTAACATATTTATTCTTGAAGTACAAACAAAAATTGGCTACCTACACTTTCCATTAATTTAAGAAATCAATTAAAAAAAAAATAAAAATGTTGCAACTTCGCGCGCCTTTGAGATGCTATTTTATTGTCGCCCCCTCCTCTAATTATTATTATCTACAAATGCGATACGTCGGTGATGATTCTTATGTAAAAAAGTATAATCTACAACTTTTGTTGGACATTTTTTTCGATAAAATAAAAAGTTACCGAGTTATTTGCAATTTAATCAGGCAATGTAGGTCGAACAAATACGAAATTTGTCATTTTTCGTAAAATTTACGAATTAAATTAAAATGAAAATTAAACGAATAAAATGACCTACTCACACTTCCATTTCATTAAGAAATCAATGAGAAAAACGTAATACAAAGTTGCTACCGCCGCGCGCCTTCGAGCCGCCATTTTGGTATCGCCTCCCACTCCAATTTTGTTTAATTTTGCATGAAACACTTGTTTTATCATATACTTTCGATATATTCATGTCTCTACTAGTTACCTCGAAGTTGCCGCTTCCTCGCATTTTTGAATCCTTTTTGCGGGTGAGCTGCAGCCTAACATGTCTGTATACCTATAGAGCTACTTACCGCACGCAAAACTTCTTTACCACACGCTAAATTATAAGATCAGTAAAGTGTCAGAAAGTGACACTTTGTACACGCAAATACGTGCGCAAAATCGAACTTTGAATGATAAATTAACTGGAATATGTGCGTAACGAAATGTAAGAAATTGCAGCTAGTACAATTGACTGACAAACTAATGCATGTATTCTGAAAACTGCATGACACTTCGAAATGGGGACCATTCTTCAGGGACCAAGATTCTCCGAAAAACTTGACTAAAAGGGCATCCAAGTTTTTGATATTGCATCGATTTTTAAAGTTCATTAAATTCATTAATAACATTTTTTATTAAATGGTAATTTCATTAAACAAATGATTAGAATTACTTTGATTTCGAAGCAGTTTCTTGAAAAATTTTGTGGTGTTCTGGATGTATGCAAAATTTTCTTTTCTAATTATTGTATATTGCATTAATGGATAGTTTCATTCATTAGAAAGAACTTGGACTTAATACATGTTTTCAATACTTTTTGTAGAATAAGAATATAGCCTTATAATTGCACATAATTTAATTCTGATAGCATTTTTTGTGGTAATTATGTTTTACTAATAAGAACTTGGCGAGTTTTTTTACAATAAGTGTTTTTGGGGGGTTTACAATGACGGCGCCGAGATAAAACCTTCTACATTCTGTTCAGAATACTGTAGGTAATAATAGAAAATCAATAGAGTTCCGCGAATCGAGTGCAAAGGTGGTTACATCGCGTGTTATAAAAAAAATGGCCATAAGTAGTAATACCGTACCGGTCGGCCGAATATACTGCTAATTTCAGCGTCATTTCTGGGAAATACGATTTTTTTTTGTTCCAAACTTCCAGAGTTGTTCTCTCTAAAAACCCTACTCGTTTTTTTTTTGGCGCTCAGTTTTAAGAGGAAATTCTCTTTCTAACAATCGTCCACGAAGATGCGGTTCCACTTTTTTCATAAATCGCGGGACAGGAATATTTAATTTTGTTTTATAGATGTCCTGTTTAACAATTTTTAAACAATTCTCTACTGATGCGTTACTATTTCGTAATATATCAAACTTACTTAATGCCATAGCCGACCACACTCCGGAATAAGGCATTATATATTCATCCAAATAGTGCAGAAATTGGCCTGAATGAAAGTTGTTGATTCTACAGTGGTGAATGCTGTCCTTTTTCTTTCTAACATAACATGAAAACTTTGTAATATATCGAGTCATGACGTAGAGTATTTTCGAAAGAAAGTTCTGTCAATTTGCCTATCCCATCGAATCCGTCGCTATTGCCTTGCTCAGTATTTTCACGTTTATTCATAAATGATTTAAACGTATTTTTAAAATTAAGTGATTTCATCTGAAGCCCGAAAATTGTGGTAGCGTTGGCTTAAATGGCCGTCGCACTTTGGATATCAACGCAATGAATCAGGTTCGAAATTATAAACGCTGCTAATTTTCGACAATCCTCATTTTTAAAAATTTTTTGCCTTCCTCATTACCTTTCGTAAAAGGTGACTCGAGCATATATGGATAATGGTGATATTAAAAGATCATCCCATTTAAAGCAGTCAAAGACGTTTCAATGAGGGCCAAGCGGAACTCAGATTCAACTTGGCTGACCAGTTATCAACAAAAATTGTTTTGTTGGTGAATTTCTTTATAGCAGCAACGCAAATTTGCCAAAAAAAGGTGAAATATACATTGTGGAGTGAACTGTAGAAATAAATTCAGTTATCGGGATTGGGCCATAGTCATCACCACCTGGAAGCACTAGCGCATAGTAATAAATCGGATGATCGACACCATCAGGTCTGGCTACGATGGATCCCGTAGCATCCAAATACAAACAAACATATCCTCGAATACTTAACAAATACTTTATCTGTTTCTTTTTAAATAAAATAATTTGAAAAGGCTTCACTGAATAATGCTGTATGTATCCTTTAAAATGCTTCCCATCCCACGTTTTATCAAATTAATCGCTTAACTTCAATAGAAAAACATGCGTGTCCTTGTCGAGGAAAAATGTCGCTTTGTTTATCAAATATTTATAACAGGCTTTTTTAACAATAACGCTAGTCGCGTCGCAGGCTAGAAAATTTATAACTTCTTTCAGGAGATCCTAAGATGCATTTAAGGAATGTTTTGAATCGATTATTAATTTTTCTGGTATAAAAGTGTATTTGTTTAATAAATATTTATAATTGGCTCTTTTAACAATGACGATAGTCTCGTCGCAGGCTAGAAAATTTATTCCTTCTTTCGGGAGATACTAACCCAGATAGCACAATATATACTCAAAATATCCTCACGATATACTATAATATACTTTCTGATATACGTAGGATATCATATTTTCATACGACGATATTCTCAGTATATACTCAGAATATTTCTATGTCCGCCCTTTTCATGTACTCAGAACATTACTAGGATATTCTGCAAGATATTCTCAGTATATACTAAGAATATGTCCTCGTAAAATGTATTCGTAAAATGTCCTCACGTTATACACTCTAAAAAAAAAAGTAATGGAATAAACATAAAAAATATCATTAATGCTGTTGTTTGAAATTTGTATCCAGAATATTACATTCGCTGAAAGAATATTTTGGCTAAAATATTTATAAAAAAAAAGAAACAAATTTTGAGGATTATCGTCATATTTTTTTTAAATTATGTAAATTCGCTGTTATATGTAATATACGATTATATGTAATTTCATGTGAAAATGAAGTTTAGTTATCTTTTACTACTTTTGTTAACGATCGCAAATAAGTTAGTAACGCTCGAAAACAAATAAGAAAAACTCTCGCCCCGGTGGGGAATCGAACCCGGGTCCTTCGCTTACTACGATAACGCCTTAACCACTACGCTACGCTCGCTGTTATCTAATTTTGTATGACGAAGGATGGTTACTATCGGTAAAGCCTCCATGACGAAGAAATTATTATCACCCTACAAAAATTGGAATACTGTGCACTAATGTGCAATGAAAGTCCATTCAACTTTATGCCTTTATTGTACATGTATATAATTCAGTTCCAGCCGATATAATTTCTGCATTTGACGCAAATATTATATGCACATTTTACGCAGGTGTTTTATTTCTTGCCTTTGTAATGAATAATATTTGCATAAAATACTTAATCATTAGTGAAGGGGGTTCTAAAGTGCTCGACCGATAAGGTAGGAATCTTCACTAAAACCCGTAAATAAAAAGTGACTTAAACGATTTTTCGAAATTCGGGGTCTGTAAGGGCTATTTTAATTACTATAGATGGTATCATAGAAAATAACAGAGACATTAATTGAAAGCTGTTGATAAAAATCACTTATTTCCGAAGTTTCGGGGAGAACTATTCGCGATACCAAATGTTGCCATGTCATCACTCGCGAGAGTATTTCACCGTTAATCTGAATTATCCTCAGGTTGGAGATGCAAATTTGGAAAACTAAACACGAAGTTCAAAACACTAATGCAAGATAAACCCGAACCAAAAATCGGAGCGTTCGTTCGTTTCGTTACAGATGACCACTTTTTTCGTTGCCGTACTAGTCGGAAGTAGTTTCGCGCAGGAGGAGACCGATATCAAAACTCCATTTCGGAGAAACACATGACTGGTTTTGTCAAGATAGCGTTCAATGGTCCCCCAACCAGAAAATGTCCCGGCGTCAGTACTGTGAAGTCCTCAGTATCGTCCGACATAGGGCCCAATGGACGAGAGTTCAGGGCTGACTCGATTTCGCATCGGAGGGTACAGAGTTCTTCGAAAGCTGGCGAAAGTGTGTCAAGAACTCCATCAGGTGAAACTCGACACTCTTCACCTCAGCCTCCCAGAGCTCGCCAAAGTGGGGAGCAGCCGGAGGTAAGAAATGCCAATTCACTTTATCATCCGCGATTAAAAAGAAATCGTGAAATTCATGCGATTGAATTGCCTTGTGAAATGCGTCCGACAATTCAGTGTCAGCCCCTACGAACGTAGTGCCGTAGTTACTATACATGTGACTCGGTAAACCGCGTCGGGCCACGAACCGCCGGAAAGCTGCTATGAAGGCTTCGGACGTGTAGTTCGACACAAGCTCAAGATGCACAGCTTTCACTGCGAAGCATACATAATAATGCAATGTAAACAAGATGGGCCTTTCACCATCGACCATTGGTGATACGGACCTGATATGGTCCAGCGTAATCCATTCCAGTGTAGATGAATGGACGCTCTGGCCTCGAGTTCAGCTCGGCGTCGAGCGCAGGTCAAACAATGGTGTATGACACTTCTGATGAGCTTTTTAGCCTCCACAATCCAAACGGACTGGCGCAGCGTTCACAGAGTCAATGTAACACCTCGTGTAAGCAGCACTCATGTGTGAACTTGACTAGCAGTCGCAATAAGGGATGGCTTGATAAAACGATCGGGTGTTTTACATGCAGAGGCAGAGAGTTCTCCAAACGACCCCCACCCGAATCAAATCATTGCCATCGAGAAATGGGGTTAGTTTCTTCTACGAACTTTTCGTCGAAACCATCTTTCCTAAATGAAGCGCGAGAAGCTCTGTCGGAAAAGCTGTTGACTAAATACCTTGAAATATGACAGTTTCCGAATGTCTTATTTCATTTGGAATGAGACGACCATTGGTTATCGTACCCTTCAGACATTGCTTTCATCGAAGGACGAACGCGATTATACGAAAGACTCGATTCCAAGAGGAGGGACGGTGCTTGAAAGTCTGTCTAACAAGTCGCAAGATTGAGAACGGGCACTGTTAACATGAGTGAGTATCTCGAGCGAAGCGTCGTCGTATCAGATTGGAAGGTTATTCGACCAACGACGTGGTTCCAGACGTCGCAGGTTAGAAAGTCTGGAGCGGATAAACCACGCGAAGATATGTCCGCTGGGTTTTGGGCACTCGGAACATGTCGCCATTCGACGTCAGGAAGAAGAGTCTGCGTCTGGGAGACCCGATTTGCCACAAAGGTTTGCCACTGTGTTGGGGGCGCTCAAAGCCAATGAAGCACAATCGATTCGTCAGTCCAGCAGTAAGTAAGGAGATTGGAAAATTGCTCAACATTGCGCATATTTACGAGCAATTTCGCCAACAAAACGGCTGCTGAGAGTTCTAAGCGCGATATCGTCAACTGCTACAAGGGGGCGACTTTCGTGCGACTGGCCAGTAGTGATACTTGGGAGGGCGATCGGAATGACAGACTAGCAGCATATACGGCGCTCGATGCATCAGTGAACCCGTGAAGTTCGCAGGGTTGCCCAGTCCACCGAGGTATGCTGAAGCCATTTAGAGCGGGTAATGCATCATAAAACGAGGCCCAACGTTCGAGTATTTCGGTCGCAAGTGGGCAATCCCTATCCAACTGAATTAGCCATAATCGTTGGACGGATCGGGATCGGCGAGGGGTAAACCGGCCAAATGAAGCCACTTCGACAACGGGCGCGGAGAAGTGGGCACGTATGACGTGAGCGTTTTAAGCATCAAAGCATGCGAGTGGAAACTAGCTGCGACCACGGAAACCTGTGATATTCGGATATCCGAGGCACGATTAGCCATACCCCCAGAGGAACCGTCAATACCATTGCTTGAAGATGACACGCGTGTAATGCGGGTACTGAGAGCACAGCCAAGGTCTTCGGAAATAATAGTCTACGTAAATCCTTGATCCAGGAGAGCGCGTACTCCTATCGTATCGTATATCTTGTCGTGGAGTATACCTGAATCTGCGCGGCTGCCAATAAAATAGCAGAAGAATTTATCGGCTGATTTAGTGCAAAATGGGCGCATATCGGTGTCTATGATTGATACAACAATCGCGCGTATTTTTCTATTCTTTTCTGCAGTTTGGGATTGTTCTTAAATACTATTAAGATGCTCTCGCAAAATTTTTAGCCCCGATCATACCCTGGTTTTCGGAATATTGCTTAATTTTGAATCAACTGCTGAGAAATGTAATTATTAAATATTCTACAATAATCGCGCGTATTTTTTCTATTTTTTTCTGAAATATGGGATTGTTTTTAAATACTACTAAGATACTCCCGTGCAATTTTCAGCCACGAACATACCCTGGTTTTCGTAATACAGTGCAACCCCTCTGGTTGCTCCCTCTCTCGTTGCTTCCCTCTCCGGATGATCCCTCTCTGGTTGCACGATTACGTCACACTTTTCAGGGCAGGCGCTAGTGCAACGGCACTGAAGGGCCTCGCGTATGGCTCTAATAATGCAAAACTTATGTTTTGCACTCTTATGTGCAATATGTTGAAAAAGAATATCAAGTATTAATATAATTTTCATGTCAATTTAAAAAAAGAAACAATTCTAAAATTCTCTGGCGCTCGAACTTTAGGGCACGGGCCTGTTTCATATCACGTGACAGCTAAGTAGGCGGGGCATATCGCTGTGCAACCTGAGACGGAGCGAGTCCCAGTAGGCAGCAACCAGTGGGGTTGCACTGTATTGTTTAATTTTGAATCCACTTCTGCGAAATGAATTGCTGAATTATTCTACCACAATCGTGCGCATTTTTTCTAATTTTTTCTGCAGTTTGGGATTGTTTCCAAAACATTCCTGATACGAAAGGGCCATGTCTATTTTGTGGGGATTAATGTAGCCTAATTTTAGAGTATGTGCGGCTAATCTTGAAATTATGGTTGTTGATTTTCCACAATTTGGCGGCATCAATTGGTTTTTTTAACCTACATGTAGTCGAGAAAAGCTCATCAGCAATAACCGCCTCGGGTAGTACGCTCTACTTTTTCTCAACTGGATCTTTCTCAATTTCTCAACTGCGGGAAAAGCTCAATATAACATTTGTCTCACATTAGAGTTTTGTTAAAGTCTGAAATGAAAAACAGTTGGTATCATTAATGTCACAGTCACTTTCGCTGAATTCCATCGTCAAATTGTAGATTTCAAAATTGGTCTGAGGAAATGATAAGGGGGTGTTAACAGAAACACGAAGATATTGAAATTAAATTTATCACATGATGTTAACCGGGTCAGCTAGATACATCTTTCATATGCTCGAACATCTTATTTCGACGAATCTTGTTATCGTAAAATTAAATTAATAAAAAAATAAAATAATTAACGGCTTAAACCTGACAATTGCATTAGATGTTAAAATGCCATAGTTTGGAAATTTCATAAACATTTCAAACCCCTTCCGTCGTAATCGCTCGGATTCACAAACGTTTAGGCCTTGTCGGGAAATAAACTTTATTCTTTAATGGCGACGATTGAAATTAACCGGACCGGCATCGATTCGGCCAAGCGATCGAAATCGACAGAAGGACGACGGCATGGAGACACCCGAATTTATATACCGCCGTTGGTGACGAGAATGAACAGCGGTCGTTAGGGAACTATTTTTAGTTGTTTTTTCCGGGCGCTTACGTTAGACTTTGTCTAGAACATTCTAGATTCTTTCCATAATCAAATTGAAATGTCGAAATGCCAAATTGTATTTCATCATAAATCTTGCCAACAAGATTAGATGAATCCTAATATATAAATAGGATGAATCAATTTCATAAATTCGGAGCACACGCATCCGTTCAGTCATAATTCCATCAATAGGAGCACAAGCTTCCGTCTTCATAAATTTTCCACCAATTAGAGCGCAAGGATCTATTGGATTCGTGATTTTCACTGGATCGGAGCACTAGCATCCGCCAATCTTGTATTTCCCCGAATCGAAGCACTATCATCCGATTCTCAATAGATGTAAGTTTCCTCCAATTAGAGCACAAGCATCTATTGGGTTCATCGTTATCAGTAAATCGGAGCACTAGCATCCGACGAAATCGAATGTCCCTGAATCGAAGCACTAGCATCCGATTCTCGATACGAGTACCGATAATGCAGTTTTCTTCATTCGAAGCACTAGCATTCGATAAAACATGCAACTATCAGTATTCATTGTTGACGTTAATATAGTCAACGGTCGTATAAAATTGGAGCACAAGCATCCAAAGTTCTCGTACATACCCGAAATGCATTTCATTGAAAAGAAGCTCTAGCATTCACTTTTCCATGCAAATCAGGAGCAATATTAATTTGGCAAGTTCGATATTCAATTGCAACAATTAATCAAAGATTACATCACGTATAATTTAACCAAAGCATTAGACTGATTTCATATGTATCCATACTGCCGTGACTGATCCGTTACACAGACTCTTTTAAGTTTTAGTTCACGATATCGTCGCCATTTAAGAGTGGCCCGTACAATAATAACGACATTCACATGTTCACCAATTGGCTCGTTGGGAAGGATGCCCCTAAATAAATAAACTTTAAAATTCAATTTAAAAGGAACCATACCTTGCTGAAAATTAATTTTTGCGCCAACGGCTTCAGAAAAAAAAATCTTCCTCATGGTCTATCTCTCATGCGCTATTGCAACAACACCCTGTATAACAGTTTGTTATCCTACCGATGGCCGACGATGCACGTTTAATTGGACATGCAGGCAACGTGGTAGCTATTATTATAGCACGCAATGTAGAGCTAGCTCAACTCATTCTAAACCAGGTCATGAGACATGGATAGAGGAACACCGACTAAAGCTAGCTGTCGCGAAACCCGAAATTGCTATACTCACGGGAAACAGTATTCCAATTGAAATCCCAATGCGGGCTGGTTCTTGAGAGATCGTACTAGTCCTGACGTACCGTGTGCATCTTAACAACGCACTTAATAAAGCAGAACAAGTCACGTCAGCCCTTCGTAAGTTGATGGCTAAAACCACAGGACCGGGAAAGAATAAGAGGAGACTCCTAATGGCAACTGCACAGTCAGTTATGCTCTATGGCTCCGAGATCTGGGCTGATGCGATGAAAATAACGAAAAACAGAGCTTTTCTAGCGAAAGCGTAAACGACGGCAGCACTTACGATGTCCAGCTCCTACAGGACAGTGTCTAAAGCAGCAGCCCTGGTGATTGCGGGAGTTGTAACTATCGACCTTCTCGCTCAAGAGAGCAGATATAGGTTTAAATATATTGTTATACCTTATTGTTATTGGCGGTAAGTAGAGCAGTCGTGTCTATTTTCGCTCCGCACTTACGAATGAATTTTTTCACTTAAATCGCTTTTTTGGGAGTTCAAATTCTAGTGACTTGTTTCCGGATCGGCTCGGATTATGTCTATTGTGAGTTTTTTGAGTGTCCGAGTCTTCAATCCGGAATATTTAAAACATTTATTCCTTGCTACAATGTTGGAAATGACAGTTACTCCACATACTATTCACCGGCTCTCGTGGTGACGTCATACGTCTGGAAAGGTAGCAGCGAGCCAATTACCGGCATCCGATCATCGAAAATTGAAGGAATTGCAGTTCAAATAAAATTACGGTCTGCTGCTCTTGGAGTTGACGGAACCTATCATATGTGAGGAAATTGGAATTTGTGAGCAAGAGGCCAAGAACACACACAATACGGGGTTCTTTTATTGAAGTTTTTCGCAGTAACTCGCATAGCTGCCAATTTCTCTTCGAAGAACCGATACCTCTTGGACTTGACTCGCCCGCATATCGGTGAGTTCGTTCCTTGCACGTGTGCGTCCCACTACACGCTCAGCTCAGTCCGTATATAGCGGTTCGGATAATCATCTTGCGCACTGCTAGAGGCGCGTACGGTTCACGTGCCCCTCCATTGCGATTACTACTGCGTGTACGCTTGCTGTGTTCGTGATTATTTTTGCGCGTGTTGCTTACTGCGAGTGAGTGAGTGAGTGAGTGAGTGAGTGAGTGAGTGAGTGTGTGTGTGTGTGTGTGTGTGTGTGCGTGCGTGCGTGCGTGCGTGCATGTGTGTGTGTGTGTGTGTGTGTGTGCGAGTGTTTTTACTACACGTATATATATTTGCTAAGCTCGTGTGTATTTACAATGGATCTTTGCGTTACATGTAAATTACAAATTGAGGACGATCTCGCGCGCACATGTGTTGCTTGTAAGTCGAAATTTCATTTTACTTGCATACCCGCTTCTTCTTCGAATACTAAAGCCGGCGACTTAGTTTGCTTCTTAAATTCCGAAGCGGGCCCGTCTAAAAAGAGGAAGCCCAATGACTCGCTTCACCCTCCCATACCGCGCTTCATATGTTCAAATAGTGGATCATCGATTGCGTCCGATACTAATGATACGTCAAATCTTCACATCCCGCCCGCGTTTCAGCTTTATCTAGACAAACAGGACAAATTTAATAAGCAGCAAAATGCTAAACTTGATCGGATACTGAAGCTCGAAGAAAGGGTCAACGCAATTGACTCAAATGTAACTGTGCTTCAAACTGCTGTTCAAGCCCTCCAGGTTGTATAAAGCACGCATGGCTTATGAATTACGAAACTGTGAGCTTACTTTATCGGGTCTTCCAGAAACACAAAATCAGGATCTGATTAAGATTGCGTTGAAAATTGCAAGTTTGCTCGGCGTTATCGCGGAAGTCAAAGATATTCTCGCAGTCTATCGTATTCCCCGCTCGGCTACCGCTGCTGCATCCGCTAATCGTTCGCCAGTTTCTGCGGAGCCTGTTCCAACCACATCTCTTACGGCATCTGCGTTTTCGGCGCCAACTATATGTGTAAGGCTGTCTAACCCCGTCCTACGCACCGCGTTTATTCAGGGTATGCGGACCCAAAAAGCGCTATACGCGAATGAAGTTGATGATTCTCTACCAAAAACACGCATATATGTAAACGAATCTCTATCAAGTGATACCCTCAACCTTCTTAAAAAAGCCCGCGCTATTGTAAAAACCGATCCGAACAAATTTGTTTACATCTATCGAGGAATTGTCCATTACCGGCCTATGCGAGGTGAAACGGCTATTGCGATAACCTGTGAAGATGATCTAACAAAAATCACTATATGACGCCAAGCTCATTGTCACTTGTCTCCAGCGCCATCAAACGATACGTGCTCTAGTACTATGCATCCAAGACCATCTGCTAATGTCTATATGAAACTCGGTCATTTAAATGTTCAGTCACTTGGAGCGGTAAATAAATTTAAACATTTTAAATCTTATTTTTTTGAAAATTTTTATCATGCAATTCTGCTATCCGAAACCTGGTTTAATACTCATTCTCGTGATGATCACTTCAGGCTCACGGACTACCAGCTCATTCGTAATGACCGCAAATATAAGAAGGGAGGTGGGGTGGCAATGTCTTTACATAAATCGATTAAACACAAAATACTTGAGCTTGAAAGCTCGAGCTTACCAGGAAATTCACTTGAATTCATAATTGCTGAATTATATAGTGACTTTCCATCCGAGCAGCGCATTTTGGTTTATGTTATCTATAGACCACCTAAGAAAGCCTCATTGGACCAATTTGAATTAGCTTTCCAAAGGTATTCAAGCAATTACAGTGGTATCATTATCATGGGTGACCTAAACATCGACCTAAACCGAGATCATTCTGATTCCACTTATCTAAAAAATCTTGCCACGGCTAACGACCTGCAAATTGTCTCCTACCTACCCACAAATCACACCAGCCGCGCAGATACCTGGATTGACCACTGTATCGTCGACAAGCTTGACAATGTAATTAGCTCTTCTCAGCACAATCTGGAGTTTGTCTATGGCCATGATCTTATCGATATCGAATACAAAGTCGAGACGCACTGTTTTAATCCAACACCTATTACATGTCGTGATTATAGATCCTTTGACTGTTCTCTCCTACTTAATGATCTTCAAGGATGCGACTGGAGCTTGTTCAACACTCCTAGCTCAGAATCTAGTGTTCATGAACTTGCCAATATGCTCAATACAAATCTACTAGAATGTTTCGATAAACACGCTCCTTTGCACACCTTTACCCCGACTCATAAACCCTCACCTTGGATTACATCAGATTTACTGAAACTGAAGGAGAGAAACACTCTTTTACAGGCATACAGGAGGAATAGAGATCCATTGCTAAAACATCAGCTTATTAGTGCCAATAAAACTAACAAAAGGGCCTGGAACTTGGCTAGGGAACTTTATTATCGGGACCGCGTCAATAACATCCAGGACTCTAAAATCTTGTGGAAAGAAATACGGAAATTAGGGCTAATAAAATCAAAGAAAAGTACTTCTGTGCTGTGTTGCACTCTTGATGAGCTCAATTCCTACCATACGACACCGGTATCTCACTGCACAGATCTACAGGACTCTAATTCTGGATCTCTCTCTTCGGACTTCAGCGACGACAAATTCTTTTTCTCTAACATCGTGATAAGTGATGTTGCTGATTGTCTTGCTTGAGCAAAATCAGAAGCGCTTGGTAACGACATGATTCCCCTTAGTTTTTACACCAAAACCTTTTCTGTAATAGTTCCGTACTTAGTCTATCTATTTAACGAATCGTTTAACTCGTCAATCGTTCCTTCTGAGTGGAAGGCTTTACTCATGATCCCTATTAATAAGATTCCACAACCCACCTGCCCAGCTCATTACCGCCTAATAGCTATATTACCAGCGATCTCTAAGCTCCTCGAACGCATTGCCTTTAACCAACCGACTAACTATCTTAGTAAACGACAATGGTTCGACCCGTTCCAATCGGGATTCCGCAAAGGGTATAGCACCCAAACTGCTCTTCTCTACGTCTCGGAATTTTGCAGGCAGGCTATAGATAATAGCATGATAACAGTCCTTATTTTATTCGACTTTAGCAGAGCATTCGACACCGTCAGTCATTCTATTCTCATCGATAAGCTGAAAAATGCAAATCTTTCTGTGACTGCTATACGATGGTTTGCATCATACTTGTCCGGACGAAAGCAAGCAGTTACAGCTGATGATGGCCAGCGATCCTCGTGGCTATCAGTTGGTGCTGGAGTGCCTCAGGGCTCGGTTCTTGGACCACTTCTATTCTCGATCTTCATCAATGACCTTTCCTCGGTCCTCCAGCACTGTAATCACATGATATTTGCTGACGATACCCAAATATTCTTAAAGTGCCATATCTCTGAGTTACCAATGGTGATCCAGAAAGTAACAACTGATGTGGAGAACTTCTGCCAGTGGGCGGATGAGAATGGACTTAAGCTTAATCTAAGGAAAACCGAAGCACTACTCGTTGGTGGCTCATATTATCTAAGCAACCTTGATTTTGTTTCTCTTCCTCCATTGGTAATCAACAACATCACTTTACCCTGGGTTAAGTCAGCAAAAAATCTTGGTCTCATTATTGACAGCACACTATCATGGACAGAACACCTTGCACTAATGTCTAAGCGTGTGTTTTCCACTCTACGCCAACTTAGACAAAACCGTGCTTTGTTATCTCTCGATCTCCGTGTGACTCTAGTAAAAACACTGCTCCTACCCTATCTTGACTATTGTTGTGCTGTCTATAATGATATCAACGCCCTGCAGAAAACCAAGGTTGAAAGGCTGCTCAACGCGGGCATTCGATTTATTATGGACTGCGCCGAGTCGATCACATCACCCCATATCGTGAGGAACTTCAGTGGCTTACAACCGCATCTCGCCGATTATACTTTATAGGCATCATCACCTATAATGTCCTCACAACAAGGATACCGAAATATCTATATGAACGGTATCAGTGGCGTAATGAAAGCACAAGTCGAATACTAAGACCGTGCTCCACTAGTGAACTTCGTGTGCAGCCTCATCAGCATGAGTCATTTGCGCGCTCTTTCATCATCACATCAACTAGACTCTGGAATGCCCTGCCAACCAACATCCGCTCTAGGGCCAATGTTACGTCATTTAAGGGAAAACTTCGACTTTTCTTGTTCTCCAACCCATCGTTCGATATCACTCCTATGCGATAACACTCCACTACCACATACGAGCTTATACTGCTAGTTGTAACCACTCGCTGTATTCCCCACTGGGATCACGGAATGTATATGTAACTGTCCACTCACTGCGTTATTTTTATTACTTTTGTACACCTTTTATGCTCTACGTAGCGATATTCATTTAAACCCACTTTACCTCCACTCTTACCTATATTTAAGCTCTTTTGTATATTTATGCATGAATTATTTATATATATATCTTTTTTGTAATGGTTGGCCCAAGAGGTTTCCCCTCAAGCCAAAAATAAATTCAAATTCAAATTCAAATTCAAATATCGAGCGGGGAAAACAAATGACACGACCTAGGCAGTACAGAACCAGACGCTTCTTAGGTGTCAGAAATGGTGTGAGGAATGTATAAGAGGTAGATGGACCGCCACGCTTATAAAACAGGTTGCTCCATGGTGCCAGCGGAAATGCGCTGATTAATTTTTACTTGACCCAGTTTCTTGCTAGACACAGCTACTTCCGCTCGTGCCTCTTCTCTAGCAGGAAGACACGCAAGCCAAACTGCAAGTACTGCCCAGAAACACGTGATGATGTTCGGCACACAGTGTTCCACTATGACCGCTTTGCAGAAGACAAAAGAAAGTTGAGCTGAAGATTGGGCCTTTTACCCCAGATATGACTGTAGAGCGATGCTGACGGACGTGAATATACGGACGACAGTGGCTACCTACATAGAAAGTATACGCCGAACAAAGACAAGAGAGGTGCCTTGAATACGATTAACCCTCATTGCAGCAGAAAAATAGGCGCAGACCACCCCGGCCCATTCCGTAGTAATGCTAACGCGGTTCCGGAGTGGGTGCAACTTGGGAGAAAGGGAGGGTGTTTTCAGTGGGCCGACATAACATTGCCAATCCCACAGTACCAGCCAGAGCGGACCTTGGCCGGTGTTTTAATGAAAATTTTCACCCAACCCTCGCAAAAAAAGAAAAAAACTGTCCTTAGGTTACCCTGTCGCGATCGATATTCTGGGGAATTTTGGCTATGAACGTGAGTTAGATTCTCGTCCAGAAAACTTATTTCCATGCGAGTAATCTGAGCGATATTTTCGTTCAGAAATAGGTGACTTTCCACTCGCGGTTATTTTGAAATTGTGATCTATGTCTTGATTGATTTCCACGGTTCAATACCGGTGATTTCTCGCGATATATATCAGAGGTGTAAAAATTCGAAGGTTAATTCGAAAGTGGTGATCTTTGAATCCGCTCAGCAGAGAACCTCATGTAAACTATGGCTCAAACGCATAACTGGATGCATCACAAACAGAATCCACGCAAGTTTACGGTGTACGTGAGTTTAAAACCTTACCAACGAGGTATTTGAAGATTTGCAAGCATCTGTATCTCCTTAATAAATTTTTGCTGAGTGTCCCAGATCACCAGGAAAAGGACTGTCCCACTCCACATGCAAAAGCCATAATTTTGTAATGAAGAACTTAAAAACTTACAACTACTACCGGAGCGACTGAACGTAGCGGGTCGAATATTTGTGAGAGAATCAAACTTTTCGCCATTATCGTTGGAGATTCAACACATACCTGGAACTGAAAGACGTTAGCTTGGGGAGCTCAGGATAGTCTCAATATAACGCTTTTCAAGGGATCGGTAGTAAAGAGCGTTATAAACCTAAAGCGTTATATACGGGAAAAGCCACTCACTTCATATTTTTTGTTAGATTATCGTTATTTTATTAACGCACCTGATTCATTTTTATAAGAATTTTAATATATATGGATATTGTATTGTCCATTAGAAGTTTAAAACGGGTTGTTGTAGTACATTGCATTTCCTTCGTATTATTTCATTCTCCAGTTTATGAATATAATGGAAGAATTCTTTAGTCTCATCTGACGGTGAAAAATACGCACCGAGGGTAGAGAGCGCATCCAATACAGCTGATCTCGATGGAGGTAAAGAAAAGGATGAATCGTCAACAACTTCCTTTTTATCTTCGTTCTTATTCTCAACATTACTGTGAATAGAATCAGCGATAATGTATGACGAGGTCCGTAATTCGGTAGTGAGGAGATTGTCATCCAAACCTATATACACCTCAAAGGTGATACCGAACCGTTCGTTCCAAAAACTGAATGTCATCAACGTCAAGTATGTCTTCATGCGGTTCCTACCAAATTTTAAGCAATTATGAGAATATCGTATTTGAGATTCAGATGAATACACAAATAAATAAGACGCTTACCTCGGCTATCTCAATGTTTTCGATCACTAACCCAGCCCTTTGGAAACAATTTTCTATGGTTAGTGGTTGCATGTCCTCCCAAGATGCTGAAACCCAATGCATGGCATCTAAAACACTGATCTCAGGCTTCGTCATCTGCTCATCCATCAAATTCAAGTACTGTTGCACTATGCGTTTTCGATACTTTTGTTTTGAATATTTTAATGATGCCTGGGTCTAGAGGCTGCAGCATGCTTGTTGAATTTGCGGGTAAGAATTCTAGTCTGATATTTTGTAAGGGAACGTCTTTCGGGTGAGCGGGGCAATTATCGACGAAGCAGAATATTTTGCGTTTTTGCGTGATAAGTTTCTTGTCCCTATTAAGAAGCCATTTTCGGAACCTATCGCTCGACACCCAAGCGCGTCTCTGTGCTAAATATTCACACGGGAAACAGAATACATGTTTGAAACACCTTGGTTTAACTGATCTCCCAATGTCTAAAGGACTCAGTTTATCAGCACCGTCAGAATTTGCACATAACAATACATATAGTAAGAATTTATTTGGCGCCCAAGACTCATCGCCATTCGGGCGCTTCCTCCCACGAGGTGGGGCCATATTGGAGTGATGCACCACACCGTCGGTTGTGCCGTTTATGAAAACGACAATATGTCGGCTACCACATTATTAATAACAAGCTTCCTGCCTTGATATTTCTGTTGGTTCAGAGAAACCTTTCAAGCGTTGCCACGGCCCGCCAGAGGCCAACCCTATTTGTGGTTACTACCGGACGGACAAGGCACGCTGTAGTGCTCCAACGTGTGGAACCCTCCGGTAACGGTTTGACACCGCACCCCAGCTCCTCAGTGCGGTGAGTATCTCAAGTCGTTTTACGATCAGGCATGTGACGGTAACAGGCCAACCGAAAGATCGGGTCCGTGAGGTTATCAATTCTCAAAACTTGATAAGAGAAGCGGATCTTTCAAAAGCATTGCTCCTCTGCGAGTTCGGGCACTTCGACTCCTCCCTCTTCCTTGCGGACGGAGTTACCCGCTCTGCTTTCTTCCACAAATCCCCTGCGGGGCACATAGCAATACATTAGTCACCTCGTAATTTGTTAACCGAGCCTTACCCGCCGCAAGGCTCTAAGGCTCGGGCCCCATGGCGCGGAGTCGGTATACGCCCGGACCAAAGCGAGACCCCTTCTTCCGGGGCCTCTACCAAATCTCTCTCCAAGCGGCAAGACTTCTCGAGCTCCTCGGTGAGGAGAGGACCTTTGTAATTCCTACGACTCTCTGCAGGGTCGCACCCGAGTTGCATTGCAACTCACATAGCGGAGCAAGCGAGACCTTCGCAGACCCGGGGAGAGTCCTTCCAGTCCTATCAGAATGCTCCTAGCCCAGCGTGCAGGCTTTTGAAACCACTACCCGCTCGAGTCCAACACCAATGGCTGAAAGGGTTCCCCGAAGGTCACCCCGCTTGGAACAGCCCCCGAGAGTACCGTTTTGTGACCTGGTGTGTCATTGCGAGGACTGGCCATGATTCAAACACCAGCCCTCTACCAGTTGAGTACTTGCCTACACGGGATTGGTTGCCCAGCTCGATGGTATGCGGGGTCGCCAGCTCTCGAAGGGCCGAAGCCCCCCCCCCCCCCTGCATGCTGAACCGTGCGCCCATCGGCCGGAGCCAGATGGGACGCCACTCACGTCTCAAAGGCGCTCTGCGCTTTCCGATGGGACCCGCGCCGTGTCACGGGCCCCACGCTTTGATCAATTGCGGCGTTGGGCCCCCTACTCGGGGTCCTCCGCCGCCCGGCTCAACGGCCCCGCTTGCGCGGGGAATCTCAACGGGCGCAGCCGAAGCCACTTACCTCGGGTCCCTCGGGGCTGACCACGTGCCCGTAGCCGACCTTCCAGCGTGATGAGTAGCTCACACCTTCCAGCGGACCCCCTGAGGTCGTCTAGGGCAGCTCGGGAGACAACGACTTTCTCCCTTGGGGAGCGGAACCCGCCAGGACACAGGTTCCCCTCTCCCCCTCCCTGGGGTGCAATGGCAGCCGCAGTCCCCCGGCCCAGGGACTTTGGCCGCCGCCAAACTTTCCAATCTATGGGCCCCCGGGCGAGAAAGGGGCCCTCAAATCGGGCGCAGCCGACTTGTCTCGGGTCCCTCGGGGCTGACCCTGTGCCCGTGGCCTACTGTCTGAAAGTATGGGCCGACCTGACAAACAGCAGGCCCCCTGAGGTTGTCTCGAGCTGTCCCAGGAACGACAACCTTCCCGAAGGAGGGACTAGCAGGCTCCACACCTCCGCGGGTGCTAGACGGAAGGGGCCCACATGCCCTCCCCCTCTGGGGGGGGGGGGGCACATAGCAATACAGTAAGTCTTTCTTTACTTAACTTTCCTCCCTGACAGATTTCACCTTTGAATGAAAGTGATTTATTTTCCACAACATTAAAAAAAGGCCAAATTCGTCAGCATTATAAATATCACCTGGCTTATAATCTTTCAACAGTCGGATTCTGCTTCTCCACTTATTTTCCGAAATACCGTGACGTTTACAAAATCAATCAAGCCACCCTAATCATGCGGTGAAATCTTGTATTCCAATGTCTTCAGCGATATGTAATGCCTTTTCTTGAACAATTTACAGGAAGTTGTATTGCGCTAGCTTGGTGCAGCCACGGAAGAAAAATTTCTTCTGAACCATCATACTTTCTGGATTTGAGTTTTTTCTTTTAACATATCTAGCATTATCTTCAAACTCTTTACGGTTACATACAATGGTTCTCAACGTTGATGAAGAAATTTCCAGTGACGCCGCTGAGTTTTTTTTTAGACTTTCGTTGTTTGCATAATATCTTCGTAAAATTTCACATTTTTCCGACACAGAAAACGCTTTTCTCTTTTGAGGCGTTGACATTTTTTTTAAATCACAATAAAGTACCAGAATTACAAAAATTAACGAAAAATCAAAAGTATCGAAATATCACAATCTATAGTATTACCAAAGAACAAAAACTAAATTGATCGAGAGAATCAGTTTAATTGTTTACATGACTATTTATATACTTACAAACAGAACATTAAGATTAACAAGATAATAAGAAATCGTTATAAGCGGAAAAAATAGACAAATTTGACATAAAATTAGAACGTTATTTTGTTATTTTATTATTCATTTTTTTATAGAATTATTGCTTTATGAGTAATTACAAATTTTTACGTGAGCTGCAGATCGTTTTCATAGATGGCGCCGTACTTCACATTTGTGTATGAAATGTAGGAGCTGCAGAAACCTACACCAAGTACAGTGCAGCGACCATGAGTAGATTTCCACCAGAAAAACATTTTCGAAACGCAAACAAACAACGTGGCTCATCATACCAACAGCGAGCTGCGGCCTGAAAACGGTATAGAAAATTTGTTTTCTCGGACGGGGATCGAACTTACGACCTACGACTTTGTAGTCCAGTACGCTACCGTTTGAGCTACGAAGCCGAACTATAGTTATAAATTTATTTAATTAATTATAATTAATTATAAGTTATAAACGGAAAAGCGGTATAAACGAAAAGCGTTACATTCATGAAAATTTATATAGACTTCTTATAAGAGTGATCACGGGACTAGAGGAATAGAATGTTATATGCGGGAAAGCGTTATATCGAGATTCTATTCGAGTGGCTGCATCGGTCCCTAGCTGCTGCAAAACTCGCAATGTGAGAAACGAAGCAGGCCCACGTATGTTACAGTCGGTTACGATCGATTGGAATTTGGTATCCGTGTCACGCACAGTTATCTGCTGAAACATTTTAGAGACGTCGACCGTACAAACATATCGATGAACACGCCAACGTCACTATATGGAACATAACACTTCGTGCAATTTTGGACCGGGATGCAACATATCGTTTAATGATTCTCCGTTAGTGGCGTGACTCGACGCATGAAATAATACCCGCAATCTAGTGTGCATGTTACGTGGTTTCTGTGCAAGGTGGTGCGGGATATATGCGTACTTATTGTCCTGGTTAGAAGTGTGGAGAACCATGTGGCCCATAGACAAATAATCACGAACTTATGATATTCGCGAGCGAGATTTTTGTTCCGACTAAACCGGCGTTCCAGGCGCTCGTAGGCACGCAATGCAAAGATCCTATATCTAAGAGAGCCTAATGCTGCAGTAAGCATATCGACCGAAGGGATCACATACGGTTGTACCGAAAAACAACCTTTCACATTCTATATTATCAGCACTGAAAAATGGTCGTTTTGGCAATTCTTCCAATTTTCTGAATTTCGTAAATAATTCGCTGTAAGTGTTGAAGTGGAAGGACCGGAGGGTTAACGGATCAGCTGTGGTCGAAGTAGCAGAAATAATACACGTCACGATTCATCCAAAGATCATCTCCTATGCCTTGGGACCGGCTTTTAATTAATGTACACCTTGTCTTTCAAAGCGTGTTTCAGTAGATATCTGCCTCAATTATCAGGTCAATGGGAAATGACAGGCGGAAACCATTATCCGCCAATGGTACACCTTTGAGATAGTCCCAACCGCCGATATCTACGTATACTCGGGGTATATACGACGTTACGTTTTTAATAATTAGAGCGTTACAAGCAATATACTCCACATCGCCAAAACGAGAACTCAACACGATCTGAGTGGATTGATGAACATGACCCGTAAGTTGATCGTTGATACCTGTTACTTTCGAATATATACTTTCAAAGAATAAACTAGATGCCTTCGATCTGGGTGCCTACAATTTTGGCTAAATTCGTATTGCAGTTCCCTGACGAAAGGCTGATGCTTCCGGGAATATTCCCATTTTAACACTGCCAGGAAAGAAGGCGGCAGAGGGTAGTTCTAGCATCGTTAGGTTCGAGTAGTTTCTATACATATATTGTAACAATATCTTGTTCCTTAAATAGGGTGAATATGCCAATGAATGGACGGTTAAGCATTTTTCACATTTTGATCGATTGTAACTTTTGAATTCTCTTATGAAAATTTAATTATGATACCACCATTAGAATCGTTAGACTCTGCTCTTTATGACCGTGTAGTTCAACCTTTGATTTTATTTAATTATTAACCTCGTCTTCATACGTTTTAAAAATATCCGCTAAACCCCAATGAATAGACGGGTTAAATCAAATGGGACGTGTCGCAATATGCGTCAATTGGTTTGTGATTATTTCAAATCTTCGCGCGCCGTTTCAATTATGCGCCATGTAGCGAGCATTTCATAAATCAACGGCGTTCGCGGGGTACGCGCTTCTCCATCCGCCCTCCTCGCGCCCCACCTCTCGACTTGGGTCCCCCTGATCGCTAGGGACGCCAGTCTGCCTCTGAACGAGCTACCGACGACATCGTGTTACGGTTTTTTTTCTCCAATCGATACAGATGCGACGCGTTCAAGTACAGCACGCTGCAAAATACGCCTTCTCACAGTACTGTTCAAATTAAAAATTACTTTCTATTTTGGTTCCTCGCAATTTACTCCGTTTACCGCAATACGAATCGATAACCGGAGAACAACGATTCCTTTGTGAAAAATAAATTATAAGTGAAACACCAAGTGTTCTTTTTTTTCTAGCCCATTCATCTTCGATCCTGAACCTTCCTTTCGGGGCATCCGCCTCGTGTCGTTTTAACGACAAACAGGAAGTTTTCAGTACCAGTTTTGGATGGCTTTAAAACTTTGCTCTGATTTTACAAAATATATAAAAATATGTATTTTGTTGCATGTTGTGCATCATACATTCATAAGAAATAGAAATATGTAGAAAATCGTCCATTCATTGGCATATTCACCCTATATTAAAATTGAAAATGAGCATTTTCAAAACTTCGACCCCGACCGCAGGTCAGCCGAAGCACTGATAAATGAGCACGTTTTTTTCACACTGATGCTTAAAAAAACGCGGTTTAGTCGAGTTTTTGACAGGTCGGGTTGCAGGAAATAAATTTTTTTATATGTGGGATACTTCGGTTTCCGTTTTTTACGGCACTATCGTTGATTTTACGAAGAAATGAATACAACCTTTTTATAGAGAATTCGATGTTCTATATTTTTTGTTTCAAACATTTTTTTGTACGATTTGTATTTTTTGTTAAAAATTGGAAAAAACGTGTTTTTTGAGCGTTTTTTTGTTAAACCTCTCCATAATCTAGTATGCATTGTCTCCAAAAACTAATCAGATCTAAGGTTGGCCAAGAGAAACCCAAATCCGTTTGTACTTTTTAAATTCATCATGCCAGTCGCGAGATATCGCGTATACAAAATTTTGCTCACGGACGGACGGACGGACGTACAACCTAACGGACACCAATTTTTTTATTGTTGCTTTGGGTTCCTTAGGGCCTGACACGTCGACATTTGATGAAAAACTATAGGGTAATTTTTTGGCGGGAACTGACCAAATTCAATACTTCGCCAGACCTATGGTTTGGGTCGAAATAAAACATTACAAGACTCAAAGGAAACTTCTATGAAAATTTCGTAATTCATCCCTACCCCTTAGTAGCTGTAAATATCGTTTTTCTTGTATTTTGCCTAAGTTTATCGGCATAATTTTTTTCAAAAACCCATTTAAAAAATACTACAATTCTGTGCGCAAAGTGTGGCTTTGCACACTAAATTTCGATGCGCAAAGTAAATTTTACCGTACTAGTGTCTAAGCAGTGCACAAAGTAACTTGTACCGTAATGCGTGCGGTAATATTGCTTTGTGCACAGCTTTCGCACACTTGCGGCAAAATTTTCTTTGCGCATCGAAATTTGTATGAGCAAATTAATACATTACGTAATGTAGAATTGCATAAAATATCGTAAACATCGAATGCCCAACTTCAGGTCACTCGCGTGACAGCGTCTCACTATAGCCGGCTATGCCTGCGACTCATGCTCACTTTAGCTGCTCGTGCATTAAAATGCACTTTGAGCACTTGTTGCATAATATACTATTATCCAATAATACACAAATTAAGACCTGTTAGAATGCACCGAAAAAGTTCTTTCTGTTATCCCCACACCTTCAATGCTTAAAATATATATTTTCTCGTATTTTAACATTTTTTTCAAACACACATTTAAAGAATACTTTATGCAATAATTAAGAAATTAAGAGCAATAAGAATGTTCGGAAAAAGTTCCTTCTGTCAAAATTAAGCCGGGGAAGTTTGTCAAAATACGAGAAAATCGATATTTATAGTTTCTAACGAGTGGTGATAAATTACGAAATTTTCTTAGGAGTTTCCTTTGACTCTTATAATGTTTTTATACTTTCAAGTATAACCGCGATTGTTGCGGTCGGGTTAATAAATACTATTTTTAAAACAAATTAATAAAGTTAAGAATATATTGACAAAAAACAAATAAAATGGAAAATATAATACAATCAAATAAACAAATAAGAATGAAAAGGAATGAGGCACTCAAAAAGGATTAATCTGATTGGGGTTCGGAATTCGACGCGAGGGGAAAATTTCTTTTAAAAACGATCGAAGTAACATGTACATGTAGGAGGAGGCAGAGGGAAATTATGGGGAACGCAACTTAAATCTACTTACGTAATATTAAAAATAGTCCAGGAACGTTTGTCAGGTACGCACTAAACTACACTAGCGGAAAACACAAACGTTAAAAATTAAACTAAATCGTAATCGCAAACTAAATACGCAAAGAAAATTAATAAATACGAAAAAGTAAAGCAACGCATCGCAGTGGGACCCAAAATTGGAGTGACATTAATTCGTTGATACCCGTATTTCGCATGCAAAAATTAGCTCTTCTATATACATAATTACATTACGAGAAGATGGGTTGGTATCGATAAGTTGGGGGGGGGGGGCAAGGGAGACTACTGCGGCGCACACTGCACGTTACGTATGCCGCCCAGCACGCTAAATGTATGCATCTTGAGGCGTCAGCAACGAGTGCGACAGGGACCGACATATACAAGGGACGAAGACAACACGAAAACATGCATCGGCAGAAGTCTTCAAATAAAAATTACATATACTTAATCTAATTAATGAACAAGGACAAAGCTGTATGACAGAAAGGGACCGACGAATTATTTTCACTTATCGAAACCAAAAGAATAAATTGACGAAAAGTTAGCCAATTGAAATAAAATATAACGTTTTTATGTTTTGCTCGCCAGAAGCTAGATTGTCGATGTTTCGTCACACAAGGTATAAATGTACATTGAAGCAGATTTCGTAAAAGGGTCATTCCATTTTAAAACGATCAAGTTTTGGAGTATTTTTTTGACATCGAAATTTTTTGATATGCTTGAAATATGTCATTATTGAAGGTATTTGGTGACAAATTCACTCTTGGAACTTGTTCGATATCGACTAAAATGGCGGAGATACGAGCCTTCAAAATTTGAATATTTTAATACTTTGTCGGGTTTCAAACATTTATATCTCGGAAAATACTCGTCGTAGCGTAATTTTACATATATAAAAAATTGTCAGAAAATATTTAATCTATATAAAAAAAAAGTAATTGACTTCTGAAAAATTAATTTTAAATATTGTTATTGGTAAATGTTATAAACAAACTGTGCGTATTTCCGGGCGGCCAGAGTTAAAAATTAAAAAAAAATATATAATATAGCCAAACATGTTTTCTTTCATGTTTTCTTTCAACAAATAAAGCGACAAATGCCATAGCGCTCGGAGGAATAGTATACTGCCATATTCGGGTTTTTTCGACAGTTCATATTCGGTATAATGAACACTAATAAAATATGTATATGTGAGTGCGTAAATTTTATTTTTGGCGGTTGACCCCAATTGATATTTGAGGTTAACTTACCAATATTGACAACCTGTTCCCCATATCCCAGACATTATTCCCTATAAAAAGTGATCTGTGCTATTTCTTTATAAAGTTGAATACTTGCACCTATGTTTATAATTGCACTGAACTGAGCAATGACTGAAAATATAGGATACGTGCCGACAAAAATTGAAGTGTCGTTGAGAGTTAGATCTTTTCAGATTATTGTATACATGTCACTACTCTCAGTATGTAATAAGTGCAAAAGAACTTCATCAATATAATGCTGTCAATCAACATTACTTATTTTTAAATTTTCTTACTTGCAAACATACATATTGTTAATATTTATTGAGATTATAACAAACGGAAATATCAATTATTAAAAGCATAGAATACGTTCTAACAAAACTACAGTGTCAAAAAGAGTTTACGGTTTTTAGAATATCGCAAGCATTTTACTTGCCTTTATAATTAATACATATTAATTTTCCACTGAATTTTCGTTTCTATTAATTCTTTTATACCATATTAATAAAGTTCTATTGCACTTATGACACATTAAGAGCAGTACATGTATGAAATAATCTAAAAACCGTAAGAAAGATCTGTTACAAATCGGAAGCTCGGGATCGAAATGAAAAAATTGAATCGCTGCATTTGCAGCAGTAATGGAATGGACCGAAAGTTGATCAATCTGATCGGTTACAAGTTATAATAAACCACATTTCGCACGAACTAAATAGATTCCGTATATCACGATTTAAATTGGTCCCAAATTTCGTTTGCTGAATAGATGCAAGGACCTGTGCTGATGCAGATGCGATCTGCATTTTTTGTAAGTTGTCATTCAATGCCATATCTGCTGTGTCTGTAAACCAGGAGGGAAAGATCTGGATAGAAAAAGACGTGGATGACGTGCGAATTATATAATCACTATTATTACCTAAATTATACTATTCTACAAAAAAAATAGTGAAATCGTATGATAATGGCAAGTTCTTTATAATGAAAGAAAACTAATGAAAGAAGAATTAATTAATTAAGTTTAAAAATTGATTCAATAAAATTGAGTATGTAAATATACAAGCATTCCTCCACTGGCTAGTAAAAAACCTGGATTCCTTTTCGTAA
This sequence comes from Trichopria drosophilae, assembly GCA_030407085.1. NCBI lineage: Eukaryota > Metazoa > Arthropoda > Insecta > Hymenoptera > Diapriidae > Trichopria > Trichopria drosophilae. The sequence continues at coordinate 82,174,602 of CM059582.1, forward strand.
AAGTTTTCTGAGAATTTTACATAGTCAGGTAACTCTTATAATATAGTGTACATTTGAAAGCATCAAAATGATTTAACATCCAAAATTCACTGCACATTCTGTATTAGGGACTTCAATCTTGTAAAAAGGCGGCAGCTGACCTTATTCGAATTAGATATTTCCGAAATGTTAAAATGTCATATCAAAAAGGCAGCCAAGTATTTGATTAGCCAGAGAAATGCCTGTGTTTTATATTGTTTAGTTTATTGAATTGATTTTTAAAGTTAATTAATTAATTCAGTTCGTAATTTTCGTTACATTATATTTTTAAAAAACTTGGCATTATATTGTACTGTTGTTTACTTTTTTCATTGCTATTCGTGAGTACGTGGAATTCAAATGATTGTTTTTTTTTTGTAAAATATGAGATTCTGAATAGATTTTGTTGTTGTGTAGGAGTATATATTAAGAAAATAAGAAAAGTCGGCTTTGTCCTACAATCTCAGGTATTGTAGAAAATTTTGTTTTCTCAAAATTGGAAAAAATTCTCTCTGTCTGAGATTGTAGGAAAATGCCGACGTTTTTTATATTCTTATATGAGATTCTGAATTATATTACATATAGCAGTAACGTTGTATTAGCAATTGTCTGCAATTTCATCGTATATTTTTTTTTTCATTACAAAGATGGCTTTATGTTTTTGGGACTGACGTGGTCGAAATTTATTTCCTTATAAAAGTTAAGATTTTTTCTAGTCTACTAACTACTGTCCTCTGCGACAGGCTATTTCTGCACGGAGAGAAATTTCCGAACCTAGCGCTCAGACGGTGCGTCGAAATGTGTAGGTTTGATCAAATTCGAACCATACGACTCGGGAGTGCCGAACGTAACGTCGGGAGTCGCGTTCCGAACTCTGCGTCCGACCGTGACGGTCAGATGAGGTTGTTGACGATTCGGTCTCACCGCAACAAGACGCTATACCAATCTGGCGTCTCAAAGGCGCTTGGTGGTTATAACTTTTTTATTATATTTTTTCTCATGGATATTTTAAAAAATGGAGAGTTTAAACAGACCATTTTATTAATTTTTCTTAGTACTTTAAGAATATCTGAAGGGTGTCCTGACAAAAGGGGTCAAGGCGCCAAATTCGTGATATCAGGGGAAGCAAAAAAATCATGTTTAAAAATTGTGTTGTCTATTTAAAAGGAAACTAAAAATCCCGTTTCGAAATATTGTTAAGATTTATTATAGGAAGTATAATCTATTTATATAAACTCACATATTAGCGAGAGAAGTAAGAAAAATTGTGCCATTTTGAGGTTACGTCAAATGTGCACTTTTTCATTATACAATAATTATGAAAAAATATAAGTTTCAAAGAAAAAGTGGATAATTAATTTTTTACTATTAAATTGACGAATTAAATAGAAAAAAGTTGTTTATTTTCAACAAATGTATGAATTCAGTGCTTTCAAATCTAAAAGTCAACAGTGATTATAAACATGAATATTTAAAAAGTATTAGTGCAATCATATTGAATTTTTTAAAGATAATATAAAAAATAAAACTATTTCTAAATAATCATAAAAATTTTACACAAAATTTTATAAACTAAGGATTATCAAAAATAAAACTCATAGTAGTTTAATAGTTATAAAATAGTTTAAATTGCTATTAAGGGGACCCAACATTGAATTTTCAGCCATGTAAAGTAATGATTAAAAAAATCTAAAATAGTTTTCTTCTTACACAATGTTGGGCGAGAAATCAAATGAAAAAGAAAAAAAAAACTTTTAAGTATTTTTTATCACATTATTTGCAAAATGAAAAAATATTTTTAGAGTACAAAAAAATGTTTCTTCTTCAACAAATTTCAATATTTTTTGATAATTCTTTTTTTCTTTTGTTTCTCAGCCGCTCCTTAAGAATTAAGGGTATGGATTTTGCGACATTTTAACTTTCTGAAAAATTGGAGTGTCTAGAGTAGAGAAAAAATGTTTTTAAGAAGTACAAAAAATGCTTCTTCTTCTACAAATTTCAATATTTGTCGATAATTCTTTTTTTTGTTTTGTTTCTGAAACTCTGCCTAAGAAATAAGGGTATGGAATTACCGAAATTTTAATTTTGTAAAAAATTGCAATGTCAAAAATGCAGAAAAAAACGGAAAAAAAAATTTTTCTTTGTCACCATATCTTTTACCCAAAATTGGGTCAGAATAAAAATATTAAATTTTTTTTTTAATTATTACTTAATATAGCTGAAAATTCAGTGTTGGGTCCCCTTAAAAACATTTTTTCTCTTCTCTAGGCACTCCAATTTTTCAGAAAGTTAAAATTTCGCAAAATCCATACCCATAATTCTTAAGGAGCATCTGAGAAATAAAACAAAAGAATTATCAAAAAATATTGAAATTTGTTGAAGAAGAAACATTTTTTGTACTTTAAAAATAATTTATCATTTTGCAAATAATGTGAGAAAAAATACTTAATTTTTCATGTGATTTCTTGCCCAACATTCGGTCAGAAAAAAAATATTTTAGATTTTTTTAATCGTTACTTTACATGGCTGAAAATTCAGTGTTGGGTCCCCTTAAACCAAATTCAAAACATCAGAGAAAAAAATACTGGCGGTACTGACATTATGTCTAAAATGTAACTGAATACAGCCTTGTATTACACATTACAACATTATTTGTTTTTAAATATTTTATATATGAAAAAACTCATTCTGGGTGTATTTTCTTATATTTCAAAGAGAGACAAATTGGCGGTACTAACATTTTGTCGAAATATCAGTCTTTAAAACAATAAGAATGGTAGCTTTTACTTTAATTTTCATACGTCAAGAATGAGATCTAATGCATTTCATTTTTTGATGTTTTGTTTCCCAAATGCTCCTTAAGAATTAAGGGTGGATTATATTATGGATTTTGCGAAATTTTAAACTTGTTAAAAATTACAATGTCAAAAATTCAGAAAAAAAACATAAAAAATTTTTTTTTTCTTTTTCACGTTATTTGTCACCCAAAATAGTGTCAGAATAAAAATATTTCAATTTTTTAAAATTATCACGTAACATAGCTGAAAATTCAGTATAGGGTGCCCTTAATATTTTTATTACATATGAATGTAAAAAAATAATAAAACAATACTAACAAAATCTATAATTCTATATTATTTCAAAAACTTTGTTGCGCTATAACAGCGCAATTCGTACTCCACGCGCCATCTGTGCGTCAGCGCCCGTACCTAGTACGACTTTGTACCCGATACATTACCGACCTCGCCACGGCGAGGATCAAAATTGAAATCCGCGGGCGTTTTCCAAGAAGTGAAGGCGCTGATTTCCATTATCCGGCGTTAAACTCTCACTTCCTGGAAAGTGCCCGAGAAGATTTCCGCCGGAAATCTTTTCAAAAAAAATTAGAAATCTAGCGACCGTACATCCGTGCGCTTCGCGAATGTGTCGCTCCGAAAATTTGAAGATTTTCGCCCGCTCTTCAAAACTCCATCGCGTTTTGAAGTGATCGATAATGATCGAGTGAGTTGCCTCACTATCCGCATTCGATCCTTTTTTATTGTAAATCGCGCCGCCAGTGAAAAAGTGAGTTGCGTAAAAAAAGGGAACAATTTTCTCGTCGCCACGTGCGAATCTTTCCGCCTTTACGCCAAAATCAGACATTTTGTTACGCGCTAATTTTATAATGTTCAGTGAATTTTGAATCATTAAAGCTGTTTGTGAGTGCTAAGAACTCCGTTTTATTTCAATTATGCAATTTTCCTGATCTAATAAACGCTACGGCGATAATCCTGGACCCGCAACCGCGTGCAGTGATTTAATATTAGTGCAAATCCTGCACCGAAAAACATTTTATACTTACTTAATTTAGATTACTAAACTACTTTTTCGCCCATTACTTTTTATAAACCCTTCCCCACCACGTCGCTTTCTTAACTGAAACGTGCAGGTTAGGTAAATAAGTGGACTCGAGAGACAGATTGTAGGTATCAAAGAATATGTTTATTAGAGATTCCTCTTTTTATCATTTTGCATACAACTGCATATATTTCTAATACTGTGAGACTGCGTCTCTTATTCTGAGCTCTTTAATGGCTCGGATCACTCCACCTGTGAGGAGAAAAAAGTGTATATTACATACAATTTCTGGGGAACCTGCCTACCCGACTTTGACAGGGACACTAGGCGCGCTGACCTAAGTGCCGCTGCAAGTTTATGCTAAACCCACTAACTCAACCCGCCCACGGATACTTACGTAGCCGGGGAATCGGAGCGCGTGCTCAAGTCGATCGACAGACCGTGTAGACTGTCTGGCGACGACTGTCCAAAATTCGGAAATTTCCCCCCAATTTATACACTGAGGCCCCGCCTCGTTACGCGACGCTCACACGCGTCTCACGCTCATGCACACACGCTTGCATTGTTTAGGCGTTCCCGGCGAATCTGTCCGTTACATAACAATAATTTTCTTATTAAAGGTGTTTTTTCCGCATCTACCTGGTATTTTAACTTTGAAAAAACAACTATTAATATAAATAAGAAGGAATCATCTTTTTCCCTTCATTCTTGGTGAACTTTCAACAACTTTCTTTGATCTTTATTAAGAGACTAAATGTAGTGGTTGGCAAGGGCGCAACATCGCCTGAATTTTGAAAAAACGATTCAATAATTTTTAATTTACACTTTTCAGTGTAGATGACTATTTAACCGACTGACCACTAGTGCTTCCCCTTAAGAATATAAATACAACTTCAGCGAAATTTTGAATTCGGTTTAAATAACGTAGTAGCGATTCATGTTATTAAAAAGTTTAGAAAAATCCGATTGATTTGGCTGATACAGAGGCGGTTTAACTCTTATCCTCATGGTAATTATTCTAACCACCATTGTCTTTCTTAGTTTTATTATTTGAAAGATTATTTCACCTCTTTAAGATCATTTTGCTTTTTAATTATACATAGAATATTGTTGAGCATAGGATAAAATACCGTATGATAAGAAATTAATCATTATTTATGATTTATAAATTAACAAATATTCAAAAATTGACTATAATCTTTTTTGTGGTTATTGGGGGTGCTGATTTCGAATCCAATTTCAGATTTTCCACATTCAAGATGTCGGATTCATCGTGGCGGACGAAAATTTCAAAATTTAATCGAATATTGTGAACATTTACATTCAAAGGAATTTTAGGGTGCTGGTTTCGAAAAAGAGATGAGATTTTTCAAATTCGAAATGGTGGATCCAATATAACGTACGAAACCCCCAAAATTAAAAAAATGTGGAATTTTATATGCGGAGCTTGAAAAAAACGTCGCTAAATGGACTTTTTTCAGACTGCTGATTGCAACCAACATATCAGGCAAAAATTATGAAATAATCATATTTGACCAAAACTCGATATTAGGAAGTACTTTAAGCCGCAGATTGCAATCTAAGTTTATTTGTGTAAAATTCATCATAACCGTCACTAATTCCATATGTAAATCGTTAAATGCTAATAGTAGTATTTAATTTGTAATTAACCCTTTGCAGCACGGTGTCCATCGTGATGGACACCTTTTTTCATTTTATTTTTTTTTATTTTTCAAGCTGTTAACATTTGATTTTACTGCCAATTTTGGCTTCTTTACCATGACAAGATGTTTAGAAATGTAAATAAATGAATATTTTTCTTTATTATTATGTTTATTTATGGATAATGTCAAACAAAGTGTAAACAATGTATGCTGAAAGAAAATTGATGCCAAATCAACATGAAATTGGTTACTCGGGGGTTTTTGTGGTCGCTGATTACAAATCTGTTCTCAGATTTTGAAAAGTTCAAAACGGCGGATCTAAGATGGAGACGTATAAAATTTTGTACATTTTGAACGGCCATTATGAATCCGCCATTTTGAATTTTCAAAATCTGACCTCAGATTCGTGATCAGTGACCCTGAAAACCACCGAGTAACAATTTTCAGCAGTTTTCTGTGTAAAGGAAAATGTATGCTTCAAAGGGTTAAATACTTATATACATCCAAATCCAAAACAGACGTTTTTTCTCTTTGCCACACAGCCACACGTTCGCAATCGCATCGAACGGCGTTAAGACCAGTCTGACCGCTACGGTATGATAGCCGAGACGCAGCGTTTCGAACTCGAATGCTACCTTGACGTTCCGACTACCGTAACGACTCGGTCCATTGTTCCGACCGCACCGTTTACAACACTGTTCCTAATGGTACGCTTATGATCCGTCTAAGCGCTACGTTCGGAAATTTCTCTCCGTGTACAACCACAAAATAGCCACGACATTCATTGTAGAAATACATAACGGCTTTCTCTTTTTTTAATGCTCAGCATTTTTAACTATTCGCTTCTTGGAATTAGATCCTCCATTGTTTTGGTGTATTCCTTTTTATGAATTTTCATTTGAAATAAAGTACCTAAATACATAATACATTACTGGATGCTCTTTATATTCAGTAATATTCTAAAGCATTTTCCAGTAACTGTTAAACGAGAGTTACTTTCATCCGTTTACCAAGAAATAATAAACTCATACTTTAAAAATGTGAATATTAATAACCATATTTAGATTTTCAAATATGTTAATTATTGCTAGATTGTTAAGTAAACTACAGTTGGTATTGCCTACATATCGATCTATTTTTATATTTATATCTGCGTTGTTGCATGGTTTTATTGTATACATGTTCGGGGGTTATATATACAAGTCAAAAACCATTAGCTTATTCTTATAATATCTCTTTGCTTAATTATAATAAAATAACAATTTGCTATCACAAATACTTAGTGATATTTCAATTTCCTTGTTATTTTCAGGTACATTTATATTGTGTCTAAATTTCAATCCAGTCTGGTAAGGCAAATCATCGGACGATATTTTAGGCGTGCAATAGACATTAAAGCGAATTTGTAAGTATTCATTTACAGATAAAAACTGTACCGATTATTATTTAGCGCAGCGGCAAATATATATATATATGTATAGTATATATAATATATATTAGGGTAGCAGTTAGGACCAAAATTTTTAACGCCCCCAAATCGGCTTCAAATAATTCAAAAATGGCCCCCCCCCCCAGCGACTTGAAAATTAACATTCTTGTTATATAAGAAAAACATTTTTTCAGTATTTCTGATGGCTTTTTAAACGCAGTCGTTCTAAAAATCTACCCAGTTAGATATCTTTTACTGGATTTTCCCGAAGGCAGTGAGCCTAGTCTGACCGAAAAATATCAATTTTCGTCCGAGTAATACCGTTTGGAATATTTTTATTTATTTAAATAAATGGGCATAAATGCCCCTATAACAAAACTTTAACAATCGCTCGGCAATATGGTAACATAAAAAAGAAAAATAACAGTTCTGTATACATTAAATCGTCAAACAAATCAAGAAAATATAAGATTTGTTATAAATGTGAAGAAAGTGACTTATAGAAAAAAGAGAGCAAAAAGAGATACTGATCAGTCATAATATAATAGCGTAGCTTCCCTACATGCTTTGATGAATCTGGGGACTGTTTCAGTATTTCTGAATTCACTAGGCAGAGTATTCTATAACCTAGTTAAACGAAAAACGGTAGAAAAATAACACCTATTGGTAGTACATGTTCGCTCAATTAAAGGCCGCTGTTTCCTACGAGTAATACTGAAAAAGCGATTGGAGAATAAACCCCTAACATGAGATGAATGAATTAAACCTGATAAGATTTTTTTCATAAGAATCATATCATTTACCCGGTGCGGTGTAACCATTGCAACATAGGGATGTTAAGTCTGGTTGATATGTCATGATAGTTATGAGAGGAAAATATCATTGGAGAACCAATCTTAAAAGTTAGGTATCTCATAAACTTTCTCTGGACCGATTCTAAAAGATGGTTACCATATACAGTATATTGTTATAAATGTAATTCCATTATTTAAATTTTCTAGAGAAGCGCAAAACTTTGCACTTATTAACATTTAAATTAAGACAATTTGCTGTACACCATTCCTGCACACGCTCTAAATCATTCTGCAGGTTAAATGTAACAACGGAGCTTTGAACGGTAGTGTATAATTTCAAATCATCCACATAAAGAAGATAATGTACGGACTTAAAAACTGAACATAAGTCATGAATAAAGATGTTAAATAAGAATGGACGTAGGTGAGAACCTTGAGCAACACCCGTAGGCACTTGAATAGAATAAGATTTATAATTCTTTATGTGGACGATTTGTGTTCTGCCCTCCAAGTAAGAATCAAACCATTTCAATAAACAACTAGGAATGCCGATATTATAAAGCTTATGTGATAGGATATTGTGATTGATGGAGTCAAATGCTTTAGCAAAATCTAAGTAAATAGAGTTAACTTGGTAACCAGATTCAAGAGCATCATTTACGAAAGAGGTAAAACTAATCAGGTTACAAACCGTGGACCTCCCCTTCATGAACCCATGTTGCAAGGGAGAAATAAGGTGTGAAAATTTTAGCAGTAACTTTATCAGTAATGAGAACGTCAAATAGCTAAGGTAACGCACTTATAATTGACACAGGACGATAGTTTGTAACTTCCTGTCTGTTACCACTCGTGAAAATCGGGGTTATATAGGACGTTTACCAAAAATGGGGGAAAATCCCAGAAGACAACGAGCTATTAAACTGAAAAGATATAAGTTCAAGAAGGGACGAGATGTAATTCTTCATACATCAATCAGCATGAGATGGAGCAATCGGCGGTATTGCCTGGGAATAAACAGACTGAAAATGATGTGCCAAAAGACAATATCAACTCCCCATGTTGCAACGTTATTCCCCAAAAACATAGAGGCAGGGAGCTCATTCGATTTTTTTTAGCATTAACGTAGGACCAAAATGACTTAATATTCCAGCGAGAATATGTTTCAACCTTGCGAATATATTGAGCGTATGCTAATCTGGACTGACGTATACATTTGGCCCGAAGAAACTTAAGAAAATTTAAGATAATCGCTAGGTTTCTTAGACTCTTTCCAAATTATATGAGCTAGTTTCTTTTCATTGACTAGTTGTGATAATTCTTTGGTATACCAACGAGGTTTAAAATGAGGTTTAGTGGTTCTAGTAGGCACTACCTTACTTATGTGAAAAAAACCTGCTCATAGAATTTCATAGCATTTATATTTATATCATTACTATTTAGAATCTCACTCCGCGGCACACTTTGGAACCGTTCATTTAATAAATTATAATCAGCGCACATAAAATTAATAGAAGTCTTTACATAGTTTAATACATTGTAATTCAGAGCACTAAATTCGGCTTGTAGGCGGCAGTGATGAGAGTCTGAAGTAACCAAGTCATCCGGAGAAGGCGATATTACGAGATCTTGAAATTGTGAAAATATAAGGTCCAGAGTATATCCTTTGACCGAGAAAACTGGATCTTGTTGAACTGGATCCAAAAGATTTATAGTATTGGATAAAATAGTAGCAGATTCAAAAACCTCTGGAGCGACATAAGATGGTGACTTAATTTCAAAAGAGCCATCTTGATTCCACATAATGTTCGGGAGGTCGCAGTCCTCTAACTGTATGAATTTATGGTCTAAATATTTATTTGCGAGATCGTCAACCACATTGAATCATTGAATTCACAAAAAGTCGATGGTGAAACACAAGGAGCGAAATATGAAGCAGTGACAATCATTTTTATTCCACAAAATTGAATTCGCACAAACACATGTTAAGCCATAGGTTCGACAAATTGCACTGCACACTTATCAAAAATAATGTTTTTCATAACTGCAATTAAAACGCCACCATCTCTTGCAAAATTTGAAGATGTAGGAGATCTGTCAGTCCTGGTAACATTATATTCATCTAAACCAAGTTCGGCATCTAAGACTCCATTATGCAACCAAGTTTACGTAAATACTATGATATGTGGTTTATTTGTTATCAGGTTAACATTCAGATGTAGAATGTCAAGTTTAGTACGTAAGCCGCGAGTATTTTTATAATAAAGACAAAACTTACCCTGGACAGCATCTTCATTAGAGAAAATTAGTTTTTTGGCCAATTAGTAGACTTAGTATTAGATTTGTTATTCGTGTTTTTACTAGAATAGCGTTTTTCAACGATTGTAGGAATGCTCTTAATGAGCCTAGCAGATTGATAACGATCCTTATAAGTTTCGTTGAATTTTTTGACTTCGACTCTTAACTTAGCTAACTGTTCACGCTCTTCTAGAGTTTTATCCGAAGAAACAAACAGCTTCAGGTAACTCCTTTTCACTTCTTAAGTATCTAAGAACTTCAGATGGTGAACTCAAGATACAAAATATTGGTCTGACCTTTTTTTGAACAGGCATACCCATTCTGTGCACAGAAGTAACGGTGATTCGGGGATCCTTAACTACTGAGATAAAGCTTCTTATAACACCCAAGTCATCTTCATGGGATTCAGAATCCTCAGGAACCCCATTAAAGATTAAATTATAAGATCTAATTTGACGATCAAATAACGCCCTAAGAATGTCATCTCTAAGAGCACTTTGCTTTGGAGATGTTTCAGTCGCATTAGTCTCAAGCACAGAAACAGGTTCATCGATATTCAATATATCAGACTTCATGGATGTTATTGAATCACTAATTTTTTACCCATCTGCCTTAATAGAAGCATTGTCAGACCTGAATTCGGCGATACCAGTTTCTACATTGTACATACTGGATGACAATTTAGCAACGATGTCTTACAGATCATTGATAGTCCTGGGTGTAGATGAGATAGCAGAATTTCCTTTCCACGATGGCTCTTGAGATTTTTTTGCACTTAACTGACCCAACTTTACGATTGTGTCTAGTAACACACTGCGCTAGCAAATAGCCACACTTTACCGGATACATGGTAGCTTTATGGATATCATAAATCGGAGCTTACTAGTGCCACGCACAACACAATATACTTCGTCTTCAACAGTGCTTGCCATATTTTAGTGAAAACGGGAAATCGGGAAACGCTTGGAGGTTAGGTTTCTAGTGCCAATCTCAATCCGTTAAAATCGGTGAAATTCGCGAAAGAAACACACGAATTATACATCGGAAAAATAATAAGAAACTGTTAAATTACTTCTATACATTATTTTCCAGATTGTATATAATATTAATAATTATTAACAACAAATTAGCAGATAACTATAAATGTGATGTATATACAACAGAGCGACATCTTACTTGATATTGATAATTATTCGCAAAAAAATAGTAAGAGCCTAGCATATCCCAATTAAATTGCAATAACTTTGTTCGAATAAATTCTAACATTAAGAATGACCCCTGGTTGAGCCCAAAACTGGATTCTTGTCTATGGTATATTCTTGAAAGTTTTTTAAATAGTTTGACTATCTTAAAAAAGCTAAGCTTCGTTAATGATATTGCAGAGAGAGGAATTCGTCTGTTCTCTGATTATAAAGACCTTCTAACAAAAAATGAAGAACAGAAGCACTACGCTCTACATGTTATCGATGCGTACCATAAACGTTTTCCGGGTGCGCATGAACAACCCGTTATAGCAAAAGATATCTCACTGGGTAGATTTTTAAAATGACTGCGTTTAAAAAGGCATCAGAAATACTGAAAAAAAAATGTTTTTCTTATACAGGATGTGGTCCCCTAAAGCCTCGAAAATTAACATTCTTTTTATACAGGGTGGCAATTATGTACCGGGAAGGTCAAATATTTCGACAACTTCCAACATTAAAAAAAACGCTGAAACAAGTGAAACGATTATTCAACAAATCTAATTTCTGCGGAGGGTTGCGCCCGAAAATCGCAGCGCCCTCTATGAGCAGTATTTTGGATTTGTCTCGAAATTACCTTTTAAATGAGCCCCGACTAGCCCTATGTCGTCATTTAAGATTTTCGACCACCCTCGCGTCCCCTGGTCCTTTTAGAAGGGGGGGGGGGGCGCCACCATCCGCAGAAATTAGATTTGTTGAAAAATCGTTTCACATGTTTCAGTGTTTTTTTTTTAATGTTGGAAGTTGTCGAAATATTTGACCGTCCCGGTACATAATTGACACCCTGTATAAAAAGAATGTTAATTTTCGAGGCTTTAGGGGACCATAAGGAGTAAAGATATAAATCTGACAAAATTCAGGGATTATTTTTGAATTATTTGAAGCCGATTTGAGGGTTGTTAAAAAAAATGTTGGTTCTAACTGCCGCTCTAATATACATATTATTATACTTCGCTCATTATTCAGCTCTTCTTGCGTGCACAGTATCATGTTTAGCTTAATTTTTATAATACTTGGGCTTATGATACTCCAACGTACACGGAGAGAAATTTCTAATAATTATAGTACGGAACTGTTATGGACGCATCCCACGCCGGTACCAACCGTAAAATCTGGTGAGTTTTTAGGAAATACGTCCAAGGTAGAATACGTTGTCAATCTCTGCGGCCGCTGGAAAAGAGTATGAAAACAAACGAATCTCGTAAGTGAGAGCGGAAGTCACTTCCGGCGAAGGTGACCGACAGCATAAACTTTAGAAATTTCTGCCCGTGTGGTTTAGTAAGACCGTTAAAGCGCATTTCCTCCTACTGAGGTAGAATAGCTCTCAGTTAGCGACCAGCGAAAAAGGCACCTAACTGGTCGTCTGAATTGCGCATCTTCTCTCGACTTTTTTGGGTTGCTCGAGCTTATGGGCTCTTTAGAGGAGAATTGCACGTGCGCGCAGAAGACAGTAACATCGCATGACATTTTTTAAGAAATGACGGATGGTTGAAATTTAAATACAGCCTTGATACATATACCAGAAATATGCATGTAGCTTAGCGGTTTGCGCACTTGTTTCCGTCTTTTTTAAATTCTATTCCTTAATTAATTGTCTTTTTGCGGAAAATAATTTCTTTTATTCCAAACATTTATTATACAAAAATCATGCCACACACATACATAACAATTTTGTTTATGTTATTTAAATTATAATTTATATATACATATAAATATGTAATGTGGCTGCTTTGATGACAAAATTTGTGTTTCGGTGGCTATTTCGATGACAAGTGGCTACTTTGACGACCGTCATCGAAAAACCAATAGATCTAGTAGTCATTTCGGTGATTATACATTTGTGTCATCGAAATAACATGTGCGGTTAACATGGCAGGTTCTGTAAGTCGCCCCCCCTCCCCCACACGCGCGACTATTGTCCGCTTGGGGTCTCTCTTCCCACCCGCTTCAGCTGAAGAAGAATTTGCATAATAAAATAAACGTTGGCTTGAAAAGACATGAATTCTACAGGTAGACATATCTAATCATAGTAAACAAATTAAGGTCTTGACATCAATGAATACGTATTCGGTGCCAGATGTCCAGAATTCAATACGATTGTCCAACATTGTTGACAGGTAATTACAAATACGATTACGAATACCAATCGGGAAAAAAAAAGCGCGGAGGTCGCACAGTCGGACTTGCATGTCTTCGGGGTGCTTTGATCAGGTGGTTCCCTTTGCTGTCACCTGTTCTTGTGTGCGTGCGTGCGTACGTGCGTGTGTGTGTGGGCGTGCGCGTGCCTGTCTGTGTTTTGTTTTTTTTCCCGACGATGGAAAGCTCTGCCAGCCTTCTCTACCGGCCGGTCCCAAAAGAAGTGTGGAGCTCTCATCCGCTAAAACCACCGCCACATAAGGCTGTCTTGTCCTTCCCCGGGAACCGCCTTAAGGCATTACTTCGAGGAAGGCAGCCTAAGCCCCGACAGGCTCTTCGACGATATCATGGCACATGACGGATAGGTGATGGTATATCTATCCGTCCCTCCTCGTTTTTGCGTATAACACTCAGCTTCTCCACGATGGACGTGGCGCGTTGGACCACTGCGTCCCATCCTTCCTGTGAGAGGAGCAGGACCCTACGCAATCGCTCGGGTGTTATTATGTCTACTCCAAATTTCTGCAGCGGTTTCCGCTCCTCTGCGAACCCTGGCCACTGGAAGATGGCATGTTCCACGGCCTCGTCCACGCCAGGGCACACCGGGCACACCGCGTTTTCGTAAACGCGGATTCGATGGAAGTAGCCGCGGAAGCAGCCGTGCCCAATAAGTACCTGGGTCAGATGGAATGTGACGAATCCGTGGTCTCTGCATGTCCACTTCGCCCCATTCGGGTTAAGACGGTGGGTCCAGCGCCCTTTCGCTGCTGAGTCCCATCGTTGCTGCCACTCGGCAAGTAGTCTTTTGGACCATTTGCCTTGGCCTCCCGAGACATTTGCCAATTCTTGGCCTATACTCCTAACTTCACGGTACTTCGCAGCCCTCTCAGCTGCCATTAGATCTATGGGAGGGAACCCCGAGACCACTGAGAGGGCAACGTCGAACACGGTACGATACGCTCGAGCCAGTCTTAGCGCTACTGTCCTGCAGGCCCGTCGGCAAGTGGCTCCATAGCTTTTCTTGCTTGCAATGGTATTCTCCCAGACGTGAGCTCCGTAAAGAATTACAGAGCTCACCACTGAAGCAAGGAGGGATCGATGGTGTTGTTTTGGTCCCCCTATTTTGGGCATAATATACCCCAGCACGCGAGCCACTTTTAGCGCTTTGGTGGCTGCATACTGTACATGGTCTTTGAACGACAATCGCGCGTCGAGTATAACACCAAGGTATAAAATGGCGTCGTCCGTTCTGATCGCCTTATCCTCGACCGTGAAGGTAGCGTACATTATTTTCTTAGTTCGAGAGATGAGCACTAAGCTATTATTCTATGGCTAGCATGATGCAATCCCATCGTGCCGAGTTAAAGGCGTTCTTGATATCAAGCGCGATGATGGCACATATTCGCTTGGTATTCCGGCTGCCACTGATGGCGCACGGTGTGCCATTTTTCTTAGCGGCGTAAATTTTTTTTCGAAATCGTAGAACTTTTGATCCAAATGAGCTAGAGGAATAATTCTTTCACCAAATTAAAGATAACGCTTTATAGAATAAGCGAAAAATAATTTGAACCCGAAAAATTAAGTTATTGACCGTTGAAATTAGCATGAATATTAATTTATTTTATGGCGTTTTACGACGTACTCTAGGTAAAAATATTCCTAAAAATACCATAATTTTTTCTCTTTTGATTGCCGTCTCTAGTAATTTGTGATCTGAAAATATTCTGAAAATGTTTGAATTATTATAAAATTTTACCTAATTTTTTAAACAAAACCCGTGAAGTAAATTATATGATGGTGTCATATTAATTACGCTTTTTAAACTCACATTGACACAGAACTGTAAATTAAAAACACATTTGACAGAAATAAATGTAACTGAAAATGTGCATTCATAAATATGTGAATGCGAATCATAGTTCTGATTTAAATTTATGAAAATTAAATTTATGATGAAAAATTTATCAACAAAGGCAAACAATTAAACTTTTTTAATGGAGTATTATTTGTTAGTCTTGAACATTATTTTAAGAAGCCTATTTTAATTTTGAATGCCCACATTCATTCCGTATATTATTATTTGTATAAACAATTTTGATAAACAATAACATACCTGTTTGTAGTCAAATGTGTTTTTAATTTACAGTTCTGTGTCAATGTGAGTTTAAAAAGCGTAATTAATATGACACCATCATATAATTTACTTCACGGGTTTTGTTTAAAAAATTAGGTAAAATTTTATAATAATTCAAACATTTTCAGAATATTTTCAGATCACAAATTACTAGAGACGGCAATCAAAAGAGAAAAAATTATGGTATTTTTAGGAATATTTTTACCTAGAGTACGTCGTAAAACGCCATAAAATAAATTAATATTCATGCTAATTTCAACGGTCAATAACTTAATTTTTCGGGTTCAAATTATTTTTCGCTTATTCTATAAAGCGTTATCTTTAATTTGGTGAAAGAATTATTCCTCTAGCTCATTTGGATCAAAAGTTCTACGATTTCGAAAAAAAATTTACGCCGCTAAGAAAAATGGCACACCGTGTGGCGTTAGCGGCTAATGTCTTCATCCGGTCGATTGCATCAATGGTTGAGCGACCCTTCCTGAAGCCGAACTGATTATCGGAAAGACCTCCAACTTTATCGATGGCTGCTTGCTTGTCACATATTATCCGCTCGTACAGCTTCCCGAGAATGTCCAGCATACAAAGTGGACGGTGTGCAGATGGTTCGTCCCTTGTACAGCAGCACCAACCTTTGTTGCTTCCATTGCACTGGGAAGCATCCATCTTTTAGACATGCGGTAAATGTTTCTAGGAATATACCTGGGACATCCAGTGCTGCGGTCTTAACCGCCAGACACGGGATTCCATTCATTCCCGGAGCTTTGCATGGATATATCCTCTTAGCAGCCATCCTCAATTCGGTTTCAGTGACGGCTGGTGGCTCGACTGCACCAGGTTCTGCCAACAGACTAGTATCGGTGGATCGTTCCAGATCTTCTGGGAACAGATGGAGGCAGTGTGGGCAAGATGGAGCATTCATTCCCTCGGGCTTGCTCTTCCTCGTGACCGTTTTATATGGACGGCCCCAAAGGTCCCAGTCTACCTCCTCGCAGAATTTCTGCCAGCACTTTTTTTCGCTATCTTAATGGGAGCTTTAAGCTTCTTCCTCTTTTCTTCGTAGGCCGCAGTTAGTTGTTGGTACTGCGGTTTATGAAGAGCTCTCTGGTGCAGTCTCCTGACTCCAAGGCACTCTCGCCGGATAGCTGCGATGTCCTCGTTCCACCAGAATACTGGCGGTCTGCCGCGAGGATTCGATTTTGCGGCCATGGAGACATCGCAAGCCGATGATATGGCCTGTGAGAGGCTTTTAGCCCTTTCTTCGGATGTTCCCTCCAACACTGTATTCTCCAGTGAGCAGATCAACATTTCAGGATCTAATGTAGAAGGTGCCCATCTCTCTCTCTCCCCTCCTTTGCTGTTCCACGCTGGCCTTTTGGTTAGCTGGAGTTGAAACACCACAGTATGATGGTCGCTGCCCGTGTATCGGTCTCTAACTTTCCATTCGTGACCCTCCCTTATCAATTTAGGGTCGATGAAGGTAAGATCAGCCACGGATGCCTTATCGCCTTTGGTGTAGGTTGGCTTGGCTCCGCCGTTAGCGATCTCGAGCTCCACCGTGGCAAAGGCCTCGAGTAGGGCGCGGCCGCGTTGGTTGGTCTTCGCGCTGCCCCACTCTATTAACCAAGCGTTAAAATCTCCCCCGATTACTACTGGTAGTCGGGAGGTCTTAGCACTTTCAGCAATGTCGTCCAAGGACCCTAGGAATTCCTCGAAGGTGTCGCTGGGTGGAAGGTAGCAGCTGTATAATCTTATACCAGCCACCTCCACCCATGTGAATTACGGGGTTTTGGATGTATGAAAATTTCCACAGACCCAGATGGCTGCCTTGCTGGTGGTGTCCCTTACCCGCTTTGAATCCTTGAGGTCCCTGTACTGCTCACTAATGATGGCAATATCGACCTTTTCCTCTCTGACTAGCTGGAACAGCAGATCCTGGGCCACGGCACAGTGGTTGAGGTTTAGCTGGGTACCTGAGCCATTGTTGTTCGGTACTCCGCCCTCTTGTGCAGACTGATGTTTAGCCGCACATTCCACTATTTTGTGGCCCTCTTTACCACATCGGAAGCACTGAGATGACCGGTCGACTGAGCTCTTGCAGTTCGTTGCCATATGCCCGATGTCGTGGCATCTGTAGCACCGAAGAGGTATTTCTAGGAGTCGTACTCGGCAGTTCACCCAACCAAATCCCAGCTGTCGCGTCTCCAGTACCTTCTCGTCTACTGAGGCGGGGAGTCTGACTATGGCTGTTGCGTGCCGCAGTACGCGCCCTAAATTTGGACTTTGGGGTCACACTTTCCAGGCCGGTGGCCGAGGCGAGAGCGAGTGCCACCTCGTCCGTGGTTGTGGCTTCGTCCAGTGATCTTTATGCCTTCTATTTGGGTCAGTATCTGGATGAGAGCTGACCCGTTTAGGAGAGACGAGGCCTCGGATCGGAGCTCCTCCGTTGGTGCTCCGTCCTTGCCCAGTTCCAGGAGGAGATCTCCAGTTTTCGTGCGCCGAATCTTTGTTATCCTTTCGCCCAATTTCTGGAGTCCGGGATCACCTTTCATAGGATGTTGACATACGAGACTCCTCCTGTCAGCATCAGGACGGTATTGTCTCGGCCCAGTCTACTGTTCTTGATTGGGTCGCACGCCGACATTCTGCTTTGTCGCTTTGTTCCCATTTTCCCTTCCCTTTTTCACCACCGTTGCCCAGCCCTTGTCGTGCCTTCGGGCTTGATGCTGGTGATTTTTCGCTGGTGAGGAAAGGTCTTTGTCCTCTGCCCCCTTTCTCACCTTTTTCTTCGCCGGCGTTGTTATCGGCGAATGCTCTCTTCTCCCCGTGTACTCTTTACGAGGCCCGCGAAAGAAAGGTGAGGTCTGACTCGCCCCATGTTTGCAGTCGCATGCCGTTTTCGAAGGCCATGGGTTATGCCTCACCTCGGCATAAACCCTTGTTGCCTTTAACGTAGCTCTCGCCATATCCCTAAGTTCCTTGTGGAGATTCTTTTTTTTCAAGTATTAAGTCCACAAGGCCCTTAATTCTCTCCTCCAGGACCCGGAATTTTGCCGCCTCTGGATCTTCCACTGTTGGTGGGTCCACCGCTATGCTGCTAGAAACCTTCTGGAAGAAGGCCGCCAGGCAGTCCACTCCGGTTTCAACCACCATACTGTCACTTGTAGCATCTGATGCTGCAGGGGCCGATTGACCAACCCCAGCAGCACTGCGGTGGCCTGTAACGACGCCGGAGAGCCCGCTTGCGCACTCGTATCCGACGCCGGTACTTCTTTCTGCCGATGTTCTGCCATTTTTTGGTTTATTAATCGGGGTTCCTTTCCCTAGCTAGTTCTTTGTTCGGCGTCGGATATTTTATTTCTCCGATAGCTATCACCAGCATTTCCTGATCCGCCACCTGGGGATGCACCCGTTAGAAGGAACCAGCAAGACTCCGGCGGGTGCGTGCGTGTGTGCGTGTGTGCTTTTTTAAAAATTTTATATAAAAAATTTTTTTTTTAACTTTTTTTTCATTTGAATACAGATAATTCGGCATTTTAATTTTGCTTCATCGAAAAAGCCATGGAATTATGGAATCTAAAAGTAATGATTTTTATTTGTTTAGGTTTAATATTTCTAGTGTAACCCCTCCTTGGAAGGGTAAACGAAAATTAAACTTTTCTGTATGCTGCTATTTACCAAAAACAATGATTTTATTACAATAATATTACTTCAAATTGAGTCTACTTTGATACAGTTCACTATACTTAATTGTCGCGGGTTCAAATCTCGCGAAAGGGATCGTTTCCAAAAAAAAATTACCGGATGAGCTTATTACGGAGGCGCGAGGATAATCGGAGTCCATGAGACGGGGGGGGGGGGGGGGGGGCAATCACTACTCCAGTAACACTGGTTACTTACGGTACTCCCGGTGGACCGTATCGAAGTCCCGGAAATGGCCACTCCAGCTGAGGGTTGACGGGGCCTGATCCGACGTCCTCTCCTCGACGTGTCCCTGCTGGCGCGTTCCCCGCGGCACCTAGGTACGGATGTCCGCGTTGCAGTCTAGCGGAGCACGGTCACCGAACACCGACAGTAGACACAGGAGCACTCACTATCACGAGATTGTCTTTTTCTCGCACACACCGTAAGTCCTCCTATCCACTCTCTTCAATACAAAACTGGACTCGACGGATCGAAGGGCTTCTTTTAACTGCAGAACGTGACTCGACGGATCGAAGGGCTCTATCTCAACTGCACTATTCCGCGGTCCGCGACAGAATGGTTTCTTCCTGGTTATCCTTCTCCTCGGCCGTCAAGGCGCCACCTGGGGGTCCTATGCTGGGGGTGATCCGTGGAAGGGGGGAGCAGCGTGACGGTCGCGCGGCCCGCACGTACCGGTTTCTCCTTCGGAGAGAGAGAGAGAGAGAGAGAGAGAGAGATACGTAGGGCGCAAATCGGCTCTCGGCTTCTATAGTTGGAAGGAAGGAGAGAGACGCCCCGGCTTCACTCGCCTCCGTCCGTGGGGAAGGAATTCCCGACGGCCACTGAATAGAGGAGCGACGGCGGGGAGGTCTGAGCCTCCATAGCGCGTATCCCCGGTACGGCGGGCGAGAACAGCGGCGAATAGGGGGAAAGATTCCCCCGGAACGCTCTCCCCGGTTAGAGTTAACGGCTCGATCAGTGACTACGTCACAACTCATAACCCAAAAAAAACGAAACATCGCAATCGTATTCTTTACGAAGAGTAGAGTCGCAAATACAAGAAAATCAAAAATCGCAACTAGGCGATACAATAAGAAAATGTGACATATTCAACGGGTTACTTTCAACTTATTGAACAGAACCGTAAGTTTACGCAATCAAAGTTACTCGCATACTCAGTGTGAGTAGGTGCTAATTCACAAATGAAAATTTTTAAGGGACGGTTGCGATTTCCCGAAATCGCTCGACTAATTGGTTTAGCGCAACCGGTCCAACTTTTCTTACCTCCGTTGCGACCACTGGGGCACGCAACAGGAACTCATTCGGTGTCATCGGGTAAAATTTGCAATCGAAACACAGGAATATCGCTATCCGGAGCAGTCGGAACGTGATTGACGACGACAGGTCGTAACAACAAAACAAAATTCTTATTCGTATTTACTATTTGAACGCGATGAACTGACACAAATCGCAAATGAAAATTGAAAAACGCGGTTACGTTCCGTACGACGGAATGAATCGACTCACGTGAAAAATGCTCGACTATAGGAGCGTAAGGTCGATTCTACTATTATACGTCCGTGCTCCACGTATCTGGATTTTTGTACCGAAGGGACAACTGAAACGCCAGGGGCAACCAAACACAATCGTGTTGAAGAAGAGGGTGGTAGTCGTCATCGCTTCGTGGAGCGAGAGACAGCAGGGGTGGGAGGTAAACGCGATATACAGCAAATCATTGAAAATAACTATCACAAAAACGTCTTTACGAATACTGGACAGGTCTAACGTCAAGAGTGCCAGTTAACCTAATCTAACCTCGATAATCCAAAATGAAAGCTATGTCGTTGTGTGACTTACGAATCCAAGTTCTTCTTTCCTTGCATCTACTTGAATTTAACCCAATTTATATCCTTGGCAATTTAAGAAACCTCTATTCGTTTAATGATATAAAGTTTGCATTGATTAGATCATTCATATTCTTGTGACAGACGCATTATAGATCGGAATCCTAGCGAATCAAGTGCTGCTAATTGAGAGTCGCTCAAGCCTCCGCTCACGTTGGAATTAACAACTGCACTACCGCCTAGTTGAGGACCACTGCTGCCAAGGAGGTCGCAAGGAAAGAAAACGTGGAAAAGAAAAATAATTTTTTTTTTTTTTTTTTTCTTACCAACCGAGAGGTCTTTCTTAACTTTACCAACGTGTTATAGATAGAAAAAGATGGCCGCCCACCGATTTTCAGCAAGTTCTACCGTGGTAAGGGATGTAAACCTTATTTAGTTTGTACATAACCTAACATAACCTAAGTGCATCCTGTAGAGAATTAAAAATGCAACATCGGTTAACTTATAATATGGGAACGAAAAACTCAATATTCAACGAGTTAGGAGCCTCTGAAAATAAAGATGAGGTAAATTCTTATTATTCGCAAAGTTTTATCGTAAAGGGCCAACATAAACGCAAAGGACAACTTGCCATGCGCTGCAGGGGGGAAGGAGATGACCTTCGCGGGCACCAGCCGGGTGCATCTCAATTAATGCGGACGCGCATTATTCTCACCCTCCCCTGGTCTCCTCCCCACCAGCAGTCGTTGGCTGCATCGGCGCGCCGGGTGGCCCCGTAGACCGCAGTTCCAGCATCGGCGTTCCGCAGCGGAGACGCGAATTGGTCCTGGGGCGGCAGATGCTGGGACCGATGGTGCTACGGCCACACCGGGCAGCGTAATCGCGGCGGCCTCCCGTGCGGGTTTTGGCGTCGTGCGGATCAGGATCGCCTGGTTCGGCGCGATCTCGACCACCACCGGAGAGGGTGCTCGTTGCGGGGTCGTTGCAACGGGGGCGGGAGCGGCTAGTGCAACCTTCTGACTCCGGCGAGCTCGTTCGGCACGCCGCGGACCTCTCCGGTGACGCTGGATGGCCGCACGCGACCGGGGTGCGACGGGCATCGCGTGGCTCCTCGTGACGGGCGGGCCTCCACCATGGTGGTGAGCCTCGTGGAGCGGGAAACGGTACCCGAGCGCTCGCTACCGCGTGGGGTAGCGGCCGGGGTCCGGGCGGTCGTTGGGGTGAAGTTGGCTGGCAGGCGGATCGACATCAGGGCCGGAGGGGCGGCTCGTACGAACTGGAGCGGTGACAGGGGGCACGGTCGCGGGGGGGGGGGGGGGGGGGGGGGCACGGAATCGTTGTCACTGGTGGGGGCGGAGCCCACGGACGCGGAATCGGCCCCTCCGCGGATCCCATTAGGAACTGTCCCCTCCGACCCGCCCGTTCCTCCTGCCAAACCCATTCGCAAAATTCCCCTACAGCCCGTGGATCAGGGGCGGAAGGGGGAAGAATCGGGGTAAACTTCTTCGCCTCCCTTGGGGGGCCTCCCACGACTACGTCGGGCATCTGACACCCGGCGCCGACCACCACAGTTGCGGCTAACTCAGCCGGAACAGGAGGCGGGGGTGGTGGGGCCGGCAGCATCGGCGGGTGCGGGCGTCGCAAACGCGGCGGTTCGGATGACACCGCCGTCCCCAATCGCAACGGCAGCAGGCAATTGAGGCACGGCGATACCGGATTCAGCGCCGTCGGGACCGCATACCGCACTACCCTCGCTACAGCCGGAGGCTGCGGGTCCGGCAAGGCCGGGAGCGGAGGGAACTCCGTGTCCGTGAGGGGTGGACGCGGTGGCGGAGTCGCTGCTGGTGACCTGAGGGATGGCGAGCGAACCGGGTCTCCCCATCGCCTCACGAGGGTGACCTCGAACGGCAGGTTCGCCCATCGTGTCTTCACCCGCTTCCTCGGCATGTCTGGTCGGCGACCTGTAACAGAACAAGGACAGCGCTACATTGATAAGGGGGTATCACAAAGCATCATAATATCATCTTGCTATTTCTACACACATGGCACATTAGTGCTATTTAAATCAGTGTATTATCATAGGGGGCATCTTTGAAAACCATCGGGGTACCAGTGCGGCCGTTAGGTCCTACGGGATCGTAGACCGTAACGTCGTTCTAATAGTGGTGGGGGTGGGGAAGGCGCGCGCCGGGTCGACACTCTGCGCGGGCGACCGGGGTGCCTGCGAGTGAAAGTCGGTTCGACGGTCGCCGGCGGCCTTGCCGCGAGGTGGGCCTCACTGTGGCGCGACCATCGCGACGGAAATATCGTTGCCACCTTTGACTAGAAAGGATACGGCCTTAGAGGCGTTCAGGCATAATCGCACGTGGAGTTTCACTCGGACAGGGGGGCATTTCTCTAGCTGGTTTCGGAGGTCGACCACGGCGACGCGGCACCGGGTCGGTACTCACCGTATTCGGAATGGCGGGTTTCGACCGAGGGCTTTGAGGGTTTTCGTGCGGGTCAGTCAACACGGTGCGGTCATTTGTAGAATGACCTCCTCCGTCGGGGGCGTGATACGGTTTCAGATCTTTAATATGGGCCCGCGGATTCCGACGACTCTTGGGGTCGTCGAGCTCAAAGACGACGGGAGAGATTACCCGCAGAATACGGTGGGGGCCGCTGAATTTAGGCGCGAGTTTGGCCGCGAAATTTTGAATCCCCGACGAGAGGAAACGGATGCGACGAAGTACTAGGTCACCCACCTGGTATGTTACTTCTCGGTGGGATCGATTATAATACTCTGCTTGGCGCGTCGCAGCGCGCTCAAGATTACGATGTACCCAATCGTGAATTAACGGTAGCCTCCTCATTCGATCACGCCAGAACTCCGGATCCTTAGGGAGCGTGAGCGGAGGAGGGGGAAGGTCAGTACGCAAGTTCCTAACCGCTACCGGGTTGCGACCGTAATTAAGAAATGCGGGAGTCATCTTAGTCGATGATTGGACCGCGGTATTCAAGGCGAAGGTTAATTCCTCGAGATGCACATCCCAGTCGCGATGATCATGCGACACGAACGTACACATCATCGTCTTGAGGGTTCTATTAACCCTCTCGACTGGGTTGGCCTGTGCGTGGTAGGGGGGGGGGGGTCCGAGCGGAAACAATACCCAATTGACTCAAGTGCGTCTGTACATGCGAGTTATCGTATTGTTTCGCATTATCCGATAAGAAATACTTTGGGCAACCCCATCTATTTATCACGAGACTATCGAAAGCGGCCATTATAGCCGATCCAGTGGCGGCACGGAGGGGTTTCACTTCTATATATTTCGTAAACATATCTTGGAAGACTACCACGAATTGATTTTGACGCTTACTGGGGGGAAATGGTCCCATCACGTCGGAACTGACGGTCATCCATGGACCTTCGGTCGTTCTCTCACACATGAGTCCCGTAGGGGCCTGCTGGGAGACCTTTTGTCTCTGGCATTCGGGACAACGGGCGACGAACCTCGCGACGTCCTGGAAGACGCCGGGCCAGTAGAAGTCTTGGATAAGACGGTGATACGTCTTATCCACTCCTAAGTGGCCGGCTTGCGGACAATCGTGTGCGTCACTCAGGGCACGAGCACGCGAGTCCGCGGGAAGGACTAGCTTCCAGGCGTAGAGGTCGCTCGCGGCAGCTTCTATAATAGGGTGTGGTCGGTGGAAATATATTCGATCGTCCTCGATACGCCAATCAGGGTACTTCGAAGGGAACTTTCGGATATTCTCCAGTTTCTGAGTATACCACTTATCCTCTGTATCTCCAAGGGCGCAAAGGGCTTCATCAAGTTTCTCATACATCCGCGAAAGGGCATCGGGCACCACGTTAAGAGTACCCTTCCTATGCTCAATTTTCATATCATAGGCCTGCATGGCCAGGGCCCACCGTGCTAGTCTGCCGGTCGGGTCCCGCAGGTTCCTCAGCCATTGCAGGCTGCTATGATCCGTTATAATCCTGAAGTGGGTTCCCTCGATATAAGGTCTGTACTTCTTCACGGCCCAGAGTACGGCGAGGCACTCTTTTTCGGTGACCGTATATTTCCGTTCGGCTTTAGTGAGCATACGACTGGCGAAGCTGATCGGGTGCTCATTACCGTCCACCTCTTGGGTGATGACCGCGCCGATCGCGAAGTCGCTCGCGTCCGTCTGGATCGTGAAGGGTGCATCGAAATTTGGGCGGGTGAGGATTGGCGTATGGGTAAGGGAGTCGCGGAGGGACTCAAAAGCAGACTGCTGCTCCGGACCCCAGACTCAGGGAGTGTTTTTCATCAGGAGTTTAGTTAGCGGGATACGATCTCGCGAAAAATCCGGGAGGAATCGAGAGTACCACCCCACCATGCCCAGAAAGCGTCGCAGCTGTTTGAGATTAGTGGGGGTGGAAACTCGAGTACGGGGGCGACCTTGTCCGGATCAGTCTTTAATCCGTCACGATTCAATACGAAACCGAGGTATTTCACCTCCTCCCGGAAAAATTCACTCTTTTCCAAATTCAACTCTAGACCGGCGTTCCGCAGACTGGTCAGGACAAGTTCTAAATAGCGGAAGTGGTCCTCCTCATCGTCCGTGGCGATGATGATATCATCGAGGTACGCGAATAGGTGGGGTTCCCACGCGGGATCGATGAGTCGGTCCACCAATCGCTGAAACGTCGCCGGTGCGTTGGTGAGGCCAAAGGGCATGCGCCTAAATTGAAACAATCCGCGACCGGGGACGGCGAAAGCGGTGACGGGCCGGCTGCCAGGCTCTACCGGTACTTGAAAGTACGCCTGGCTGAGATCGAGCCTGGTGATGCACTGGGCACGACTCAACCCCGATAGAATCCGATCCATCGAGGGGAGAGGATATGCATCTTTCCTCGTTACCTTATTGACGTCTCGGAAGTCGACGCAAAATCGAAACGTCCCATTCGACTTCCGGACAATAACGGGATTGCTCATCCAGGGGCTCGCAGAACGCTCGATGATGCCGTCGCCCAGCATCTCATCGACTGCGTCCTGGGCCACCTTCAACATATAGGGGGACAGTAAACGAGCCTTCTGGCGAATAGGGGGATGACCCTGTACGTCGATGGTGTGTTGCGTGTGACGCGTTACACCGATAGTAGGGGTCCTATTCGCGGGATAATAGCGGTTAAGCAACCTCCGTAGCCGTGGAGCGGCTTCTTTGGAGGGGGGAACCAAGCCAGCGCACTCATCTACTGCTTGGGCCATTAACGGAATACTGGCGTCCGTTAGCGAGTGGGGGTTACCTATTCGACTACTCCACGAATTGCTATCCGTGTCTAACTTGAGACCGAATAACCGCATGAAATCCATACCCAATACGCAGGCATAATGGATAGGGGCAACGCGCATGTCAAAACTCTTGGTTTGACCATCGAGAGTCATCGCGAGGGTGACGATACCGTCCAGGGGGACTACCGACCCATTCGCGACCTTAACCTGTTCTTCGCTGGGTCTCAAGAACGGGGAGACGATCTCGCGACATGCAACCCCTAAATACGATCGCGAAGCTCCCGTGTCTACAAGGGCCCTTATAACCTTCCCGTTTAAGGCAAGACGTAAGTGGGGACGCGGATCGGAGTCTACAATTTCGAGATTATTTTTACGGGATTCTGTGGATGCAGAGCTTTTATTGGCTACTGGGGGAGTACGACGGGTGGAAAACCGCTGTACGGCAGCAGAATAACCCGTAAGTGCGGTCTTTTCATCGGCAGCTTTGCTAGCCGTACCCCGCGACTGGAGCGGATGACCGGTGTGCTAGGGGGGGGGGGGGGGGGTCTCGGGACACCGTCCCCCCCTTTAGCAGTTTCCCGACCTTTTACGCGCGCACGCGGGACAGTTATTTGCATCTCGGCCTGGGTAGCCGCAGATGCGACAGAAGTACCCCAAGGGGTGGGGGCCCTCGCGATACACGTGACCCGACTGTTTGCAATTGTAGGAACGGACGGAATTACGTGTCGGAGGTGACGTGGTCACCGGGGGTGGAGGTCGCCTTGGCGCCACGTCCATCAGACGTGGTAGCCGTTCGAACGGGGGCGTACTAGAAATTCCCGAAGGTTTACGCGGCGGTGGGGGTTTTACCGAAGGGGGTTGTCTTGGAGCTCTGGGGCTCGCGGCCCGCACTACCTGCGCCGCTTCCTCACCCATAGGGGTGGGCGGCTGCAAGGGCGCCGGGGCGGCGGATTCCTTCAGGGCCGGCTTGACGGTGGGAGTCGCAAGGGCCAGCTTTTCCTTTCCCCGCCTTACCTTCGGCGTATATGCAAAAGCGGGGAAAGCCGATTGATTAGCCGCGGGAGGGGGCCGATATACCCTCTCCTGATTTGCGGCCCCTTCCACTTGTCTACCAATTCTCAATAGGTCGGCAAAATCGGACACGGAGTCACGTTCGATTTTTCGTGCGAGACCGGGGCGCAGATTCTGTACCGCGATATCTAACTGTTCCTCTAGAGCCGGTGGGAACGTGAGTAGATTAAAAAGACTGCGTAGGGAGACTAAATACTCGCGTATGGGTTCTTCGGGCCCTTGGGTACGCAGGGTAATCTCCCGTTTGATGCTGGCTTCCAGGTGGCGTTGACCAAAAGCATCGCGGAAATATCGCACGAAGCCGGAGTAGGTGCTCCAACTGGCTTTTTTCACCCGGTACCAATTAAGGGCCGATCCCCTAAACGCTTCGGGTAGGGCGCGCAGGAGGTCCTCCTCGGTCAGATCCCGACTGGTGACGTATTCACCTAACTTGACGAGGAATTCCTCTGCATCTTTCCCCTCCTCCCCTGAATAGCGTGGCCCATGCGTCCTCCAGTGTTCGATCGCGGTTTTGTGCCA
Organism: Trichopria drosophilae; assembly: GCA_030407085.1. Taxonomy (NCBI): domain Eukaryota; kingdom Metazoa; phylum Arthropoda; class Insecta; order Hymenoptera; family Diapriidae; genus Trichopria; species Trichopria drosophilae. The sequence goes on from CM059582.1 coordinate 82,202,526, forward strand.
ACGAACGCTGGACATTGACAGACGGGGGTTGAATGACCCTCCTGCGTGGGACGCATTGCCATCGACGTGATGAGAGGAGTGGGGGTGGCCGACCCGAGTGCTATTATAGCGAGGTTGGTGAGGCGACAAATCATACGTGAGATCAGCCGGGAAATGCACACTCGACGAACCGGCGGTTGAGCGACGAGGTGGGGGTTGGCGCGTTGCCAATGGACGAAAGGGGTCCACGTGACGCGCGCCGACATTATCGCGAGGTGGGGGGCCGAAAATACCCGCCCGTGAGGGTTGAGGCTCACCCTGTACTCCACCCGAGGCGGTGCTCGGTCGGAAAGGCTCAGGGGCCGACTGGGTCGGGTCACGTGACCCACCTGGTGCGGGGTCATTCCCGATTAACCGATTCGACGGGTTATGACCCTCTAGTTGAGTGTCGTCTTCGCGGCGGTCGTCGCTAGGGGGGACTACGGACGCGTAATGTGTTCGACCGGCCGGGTGCGTGGAGGTGTCCGCCATCGGGAACCGGAAACTCTCCTCCTCTCCGAATGAGATTGGGTCCCGATAATAGGCGCGTGATCGGTCCGACGGTAACCCGTTGGCAAACGCGAAGGCTCCTAGGCGAGACGTCGGCGGGAGCTCCACGTAGGTCGCACTCATCGAGTCGCCCAAAACGGTCCCTATTATGGGACAACCTACCGCCTCGGACAACGTAAAGGGGGGTTGACCACGCGTCCGTCCGTACTAGCGTTCCATTCGACCGGGGTATCCGGGAATCGCCGCAAAATGGTGTATCGCACCAGCCGATCCCGGATTACCTCCACTGATCCGGCGATCAGGAACCTTATCGCATCTACCGATAAGGTCGCGTAGGTCGACGATTCGATCGACCTCCGCGCGTATTGCCGCGATTTGGGCGAAACTGGCGATTTGTCGTCCCGCCGCGCGGGAGGGGGTGACGTTAGTCGCGGTAGCCGAAAATGCGACGGGTGTCGTCGTAATTGCCGGGTGTCCCGAGGTAGTGGTGGAGGTTACCACCGTTAGCGTGGGCACCACCGTTGCCGGGGGGCTAGTGGGGGTGGATAGCAAGGTATCCATTGTCCCGAACTAAACTATAAAAAGAAGTCGCGAAGCAGAAGAAAAAGTTCGGACGCTCCTCAAGGTCACCGCGCAGTTCCAGTTTCTACGTCGAGCTGCCGGATTCGTAAACCGAACGACCGGTGGTCCAACTTTTGCAAAATAACCAATACGAAACTCAAAAAGAAAGAAAAAGAAAATTCGGCTTTGCTGATATGGGTTTAAACCCGATATCTGGTGCGCAGGAGACGCGTTACTCACGTTACCACAAAAAAAAAACCAAAAACAACAACAAAAAAAGAATTTTAAGGGGAGAAAATGTTATTCAGGCCTCCGCGGACCTATTGCCAAAACTCTCGAAAATAGGCGTAGAATAAGTGCGAGGGCACAAGCGAAAACACCCAAAAAGTCGAAAAAGAAGAAGGGGGGGAATTTTTCCCAGATGCCCCAACCTTTTTTTTTTTTTTTTTTTTTTTTTTTTTTTTTTTTTTTTTTACTGAGTCACGTGACCGTTATCTGTCACAGTCAACGCCTAGGCACTGGTTGCAATAATCCAAACTGCGGAGGGTAGGGGATTGCGCATCGGGATAGGACGGGGGTTGTAGAAAATTCGTCGGGTCGCTGCACTGGTACATACAATATGCATATATATAGTTATCAATTATATTATTTATATTAATTATCTTATTGCCTACTGTATAAGTCGAAATTTATTTAGACTCGATTGCAGGAGCTGCGTGTCTCTCTATGGTTTGCTGCAAGGGGAGGGGGAAATCCTGTACCTGAAACCGCGAAAGTCAAAACGAAAGAAAGTCAAAACGTGTTAAATTGAATATGCCAAACTAACTTAACTCTTCCGGGAGATTTGCTATTAAATCGAAAAACGGAACACAACCTCAAATTTAATTGAATTTAAACTTCGTTCCCTCACTATGGTGAGAAAAATTAAAAATTTTTCTGCAGTTTCCTAGCATTAAATTGAATCTGGAAAACTAGATCAGAATTGAAAAGAAAGCTTATCTTGGTAAAAGGAATTCTAAGTTCCGTAACCGACTCTAATTAGTGAAATAATATTTAAGTTTCAAATTACTAAATATTATAAACGAGTGTTGAAAAATAACTGGAAAAATACGTTATTTATTTCCCGGTATTTTCAAGTATTAATTATTCCAGGGACGACAACACTTACTTAGGCCAACGTAATTTTCGGCCCGTAGGGGGATACGGGGGGAGACCATAGAGAGAATAATAAATGCTGAAAATGTAAACACAAGTATACATTCGTATTATTCATGCAACGAATTATTATTACAATCATAAATCCATATAGCAATATTCAGGGAGATTGAGTGGGAAGAAACGTAAACAAGGTCGTTCCCGAGAATTTCTCGGAATACGCCGAAAAGAAATCTATTGTTTCCTGACGAAAGTTGCGGCTTTGCTATTGTTTACAAAGCTCACAACTAATTTACTGGAGATTAACTTTATTTATTTTCGAAGTTGTTTTCAATTTCTGAAAAGTGATTATCGTTAAGATATACAACTTCCAAATAATATCAAATAATTAATTATTTTCAAACGGTGCAAAATTCAAACTCGAAAATTTATTTATGCCAAAAATTTTTTGAACATGACAAACGGTTTGAATTCAAACACGAACACGAAAATATATTTTTATAACTTCAAAAAAAATTCAAATTGATATTGCTTTATTACTCGATTAATATTTCATAATACCCGGAATCGTTTCGGGGCAACAGTGCGGACGTCGTATGACGTCACGCTATTTCCAGGACAACTTTTGGGCTCGGACTTGTGACTGGAGGGAGAGGAGTAGCGACGGAAATCTGAAGGACGGGAAAGGAAACAGATAAATTACAATGATCTATATTATTAATAATTATTCTTATTTCTACTATATTGTTAATAACTAATTCTCACGCCAAGGGGAAAAAAGAGGGGGCGCGAACAATACAGCCGGAACTGAAAAGCGCGAAACTCAAACACAACTTCTCCGGCGAACTTCCCCGATACAAATTTCCACTTTCGCGAAACACAAAAAATTGTTCACAATTTTTGGGAAATCTTTTTAGATTTCCCACCAGGGATGCCATTTGTAACCCCTCCTTGGAAGGGTAAACGAAAATTAAACTTTGCTGGCGCGTTCCCCGCGGCACCTAGGTACGGATGTCCGGGTTGCAGTCTAGCGGAGCACGGTCACCGAACACCGACAGTAGACACAGGAGCACTCACTATGACGAGATTGTCTTTTTCTCGCACACACCGTAAGTCCTCCTATCCACTCTCATCAACACAAAACTGGACTCGACGGATCGAAGGGCTTCTTTTAACTGCAGAACGTGACTCGACGGATCGAAGGGCTCTATCTCAACTGCACTATTCCGCGGTCCGCGACAGAATGGTTTCTTCCTGGTTATCCTTCTCCTCGTCCGTCAAGGCGCCACCTGGGGGTCCTATGCTGGGGGTGATCCGTGGAAGGGGGGAGCAGCGTGACGGTCGCGCGGCCCGCACGTACCGGCTTCTCCTTCGGAGAGGGAGAGAGAGAGATACGTAGGGCGCAAATCGGCTCTCGGCTTCTATAGTTGGAAGGAAGGAGAGAGACGCCCCGGCTTCACTCGCCTCCGTCCGTGGGGAAGGAATTCCCGACGGCGACTGAATAGAGGAGCGACGGCGGGGAGGTCTAAGCCTCCATAGCGCGTATCCCCGGTACGGCGGGCGAGAACAGCGGCGAATAGGGGGAAAGATTCCCCCGGAACGCTCTCCCCGGTTAGAGTTACCGGCTCGATCAGTGACTACGTCACACTAGTATTTTATTAAGCTTGTGCCAACTACTGAATAAGATGTTCAAATTGATGTCCTTCAGCAACTTGACAATATCCATCGGGCTGAAGCTAGCGGCCGCAACCTGGCGGCCGTTCGATTCCGGCGGAAACCCTTACGACAGCCTCACCGTCAATTGATACAAGTATACATAAAATGCGACATTAAAAATGTAATCCACGCTAATATTTTTAGGTATTACCAAAGCGTGTATACTGAAGGATATTCCGAACTATTTTCACAAATAAAGTCGAATTTTCTATATATAAAAATAAATAAATTAATAATATCAAATAATAAAACTGATCACGCCTCCGCAACGGAACCACCAGAAAGTAAAGTTCCGCCATGATTTTTCGTATTTAAATATAATTCTGCTTTCCGCACACTAGTCCAGATTCACTCTTTAAAGAGTGAAGCATAGTTGGTAAATTTTCAAAATAAAAAATCGCATTCCTTATACATATTATATATATATATATATATATACAGGGTGGCCGATTTATCTGAAGACATCGAAATATCTCGAGAACTATGTACAGAATCAAAAAAGTTGTCGGATGAAAGTTGTTCGACACGGAGGGGGGCATCCAGTGATAATTAAATTTACCCCCTCCCCCATCCCCTGGGGGTTGAGTGGGGGCGAAAACAATAAAACTTAAATAGGAACCCCCAGTTTTTATTGCAGATTTGGATTCTCCGGAAAAAAGTACACCAATTTGACCTAGGAGCTATTGCATTTTGGTTCACAGGTGGCGCTGTAATCGATAAAAATCCAAATTTATCGGAAGACATTGAAATACCTCGAGAACTATGCACAGAATCAAAAAAGTCGTCGGATGAAAGTTGTTCGACACGAAGGGGGGCATCCAGTGATAATGAAATTTACCCCCTGCCCCATCCCCTGGGGGTGGAGTGGGGGCAAAAACAATAAAACTTAAATAGGAACCCGCAGTTTTTATTGCAGATTTGGATTCTCCAATATTGACAATTTTCGCCCGCGTAGCGGATATGGAATACGGTCATTCTAACAAAGCCGGGAAAAAATACATTTAGCGTTACCCAGGAACAACGACGTGGACGTAGTATTTTTCTGTTCCCTTTGGGGTGCTTGTTTTACGTGAGTCCCCTTGCCTCTCACTGTCTCACTGTTCACTTACTTAAGTAAGTGTTCGAAATGTTGACCTTCCACTTCAATGCATTTATTTATTCTTTCTTCAAATGACTTTATACATGAAGTTTCTGCGCAAGCAGTTCTTATGCGTTCCACCATGTTTTCACGAGTCGTTGGTACTTGTTCATAAACCTTACCTTTTAGGTAACCCCATAGGAAGAAATCCAGAGATGTTAGATCAGGTGACCTCGCAGGCCAATTAATGGGGCCACCTCTACCAATCCACCTACCATTGTAATCACGGTCTAGTATTTCCCTTGCTACTCTTGAAAAATGTACTGGGCAACCATCATGCTGAAACCACATTGTCCGTCGGACGTCCATAGCAACATCCTCAAGTAGTAATGGTACTTCTTGTTCTAGGAAATCTCGATATTTTGTTCCATTCAAATTACCTTCAATGAAATAAGGACCAATGAGTTTATTTCCTATGATTCCACACCAAACGTTCACCGACCAAGGACGTTGATGATTAACTTGTCGTAACCAATGGGGATTTTCTACGCTCCAATAATGCATATTATGCCTATTGACGCCACCATGGTTCGTGAATGTAGATTCATCTGAAAATAATACATTAGCAAAGAAATTGTGGTTCGTTTGCATTTTTGAAATGCCCATTCACAAAACACCACGCGGTTATGAAAATCATCGCCATCTAGTTCCTGGTGCAGTGAAATGGGATGTGGGTGAAACTTATGACGATGCAATATTCTTTGAATACTGTCTCTGGAAATGCCGGAATCGCGATGTAATTGTCGTGTGCTTACATGTGGATTTTGGTGAATAGCTGCTAGTACAGCTACTTCGTTAGCTTCTCCTGTAACTGTTAATCTTCGCTTCCTTTTTTTCATTTGTACGCTGCCATCAGAGTGAAAGGCATCCACAACTTTGTAAAAAAAAGAACGCGAGCGAGCATTATCTGGAAAACGCTCAGCATACAACGCAACAGCATCGTCAATATTCCTCTTACATTCACCATAAATAAGAATCATTTCGATTTTTTCGGGAACTGTAGCAGGATTCATTTTTAACTTGCAATTCGATTTAAGCAATGAAGGGTAGACAAAAAATAGTCACGTAAACGGAAAGTTGTTATTCTAAAAGCAAAGTGACCTCCGACCGAATTACTACCAATACAATGGACTTCAAAAACAGTCTTACACTGAGAGACCGTGAATACTAAATTTTAATATGGGGATTAGAAAGTCGCGATATCCATTTACTTCCCTTCAGGAAAGTAGAGAAAAATGTAGGTGAACTGGTTACGTGTGACTCAACTTATGTATAAAATGATATGCTACTTTATTTTCGAGTTATGTCGCCCTCTAGCGTTATGTAACAGAACCGGCGCCGGTGATGGCCGAAATGCAAGCGATGTACATGTATGAAACCACGTGAGTTCTCTCGGGGTCCGGTAGATGGCGACGAAATCCCCAAATGAAGTAAGAGTTTCGTTTTGTTTATAAGAAGCTGGTTTGACCGTCAATGCTCAGCTTATTTATTCTCATTTCGGAAAAAACATACAGAGAGAGAATAAATGAGCTGAGTGAAGGGACATGACGCGTTTTTTAATGGATTGCGTGATGTCCTCTTTTTGTTTATTAAATAATAAATTTAAAACCTAAAATGTAATTTTATTGAAGGTAGAAAACTTATTTATAAAATTGCTTCCATATTGTATGCACAATTTTTATGTAATCAGTTTTGATTTTTAATATGAAAAATATCAATTATTCATAATCTTAATTTTTCGACTGGACATTATTAAAATTTCATATTCAGAATAACAATTTTGGCAATTGATATTACTAAATTCTAATATTAAAAATTCTAATATTAGAATTTTTAATATTAAATTTTCATAAAGGGATCAAATTGTCCCTATTTGCCCCCTGGATGCCCCTCTTCGTGTCGAACAACTTTCATCCGACAACTTTTTTGATTCTGTGCATAGTTCTCGAGGTATTTCAATGTCTTCAGATAAATTTGGATTTTTATCGATTACAGCGCCACCTGTGAACCAAAATGCAATAGCTCCTAGGTCAAATTGGTGTACTTTTTTCCGGAGAATCCAAATCTGTAATAAAAACTGGGGGTTCCTATTTAAGTTTTATTGTTTTTGCCCCCACTCCACCCCCAGGGGATGGGGGAGGGGGTAAATTTCATTATCACGGGATGCCCCCCTTCGTGTCGAATAACTTTCATCCGACAACTTTTTTGATTCTGTGCATAGTTCTCGAGATATTTCGATGTCTTCAGATAAATCGGCCACCCTGTATATATATATATATATATATATATATATATATATATATATATATATATATAAAAGTGATAGCGGGTCGGCCGCGGAAAGGCGCTAAAGTAACTTCCGCCATCTTTTTTTGTGTTTAAATATAATTCTGCTTTCTTCTCATTAGTCTAGATTCACTCTTTATAGAGTGAAGAATATGCAGTATTTTTTGCAGTATCAAAATCGCGTTCTTTATATATAAGATATATATAAAACGAATGCCGCCTCCCTCCGCGCGACCGATTGATGTAAAGTCACGATATCTTTTTTCGTGTTTAAAAATAATTCTGCTTTCTTCTCACTTGTCTAGATTCACTCTTTAAAGAGTGAAAAATGGTTGGTAAATTTTGCAAAACAAAATATCGCGTTCCTTATACATATTATATATATAAAAGTGATAGCGCCTCGGCCGCGGAAAGGCGTTAAAGTAACTTCCGCCATCTTTTTTCGTGTTTAAATATAATTCGGCTTTCTTCTCACTAGTCTAGATTCACTCTTTATAGAGTGAAGAATATGCAGTATTTTTTGCAGTATCAAAATCGCGTTCTTTATATATAAGATATATATAAAACGAATGCCGCCTACCTCCGCGCGACCGATTGATGTAAAGTCACGGTATCTTTTTTTGTGTTTAAATATAATTCTGCTTTCTTCTCATTAGTCTAGATTCACTCTTTATAGAGTGAAGAATATGCAGTATTTTTTGCAGTATCAAAATCGCGTTCTTTATATATAAGATATATATAAAACGAATGCCGCCTACCTCCGCGCGACCGATTGATGTAAACTTACGGTATCTTTTTTCATATTTAAATATAATTCTGCTTTCCGCACACTAGTCCAGATTCACTCTTTAAAGAGTGAAGCATAGTTGGTAAATTTTCAAAATCAAAAATTGCGTTCCTTATACATATTATATATATAAAAGTGATAGCGGCTCGGCCACGGAAAGGCGCTAAAGTAACTTCCACCATCTTTTTTTGTGTTTAAAAATAATTTGGCTTTCTTCTCACTAGTCTAGATTCACTCTTTATAGAGTGAAGAATATGCAGTAATTTTTGCAGTATCAAAATCGCGTTCTTTATATATAAGATATATATAAAACGAATGCCGCCTCCCTCCGCGCGACCGTTTGATGTAAATGTACCTTATCGTTTTTCATATTTAAATATAATTCTGCTTTCCTCACACTAGTCCAGATTCACTTTTTAAAGAGTGAAGAATGGTTGGTAAATTTTGCAATATCAAAATCACGTTCCTTATTTATAATATATATAAAACTAATGGCGTCTCCTCAGCGCGATCGTCAGATGGTAAACATACTGCAATCAAAATTCCCCTATTTTTTTTTTCATATCTAAATATAATTCTGCTTTATTGAAACTAGTGTAGATTTACTCTTTATGGAGTGAGGAATACTCGGTAATTTTTTCAGAATCCAAATCGCGTTCTGAGTATGTTTTATATATAAGGTAAGAATTATATTAAAATTCAAAAAAAGTTGGCGAAAGTTACCTTAGTGCCTTTCCGTGGCCGACCCGCCATTACTTTTCTATATATTAAATATAAGGAATGTGATTTTGATACTGCAAACATTACCGGGCATTCTTCACTCTATAAAGAGTGAATCTGTACTATTGAGAAGAAAGCAGAATTATATTTAAATACAAAAAAGGTTGCCAGAATTTACCTTAGTGCCTTTCCGTGGCCGACCCGCCATTACTTTTCTATATATTATATATGAGGAACGCGATTATCATACTGCAAAAATTACCGGACATTCATCACTCTATAAAGAGTGAATCTTGACTAGTGAGAAGAAAGCAGAATTATAGTTAAACACGAAAAAAGATGGCGGAAGTTAATTTAGCGCCTTTCCGTGGCCGAGCCGCTATCACTTTCATATATATAATATGTATAAGGAACGCGATTTTTGATTTTGCAAAATTTATCAACCATTCTTCACTCTTTAAATAGTGAATCTGGACTAGTGTGCGGAAAGCAGAATTATATATAAATATGAAAAAAGATACCGTAAGTTTACATCAATCGGTCGCGCGGAGGGAGGCCGCATTCTTCATTCACTTTATATATATCTTATATATAAAGAACGCGACTTTGATGCTGCAAAAAATACTGCATATTCTTCTCTCTATATAGAGTGAATCAAGACTAGTGAGAAGAAAGCAGAATTATATTTAAATACGAAAAAAGATGGCGGAAGTTACTTTAACGCCTTTCCGCGGCCGAGGCGCTATCACTTTTATATATATAATATGTATAAGAAACGCGATTTTTTATTTTGCAAAATTTATCAACCATTTTTCACTCTTTAAAGAGTGAATCTGGACCAGTGCCGTCAGAAAGGAGCGGTTTTCAGCTGAAAGGAGCGATTTTTAATGCGCACCTTCCGCGCGCAGGTTGCTTCGGCAGTCGTCGGCGGTCTGAGCTTGGCGGCCCTCAGGAGGGGAGCGGAGCGTGAGGAAAATATATGGTCGGGCGCGCGAAAGTATTAAACAAATGACGGGGGGTTGAACTTTATGAGATACTTCCAAAATTAAAATCATGTATACTCGTCGTAGTCGAGTGGTACAAGCGCATGGGATGAAGCGCAGCGCGTTATTTTTTTAGTTAGTGGATTTTGCGAACGTTTCTTTACTATTTTGTTATAAATATAGTAAACTAAATGTATTGTATATTGTTATAAAAGGAAAAATCAGATTTAAACCATTTTTTAACGAAATGATTATTACGAATTAATTATCACCTTTTCTAGTCGGGAATGAAATTGGACAATTTATTGATAAATAAAAGACCATATACCCAGTCTTGTGCCAAACATGTGGCTTTTTAATAGGTCAATGAAAATCAGTATCTGAAACATAATGTACTAATTTTCGATATCTTAATCGGTGTATTACAATATTATTAGTATAATATATTTATTTAATTAATTAATACGTAAAAGAAAACCTATAGCTATAAATAATAGCATAATGTAGGCAAAGCAAAGTAAATAATGAATGACGAATAACCATCTTGCTGAATGATACGTTCTTGAAATCAATTTAATTAAAAGTAAGTAAAATTGTCGTGAAAGGGTTTAAATGTTTAAAAAAATATTGGTGAAAATGTATAACTAATTTAAATAAGATTTTACACTATACAGATATACTGATTTACAGAATGCTGTTAGTGTAATCATATAAGTTTTCTAACGGGATAAAAATATTATTGTATAGTAATATTGAAATATTTCAAAAAAGCAGTTTGTAATTTAGTACAATTTCATTGGAGAAGTAAAAAAAACATCTTTTTATTTTAATATGACATTAATCGAGTATTCCAAATATTTGTTTCCTAAATTTGTTTCCACGATACTTTCGTTTACTCTGTATTCTGTAAAAGATGTTTCCATTTACCGTAAATGCAATATAAACTGTTCCCGTATATATAAATAAAGATACCGCCCGATATTAGGAATTAGATGGAAGGTCTACATTATATTTGAAACATATAAAAAATAATCAATTACAAGCTTATATTAACTAATAACTTTTTTAGAAAAAATGTACGACTTGTAATTTTTGTATATTATTTCGGAAATTACAATAAAATATTGTACATTTATTTTTTTTAATATTACAGAGAATTCGATTCTTACAAATGTCATTCTGCAAAAACATATTGTTTAATGTTTTTAAAATTTATTTTCACAATTCATTTTTGTAAATAAAATAACTAATAGTAAACAAGTAAAAAATTATTTTCGTTACAAATGTTGAGTAAATGAACAATAAAAAAAAAAAAAAAAACAAAATCCCCGACATCGAAATCGAACTAAAAAAATAACGCGCTGCGCTTCAACCCATGCGCTTGTACCACTCGACTACGACGAGTATACATGATTTTAATTTTGGAAGAATCTGATAAAGTTCAACCCCCCGTCATTTGTTTAATACTTTCGCGCGCCCGACCATATATTTTCCTCTCGTTCCGCTCCCCTCCCGAGGGCCGCCAAGCTCACACCGCCAACGACTGCCGAAGCAACCTGCGCACGGAAGGTGCGCATTAAAAATCGCTCCTTTCAGCTGAAAACCGCTCCTTTCTGACGGCACTGATCTGGACTAGTGTGAAGAAAGCAGAATTATATTTAAATATGACAAAAGATACCGTAACTTTACATCAATCGGTCGCGCGGAGGGAGGCGGCATTCGTTTTATATATATCTTATATATAAAGAACGCGATATTGATACTGCAAAAAATACTGCATATTCTTCACTCTATAAAGAGTGAATCTAGACTAATGAGAAGAAAGCAGAATTATATTTAAACACAAAAAAAGATGGCGGAAGTTACTTCAGCTCCTTTCCGCGGCCGAGCTGCTATCACTTTTATATATATATATATAATATGTATAAGGAACGCGATTTTTTATTTTGAAAATTTACCAACTATGCTTCACTCTTTAAAGAGTGAATCTGGTCTAGTGTGCGGAAAGCAGAATTATATTTAAATACGAAAAATCATGGGGGAACTTTACTTTCTGGTGGTTCGGAGGCGTGATCAGTTTTATTATTTTATATTATTATATTATTTATTGTTATATATAGAGAATTCGATTTTATTTGTGAAAATAGTTCGGAATATCCTGCAGTAGACACGCTTTGGTAATACCTAAAAATATTAACGTGGATTACATTTTTAGTGTCTACTTGTATCAATTAACGGTGAGGCTGTCGTGAGGGTTTCCGCCGGTTCGAACGGCCGCCAGGTTGCGGCCGCTAGCTTCAGCCCGATCAATATCCCAATCGTGCATAGTTAAGTTATGATTTACTTTTTGCAGCGTTTCTTGAGATATCGAATTAGAACGTTGAATTATTCTTCCCTTTAACTCATCAATGTCTATAGGCTTTGTTTCGTACAGCTTGTTCTTCAAAATACCCCAGTAAAAATAATCCAGAGGAGTTAGATCCGATGACTTTGGTGGCCACTCAATCGAACCTCTCCTGCCGATCCAACGCCCGTGGGAATTGATTGTTCAATCGATTGCGTACAATCAAAGCAAAATGACACGGAGCACCATCGTGTTGAAACCAGACATTGTCAAATGGTATACCAGTAAGATTTTGGATCGCTGGTATAACATAGGTATTTAATAAATTTAAGTACGCCACAGCTGTGAAATTCTCTTCAACTAAGAAAGGTCCAACAATTTGATTGCACAAAATTCCATCCCAAGCATTGATTTTCTATGGATGTTGTGTGTGGGTATCTCTCATCCAGTGAGGATTTTCGTCTGACCAATATCGCATATTGTGTCTATTAACTTCTCCACTCAATGGAACGTAGCTTCATCTAGAACTCTAGAACATATCTAGAACTTGAAAAACTCATTTTCGTCACACCGTCTCATCATTTCCTCATAAAATTCTAATCTGCGATTGAAATCGTCTTCCGAAAGTTCTTGCACAAAATTTATTTTATACGGATGAAACTTATTTTGTCTTAGTATTTCATGGACAGACGATTTGCCGATACCAGTTTGTTGCGCAATCTTCCTAACTGAAGTATGGACCTCCTCAAAAACACAAGCACAGGCTGCTAAACTGATATCTTCGTTTGTTGCCGTTTTTAGTCTCCCCGATTTTGGACGATATCTGATAGAGCCAATATCGTGAAATCGAGAAATAGTTTTACAAACAGTTGATTTGGATATGGGTAGACGATCAGGATGGGTATCATTAAACTGTTGGGCGACTTGTTCGTAAGATCTTTTTTTATCACCTCATCCTCGTAAAATAAGGATTTCGATTCTTTCTTGTTCTGTCAAAGACATTTTATATCAAAACCAAGGAGAGAGAATAGAGAATTTAAAAAATGCAAGAAATTTTGAGTAAATAGTGATAAAACAAAAACAAAAGGAAAAAAATAAGAAGAAATTATAATGGTAGAAAGTTAAAAGTAAAATTGTCGTTCGAATAAGCGCAGTATTATCGTATCATTCGAGTCACACTCAATATAAATTTTGCTCGATCTTCCAGTTAGAATATTCTGAACTAAACGCACTTCCTTTACGAGAAAGCCGTAATCAAGAAGTACACGAATGTTGCCATCTATTGTACGAAATAGTCGTGCAAAAAGTTGTATCACACGCAAAGAGAAATTTCGAATATTTATTCTGTGGGACACCTTCAACGAAAACGACGTCCTTGTATACGTGAATCTTTTTCAGCAGGATCGCATACTTTATTTATTGAGACTCACAAGATTTCGTGATCCGACTGCACTTATCGTAAGAAAGTTACAAAAATACCGCGATGTAAGGTTTTCAAGATCTTGAGCACTGATTCGTCCAATATCTTACTCTTAAATTCCAGGCTCTGTGAATGAAAAGATCTTCTAGGAAGAGTAAGATCTCAAATGCCTTTTTACTCTTCCGAAATGGTCCCATTAGATCCCCAGCAACTACTTGCCAGGGTCGCGTAATCGTGCTACATCCCATTTTCCCTGCTGGAGCTGATTGTGGGACTTTACACACCTGCCATATGTGGCAATGCTTGACGAATCGTGCCAGATCTCGATGTATACTTGGCCAACAATATCGGGTTGATGGACGCTCGTTCAACTTTGTGTGACCTAGGTGTCCTGCTATCGTGGCGTCATGAAATTCTCGTTGGGCTGCTTCTCTCTGTCCCGAGGCAATATTAATTTCTACCAATCATCATCACCAAGGAGATGTTCTATGGTCGGATCGGGACGATATGAATAGATCCGATTCCCCACCACTTTTCAGTACGGGCTCCCTCTTGGCTCGCTCAAAATTTCGAGCTTCCTCTTCTGGTACCACTCGACCGTTTCAGCTTCGTTCGATTGATCAAGCTCCTGAACGTCGAGTACTTACGGTACGTCTGTCTCGTACATTCTTGAGAGCGCGTTTGGCATATAATTTAGTGAACCTATCCTGTATCTACCTCATAATCGCAGCCTTGTAATCGCAGGAGCCACCGAGCCAATCGTCCGGTTGGGTTTCGTTAATTTTTCAGCCACCGGAGACAATCATGGTCAGTCACGACCAAGAAACGGTAGTCTTCGAGGTATGGGCGAAATTTCTCGATGGCCCATAATACGGCAAGACACTCGCGATCCGATGTGGAGTAATTTCATTCTGATACCGTCATCGTTCGGCTGGCAAAACAGAGGACGCGTTCTCGCCTATTTACTTCCTGCGCCAGTACAGATCTCAGACCGGTGTCACTTGTGTCGGTCTGTACCAGGAACAACTAATCGAAGACTAGGCGTTGCAGGACCGGAGCGGTCGCGAATATAACTTTGACATTTTCAAACGCCTCCTGGCACTCTATTGGCTAATCATATCTCACGTTTTTATTGGTGAGACGCGTCAGCGGTTCTGCTATCGTGGCGAAGTCCTCTATAAACTTCCTGTACCACAATGTCATTCCAAGGAATCGGCGGAGCTGTTTCAGGTTCCGAGGTGGTGGGTGCTTGAGTATTGGTTCGATCTTCTCCGGATCCAGGCGAAACCCTTGTTCATTCGCAATTTCCCACAAGTACTTCACTTAATTTCTACATAAGTGACTCTTCTCGCGATTCATAGTCATCCCCGCGCATTGTATTCTCCGCAAAACGTACTGGAGCCAATGCAGATGCTCCTCAAATATCTCTGTGATGATAATTATGTCGTCCAGGCACGCATAAGCGAATGGCTCCAATTACGGCCCAATTAACGAGTATAGAAAGGAGCTGGAGCGCCTGTTAGCCCATAGGGCATCCTCTATAATTGATAGAGACCCTTACCTGGGGCTGTAAACGCCGTTAATGGCCGAGCAGTTTTATTCATCTTGATTTGATGGTAAGTGTTGCTGAAATCTAGGGTTGATATGAACCTGGTCCTTTGAAGCTTTCGTAAATGGCATCCATGTATCGGATCGGGTAAGCATTAGTCTCAGCTACCTAGTTGAACTTCCGGTAATCCACGAAGAAGCGGTAGGCCTCATTGGGCTTACGCACCATCACTACCGGGCTCGACCATCCACTTCTGCACGGCTCTATTATATTTCCTGCGAGAATCTTGACCTGAGCGTCCATCCCCTCCTCAATCCTTTTAGACACTGAATAATATCGCTTCTTGATTGGTACTGTCGACCTTAGCACAGTGCTCTACCAAGAAAGTACATCCAATAGCTGATCCATCAGTAGGGATACATCTTCTAAGAAGGTCTTCCAAACGCTGGGACTGATTTTCTGACATTCTTCTTGCTGTGCCTTTTGACGACAAGTTCGGGTGGCCTCCCACCTCCAAACCTACCAAGGTACAGCCGGTTCTGCCTTAGATACAGGACCGTGTCAATAGCTCTGGGGAAATCTGCGCCAAGCTGGCGATCTTCGTGCATGTCGGGCATAACCATTGCCTGGTTCTTCCTTTCAATTTCGTTGACTCGAAACGGAGGGGCCTTCCAAGGATCGGAGAGTATGAACCGCCCGCTACCCTCGCGCTGGGACCTCCATTGGGGATGATCCGCTTTCCAAATGCGGCTGCCATGTGTACTCCAATTGGCCCAATGGCCGTACGCGCAGCGCCAGGATCAAACAGTGCCAATACATTAAAATCATTCAGCCACCAGCGCGAATTTTCCAGTTGTGGTAAATATTCTGTATTCCAATATTCTGGACCCGCTTCCTGATCGGTTTCTTCTGAGATTATTTTTTCGGGCCTTGGAGGTGCAGTAACCTCTTCTACTTGCTGCTGGTCCCGTTTTCCGCACAACGCGAACACAGCGTCCTGGTTTACCCGAGTAATTTAGAGGTCCAGCACATCAGATTTGAACCGGGGACTGGATTTGTGGACTTCACTTTGTTGCGAATGGTGTCCTTCTGCTTCTTCCACGTCGATGTCTGGGCCGGTGTGGTCTGCTCAGAACTGGATCTTTATTTGGACTGCTTGTTGCGCCAGAATGGAGATTTTGGGCTCTTAGGCCGCTCTGACAAACTGTTGCTTTGCTGCCTGCGCCTGTTTCTCATTTACTTGATGGAGCTCTTCATGCAGTGCCGCCAGTTCCCGAAGTACATTATCCACTTTATCCGGCTTAGGCTCCTCAACTGCTGTAATCTTCGATCGGTTCTTTACTACCAACTTTCAGGCACTAGCGTACCTTCCGACCATTTTTTTCTTGTGATCTGGAAAACATTTCTTTGGAATCCACTTCCACTTTCTTTGAAGAACCTCAATGATTGAATGGGCATGTTTGTTCATGTTCTTTGTACCATTAAGTGTATTCATCATTACCTTCTTTTGCTTTCCATGTCGTGCAAGTTTTACATATTGCACATAATTGCAAGGTCGATTACTTTTTCGGTTAAATTACCAATTAAATTTGTAACACCTAACGGCGACGTAAAACCTATTTTCTTCCACGTTCCATCTCCAGACACATAAAATTTTGATGCTGGGCTTCCATTTCTTTCATTTAATGTTTTTTCTTTAGCAACTGCCTTTATGCATGTAGCATCAAAGACAAATTTACTGCATCATACAAGTGGATCATAATATTCTCGTACGCACTGTTACATACGCCAGTCCCCGAAATCCATAGGTCGAGTGAAAATATTTATGTCTTCTTGTTTGCTGTCTAAAATCCTCATCACTAAAACTATTCTTCTAATAATTTCATAACCGGTATTTATAAGCGGTCCATAATTAATTTGTGTAGAGCCACAAGAACACGCCACAACTATCTTGTATCCGAAACTACGAATTCCCGAATCAATAAATTCGATATTTTACTGGCACTTTCGACATATAAGAAAGTTATTACTCAGAAAGTTTTATGAGCTCTGTTCACTTCTGCGTGAAAAAGATTTTTACTTCTTAGTTTTTTATTCTAAACACCCGTATTTCCAATTTCCTCTTCGCTTGGTTCTTTTTCTTCTTTCCTAAACCAATGAGTTTTAACTTTCGAGGCTTGGATGACCGTTTGCTCTCCCCGTGTTTTGCTCTCAGATACGAACTCACGCTTTATATCAACTGCCTGTCTTTTATATTTTGCTCCATTTGTGATGGCCGCTTACATTTTAGCAACCTCACCGCGTCGCTGGGATATCCCGCATTGTTCGAGAGTGCAACAGTGAGGATAAAGTTTACAATATATATATATATATATATATATATATACAGGGTGATCCAAAAGTCCCGGAACACCAACATATCTCAGCGAGAGGACATTTTCGGGGAAAGTGTTTCAGACAAAAGGGGAAGGATTTTTCTCTAGCTATTTAATGGCGACATTGAATTTGACCTTAAAAGACCTTGAAGGTTATTTCAAGGTTAAGTTTGTTTTTTACATGGAAACCCCTATTGTTTCTCACGGATTCGGAAAGAGCACAACATTTTACGTTCGAATATGATGTGATCGATTTTTCCGGCAAGGTCATTTCAAGGTTATACTGAAAAGTCCTAAAGCTGCGAATTAACTCAGCGGGAGTGCATATTCGGGGAAATATATATATATATATATATATATATATAGTATTATAGTGTTATAATTTCTGTTTGGTATCTATTTTATGCCATTGTAAAAATTATGATAAGTGTTGAATATTTTAAAGATTCAATTATTTCTTTCTGGA
The DNA here is from genome assembly GCA_030407085.1 of Trichopria drosophilae. Classification (NCBI taxonomy): domain Eukaryota; kingdom Metazoa; phylum Arthropoda; class Insecta; order Hymenoptera; family Diapriidae; genus Trichopria; species Trichopria drosophilae. Next base: position 82,220,554 of record CM059582.1, read on the forward strand.
TAGAGATCCGGAAAAATGTTTTCAACTTTTTTATTCGTTATCAGTACTTAAATATAACTAAAAACCAATACTGAAAATAGTATTGAATGGATGAGGTTATTAACCGGAATTGAAAACAAATGTTTTAGTACAGCTATTAGTATTATTCAACATAAATTTCGCTTAAAAACAGAATGTTTCGAATAAAAGAAAAATTATTCTATCCACCTTAATAAAATTTAAAATACCGCATTATACAAAACTCGATATACTTTTTAATCTCCAGAAAACATTATCGATTGATATCAAGAACTATTGTAACAAATATATTAGAATAATCTTTCTTATAGTGTATCTGTATAATTAATTTTCATATAAAAAATTGTTTCAAATAAAAGAAATTATAGTTCACAAAAAACAATAGGATTAAGAAATAAACTTTAAAAAAAGATAATAGTAGAAGCCAACGCGCAAACCACTGCGTCATAAGATTTCTGGTATATGTAGAAAGGCTGTATTTAAATTTCAATTATCCGTCATTTTTTTAGATATTTCGTGCGACATTACTATATTCTCCAATCGCACGCTATTCCCCTCTCAAGCGCATACAAGCTCGAGCGGTCGAAGCAAGCCGAAGGACAGTGCACAAATCAAATGCGTAGTTAAGTACGTGCATCTTGAAGCATTGCCAGCAGTACGCGTGGTAAAATTAAATTGGAGCCGTCAATTTGGAATGCATTTAAAATTTGTGACTAAATATTCCTTAATATTTTGGAATAAATATTTGAAGCCTGAGTTTTGAAACAATAATTGAAATTTCCATAAAAAAGTTTTTTCGTACCTAAACTTGATTTGAAACATCGATACTCCAGTATAATCTTTAAAATTTGTACCATTTGGGAATAGAATAATATTCCATTCATTTAAGTACTTCAACTAGGAAGAACAAGATGAATAATATAGATTTATACAGGGTGGCCGATTTATCTGAAGACATAGAAATATCTCGAGAACTATGCACAGAATCAAAAAAAGTGTGGGATGAAAGTTGTTCGACACGAAGGGTGGCATCCAGTGTTAATGAAATTGACTCCCTCCCCCTGGGGGTGGGGTGGGGGAAAAACAATAAAACTTAAATAGGAACCCTCATTTTTTATCGCAGATTTGGATTCTCCGGAAAAAATTACACCAATTTGACCTAGGAGCTATTGCATTTTGGTTCACAGGTGACACTGTAATCGACAAAAAATCCCTAAAATTCGACTTCTCCAGAATTCACATCACATCTGATAAATAATAGTAGACGTATTTTATTTTAAAAATACTATTCAATGCCACCACTACGAAATGTTCGTTTTTCTTTGACTTTATATTATTCTTGTAATGTATTTTCTAGCCGCTACAATGGAAATTATCTGAAAAATAATCATGGATTTGGTTGTGTGTAAAAAATAGTATATTATGCTTTAAGGGAGGAAAGAGCGTGATCCCCGAGTGGAAGGTTTGCTGCGCGAGCGAAGCGAGGGCAGCCCTCTCACGAGGTGCGCGCGCATTCCTCTCGTGAAGCATACGCTAGTTTTTTCCTGGCCGCACCCATTACTCCTGCGAGCAGCACTTTTCGTCCCACGGGAGTAATGAGAACGAAGTGCGCATGCGCACGGTCACTCAGACGGAATTGACAACTATCGCCCCGAGTAGCGGATATGGTCATTCTAACAAAGCCGGCAAAAAATACATTTTGCGTTACCCAGGAACAACGACGTGGACGTAGTATTTTTCTGTTCCCTTTGGGGTGCTTGTTTTACGTGAGTCTCACGTCACGAGAGGCCACTTTTACGAGAGGCCTTGCCTCTCACTGTTCATTTACTTGAGTAAGTGTTCGAAATGTTGACCTTCCACTTCAATGCATTTATTTATTCTTTCTTCAAATGACATTATACAGGATAGTATCATGTCTGCAGAAATTTCTGCGCAAGCAGTTCTAATGCGTTCCACCATGTGTCGTTGGTACTTGTTCATAAAGCGTACCTTTTAGGTAACCCCATATGAAGAAATCCGATGTATAGGATGTTAAATTAGGTGACCTTGCCGGCCAATTAATGGGGCTACCTCTACCAATCCACTGACCATTGGAATCACGGTCTAGTACTTCCCTTGCTACTCTTGAAAAATGTGCTGGGCAACCATTTTACTTTCTTTGATCTGAAACGAATTCTGGTGATATTCTCAATTTGTAATGATATTTTACACATTTTCATTTTTATCATCGAACCAAAACGCAAAAACTCGTCGATCAAATTGGTGCACTTTTTTCCAAGGAACCCAAATCTACAATAAAAAATGGGGGGTTCCCATTTAAGTTTCATTGTTCCCCCTCCGCCCTCCCTCAGGGTGCGGGGGAGAGGGTTGATTTCATTATCACTGGATGCCCCCCTTCGCGTTGGACAACTACCATCCCACACCTTTTTTGATTCTGTGCGTAGTTCTCGAGATATTTCAATGTCTTCAGATAAATTTGGATTTTTATCGATTACAGCGCTACCTGTGAACCAAAGCAATAGCTCCTAGGTCAAATTCGTGTACTTTTTTCCGAAGAATCCAAATCTGCAATAAAAATTGGGGGTTCCTATTCAAGTTTTATGGCTTTTCCCCCGCCCCATCCCCAGGGGGCGGGGGAGGGGGTCAATTCCATTATCACCGGATGCCCTCCTTCGTGTCGAACAACTTTCATCCCACACCTTTTTTGATAATGTGCATAGTTCTCGAGATATTTCTATCTCTTCAAATATATCGGCCACCCTGTATTTTCGAGTTTGAAGAGTATTGTGGCAACGATTTTGCATATTACGGATAACGCTATATTTATGAATCTTACAATTCCTATTTAAAAAATCGGCCCTCATACATTTATTTGATATTTATGTCGAAGTATATGATAGGATATTTAATTTCAGGGCTCTAATTTAATTTTGACACACCAGCCTTCAATGTCCCACTGTACAGTGGGAACCACCTTGCTTCAGGTTACATACCTGATTACGCAATTTTATTGTAATGCTATTGATATAATATTTCCGAAATGTGTGGAATAAAAAAATAAAAAATTGGGTTTTTGCACCATTAATCTCTTAATATGTGTAAAAGCTACGAATCTGACATAATTAATTTCTTAATGTTTTGTTTGCAGGTTGCACTTTTTGCATAATGAAAATCCACCAAAATATTTGCGACTAATTTGAATGGATTATAAATATAGCAAAATATAGGAAAGTTTTGGAAGAAAATAACCTAGAAATGATTTTCGATTTTATGCGACGACTTCTGTCATGGGGAGATGATACAGCAAGAAAAAGGAAAGCTCCAGATACTTCTTATTTAAATAATTACGTACATATAAAAAAGGTTCGTACCATCGAAACTACGAAATACGGCAATGAAAGATTTAATAATAGAGAATCCGAAAGTAATCGCGGAACTATAGGATTTCGAAAAGATCTTCCTTCTTCTGGAAAACTTAGAAATAAAAAAATAAATGTCTTAAATAAAATGAATGTGAACTCGATTCCTTTTTTATGGGCTGATTGTTCACAGAGTTATGTAAATGAAACACACGAACATTATGAAGTTAAGGAAAATATGGACCACAAGTTTAAATACCCTAAAAATTCGACTCTATTCAAAACTCATCAATTGCGAGAGAAAATTCAGTATCAAGATCTTTTACAACATTTCATACCCGGAAGAAATCCAGCCTATTCTCCGACAACAATAATATCCAAAAACTCCAATGAACATCCATCTATAGAAACTGTTGACATAGATGAAAATTGTGTTTCATCATTTTATTCGAACGAATATCATCAACCAATTCAGTTCCAAAGTCGACGAGTGCAAGAAGATATGAAAACAAATGTTCATAAGGATAAAATTGATAAAAAAGAATTTTTAGAATCTGTTTCATGGACTACGATTAGTAAGAGTCATATCGAATTACCTATTTTTAGAATAAATACACTGCGCGATCATCTGTCTGTTAATGCCATAACTAAACATGACTTCATACCCGACGTTGCAAAGCGTTATAATGAGCGAATAGAAAAACGTTTTAAAGAAGCTGAAGAATTAATAAAAATAACGTACGCATTATCAAAACAAAATCAATATGCAAGAAAATTGGCTTTAGAAGAACAATTATCACAGTCTTTGAGGTTATGTGATGATTTTTCCGAAAGTTTAGAGGAGCCTTCGCGACCCGAACTTACGGAAGAAAAAATGCAAGTAGTGAAATTAGCTCTTTCTTCAGGACCATCAGATCAAATATTATCACAAGCTTTTGGCCTTCGAATTACAAGAAAAGATATTCAAACTTTATCGGGTCTTAATTGGCTAAATGATGAAGTTATTAATTTTTATATGAATTTGTTAATAACACGAGGACAACATGAAAAATACCCTAAGGTACATGCCATGAATACATTTTTCTATCCAAAGCTTTTATCTGGAGGTCACATTTCTTTAAAACGATGGACAAGAAAAGTAGATATATTTGCAAAAGATATTCTTATTATTCCAATTCATCTTGGAATACATTGGTGTATGTGTATTGTAGACTTCAGGGATAAATCCATCCGATATTTCGACAGCATGGGCTCATCAAATCATGAATGTTTGACAGCTATAAGGAAGTATTTACATGATGAGAGTGAAGATAAAAAGAAAAAACCATTTGATTCAAGCGATTGGACATTACAGTCGATAAAAGACATTCCGCAGCAAATGAATGGAAGTGATTGTGGAGTTTTTTCATGTATGTTTGCAGAGTATGCTTGTGCTAACAGAAAAATAACATTTTCTCAAAAGGATATGCCATATTTTAGAAACAAAATGGTGTATGAAATATTAAAAGTGGAGCTTCTATAAGTTTATTCTATTGAAAGGCTGAAATTTTTACATAATTGAATGATAATTTTTTTTATGTAAATAAAAAATGAACATATTTTATAAAAATATCTTGCAACATTTTTCATTAAATAGGTTTCAAACGTTATATCGAACAAAATCTCAACTTAACATATCTCAATGGAATTGCAAGAAATGTATTTACAAAAGGTTACATGATACATGTGAATTGTGACAATAGTGTGTGAAAATTTTTTTTATGACTTCTATTCCACGTATCAAATTTGAGTACCCTAGAAGACACAAAATACACAGGCATTACTTTTCAAGGAATCAGAATGAGCATCAACCTAAGATTTTAATACGTAATTGGAAAGCCCCAGAACAAAAAAGTGCTTTCTTTGTATTTTTTAGTAGTTTTCTTCGCCGCAGTACTTTATTCCCATGTATTTTTCCCATTTAATTCGTAACCAAAGTCAGATGGATAGAACAAATTAAACAAACTTGCTAAAAAATCACCGATTAAAGGCAAAAAGAAATCATTTTTTGCCCCGACACTAAGACTGAACTTCTATGTATTTTTAATTTTCTAAAATTTGCTAAAATCTGAAATCTGAAAATATAAGCAGGTTGAAACATTGAAAGACACCGATCGTACCCATTCTGTTACGTGATAAAATTGTGGTATTGCAACGATTGGCACAATCTTATTTTAGATTCTTATTTAGATTTTAGATTGTAGTTCCTTATGTACGAGAAACCGTTCCTAAGTAAATTATTTTCGTTTCCACAAGAATCGCAATTTAGTGTAATGGGGGACTGTAATGGTGAATCCGTTGTGTAAGCCGGCGTATCTCCTGGCCACGGTACGCGGAGAGAAAAGCTACAGACTTAGTCGCTTTTCAAATTAGTTTATTATACACATTTTTTGTAAGAAAAGTGACTTTTCAGTAAATAACTATCGTCTCTGAGTCCAACACATTCACATGAATTAATATTTCTGAAATCTATCAGCTTCTGGGAATTAGGAATTAACGCGTTACAGTTAAGACAATAAAAATGCTTTTTTATGGAGTTTTGTGATTTAAAAAAAAAAATTAGAAATTTGTAGCAAGTTAATAGACAATTATGAGGTGGGATACAAATTTTCTTACGAGATCAGGTACATGTCATGTAATATTCATAGCCTCCGACATTTGGCAGATGTTGTTCGCCATACAGGACCTCTTTAGGTTTCATTGTGCTTTCCATTAGAAAATTTAAATGGAAAAATTAAAGCGTTGGTACAAAGTAGCAAATCACCTCATTTATAAATTGCGTCTGATTTAAGAATATATATAAATGTTAATAGATACAAAAATGAATACCAAAAAAACAATTCGAATGTTTCCGATTTTTTCGAAAGAGTTTATTCGCAAATAACAAAATTAACGTTACCACAAATTGACGAAACAACTTTTATTGCTAGCCCAATTTCAAAATTTAGAAATGCGCAAGAATTTTTATGAAATTATAATTTTGAGGGAACAAATCTCTTTTCATTAAAAAAACTGTTCAAAAAAAAAAATTTATATTCATCCAAATCAAATAATATTAAAAAAATCGAATCCTCTTACGTAAAGTTTAAGCACAATTCTGCAGAATGCGTTGAATCAATCCAAAATTTTGTTACAGCAACAAGTTGTCATTGTGCGAAATTTTGCGAATGTCCGGGAGAATATTATGCTCAAGTTACGCATTACAATTTTCATACTTCATTTGCGGTTGATTTACCAACTCGTAATAATTTGTATTTTATTCATGAGTGCGAAAGTAATTCTTCGTTAAATAAATTTACCCCGTAAATACATTGGAATTGGAATAAAATGTTATGGACAATGTCGATTATGTACACATAGATTAATTCAATATGTTTATACAAATACATTTTTTAAAACATTTTAAAACTCGTATATTTTTATTCGTAGGCATAAATTATTATCGCCGTTGATAAATTGAGTGTCAAGGAAGAAGAACCGGTTAAGCGCTCGAAACCAGTAATAACAGACAGGAGCCAGATAATAAAATCGATTTCGAAAAATGGAATTGAAAAAAATTCCGCCATTTAGAGAATCTCAAACAGAACAATGTTTACATTTAACATTTTTTAATTCGACTTCAACTTTTTGCTGAAATAATTAAAAAGTGAAAAATTTCACCGGTCGCTAATTCACAATTTTTTAATTATATATTACTATATCTCATGTACTATCAAATGAAACGACTTGAAATTTTAACTACACGTAAAATATTGGTATTGGTATTGGTATTGGTATTTTCTTCATCAGGCTCGGGTGAACCCCAGAAATCAGCACACTTAGCTGTTTGCCTTTGTATGCTATTCCTGATGCTATTCAGGGTTTCGTTGGATAGCCAGCTGCTTTGCAGATTCTCAGAAGTTGTCCGAGATTCCGCTCCCTGACTTCCTCCTTGCTTAAAAATGGAGAATCCAGGTATCTCCTTCGAGTCTCCATCAGTGCAGGGAACTCGCATAGGAAGTGAATTGATGATTCCTCCTTGTTTTCATCACATCTAGTGCACATCGGTGAATGTTTCCTTCTTACGATGTGACTGTGCTTGTTTAAATTTCCATGTCCGGTTAGGATTTCGATGGAGATTCTTATTTCTGTTCTGTTTAATTCGAGCAGTTTTTCAGCCCATCGGTCCGCCTGCAGCTCTCCTGCAAGGCTTTTGGTTGTGCTGCATTTTTTGTTTTTGATCCACTCTCTAACCTGTTGGGATTTCATTTATCTCTCCAGTAGGTTGAGTCCTTTCATTTCCTTTCCAGCCCATATGGCCAGGTATCCAGGTCAGGCTGAGTTTGTTTCTTTTGGCCAGGTTACGTAGGCAGGTCTTTGTATCTCTGACTAAAGCTGATTTGACGACTGGATTGTCTATCGCTCTCAATGCGGCTTGGCTATCCGAGCATATCCATATCGTTTTATTTGTCACTTCTTTCTCCATGAGGGTCTCGGCACACATGAGGATTGCCGCCACCTCTCCTTGAAAAACAGTGTTAAATTTGTTGAGCTTGAGGGAAAAGTTCTCTCGCAGCTTCGGTCCGCAGTATCCTGCGCCTACACCCTGGTTGGTTTTAGACCCATCTGTGAACCAGATGATGCCATTCCTGGGTATTGCTGATTTATTTTTCCAGTCCTCCCTGTTGGGGAAACAAACCTTAAAGTTGTTTTCCCCCGTGTGGTGTGTCTGGATCTTGTCTTGTGGTTGGTACCACATGTCTCTCAGATTTCCTTGAAAAAGATTGTTGAACCAATTTTGCTTACCTGTCAGGCTTCCCAAGCACTTGAGTCTATACACGATTCTCATGGCTTCGCATTTTACTGCCTGAGCCATGGACGGTACGCCCAAAAGAGACCTCATTGCGGCTATGGGTGTACTCTTCCTTACTGAGCAAATGCCCCTAAGGAACATAGCCTGTACCCTGTTCAATTTTTGTTGAACTTGGGTCTTTTCTGTCCTCTGCCACCAAATTGGGGAGGCATAGGTAATCCTTGGCAACACAATCTGTTGGTAGATCCAGAGCAGCTGTTTCGGTCCTATACCCCAACTGTTACCAAGAGCTCTCCTACAATGCCAGAAAGTAGCAATTGCTTTGTGACATTTGTTTTCCAGGTGACCATTCCAGTTTAATTTTTTATCCAGGGTTACTCCAAGATATCTGCTTCCCGCCAATCACCATTTCCCTTAGTTTTTTGATCTTATATCTTCTAGAGAAAATGATGACGGCAATTTTTTCCGGTTGTATCGATAGCGCTTTTTCATTGCACCATTTTTCCACAACCCTCAGGGCTTCTTGTACAAGCTCCTGCAAAACTTCCTCGTAGTTAACCTCTAGCGAGGATAGCAATATCGTCAGCATATCCAATCGCATAGATTCCGCTATCGTTGAGTTTCCTGATCAAGCTATCAGCTACCAGGTTCCAAAGAAGTGGGGACAACACTCCACCTTGAGGACAACCCTCAGAGATCTTCCCCTCCACTAGGGTACCCTGCCATTCCGTATAAATATACCTATTTCTAAGGGTGCTCACAATCCAACTTATGAGTTCCTTGGGCACCCCATGTTCTTCCGCTCCTTTCCGTATTACTTCCACGGAGGTGCGGTTAAAAGCACCCTCAATATCTAGGAAAGCACCGATGCACGTTCCCTTCGTACTGAGTTGCTTCTCTATAAAGCCCGCGGCTGACAGAAGTGCCAACTCAGCAGATTTGCCAGCCTGGTAGGCATACTGTTCCCCATGAAGAGGTAGGCGTACCAAAGGACCTTCTATAAGATACCTCTCAACCAATCTTTCCAACAATTTTAATAGGAAGGATGTTAGGCTGATCGGTCTGTAGTCCTTTGCCTCCACGTAGTTCCTGTTTCCAACTTTGGGTATAAACGAAATTCGTGATTTCTTCCATTCTGTAGGTGTGTAACCAAGCGCAATGCACCCCCGAAGAAGTCCAGTCAATGGTCTCAGGATAGCCACCAGGCCTTCCTGAAGGAGGGCCGGGTATATGCCATCCGGTCTCGGTGACTTGAACGCCTCAAAGGCCATTAGTGCCCTTACAACCTTGTTTGGATTTACAACTTGGGCAGCGATCCCCCAGTGCCTCCCTTTACTCGTTGTAGGCTCCTCGGGGGCACCGTTCGATCCCAGTTTAATACTTGGAAAATTGCTTGTCAGCAACCTTTCCAGTGTTTCCTTCGGAGATTTGGCAAATTCGCCATTTTCTCCTTTGATAAATCGTAGTTTACCATCATTTCCTTGGGATAGTATTCTCGCTAATTTTGCTCCATGCATTTATCTGAGACTCTCTAATCTGCCTTTTGTAGGCTGTCAACCTATCCTTGTAAGCAGTCCAGACTTCTGCTGTGTTAGCTTTCTTTGCTCGATTAAATAATCTCCTCGCTTCCTTTCGGCTACGCTCCAAAGCTGGTCCCCAATTAAGCCTTCCCCTTTTGAGGTTTACTTTCTTGAGTGGGCAATTGGATTCGAACGATCTCATCACAGCTCCCCTAAGAAAGACCTCTGTGTACTCAAGATCGTTTTTCGCTCCATACTTGCCTTTGAAGCCCTTTATCCTGGCTTGCAGACTTTCTCTGAACCCTTGCCAGTTCGTGCTTCTTGGATTTCTGGACCATATCTCTGCAGGGTTAAACTGTTTCAGTTTGGCCCGAATCAGTTTGTGATCCGTGAGCGAGGGTATATCAATAACCCTCCACTCCTGGACAGCCTCACGCATGCCTCGGCTGCATAGAGTGAGATCAAGGACCTCTCTTCTGTTTGCCGTTACAAACGTTGGCTCTACTCCCTCGTTCAAAATTTCGAGGTTAGTGGATATCAGGTATTCTATAAGGGCCTCCCCTCTCTCATTTGTGTCGGTGCTCCCCCACAGGGTACTGTGAGCATTTGCATCACAACCAATGAGGAGATCAAGGCCCGCATTTGCGCAGTACCTGACTAACCTAGTTAGCTCCTCTGGGGGAGTTTCCCTATCGTGCGCAAAGTAGGCTGATGCAATCACCAAGCTCCTTTCCCCTATTCCTTGAGAGACTTTGACCGAAGCTAGGTCCCTAGTAGAGAATTCCTGTAGCAGGGCAGCGTCCATGTTTTTAAGAACTACGCATGCCCTCTGCATTTCATGAAGTCCACTAGCGTAGACTGTGCCAATCCTACTCAGGCCCCGAATCTGACCTTTGTAGCACCACGGCTCCTGTATTAGTGCCATGGCTGGTTTTGTATGCGTCACTTGCAGGTCCCTCATAAGTTGAGTGAGGCGCCTTTGCAGTGATGCAAATTAATCTGGAAAATTTCCGCACGACCGTTAGCCATTAGAGCTAACTCGCGCTGGAAGCTTCCGTCGCCGAACTTATCGGGTTTTTAGAGGTTGGCCTGAACACAACCTCTCCTGTCCCCAGATAAGCTCGGTAGCCGCGAGACTCGAGGCGCTTGGCCGAGTCTTCGTCCACGCCGAGAACCAGAAGGGTGCCATGCGGCAACTCCTCCCTACGGTGGACAACCCACGTCCCGACCCTCAACCCAGCATTCTGCCTGTACAAAATCTTAAGCAGGATGCTAGTCTCCTTCTTGGGTGCTGGCGCAAGTACCGTCATTTTAACTCTCTTGACGAGTTCCTCAGGGAGTACAAGCCTCACCATTCGGCCCCCATCAAGGGTTATCTGCGGAATTGCTTCCCGCAGCCAACAGGCACTCTCGTCATCCACACAAGCGAAAGTGGCAATTCCTCCTCTCAGGTGAGACTCCACGAACCTGGGTATGAACCCCCCTTCCGGGATGTCCACAACCCGGTCAATGATGACACCCCTGAGTTGGTCAAAGACGCCCATCTCGACCCGCTCCCCTACGTCCTCGCCAAAGGCAATCAATAACCTTGGGAGTCCAGCAGCGGCCGTCGAGTATGACATCCTTGTTGCGGATGCTTGCCCCTGACTCTTGGCCTTCTTCCCTCGGGGTTTGCCCGTGGGATCCGAATTACTCCCGTCGGCCTTCCTTTTATCCCCAGAGGGAGGACCAATGGACTCTGTAGCGGTTGAGGTCGATCCGGGATGCTCTTCCAGACGGGTTCTAGCCCCAGCCACGGAAGATGCCGCCTTTTTCTTTTTCGAACCGCTTACTCTCGGTGGAGGACGCTCCGGAAGGGGGAGTCCTTCAGCCTCCGCCCTTATCTTCGCCTCCTCGCACGCTACCCACTTGGCCTTTCGCCTCTGTGCGCCGTTCATTCGGATCGGGCTTGGACGAGTGTCTTCCGCCGTACCGGTCTCCATCAGAGTGTCTTTAGCCACATCCGACGTTACCTCCTCGATGAAAGGCACCTGAGGCTTTTGTTTTTTATTTGTTTGCATCTGTGTATCCATTTGAGTCCCACGAGAAGCTAGGGAAATAAAGGTCACACCTCGCAGAGCTCCGCGATACGAGGTGAAGGCTATGTACAATGGGAGGTCGCCCGGTATCCCAAGGGCATCGTTTGCGGTACAGCTTCCCCTGTACCATGCATCCCTAGGCACGATAGCTCCCACCAGTGGATTGGTGATCCATTCTTGGTCACGGCACCACAGAGGTCCTTTGCCCCACCCCCCTCCAGCCCGAAGGTCGAGGTGGGGCTTGAGTTTCTAGCCTCACTCATACCCACAGTCATTAGAGAAGTCCGTTTATAGAGCCCCGAGCCATTCATCGGAGAGCCCGGTTTATAGGGATCCGCATTCTCTCACCACTCACACTGCTATCGACTCAGGACCTCCTGTATGGAGTTTGTTAAGCCCCCCCCCCCCCACCACGAAAAGGTGATAGGATCCAATCAGGGGGGGGGGGGGTACACGTAAAATATAGTAATACAAAAACAAATAGAAAGATGAAAAATTTTAACTCCTTTTGTCTTTTAATGCAGGAATATTTAAACACAATGCAACGGTATTCGTGCCTTAGTTTTCGAAAATAAAAAACTGAATTTGTGGCATTGAAGAGAAAGAATTGAAAGTTAACAAAATTTGGAAAATTTTACACAGTTAAAAGTCCAATTCGCTGCCGGAGCCGTAATGATACCCGGTGCCGTGATCTAGAGCTACATTAACGTTCTGTTTGAGATGCTCTATATGACGGTATTTTTTTCAAATTCCATTTTTCGAGGTCCATTTGATTTGTCTGACTCTAGTCTGTTATTACTGGCTTCGAGCGCTCAACCGGTTCTTCTTCCTAGACACTTAATTATTTGATAACTTAAAAATATTGGAAAACTAGTATCAAAAACAGTGCACAAAATATTGACGTTCGAAAAGGATTTTTCTTTGGCTATTTAACGGTACCATTGAATTTGACCTTCAACATGACCTTGAAGGTAATTGCAAGGCCAAGTTTATTTTTTCAACTGGAAACCCCTATTGTTTCATGGATTCGGAAAGAGCACAAAACTTTACGTCCGAATATGATGTGGTCGATTTTTCCGGCAAGGCCATTTGAAGGTCAAACTTAAAACTTCCGGAACTGCGAATTAACTCAGCGGGAGTGCATTTTCGGGGAAAATCTTAAATACAAACGTTGAGGGATTTTTCTCTGACTATAACGGTACCATTGAATTTTGGACTTGAAAATGGCCCTGAAGGTTACTCTAAGGACAAGTTTATTTTTCAACTGGAAACCCCTAATTTTTTCATGGATTCGGGAAGAGCACAAAAATTTACGTTCGAATACGATATGGTCGACTTTTCCGGCAAGGTCATTTGAAGGTCAAACTTAAAACTCCCGGAATAGTGAATTAACTCAGCTGGAGTGCATTTTCGGGGAAAATCGTATATACAAACGTTGAGGGATTTTTTTCTGACTATAACGCTACCATTGAATTTTGTACTTGAAAATGGCCCTGAAGGTTATTCTAAGGTCAAGTTTATTTTTCAAATGGAAACCCCCAATTTTTTCATGGATTCGGGAAGAGCACACCAATTTACGTCCGAATACGATATGGTCGACTTTTCGTGCACGGTCATTTGAAAGTCAAACAGAAAGCTCCCAGAACTGCGAATTAACGCAGTGGGTGTCCATTTTCGGGGAAAATATTAAATACAAAATTTGAAAGATTTTTTTCTGGCTATTTACCGGTACCATTGAATTTGACCTTCAACATGACCTTGAAGGTTATTCCAAGGGCAAGTTTATTTTTTCAAATGGAAACCCCTTTTTTTATGGATTCGAAAAGAGCACAGAATTTTATGTCGGAATATGGTATGGTCGATTTTTCCGGTACGGTCATTTCAAGGTCAAACAGAAAGCTAGCGGAACTGCGAATTAACGCAGCAGGTGTGCATTTTCGGGGACAATATTAAATACAAAATTTGAAGATTTTTCTCTGACTATTTAACGGTACCATTGAATTTGAAAAATTCAACATGACCTTAAAGGTTATTCCAAGGCCAAGTTTATTTTTTCAAATGGAAACCCCTATTTTTTTATGGATTCGAAAAGAGCACAGATTTTTATGTCCGAATATGGTATGGTCGATTTATCCGGCACGGTCATTTGAAGGTCAAACTTAAAACTCCCGGAACAGTGAATTAACTCAGCTGGAGTGCATTTTCGGGGAAAATATTAAATACAAAATTTGGAGATTTTTCTCTGACTATTTAACGGTACCATTGAATTTGAAAAATTTAACATGACCTTAAAGGTTATTCCAAGGCCAAGTTTATTTTTTCAAATGGAAACCCCTTATTTTTTCATGGATTCGGGAAGAGCACAAAAATTTACGTCCGAATATGATATGGTCGATTTATCCGGCACGGTCATTTGAAGGTCAAACTTAAAACTCCCGGAACAGTGAATTAACTCAGCTGGAGTGCATTTTCGGGGAAAATCTTAAATACAAACGTTGAGGGATTTTTCTCTGACTATAACGGTACCATTGAATTATGTACTTGAAAATGGCCCTGAAGGTTATTCTAAGGTCAAGTTTATTTTTCAACTGGAAACCCCTAATTTTTTCATGGATTCGGGAAGAGCACAAAATTTTACGTTCGAATACGATATGGTTGACTTTTCCGGCACGGTCATTTGAAGGTCAATCTTAAAACTCCCGGAATAGTGAATTAACTCAGCTGGAGTGCATTTTCGGGGAAAATCTTAAATACAATCGTAGAGGGATTTTTTCTGACTATAACGGTACCATTGAATTTTGTACTTGAAAATGGCCCTGAAGGTTATTCTAAGGTCAAGTTTATTTTTCAACTGGAAACCCATAATTTTTTCATGAATTCGGGAAGAGCACAAAAATTTAAGTCCGAATATGATATGGTCGACTTTTCCTGCACGGTCATTTGAAGGTCAAACAGAAAGCTCCCAGAACTGCGAATTAACGCAGTGGGTGTCCATTTTCGGGGAAAATATTAAATACAAAATTTGAAGATTTTTCTCTGACTATTTAACGGTACCATTGAATTTGAAAAATTCAACATGACCTTAAAGGTTATTCCAAGGCCAAGTTTATTTTTTCAAATGGAAACCCCTATTTTTTTAATGCATTCGAAAAGAGCACAGATTTTTATGTCCGAATATGGTATGGTCGATTTATCCGGCACGGTCATTTGAATGTCAAACTTAAAACTCCCGGAACAGTGAATTAACTCAGCTGGAGTGCATTTTCGGGGAAAATCTTAAATACAAACGTAGTGTTACGGACGGAATCGATGTTTTATCAACTGCGGTACCCGGCGTAGGTTTTTTCCCACAGAGGTGGTTTTCCCTACGCCATTGCACACCCGAATGGGGATACCTCTCAAAATGAAGCAGGTCTGTTAGGTAAATTATGTAAAAGGCCCTTCGAAATGGTGACGATCTCGAAAAAAGTATTTGTATTTCGAATAGTATAATCGATATATAATATTACGTTGTAGTCTATTTAAAGGTTCGAGAAATTGAAAAGTCGAACTAAGATGTAAAAAATTGACGATCGGGTTTTTTCAGAACGTTTCGGGACGTCGTCGGGTTAGGAAGTCAGCGTCGCGATCGGATCGTCACCGGTTGATCGCAATAAAATTTAAATAGTTTCTTGTGGCCGATCAAATCGTGTGCGTTATTAAAAAACCCTTCCACCAGTCGTTAACAAATTGGTGCCGAAACCCGGGAGCAATCCCGGGTATGGTGGAAGTTGG
The DNA here is from genome assembly GCA_030407085.1 of Trichopria drosophilae. NCBI lineage: Eukaryota > Metazoa > Arthropoda > Insecta > Hymenoptera > Diapriidae > Trichopria > Trichopria drosophilae. The sequence goes on from CM059582.1 coordinate 82,236,134, forward strand.
TTTTTTACGAGTGTTCGCGATTGAACTTTGTGCCGCACAAATGTACATGGGACTGTCTCCCGCGTGTGTGACAAAGTGCTGGGACATATCGACATATCAATGTCTTGTAATGAAGGACTGAAGTCTGGGAAATTTTGTCGAGGACAGCGACCGGAGGACGGAAACGAGGACAGGAGGGACGACTTGAAGATTGCTTATCGAAATCAACCATCAGGATTCGCCCATGTACTGCGTCACAGGATTCAAATGATCGGTCAAGAGGTTTACATCGGCGAGTGTAAAAGGACTTTAGCATGGTGAGCTATGCATGTTGCGATAGTGCGATTAAGTAATTTCGAAAATCCGTATTTTTTAATGTTTTATGACCCGCTCGCTATATGACTCCATGTCACATTCGTGATGCGCGATAGTGTTCTGTTGTCTTCCACGATGCTCCGACTCCGATTTCAAATGCATGTATGTATTCTAAACGAAATGCCATACCGATGAAGATTATTTAAATTCGAACGGCTCTAACCTTTAATGAAAATAAATCATATTTAGTCGCGGCGAGTTGGATTTAGAGATGATTTTCTCAGATAGACGCGCGATCGTGTTTTGTCGTCCTCCACACGACGCTCGATTTGAAAGTTGAAAATAATATTTACGCCGGTTCATTGACAGTTCGATAATTTATGATCGTATTTGTTATTCGTTTTCTGAATCGGAGACGTCGACGACTTATTAATAATTAATTAAATTTATATCTAATACGTTCGAGTATAGTAAAATTGATTGCTTTCGGAATTCGGATTTCGGAGTCGGAAGTTCCCTGTAAGAAACAGTAGACGCTCTTCGTCGTGTATGCGTGTATAAATATTATACGCCATCTGATTCGCCTTTAATGTGCACGGAAAGAAATTGCTAGGTTTGCGTAATAGTTTTGCGTGAAGCCTTTGTTTCACAGTTTTCCCTCTCAAAACGGAGGGTTCTAAAGTTAAATAGTTACCGCTATTTTTGCGAATGCCTTTTTGAAAATTGATTGAAATAAATTTTACTTGATTGGGAAAATCAAAATAAATAAAAGAAAAATTTTACCTTTAAGAATGTACGATTATTAGTAGAGTACTACCTGTCATGTAACCAAATAGGGTAATTGAAATGTAATTAGTTCTGCAAGCTTTGTTTGAATTCGCTAATATTCACGATGATTAATTTATTCAAATTACAGGTTGAATTAAATAATTTATATTAATAACGAATAAGAATTCGAACAAATTTTAGAATGGGGATAAATTTTAAATTCTAAATTCGATTATATTGAGAATCGAACATAAATACGGGCATATATGCAGGGAAATAGAACGAAAAATCATTAAGTCAATAATTGTAAATTTAATCATTAAAAGTGTGAATTGTACGAAGTTGGATGACGAAACGTTAGGCATCCGATTACGTACAAATCACTCTACGATATGTTTGGCAAAGTTTTATTCAACGTTGCAATTCGGCAATTTAAGCCGAAATATCGATCCTTTCGAGTTTATTGACTGTCGAGTACCAGTCAGCGCCTTTGACAGGTGTTCTGACGAACATCGTCTTTCACTAGATGTCCGTTAGAACATCGCGCCATAATAAATGTTCGAACAAAACTGTTGCGAACAGAATCGATTTTTTGAAATCTGCGGTAATCGGTACAGGTTTTTCCTCCACATGAGTGGGATTTTCCCTGTGCCATTGCACACCCCAAACGGGGGTGCTTCTCTTAAAAGGCGGTTGCAGCCGCACGATACGGGGACCTGTAGGTGTATGTTTGTAGAGGTCCTGAAGGGCGGCAATACCGACAATATTGATATGTTATATTGTTACTAGAAAATAAGTAGTGATAGGCCTTAAGGAGAGATAATAGTTTGAATCTTGATTTGGTTTGTTTTGGTTTGATTTGGAGTCTCCTTTTCGAGTTTGCAAGATATCACTTTTGGATATCGTACTCTGAACCTCTCGCGATATTTGTAGTGCAAACGGAGTATTTACCGGAAGTGGATTTTCGGGTTTCGGAGCAGAGTGACAGCCTGCTTCGTAAACAGCGAAAATTTACTGGTGATTCAGTTTGTAATGCGAAATATTTTGAGAGCAGATATCGCCTTAGATATCGACCTTTGATGTCGCACTGGGCTGGCTTTCGGATGGAAAGTAACCTGCGTGGTTTCGAGCACGAGGAATTGGAGTCGGACTCCGATTTTTGATCTGTGCTGGCCTCCAGGCGAAGGAGAAGTTCGGGGGTTTGGAGCGCGACATATTTTGGTTCGCACAAAGCTCACTCTCTAAGATGGATAGTAACCTGATAGGTGCATGCACGTGATTTGGAGTAAACTCCGTTTTGGTATGATGGTGTACTGACCTCTGGCGAATGAGAAGTCTAGAGAATTGGAGCGCGGACGAATCGAATTTGAAAACGATTCATTTTGTTGAAAACCTTTGATGCGAATTCGAAAGGAAACCTCTAGATTTAAATTTATCGATTACTGATTCGAAAGCGAAAATCTACAAAGTAGACTTTCCTTTGTTTTTTAACGAAACTTCCGGAAGCTCCTTGAGGCCAGTCAGTCGCAATTAGGCGAGCGAAGCGATCGCATCTTCTGTGGTATTAATTCTACAATCCGTGGATCGCGCAAAAATTGATCGACGATATTGCCGCCGACGTCCGCTAACACTAGCGAATAAAACAATTTTAATTTGCGAGCTTGACCGAGCGTGTTAGTTCACCCGTTTCGAATATAAGTCGCGTTGAGAAAATATAATAGTTTTGGTACACATTCTAAAGAATGTCGTATTTTAATCGGGGTTTCTGAAGTTCACTTTGGCAATTGATGTTTGAAGAAAACATGACGGTGATTGATAATTGACTTTATCATGTAGATTAAAGAAATTTGATTTGTTTTTAAATATGGAAACAAAGTACTACGATGGATGTGTAATAGGAATATGATTCTAATTGCTAATAAAACCGAAAGTCGACCTTTTCGTGAAAGGTTTGGTATCGATTTCAAGTAAAATTTTGTGCGCGATTGACAATTTGAATGATAATAACTTAATATAAATCCTAGTACATATTATAATGATTGTTCACGTTTGTGAAGGTCATGATCGATTGTGCACAGGTCCCGGTTTTGGACGATGCAGCGCGGGCCTGGCGTATTTATAGTTGCCCTTGCCTTTGATTGATATGTCCCATTGTTAGATGTTGATGATGACATGATGAATCGAAATTGAATTGATTAAAATTTCCATATGTAATTTGGGCTCGTATTAGAAAACATGAGCCTTTGAATTATTGATATTCGAATTATTAATATCCGTTTTTAATGGAATTTTCATGAAAACTCCTCGAGACGATCGCAAGAGTCGATGGTCACGAGCAAATCGCCTACCTACTTACGAGACGGTTGTATTGTGCGAAATGAATCGCTTATGACGACTTTTAAAGGAATGCATTTCAAATGTCTGCGTAATTTAGGCATTGTCGAGTCAGCCGCGATAGATTAAAAGATGAAACTTCAAATGAAATTGATACCAAACTTGAGCTGTTGTTAATGCCTGATAGTTGTTCAGTTCGTGAGTAAATAGCAGCTAGTCAATTATATGTTTTTCTTGTTTTCTGAAATGTCATAATGTTACTATGACAATATAATATGAACAAAGCTTGCAGATCTACAACATGATGTGTTTTAAGAAATGTAATTTGGTAGATGTCGAAAACAATACACAAACGTAATCGGATAAGTTGAGGCAGTAAGGAACAACAATTGTTGCGGACATAATTGTCATAAACATAAGTAAAGGTACTGGGCAGATTTGTAAATAATTAAAGGCAATTCGTGAAATGTAAAGGATAAATATAATGCATGTTAAATATGAGGTGTGGAATGAAGCTCTAGGTATGAAATTGAAACTGGACGCAGAATCAAAAAAAGAATGGTTCGCGATTAAAAATACTAAGTTTTCGAAAAACCAGCAACTCTGAAATATAAATTCATTCATAAGTAACAATAATTAAATAGTTGCAATGAAATAAATAACAATTTTTACTAATATTCCGAACATGTGGCTGCGAATATGCGGTTAGTTTCAGTTTCATGTTTTTGAAATTCTTGTATGTGGCCATTGTCTCACTTCTAAATGGACAGTAGCTCTTTGGTTTCGAGCACGTGGATTCGAAGTCGCGCTTCGGATTTTGGTCGGTGCTGGCCTTTGAGTGAACAAGAAGTTTAGAGGTTCGTAGCATGGCATTTTGATTTGGTTTGAACTTATTATGAGAGCTCACTGTGAACACGAAGTTCATAAGTTTGGATTGCGGATAATGTCCGATTTGCCACTGTATCGCCTCTAAATGGATAGTAGCCAGTTGGTTTCGAGCACGTGAGATGGAGTCGCGCTCTGTCTTTGATCAGTGCTGGCCCTCTGGTGAACAAGAAGTTTGGAGGTTCGTAAGGTGGGACTTTTATGTGAACCAAAATTCAAATACCTGTCGATAAAGCGAATTTATATCATTCGAAATGGAGCGTTATTAGCGACGAAATTTGTGTTAGCAATGGTGATTGCGTTTTTTGTCTGGGCAGAATCTCGCGAGCCAAGAGTGAATTTTCGCGTCCGGTCATATCGTCGTTCGTATCGTCGCCAATCGCGTCGTAAATGGTTTTGCAGAAATAAATATCCGGTTTTTTAAACCGCTACACGGAAATGTTTGCATTCCTAGCTGCCTTATCTTTCGTTTTGTGATATTTATAAACACCATGTGTGACATGGAATGATTTCGTCGAAAATCCATAGAGTCATCAGAGTTAATATGCAACTTGTAAATGAATAATTCTTATAGTTGAATACTTAAGATGTGGTGATTTTTACATGGTCATGGCGTAATGTGTCCGTACTGATTGCGAAGATGTGTGGTTGCTGTGTGCGAATTTTGTCGATGACGTTCCCTTAGCGGGAGGAGCAGTAATACGGTAGGCAGCACGAGGTCTCGTGAGAATGTACATCTTCGTTATAAGACTGACTTGAATGACTTACAACGCTACTATGAAAATCTCGACTTGTTTATCGTAGTGTAACTTCATAGAATAGGAGTAGTATTACAGACATCTGTAAGCCTCTTACCTTGATAGCGAACATTCTTTGGCATGGTATATGCCTTCTTCTGACTTTGCTTTATGATCAATAACTTTACCTTTGTTTTTGATATTATTTAAGTAATATTGTAGTAGTTAGTGGATCTACCTGCTTTGTCTTTTTTACTGACTTTGGACACACATACTGCTGATCACGACAGAACGGTGATGTGAAATGTCACATGATATTGTGGTGAATTTTAGTTTATGGAAAGCTTATTGGAAGCTATATTGATGGAATCGAATGGAATAATATTAGAGAATTGGAAATGAATGAGCAAGATATTGTACTTGGTTGCTAAGTTATGAGGATGGTACTATCTGATAGTATAATGCGAGTTGAAAGCTGTTAATGCAAATGCATGACGTGTGAAAACTTCGATGACGATTTGAATGGGTTATGAAAACATCGATTCTAGTGAAGTGTACGAGTCCGTGGACTTCGTACAGGGGGGAGAATGTTACGGACGGAATCGATGTTTTATCAACTGCGGTACCCGGCGTAGGTTTTTTCCCACAGAGGTGGTTTTCCCTACGCCATTGCACACCTGAATGGGGGTACCTCTCAAAATGAAGCAGGCCTGTTAGGTAAATTATTTAAAAGGCCCTTCGAAATGGTGACGATCTCGAAAAAAGTATTTGTATTTCGAATAGTATAATCGATATATAATATTACGTTGTAGTCTATTTAAAGGTTCGAGAAATTGAAAAGTCGAACTAAGATGTAAAAAATTGACGATCGGGTTTTTTCAGAACGTTTCGGGACGTCGTCGGGTTAGGAAGTCAGCGTCGCGATCGGATCGTCACCGGTTGATCGCAATAAAATTTAAATAGTTTCTTGTGGCCGATCAAATCGTGTGCGTTATTAAAAAACCCTTCCACCAGTCGTTAACACGTAGAGGGATTTTTCTCTGACTATAACGGTACCATTGAATTATGTACTTGAAAATGGCCCTGAAGGTTATTCTAAGGTCAAGTTTATTTTTCAACTGGAAACCCATAATTTTTTCATGGATTCGGGAAGAGCACACCAATTTACGTCCGAATATGATATGGTCGACTTTTCCTGCACGGTCATTTGAAGGTCAAACAGAAAGCTCCCAGAACTGCGAATTAACGCAGTGGGTGTCCATTTTCGGGGAAAATATTAAATACAAAATTTGAAAGATTTTTTTCTGGCTATTTACCGGTACCATTGAATTTGACCTTCAACATGACCTTGAAGGTTATTCCAAGGGCAAGTTTATTTTTTCAAATGGAAACCCCTTTTTTATGGATTCGAAAAGAGCACAGAATTTTATGTCCGAATATGGTATGGTCGATTTATCCGGCACGGTCATTTGAAGGTCAAACTTAAAACTCCCGGAACAGTGAATTAACTCAGCTGGAGTGCATTTTCGGGCAAAATCTTAAATACAAACGTTGAGGGATTTTTCTCTGACTATAACGGAACCATTGAATTTTGTACTTGAAAATGGCTCTAAAGGTTATTCTAAGGTCAAGTTTATTTTTCAACTGGAAACCCCTAATTTTTTCATGGATTCGGGAAGAGCACAAAAATTTACGTCCGAATACGATATGGTCGACTTTTCCGGCACGGTCATTTGAAGGTCAAACTTAAAACTCCCGGAACAGTGAATTAACTCAGCTGGAGTGCATTTTCGGGGAAAATCTTAAATACAAACGTTGAGGGATTTTTCTCTGACTATAACGGTACCATTGAATTTTGTACTTGAAAATGGCCCTGAAGGTTATTCTAAGGTCAAGTTTATTTTTCAACTGGAAACCCCTAGTTTTTTCATGGATTCGGGAAGAGCACAAAAATTTACGTTCGAATATGATATGGTCGATTTATCCGGCACGATCATTTGAAGGTCAAACTTAAAACTCCCGGAACTGTGATTTAACTCAGCTGGAGTGCATTTTCGGGGAAAATCTTAAATACGAACGTTGAGGGATTTTTCTCTGACTATAACGGAACCATTTAATTTTGTACTTGAAAATGGCTCTAAAGGTTATTCTAAGGTCAAGTTTATTTTTCAACTGAAAACCCCTTTTTTTATGGATTCGAAAAGAGCACAGAATTTTATGTCCGAATATGGTATGGTCGATTTATCCGGCACGGTCATTTGAATGTCAAACTTAAAACTCCCGGAACAGTGAATTAACTCAGCTGGAGTGCATTTTCGGGGAAAATCTTAAATACAAACTTTGAGAGATTTTTCTCTGACCATAACGGTACCATTGAATTATGTACTTGAAAATGGCCCTGAAGGTTATTCTAAGGTCAAGTTTATTTTTTCAAATGGAAACCCCTTTTTTGATGGATTCGAAAAGAGCACAAAAATTTACGTCCGAATATGATATGGTCGACTTTTCCGGCACGGTCATTTGAAGGTCAAACTTAAAACTCCCGCAACAGTGAATTAACTCAGCTGGAGTGCATTTTCGGGGAAAATCTTAAATACAAACTTTGAGAGATTTTTCTCTGACTATAACGGTACCATTGAATTATGTACTTGAAAATGGCCCTGAAGGTTATTCTAAGGTCAAGTTTATTTTTCAACTGGAAACCCCTAATTTTTTCATGGATTCGGGAAGAGCACAAAAATTTACGTTCGAATACGATATGGTTGACTTTTCCGGCACGGTCATTTGAAGGTCAATCTTAAAACTCCCGGAACAGTGAATTAACTCAGCTGGAGTGCATTTTCGGGGAAAATCTTAAATACAAACGTAGAGGGATTTTTCTCTGACTATAACGGTACCATTGAATTTTGTACTTGAAAATGGCCCTGAAGGTTATTCTAAGGTCAAGTTTATTTTTCAACTGGAAACCGCTAATTTTTTCATGGATTCGGGAAGAGCACACCAATTTACGTCCGAATATGATATGGTCGACATTTCCTGCACGGTCATTTGAAGGTCAAACAGAAAGCTCCCCGAACTGCGAATTAACGCAGTGGGTGTCCATTTTCGGGGAAAATATTAAATGCAAAATTTGAAAGATTTTTCTCTGGCTATTTAACAGTACCATTGAATTTGACCTTTAACATGACCTTGAAGGTTATTCCAAGGGCAAGTTTATTTTTTCAAATGGAAACCCCTTTTTGATGGATTCGAAAAGAGCACAGAATTTTTTGTCCGAATATGGTATGGTCGATTTATCCGGCACGATCATTTGAAGGTCAAACTTAAAACTCCCGGAACAGTGAATTAACTCAGCTGGAGTGCATTTTCGGGGAAAATCTTAAATACAAACGTTGAGGGATTTTTCTCTGACTATAACGGTACCATTGAATTTTGTACTTGAAAATGGCCCTGAAGGTTATTCTAAGGTCAAGTTTATTTTTCAACTGGAAACCGCTAATTTTTTCATGGATTCGGGAAGAGCACACCAATTTACGTCCGAATATGATATGGTCGACTTTTCCTGCACGGTCATTTGAAGGTCAAACAGAAAGCTCCCCGAACTGCGAATTAACGCAGTGGGTGTCCATTTTCGGGGAAAATATTAAATACAAAATTTGAAAGATTTTTCTCTGGCTATTTAACGGTGCCATTGAATTTGACCTTCAACATGACCTTGAAGGTTATTCTAAGGGCAAGTTTATTTTTTCAAATGGAAACCCCTTTTTTTATGGATTCGAAAAGAGCACAGAATTTTATGTCCGAATATGGTATGGTCGACTTTTCCGGCACGGTCATTTGAAGGTCAAACTTAAAACTCCCGGAACAGTGAATTAACTCAGCTGGAGTGCATTTTCGGGGAAAATCTTAAATACAAACGTTGAGGGATTTTTCTCTGACTATAACGGAACCATTGAATTTTGTACTTGAAAATGGCTCTAAAGGTTATTCTAAGGTCAAGTTTATTTTTCAACTGGAAACCCCTAATTTTTTCATGGATTCGGGAAGAGCACACCAATTTACGTCCGAATATGATATGGTCGACTTTTCCTGCACGGTCATTTGAAGGTCAAACAGAAAGCTCCCAGAACTGCGAATTAACGCAGTGGGTGTCCATTTTCGGGGAAAATATTAAATACAAAATTTGAAAAATTTTTTTCTGGCTATTTACCGGTACCATTGAATTTGACCTTCAACATGACCTTGAAGGTTATTCCAAGGGCAAGTTTATTTTTTCAAATGGAAACCCCTTTTTTATGGATTCGAAAAGAGCACAGAATTTTATGTCCGAATATGGTATGGTCGATTTATCCGGCACGGTCATTTGAAGGTCAAACTTAAAACTCCCGGAACAGTGAATTAACTCAGCTGGAGTGCATTTTCGGGGAAAATCTTAAATACAAACTTTGAGGGATTTTTCTCTGACTATAACGGTACCATTGAATTATGTACTTGAAAATGGCCCTGAAGGTTATTCTAAGGTCAAGTTTATTTTTCAACTGGAAACCCCTAATTTTTTCATGGATTCGGGAAGAGCACAAAAATTTACGTCCGAATATGATATGGTCGACTTTTCCGGCACGGTCATTTGAAGGTCAAACTTAAAACTCCCGGAACAGTGAATTAACTCAGCTGGAGTGCATTTTCGGGGAAAATCTTAAATACAAACTTTGAGGGATTTTTCTCTGACTATAACGGTACCATTGAATTATGTACTTGAAAATGGCCCTGAAGGTTATGCTAAGGTCAAGTTTATTTTTCAACTGGAAACCCCTAATTTTTTCATGGATTCGGGAAGAGCACAAAAATTTACGTTCGAATACGATATGGTCGACTTTTCCGGCAAGGTCATTTGAAGGTCAAACTTAAAACTCCCGGAACAGTGAATTAACTCAGCTGGAGTGCATTTTCGGGGAAAATCTTAAATACAAACGTTGAGGGATTTTTCTCTGACTATAACGGAACCATTGAATTTTGTACTTGAAAATGGCCCTGAAGGTTATTCTAAGGTCAAGTTTATTTTTCAACTGGAAACCCCTAATTTTTTCATGGATTCGGGAAGAGCACACCAATTTACGTCCGAATACGATATGGTCGACTTTTCGTGCACGGTCATTTGAAAGTCAAACAGAAAGCTCCCAGAACTGCGAATTAACGCAGTGGGTGTCCATTTTCGGGGAAAATATTAAATACAAAATTTGAAAGATTTTTTTCTGGCTATTTACCGGTACCATTGAATTTGACCTTCAACATGACCTTGAAGGTTATTCCAAGGGCAAGTTTATTTTTTCAAATGGAAACCCCTTTTTTTATGGATTCGAAAAGAGCACAGAATTTTATGTCCGAATATGGTATGGTCGATTTATCCGGCACGGTCATTTGAAGGTCAAACTTAAAACTCCCGGAACAGTGAATTAACTCAGCTGGAGTGCATTTTCGGGGAAAATCTTAAATACAAACGCAGAGGGATTTTTCTCTGACTATAACGGTACCATTGAATTTTGTACTTGAAAATGGCCCTGAAGGTTATTCTGAGGTCAAGTTTATTTTTCAACTGGAAACCCCTAATTTTTTCATGGATTCGGGAAGAGCACAAAAATTTACGTCCGAATATGATATGGTCGACTTTTCCGGCACGGTCATTTGAAGGTCAAACTTAAAACTCCCGGAACAGTGAATTAACTCAGCTGGAGTGCATTTTCGGGGAAAATCTTAAATACAAACTTTGAGGGATTTTTCTCTGACTATAACGGTACCATTGAATTATGTACTTGAAAATGGCCCTGAAGGTTATTCTAAGGTCAAGTTTATTTTTCAACTGGAAACCCCTAATTTTTTCATGGATTCGGGAAGAGCACAAAAATTTACGTTCGAATACGATATGGTCGACTTTTCCGGCTAGGTCATTTGAAGGTCAAACTTAAAACTCCCGGAATAGTGAATTAACTCAGCTGGAGTGCATTTTCGGGGAAAATCTTAAATACAAACGTTGAGGGATTTTTTTCTGACTATAACGCTACCATTGAATTTTGTACTTGAAAATGGCCCTGAAGGTTATTCTAAGGTCAAGTTTATTTTTCAACTGGAAACCCATAATTTTTTCATGGATTCGGGAAGAGCACACCAATTTACGTCCGAATATGATATGGTCGACTTTTCCTGCACGGTCATTTGAAGGTCAAGCAAAAAGCTCCCAGAACTGCGAATTAACGCAGTGGGTGTCCATTTACGGGGAAAATATTAAATACAAAATTTGAAGATTTTTCTCTGACTATTTAACGGTACCATTGAATTTGAAAAATTCAACATGACCTTAAAGGTTATTCCAAGGCCAAGTTTATTTTTTCAAATGGAAACCCCTTTTTTATGGATTCGAAAAGAGCACAGAATTTTATGTCCGAATATGGTATGGTCGATTTATCCGGCACGGTCATTTGAAGATCAAACTTAAAACTCCCGGAACAGTGAATTAACTCAGCTGGAGTGCATTTTCGGGCAAAATCTTAAATACAAACGTTGAGGGATTTTTCTCTGACTATAACGGAACCATTGAATTTTGTACTTGAAAATGGCTCTAAAGGTTATTCTAAGGTCAAGTTTATTTTTCAACTGGAAACCCCTAATTTTTTCATGGATTCGGGAAGAGCACACCAATTTACGTCCGAATATGATATGGTCGACTTTTCCTGCACGGTCATTTGAAGGTCAAACAGAAAGCTCCCAGAACTGCTAATTAACGCAGTGGGTGTCCATTTTCGGGGAAAATATTAAATACAAAATTTGAAAGATTTTTCTCTGGCTATTTACCGGTACCATTAAATTTGACCTTCGACATGACCTTGATGGTTATTCCAAGGGCAAGTTTATTTTTTCAAATGGAAACCCCTTTTTTGATGGATTCGAAAAGAGCACAGAATTTTATGTCCGAATATGGTATGGTCGATTTATCCGGCACGGTCATTTGAAGGTCAAACTTAAAACTCCCGGAACAGTGAATTAACTCAGCTGGAGTGCATTTTCGGGCAAAATCTTAAATACAAACGTTGAGGGATTTTTCTCTGACTATACCGGTACCATTGAATTATGTACTTGAAAATGGCCCTGAAGGTTATTCTAAGGTCAAGTTTATTTTTCAACTGGAAACCCCTAATTTTTTCATGGATTCGGGAAGAGCACAAAAATTTACGTCCGAATACGATATGGTCGACTTTTCCGGCACGGTCATTTGAAGGTCAAACTTAAAACTCCCGGAACAGTGAATTAACTCAGCTGGAGTGCATTTTCGGGGAAAAATCTTAAATACAAACGTTGAGGGATTTTTCTCTGAGTATAACGGTACCATTAAATTTTGTACTTGAAAATGGCCCTGAAGGTTATTCTAAGGTCAAGTTTATTTTTCAACTGGAAACCCCTAATTTTTTCATGGATTCGGGAAGAGCACACCAATTTACGTCCGAATATAATATGGTCGACTTTTCCTGCACGGTCATTTGAAGGTCAAACTAAAAGCTCCCAGAACTGCGAATTAACGCAGTGGGTGTCCATTTACGGGGAAAATATTAAATACAAAATTTGAAGATTTTTCTCTGACTATTTAACGGTACCATTGAATTTTGTACTTGAAAATGGCCCTGAAGGTTATTCCAAGGGCACGTTTATTTTTTCAAATGGAAACCCCTTTTTTTATGGATTCGAAAAGAGCACAGAATTTTATGTCCGAATATGGTATGGTCGACTTTTCCGGCACGGTCATTTGAAGGTCAAACTTAAAACTCCCGGAACAGTGAATTAACTCAGCTGGAGTGCATTTTCGGGGAAAATCTTAAATACAAACGTTGAGGGATTTTTCTCTGACTATAACGGTACCATTGAATTTTGTACTTGAAAATGGCCCTGAAGGTTATTCTAAGGTCAAGTTTATTTTTCAACTGGAAACCCATAATTTTTTCATGGATTCGGGAAGAGCACACCAATTTACGTCCGAATATGATATGGTCGACTTTTCCTGCACGGTCATTTGAAGGTCAAACAGAAAGCTCCCAGAACTGCGAATTAACGCAGTGGGTGTCCATTTTCGGGGAAAATATTAAATACAAAATTTGAAAGATTTTTCTCTGGCTATTTACCGGTACCATTAAATTTGACCTTCGACATGACCTTGAAGGTTATTCCAAGGGCAAGTTTATTTTTTCAAATGGAAACCCCTTTTTTGATGGATTCGAAAAGAGCACAGAATTTTATGTCCGAATATGGTATGGTCGATTTATCCGGCACGGTCATTTGAATGTCAAACTTAAAACTCCCGGAACAGTGAATTAACTCAGCTGGAGTGCATTTTCGGGGAAAATCTTAAATACAAACGTTGAGGGATTTTTCTCTGACTATAACGGTACCATTGAATTATGTACTTGAAAATGGCCCTGAAGGTTATTCTAAGGTCAAGTTTATTTTTCAACTGGAAACCCCTAATTTTTTCATGGATTCGGGAAGAGCACAAAAATTTACGTCCGAATATGATATGGTCGACTTTTCCGGCACGGTCATTTGAAGGTCAAACTTAAAACTCCCGGAACAGTGAATTAACTCAGCTGGAGTGCATTTTCGGGGAAAATCTTAAATACAAACTTTGAGGGATTTTTCTCTGACTATAACGGTACCATTGAATTATGTACTTGAAAATGGCCCTGAAGGTTATTCTAAGGTCAAGTTTATTTTTCAACTGGAAACCCCTAATTTTTTCATGGATTCGGGAAGAGCACAAAAATTTACGTTCGAATACGATATGGTCGACTTTTCCGGCTAGGTCATTTGAAGGTCAAACTTAAAACTCCCGGAATAGTGAATTAACTCAGCTGGAGTGCATTTTCGGGGAAAATCTTAAATACAAACGTTGAGGGATTTTTTTCTGACTATAACGCTACCATTGAATTTTGTACTTGAAAATGGCCCTGAAGGTTATTCTAAGGTCAAGTTTATTTTTCAACTGGAAACCCATAATTTTTTCATGGATTCGGGAAGAGCACACCAATTTACGTCCGAATACGATATGGTCGACTTTTCGTGCACGGTCATTTGAAAGTCAAACAGAAAGCTCCCAGAACTGCGAATTAACGCAGTGGGTGTCCATTTTCGGGGAAAATATTAAATACAAAATTTGAAAGATTTTTCTCTGGCTATTTACCGGTACCATTGAATTTGACCTTCAACATGACCTTGAAGGTTATTCCAAGGGCAAGTTTATTTTTTCAAATGGAAACCCCTTTTTTTATGGATTCGAAAAGAGCACAGAATTTTATGTCCGAATATGGTATGGTCGATTTATCCGGCACGGTCATTTGAAGGTCAAACTTAAAACTCCCGGAACAGTGAATTAACTCAGCTGGAGTGCATTTTCGGGGAAAATCTTAAATACAAACGTTGAGGGATTTTTCTCTGACTATAACGGTACCATTGAATTATGTACTTGAAAATGGCCCTGAAGGTTATTCTAAGGTCAAGTTTATTTTTCAACTGGAAACCCCTAATTTTTTCATGGATTCGGGAAGAGCACAAAAATTTACGTCCGAATATGATATGGTCGACTTTTCCGGCACGGTCATTTGAAGGTCAAACTTAAAACTCCCGGAACAGTGAATTAACTCAGCTGGAGTGCATTTTCGGGGAAAATCTTAAATACAAACTTTGAGGGATTTTTCTCTGACTATAACGGTACCATTGAATTATGTACTTGAAAATGGCCCTGAAGGTTATTCTAAGGTCAAGTTTATTTTTCAACTGGAAACCCCTAATTTTTTCATGGATTCGGGAAGAGCACAAAAATTTACGTTCGAATACGATATGGTCGACTTTTCCGGCTAGGTCATTTGAAGGTCAAACTTAAAACTCCCGGAATAGTGAATTAACTCAGCTGGAGTGCATTTTCGGGGAAAATCTTAAATACAAACGTTGAGGGATTTTTTTCTGACTATAACGCTACCATTGAATTTTGTACTTGAAAATGGCCCTGAAGGTTATTCTAAGGTCAAGTTTATTTTTCAACTGGAAACCCATAATTTTTTCATGGATTCGGGAAGAGCACACCAATTTACGTCCGAATATGATATGGTCGACTTTTCCTGCACGGTCATTTGAAGGTCAAGCAAAAAGCTCCCAGAACTGCGAATTAACGCAGTGGGTGTCCATTTACGGGGAAAATATTAAATACAAAATTTGAAGATTTTTCTCTGACTATTTAACGGTACCATTGAATTTGAAAAATTCAACATGACCTTAAAGGTTATTCCAAGGCCAAGTTTATTTTTTCAAATGGAAACCCCTTTTTTATGGATTCGAAAAGAGCACAGAATTTTATGTCCGAATATGGTATGGTCGATTTATCCGGCACGGTCATTTGAAGATCAAACTTAAAACTCCCGGAACAGTGAATTAACTCAGCTGGAGTGCATTTTCGGGCAAAATCTTAAATACAAACGTTGAGGGATTTTTCTCTGACTATACCGGTACCATTGAATTATGTACTTGAAAATGGCCCTGAAGGTTATTCTAAGGTCAAGTTTATTTTTCAACTGGAAACCCCTAATTTTTTCATGGATTCGGGAAGAGCACAAAAATTTACGTCCGAATATGATATGGTCGACTTTTCCTGCACGGTCATTTGAAGGTCAAACAGAAAGCTCCCAGAACTGCTAATTAACGCAGTGGGTGGGTGTCCATTTTCGGGGAAAATATTAAATACAAAATTTGAAAGATTTTTCTCTGGCTATTTACCGGTACCATTAAATTTGACCTTCGACATGACCTTGATGGTTATTCCAAGGGCAAGTTTATTTTTTCAAATGGAAACCCCTTTTTTGATGGATTCGAAAAGAGCACAGAATTTTATGTCCGAATATGGTATGGTCGATTTATCCGGCACGGTCATTTGAAGGTCAAACTTAAAACTCCCGGAACAGTGAATTAACTCAGCTGGAGTGCATTTTCGGGGAAAATCTTAAATACAAACGTTGAGGGATTTTTCTCTGACTATAACGGTACCATTGAATTTTGTACTTGAAAATGGCCCTGAAGGTTATTCTAAGGTCAAGTTTATTTTTCAACTGGAAACCCATAATTTTTTCATGGATTCGGGAAGAGCACACCAATTTACGTCCGAATATGATATGGTCGACTTTTCCTGCACGGTCATTTGAAGGTCAAACAGAAAGCTCCCAGAACTGCGAATTAACGCAGTGGGTGTCCATTTTCGGGGAAAATATTAAATACAAAATTTGAAAGATTTTTCTCTGGCTATTTACCGGTACCATTGAATTTGACCTTCAACATGACCTTGAAGGTTATTCCAAGGGCAAGTTTATTTTTTCAAATGGAAACCCCTTTTTTGATGGATTCGAAAAGAGCACAGAATTTTATGTCCGAATATGGTATGGTCGATTTATCCGGCACGGTCATTTGAAGGTCAAACTTAAAACTCCCGGAACAGTGAATTAACTCAGCTGGAGTGCATTTTCGGGGAAAATCTTAAATACAAACGTTGAGGGATTTTTCTCTGACTATAACGGTACCATTGAATTATGTACTTGAAAATGGCCCTGAAGGTTATTCTAAGGTCAAGTTTATTTTTCAACTGGAAACCCCTAATTTTTTCATGGATTCGGGAAGAGCACAAAAATTTACGTCCGAATATGATATGGTCGACTTTTCCGGCACGGTCATTTGAAGGTCAAACTTAAAACTCCCGGAACAGTGAATTAACTCAGCTGGAGTGCATTTTCGGGGAAAATCTTAAATACAAACTTTGAGGGATTTTTCTCTGACTATAACGGTACCATTGAATTATGTACTTGAAAATGGCCCTGAAGGTTATTCTAAGGTCAAGTTTATTTTTCAACTGGAAACCCCTAATTTTTTCATGGATTCGGGAAGAGCACAAAAATTTACGTTCGAATACGATATGGTTGACTTTTCCGGCACGGTCATTTGAAGGTCAATCTTAAAACTCCCGGAACAGTGAATTAACTCAGCTGGAGTGCATTTTCGGGGAAAATCTTAAATACAAACGTAGAGGGATTTTTCTCTGACTATAACGGTACCATTGAATTTTGTACTTGAAAATGGCCCTGAAGGTTATTCTAAGGTCAAGTTTATTTTTCAACTGGAAACCCATAATTTTTTCATGGATTCGGGAAGAGCACACCAATTTACGTCCGAATATGATATGGTCGACTTTTCCTGCACGGTCATTTGAAGGTCAAGCAAAAAGCTCCCAGAACTGCGAATTAACGCAGTGGGTGTCCATTTACGGGGAAAATATTAAATACAAAATTTGAAGATTTTTCTCTGACTATTTAACGGTACCATTGAATTTGAAAAATTCAACATGACCTTAAAGGTTATTCCAAGGCCAAGTTTATTTTTTCAAATGGAAACCCCTTTTTTATGGATTCGAAAAGAGCACAGAATTTTATGTCCGAATATGGTATGGTCGATTTATCCGGCACGGTCATTTGAAGATCAAACTTAAAACTCCCGGAACAGTGAATTAACTCAGCTGGAGTGCATTTTCGGGCAAAATCTTAAATACAAACGTTGAGGGATTTTTCTCTGACTATAACGGAACCATTGAATTTTGTACTTGAAAATGGCCCTGAAGGTTATTCTAAGGTCAAGTTTATTTTTCAACTGGAAACCCATAATTTTTTCATGGATTCGGGAAGAGCACACCAATTTACGTCCGAATATGATATGGTCGACTTTTCCTGCACGGTCATTTGAAGGTCAAACAGAAAGCTCCCAGAACTGCGAATTAACGCAGTGGGTGTCCATTTTCGGGGAAAATATTAAATACAAAATTTGAAAGATTTTTCTCTGGCTATTTACCGGTACCATTAAATTTGACCTTCGACATGACCTTGAAGGTTATTCCAAGGGCAAGTTTATTTTTTCAAATGGAAACCCCTTTTTTGATGGATTCGAAAAGAGCACAGAATTTTATGTCCGAATATGGTATGGTCGATTTATCCGGCACGGTCATTTGAATGTCAAACTTAAAACTCCCGGAACAGTGAATTAACTCAGCTGGAGTGCATTTTCGGGGAAAATCTTAAATACAAACGTTGAGGGATTTTTCTCTGACTATAACGGTACCATTGAATTATGTACTTGAAAATGGCCCTGAAGGTTATGCTAAGGTCAAGTTTATTTTTCAACTGGAAACCCCTAATTTTTTCATGGATTCGGGAAGAGCACAAAAATTTACGTTCGAATACGATATGGTCGACTTTTCCGGCAAGGTCATTTGAAGGTCAAACTTAAAACTCCCGGAACAGTGAATTAACTCAGCTGGAGTGCATTTTCGGGGAAAATCTTAAATACAAACTTTGAGGGATTTTTCTCTGACTATAACGGTACCATTGAATTATGTACTTGAAAATGGCCCTGAAGGTTATTCTAAGGTCAAGTTTATTTTTCAACTGGAAACCCCTAATTTTTTCATGGATTCGGGAAGAGCACAAAAATTTACGTTCGAATACGATATGGTCGACTTTTCCGGCTAGGTCATTTGAAGGTCAAACTTAAAACTCCCGGAACAGTGAATTAACTCAGCTGGAGTGCATTTTCGGGGAAAATCTTAAATACAAACTTTGAGGGATTTTTCTCTGACTATAACGGTACCATTGAATTATGTACTTGAAAATGGCCCTGAATGTTATTCTAAGGTCAAGTTTATTTTTCAACTGGAAACCCATAATTTTTTCATGGATTCGGGAAGAGCACACCAATTTACGTCCGAATATGATATGGTCGACTTTTCCTGCACGGTCATTTGAAGGTCAAACAGAAAGCTCCCAGAACTGCGAATTAACGCAGTGGGTGTCCATTTTCGGGGAAAATATTAAATACAAAATTTGAAGATTTTTCTCTGACTATTTAACGGTACCATTGAATTTGAAAAATTCAACATGACCTTAAAGGTTATTCCAAGGCCAAGTTTATTTTTTCAAATGGAAACCCCTTTTTTATGGATTCGAAAAGAGCACAGAATTTTATGTCCGAATATGGTATGGTCGATTTATCCGGCACGGTCATTTGAAGGTCAAACTTAAAACTCCCGGAACAGTGAATTAACTCAGCTGGAGTGCATTTTCGGGCAAAATCTTAAATACAAACGTTGAGGGATTTTTCTCTGACTATAACGGAACCATTGAATTTTGTACTTGAAAATGGCTCTAAAGGTTATTCTAAGGTCAAGTTTATTTTTCAACTGGAAACCCCTAATTTTTTCATGGATTCGGGAAGAGCACACCAATTTACGTCCGAATATGATATGGTCGACTTTTCCTGCACGGTCATTTGAAGGTCAAACAGAAAGCTCCCAGAACTGCTAATTAACGCAGTGGGTGTCCATTTTCGGGGAAAATATTAAATACAAAATTTGAAAGATTTTTCTCTGGCTATTTACCGGTACCATTAAATTTGACCTTCGACATGACCTTGATGGTTATTCCAAGGGCAAGTTTATTTTTTCAAATGGAAACCCCTTTTTTGATGGATTCGAAAAGAGCACAGAATTTTATGTCCGAATATGGTATGGTCGATTTATCCGGCACGGTCATTTGAAGGTCAAACTTAAAACTCCCGGAACAGTGAATTAACTCAGCTGGAGTGCATTTTCGGGGAAACTCTTAAATACAAACGTTGAGGGATTTTTCTCTGACTATACCGGTACCATTGAATTATGTACTTGAAAATGGCCCTGAAGGTTATTCTAAGGTCAAGTTTATTTTTCAACTGGAAACCCCTAATTTTTTCATGGATTCGGGAAGAGCACAAAAATTTACGTCCGAATATGATATGGTCGACTTTTCCGGCACGGTCATTTGAAGGTCAAACTTAAAACTCCCGGAACAGTGAATTAACTCAGCTGGAGTGCATTTTCGGGGAAAATCTTAAATACAAACGTTGAGGGATTTTTCTCTGACTATAACGGTACCATTGAATTATGTACTTGAAAATGGCCCTGAAGGTTATTCTAAGGTCAAGTTTATTTTTCAACTGGAAACCCCTAATTTTTTCATGGATTCGGGAAGAGCACAAAAATTTACGTCCGAATATGATATGGTCGACTTTTCCGGCACGGTCATTTGAAGGTCAAACTTAAAACTCCCGGAACAGTGAATTAACTCAGCTGGAGTGCATTTTCGGGGAAAATCTTAAATACAAACGTTGAGGGATTTTTTTCTGACTATAACGCTACCATTGAATTTTGTACTTGAAAATGGCCCTGAAGGTTATTCTAAGGTCAAGTTTATTTTTCAACTGGAAACCCATAATTTTTTCATGGATTCGGGAAGAGCACACCAATTTACGTCCGAATATGATATGGTCGACTTTTCCTGCACGGTCATTTGAAGGTCAAACAGAAAGCTCCCAGAACTGCGAATTAACGCAGTGGGTGTCCATTTTCGGGGAAAATATTAAATACAAAATTTGAAGATTTTTCTCTGACTATTTAACGGTACCATTGAATTTGACCTTCAACATGACCTTAAAGGTTATTCCAAGGCCAAGTTTATTTTTTCAAATGGAAACCCCTTTTTTATGGATTCGAAAAGAGCACAGAATTTTATGTCCGAATATGGTATGGTCGATTTATCCGGCACGGTCATTTGAAGATCAAACTTAAAACTCCCGGAACAGTGAATTAACTCAGCTGGAGTGCATTTTCGGGCAAAATCTTAAATACAAACGTTGAGGGATTTTTCTCTGACTATAACGGAACCATTGAATTTTGTACTTGAAAATGGCTCTAAAGGTTATTCTAAGGTCAAGTTTATTTTTCAACTGGAAACCCCTAATTTTTTCATGGATTCGGGAAGAGCACACCAATTTACGTCCGAATATGATGTGATCGACTTTTCCTGCACGGTCATTTGAAGGTCAAACAGAAATCCCCCAGAACTGCGAATTAACGCAGTGGGTGTCCATTTTCAGGGAAAATATTAAATACAAAATTTGAAGATTTTTCTCTGACTATTTAACGGTACCATTGAATTTGAAAAATTCAACATGACCTTAAAGGTTATTCCAAGGCCAAGTTTATTTTTTCAAATGGAAACCCCTTTTTTATGGATTCGAAAAGAGCACAGATTTTTATGTCCGAATATGGTATGGTCGATTTATCCGGCACGGTCATTTGAAGGTCAAACTTAAAACTCCCGGAACAGTGAATTAACTCAGCTGGAGTGCATTTTCGGGGAAAATCTTAAATACGAACGTTGAGGGATTTTTCTCTGACTATAACGGAACCATTGAATTTTGTACTTGAAAATGGCTCTAAAGGTTATTCTAAGGTCAAGTTTATTTTTCAACTGGAAACCCCTTATTTTTTCATGGATTCGGGAAGAGCACACCAATTTACGTCCGAATATAATATGGTCGACTTTTCCTGCACGGTCATTTGAAGGTCAAACTTAAAACTCCCGGAACAGTGAATTAACTCAGCTGGAGTGCATTTTCGGGGAAAATCTTAAATACAAACGTTGAGGGATTTTTCTCTGACTATAACGGTACCATTGAATTATGTACTTGAAAATGGCCCTGAAGGTTATTCTAAGGTCAAGTTTATTTTTCAACTGGAAACCCCTAATTTTTTCATGGATTCGG
The DNA here is from genome assembly GCA_030407085.1 of Trichopria drosophilae. NCBI lineage: Eukaryota > Metazoa > Arthropoda > Insecta > Hymenoptera > Diapriidae > Trichopria > Trichopria drosophilae. The sequence goes on from CM059582.1 coordinate 82,257,853, forward strand.
GAAGAGCACAAAAATTTACGTCCGAATATGATATGGTCGACTTTTCCGGCACGGTCATTTGAAGGTCAAACTTAAAACTCCCGGAACAGTGAATTAACTCAGCTGGAGTGCATTTTCGGGGAAAATCTTAAATACAAACGTTGAGGGATTTTTCTCTGACTATAACGGTACCATTGAATTTTGTACTTGAAAATGGCTCTGAAGGTTATTCTAAGGTCAAGTTTATTTTTCAACTGGAAACCCCTAATTTTTTCATATATTCGGGAAGAGCACAAAAATTTACGTCCGAATACGATATGATCGACTTTTCCGGCACGGTCATTTGAAGGTCAATCTTAAAACTCCCGGAACAGTGAATTAACTCAGCTGGAGTGCATTTTCGGGGAAAATCTTAAACACAAACGTAGAGGGATTTTTCTCTGACTATAACGGCACCATTGAATTTTGTACTTGAAAATGGCCCTGAAGGTTATTCTAAGGTCAAGTTTATTTTTCAACTGGAAACCCATAATTTTTTCATGGATTCGGGAAGAGCACACCAATTTACGTCCGAATATGATATGGTCGACTTTTCCTGCACGGTCATTTGAAGGTCAAACAGAAAGCTCCCAGAACTGCGAATTAACGCAGTGGGTGTCCATTTTCGGGGAAAATATTAAATACAAAATTTGAAAGATGTTTCTCTGACTATTTAACGGTACCTTTGAATTTGAAAAATTCAACATGACCTTAAAGGTTATTCCAAGGCCAAGTTTATTTTTTCAAATGGAAACCCCTTTTTTTATGGATTCGAAAAGAGCACAGAATTTTATGTCCGAATATGGTATGGTCGATTTTTCCGGCACGGTCATTTGAAGGTCAAACTTAAAACTCCCGGAACAGTGAATTAACTCAGCTGGAGTGCATTTTCGGGGAAAATCTTAAATACAAACGTTGAGGGATTTTTCTCTGACTATAACGGTACCATTGAATTTTGTACTTGAAAATGGCCCTGAAGGTTATTCTAAGGTCAAGTTTATTTTTCAACTGGAAACCCCTAATTTTTTCATGGATTCGGGAAGAGCACAAAAATTTACGTCCGAATATGATATGGTCGACTTTTCCGGCACGGTCATTTGAAGGTCAAACTTAAAACTCCCGGAACAGTGAATTAACTCAGCTGGAGTGCATTTTCGGGGAAAATCTTAAATACAAACTTTGAGGGATTTTTCTCTGACTATAACGGTACCATTGAATTATGTACTTGAAAATGGCCCTGAAGGTTATTCTAAGGTCAAGTTTATTTTTCAACTGGAAACCCCTAATTTTTTCATGGATTCGGGAAGAGCACAAAAATTTACGTCCGAATACGATATGGTCGACTTTTCCGGCACGGTCATTTGAAGGTCAATCTTAAAACTCCCAGAACAGTGAATTAACTCAGCTGGAGTGCATTTTCGGGGAAAATCTTAAATACAAACGTAGTGGGATTTTTCTCTGACTATAACGGTACCATTGAATTTTGTGCTTGAAAATGGCCCTGAAGGTTATTCTAAGGTCAAGTTTATTTTTCAACTGGAAACCCATAATTTTTTCATGGATTCGGGAAGAGCACACCAATTTACGTCCGAATATGATATGGTCGACTTTTCCTGCACGGTCATTTGAAGGTCAAACAGAAAGCTCCCAGAACTGCGAATTAACGCAGTGGGTGTCCATTTTCGGGGAAAATATTAAATACAAAATTTGAAGATTTTTCTCTGACTATTTAACGGTACCATTGAATTTGAAAAATTCAACATGACCTTAAAGGTTATTCCAAGGCCAAGTTTATTTTTTCAAATGGAAACCCCTTTTTTATGGATTCGAAAAGAGCACAGAATTTTATGTCCGAATATGGTATGGTCGATTTATCCGGCACGGTCATTTGAAGGTCAAACTTAAAACTCCCGGAACAGTGAATTAACTCAGCTGGAGTGCATTTTCGGGGAAAATCTTAAATACAAACGTTGAGGGATTTTTCTCTGACTATAACGGTACCATTGAATTATGTACTTGAAAATGGCCCTGAAGGTTATTCTAAGGTCAAGTTTATTTTTCAACTGGAAACCCCTAATTTTTTCATGGATTCGGGAAGAGCACACCAATTTACGTCCGAATATGATATGGTCGACTTTTCCTGCACGGTCATTTGAAGGTCAAACAGAAAGCTCCCAGAACTGCGAATTAACGCAGTGGGTGTCCATTTTCGGGGAAAATATTAAATACAAAATTTGAAGATTTTTCTCTGACTATTTAACGGTACCATTGAATTTTTAACTTGAAAATGGCCCACAAGGTTATTCTAAGGTCAAGTTTATTTTTCAACTGGAAACCCCTAATTTTTTCATGGATTCGGGAAGAGCACAGATTTTTATGTCCGAATATGGTATGGTCGATTTTTCCGGCACGGTCATTTGAAGGTCAAACTTAAAACTCCCGGAACAGTGAATTAACTCAGCTGGAGTGCATTTTCGGGGAAAATCTTAAATACAAACGTTGAGGGATTTTTTCTGACTATAACGGAACCATTGAAGTTTGTACTTGAAAATGGCTCTAAAGGTTATTATAAGGTCAAGTTTATTTTTCAACTGAAAACCCCTAATTTTTTCATTAATTCGGGAAGAGCACAAAAATTTACGTCCGAATATGATATGGTCGACTTTTAAGGCACGGTCATTTGAAGGTCAAACTTAAAACTCCCGGAACAGTGATTTAACTCAGCTGGAGTGCATTTTCGGGGAAAATCTTAAATACAAACGTTGAGGGATTTTTCTCTGACTATAACGGTACCATTGAATTATGTACTTGAAAATGGCCCTGAAGGTTATTCTAAGGTCAAGTTTATTTTTCAACTGGAAACCCCTTATTTTTTCATGGATTCGGGAAGAGCACACCAATTTACGTCCGAATATGATATGGTCGACTTTTCCTGCACGGTCATTTGAAGGTCAAACAGAAAGCTCCCCGAACTGCGAATTAACGCAGTGGGTGTCCATTTTCGGGGAAAATATTGAATACAAAATTTGAAAGATGTTTCTCTGGCCATATACTGGTACCATTGAATTTGACCTTCAACATGAGTTTAAAGGTTATTCCAAGGTCAAGTTTATTTTTTCAAATGGAAACCTCTATTTTTTTATGGATTCGAAAAGAGCACAGATTTTTATGTCCGAATATGGTATGGTCGATTTATCCGGCACGGTCATTTGAAGGTCAAACTTAAAACTCCCGGAACAGTGAATTAACTCAGCTGGAGTGCATTTTCGGGGAAAATCTTAAATACAAACGTTGAGGGATTTTTCTCTGACTATAACGGAACCATTGAATATTGTACTTGAAAATGGCTCTAAAAGTTATTCTAAGGTCAAGTATATTTTTCAACTGGAAACCCCTAATTTTTTCATGGTTTCGGGAAGAGCACACCAATTTACGTCCGAATATGATATGGTCGACTTTTCCTGCACGGTCATTTGAAGGTCAAACAGAAAGTTCCCCGAACTGCGAATTAACGCAGTGGGTGTCCATTTTCGGGGAAAATATTAAATACAAAATTTGAAAGATTTTTCTCTGGCTATTTACAGGTACCATTGAATTTGACCTTCAACATGACCTTGAAGGTTATTCCAAGGGCAAGTTTATTTTTTCAAATGGAAACCCCTTTTTTTATGGATTCGAAAAGAGCACAGAATTTTATGTCCGAATATGGTATGGTCGACTTTTCCGGCACGGTCATTTGAAGGTCAAACTTAAAACTCCCGGAACAGTGAATTAACTCAGCTGGAGTGCATTTTCGGGGAAAATCTTAAATACAAACGTTGAGGGATTTTTCTCTGACTATAACGGAACCATTGAATTTTGTACTTGAAAATGGCTCTAAAGGATATTCTAAGGTCAAGTTTATTTTTCAACTGGAAACCGCTAATTTTTTCATGGATTCGGGAAGAGCACAAAAATTTACGTCCGAATATGATATGGTCGACTTTTCCGGCACGGTCATTTGAAGGTCAAACTTAAAACTCCCGGAACAGTGAATTAACTCAGCTGGAGTGCATTTTCGGGGAAAATCTTAAATACAAACGTTGAGGGATTTTTCTCTGACTATAACGGTACCATTAAATTTTGTACTTGAAAATGGCCCTGAAGGTTATTCTAAGGTCAAGTTTATTTTTCAACTGGAAACCCCTAATTTTTTCATGGATTCGGGAAGAGCACACCAATTTACGTCCGAATATAATATGGTCGACTTTTCCTGCACGGTCATTTGAAGGTCAAACTTAAAACTCCCGGAACAGTGAATTAACTCAGCTGGAGTGCATTTTCGGGGAAAATCTTAAATACAAACGTTGAGGGATTTTTCTCTGACTATAACGGTACCATTGAATTTTGTACTTGAAAATGGCCCATAAGGTTATTCTAAGGTTAAGTTTATTTTTTAACTGGAAACCCCTAATTTTTTCATTAATTCGGGAAGAGCACAAAAATTTACGTCCGGATATGATATGGTCGACTTTTCCGGCACGGTCATTTGAAGGTCAAACTTAAAACTCCCGGAACAGTGAATTAACTCAGCTGGAGTGCATTTTCGGGGAAAATCTTAAATACAAACGTTGAGGGATTTTTCTCTGACTATAACGGAACCATTGAATTTTGTACTTGAAAATGGCTCTAAAGGTTATTCTAAGGTCAAGTTTATTTTTCAACTGGAAACCCCTAATTTTTTCATGGATTCGGGAAGAGCACACCAATTTACGTCCGAATATAATATGGTCGACTTTTCCTGCACGGTCATTTGAAGGTCAAACAGAAAGCTCCCCGAACTGCGAATTAACGCAGTGGGTGTCCATTTTCGGGGAAAATATTGAATACAAAATTTGAAAGATGTTTCTCTGGCCATTTACCGGTACCATTGAATTTGACCTTCAACATGACCTTAAAGGTTATTCCAAGGCCAAGTTTATTTTTTCAAATGGAAACCCTTTTTTTATGGATTCGAAAAGAGCACAGATTTTTATGTCCGAATATGGTATGGTCGATTTATCCGGCACGGTCATTTGAAGGTCAAACTTAAAACTCCCGGAACAGTGAATTAACTCAGCTGGAGTGCATTTTCGGGGAAAATCTTAAATACAAACGTTGAGGGATTTTTCTCTGACTATAACGGTACCATTGAATTTTGTACTTGAAAATGGCCCTGAAGGTTATTCTAAGGTCAAGTTTATTTTTCAACTGGAAACCCCTAATTTTTTCATGGATTCGGGAAGAGCACAAAAATTTACGTCCGAATACGATATGGTCGACTTTTCCGGCACGGTCATTTGAAGGTCAAACTTAAAACTCCCGGAACAGTGAATTAACTCAGCTGGAGTGCATTTTCGGGGAAAATCTTAAATACAAACGTTGAGGGATTTTTCTCTGACTATAACGGTACCATTGAATTTTTAACTTGAAAATGGCCCACAAGGTTATTCTAAGGTCAAGTTTATTTTTCAACTGAAAACCCCTAATTTTTTCATGGATTCGGGAAGAGCACAAATATTTACGTCCGGATACGATATGGGCGACGTTTCCGGCACGGTCATTTGAAGGTCAAACAGAAAGCTAGCGGAACTGCGAATTAACGCAGCAGGTGTGCATTTTCGGGGACAATATTAAATACAAAATTTGAAGATTTTTCTCTGACTATTTAACGGTACCATTGAATTTGAAAAATTCAACATGACCTTAAAGGTTATTCCAAGGCCAAGTTTATTTTTTCAAATGGAAACCCCTATTTTTTTATGGATTCGAAAAGAGCACAGATTTTTATGTCCGAATATGGTATGGTCGATTTATCCGGCACGGTCATTTGAAGGTCAAACTTAAAACTCCCGGAACAGTGAATTAACTCAGCTGGAGTGCATTTTCGGGGAAAATCTTAAATACAAACGTTGAGGGATTTTTCTCTGACTATAACGGAACCATTGAATTTTGTACTTGAAAATGGCTCTAAAGGTTATTCTAAGGTCAAGTTTATTTTTCAACTGGAAACCCCTAATTTTTTCATGGATTCGGGAAGAGCACAAAAATTTACGTCCGAATACGATATGGTCGACTTTTCCTGCACGGTCATTTGAAGGTCAAACAGAAAGCTCCCCGAACTGCGAATTAACGCAGTGGGTGTCCATTTTCGGGGAAAATATTAAATACAAAATTTGAAAGATTTTTCTCTGGCTATTTAACGGTACCATTGAATTTGACCTTCAACATGACCTTAAAGGTTATTCCAAGGCCAAGTTTATTTTTTCAAATGGAAACCCCTATTTTTTTATGGATTCGAAAAGAGCACAGATTTTTATGTCCGAATATGGTATGGTCGATTTATCCGGCACGGTCATTTGAAGGTCAAACTTAAAACTCCCGGAACAGTGAATTAACTCAGCTGGAGTGCATTTTCGGGGAAAATCTTAAATACGAACGTTGAGGGATTTTTCTCTGACTATAACGGAACCATTGAATTTTGTACTTGAAAATGGCTCTAAAGGTTATTCTAAGGTCAAGTTTATTTTTCATCTGGAAACCCCTAATTTTTTCATGGATTCGGGAAGAGCACACCAATTTACGTCCGAATACGATATGGTCGACTTTTCGTGCACGGTCATTTGAAGGTCAAACAGAAAGCTTCCAGAACTGCGAATTAACGCAGTGGGTGTCCATTTTCGGGGAAAATATTAAATACAAAATTTGAAAGATTTTTCTCTGGCTATTTACCGGTACTATTGAATTTGACCTTCAACATGACCTTGAAGGTTATTCCAAGGGCAAGTTTATTTTTTCAAATGGAAACCCCTTTTATTATGGATTCGAAAAGAGCACAGAATTTTATGTCCGAATATGGTATGGTCGATTTTTCCGGTACGGTTATTTGAAGGTCAAACAGAAAGCTCCCAGAACTTCGAATTAACGCAGTGGGTGTCCATTTTCGGGGAAAATATTAAATACAAAATTTGAAAGATTTTTCTCCGGCTATTTACCGGTACCATTGAATTTGACCTTCAACATGACCTTGAAGGTTATTACAAGGCCAAGTTTATTTTTTCAAATGGAAACCCCTATTTTTTTATGGATTCGAAAAGAGCACAGATTTTTATGTCCGAATATGGTATGGTCGATTTATCCGGCACGGTCATTTGAAGGTCAAACTTAAAACTCCCGGAACAGTGAATTAACTCAGCTGGAGTGCATTTTCGGGGAAAATCTTAAATACGAACGTTGAGGGATTTTTCTCTGACTATAACGGAACCATTGAATTTTGTACTTGAAAATGGCTCTAAAGGTTATTCTAAGGTCAAGTTTATTTTTTAACTGGAAACCCCTAATTTTTTCATGGATTCGGGAAGCGCACAAAAATTTACGTCCGAATACGATATGGTCGACTTTTCCGGCACGGTCATTTGAAGGTCAAACAGAAAGCTCCCGAACTGCGAATTAACGCAGTGGGTGTCCATTTTCGGGGAAAATATTGAATACAAAATTTGAAAGATGTTTCTCTGGCCATTTACCGGTACCATTGAATTTGACCTTCAACATGACCTTAAAGGTTATTCCAAGGCCAAGTTTATTTTTTCAAATGGAAACCCCTATTTTTTTATGGATTCGCAAAGAGCACAGATTTTTATGTCCGAATATGGTATGGTCGACTTTTCCGGCATGGTCATTTGAAGGTCAAACTTAAAACTCCCGGAACAGTGAATTCACTCAGCTGGAGTGCATTTTCGGGGAAAATCTTAAATACAAACGTTGAGGGATTTTTCTCTGACTATAACGGTACCATTAAATTTTGTACTTGAAAATGGCCCTGAAGGTTATTCTAAGGTCAAGTTTATTTTTCAACTGGAAACCCCTAATTTTTTCATGGATTCGGGAAGAGCACAAAAATTTACGTCCGAATACGATATGGTCGACTTTTCCGGCACGGTCATTTGAAGGTCAAACTTAAAACTCCCGGAACAGTGAATTAACTCAGCTGGAGTGCATTTTCGGGGAAAATCTTAAATACAAACGTTGAGGGATTTTTCTCTGACTATAACGGTACCATTAAATTTTGTACTTGAAAATGGCCCTGAAGGTTATTCTAAGGTCAAGTTTATTTTTCAACTGGAAACCCCTAATTTTTTCATGGATTCGGGAAGAGCACACCAATTTACGTCCGAATACAATATGGTCGACTTTTCGTGCACGGTCATTTGAAGGTCAAACAGAAAGCTCCCAGAACTGCGAATTAACGCAGTGGGTGTCCATTTTCGGGGAAAATATTAAATACAAAATTTGAAAGATGTTTCTCTGGCCATTTACCGGTACCATTGAATTTGACCTTCAACATGACCTTAAAGGTTATTCCAAGGCCAAGTTTATTTTTTCAAATGGAAACCCCTATTTTTTTATGGATTCGAAAAGTGCACAGATTTTTATGTCCGAATATGGTATGGTCGATTTATCCGGCACGGTCATTTGAAGGTCAAACTTAAAACTCCCGGAACAGTGAATTAACTCAGCTGGAGTGCATTTTCGGGGAAAATCTTAAATACGAACGTTGAGGGATTTTTCTCTGACTATAACGGAACCATTGAATTTTGTACTTGAAAATGGCTCTAAAGGTTATTCTAAGGTCAAGTTTATTTTTTAACTGGAAACTCCTAATTTTTTCATGGATTCGGGAAGAGCACAAAAATTTACGTCCGAATACGATATGGTCGACTTTTCCGGCACGGTCATTTGAAGGTCAAACATAAAACTCCCGGAACAGTAAATTAATTCAGCTGGAGTGCATTTTCGGGGAAAATCTTAAATACAAACGTTGAGGGATTTTTCTCTGACTATAACGGTACCATTGAATTTTTTTACTTGAAAATGGCCCATAAGTTTATTCTAAGGTTAAGTTTATTTTTTAACTGGAAACCCCTAATTTTTTCATTAATTCGGGAAGAGCACAAAAATTTACGTCCGGATATGATATGGTCGACTTTTCCGGCACGGTCATTTGAAGGTCAAACTTAAAACTCCCGGAACAGTGAATTAACTCAGCTGGAGTGCATTTTCGGGGAAAATCTTAAATACGAACGTTGAGGGATTTTTCTCTGACTATAACGGAACCATTGAATTTTGTACTTGAAAATGGCTCTAAAGGTTATTCTAAGGTCAAGTTTATTTTTCAACTGGAAACCCCTTATTTTTTCATGGATTCGGGAAGAGCACACCAATTTACGTCCGAATATAATATGGTCGACTTTTCGTGCACGGTCATTTGAAGGTCAAACAGAAAGCTAGCGGAACTGCGAATTAACGCAGCAGGTGTGCATTTTCGGGGACAATATTAAATACAAAATTTGAAGATTTTTCTCTGACTATTTAACGGTACCATTGAATTTGAAAAATTCAACATGACCTTAAAGGTTATTCCAAGGCCAAGTTTATTTTTTCAAATGGAAACCCCTATTTTTTTATGGATTCGAAAAGAGCACAGATTTTTATGTCCGAATATGGTATGGTCGATTTATCCGGCACGGTCATTTGAAGGTCAAACTTAAAACTCCCGGAACAGTGAATTAACTCAGCTGGAGTGCATTTTCGGGGAAAATCTTAAATACAAACGTTGAGGGATTTTTCTCTGACTATAACGGAACCATTGAATTTTGTACTTGAAAATGGCTCTAAAGGTTATTCTAAGGTCAAGTTTATTTTTCAACTGGAAACCCCTAATTTTTTCATGGATTCGGGAAGAGCACAAAAATTTACGTCCGAATACGATATGGTCGACTTTTCCGGCACGGTCATTTGAAGGTCAAACAGAAAGCTCCCAGAACTGCGAATTAACGCAGCGGGTGTCCATTTTCGGGGAAAATATTAAATACAAAATTTGAAAGATTTTTCTCTGGCTATTTAACGGTACCATTGAATTTGACCTTGAAGGTTATTTCAAGGGCAAGTTTATTTTTTCAAATGGAAACCCCTTTTTTTATGGATTCGAAAAGAGCACAGAATTTTATGTCCGAATATGGTATTGTCGATTTATCCGGCACGATCATTTGAAGGTCAAACTTAAAACTCCCGGAACTGTGATTTAACTCAGCTGGAGTGCATTTTCGGGGAAAATCTTAAATACGAACGTTGAGGGATTTTTCTCTGACTATAACGGAACCATTGAATTTTGTACTTGAAAATGGCTCTAAAGGTTATTCTAAGGTCAAGTTTATTTTTCAACTGGAAACCCCTAATTTTTTCATGGATTCGGGAAGAGCACAAAAATTTACGTCCGAATATGATATGGTCGACTTTTAAGGCACGGTCATTTGAAGGTCAAACAGAAAGCTCCCCGAACTGCGAATTAACGCAGTGGGTGTCCATTTTCGGGGAAAATATTAAATACAAAATTTGAAAGATTTTTCTCTGGCTATTTACAGGTACCATTGAATTTGACCTTCAACATGACCTTGAAGGTTATTCCAAGGGCAAGTTTATTTTTTCAAATGGAAACCCCTTTTTTTATGGATTCGAAAAGAGCACAGAATTTTATGTCCGAATATGGTATGGTCGATTTTTCCGGTACGATTATTTGAAGGTCAAACAGAAAGCTCGCGGAACTGCGAATTAACGCAGCAGGTGTGCATTTTCGGGGAAAATATTAAATACAAAATTTGAAAGATGTTTCTCTGGCCATATACCGGTACCATTGAATTTGACCTTCAACATGACTTTAAAGGTTATTCCAAGGCCAAGTTTATTTTTTCAAATGGAAACCTCTATTTTCTTATGGATTCGAAAAGAGCACAGATTTTTATGTCCGAATATGGTATGGTCGATTTATCCGGCACGGTCATTTGAAGGTCAAACTTAAAACTCCCCGAACAGTGAATTAACTCAGCTGGAGTGCATTTTCGGGGAAAATCTTAAATACAAAATTTGATAGATTTTTCTCTGGCTATTTAACGGTACAATTGAATTTGACCTTCAACATGACCTTGAAGGTTATTCCAAGGGCAAGTTTATTTTTTCAAATGGAAACCCCTTTTATTATGGATTCGAAAAGAGCACAGAATTTTATGTCCGAATATGGTATGGTCGATTTATCCGGCACGGTCATTTGAAGGTCAAACTTAAAACTCCCGGAACAGTGAATTAACTCAGCTGGAGTGCATTTTCGGGGAAAATCTTAAATACGAACGTTGAGGGATTTTTCTCTGACTATAACGGAACCATTGAATTTTGTACTTGAAAATGGCTCTAAAGGTTATTCTAAGGTCAAGTTTATTTTTCAACTGGAAACCCCTTATTTTTTCATGGATTCGGGAAGAGCACACCAATTTACGTCCGAATATAATATGGTCGACTTTTCCTGCACGGTCATTTGAAGGTCAAACAGAAAGCTCCCGAACTGCGAATTAACGCAGTGGGTGTCCATTTTCGGGGAAAATATTGAATACAAAATTTGAAAGATGTTTCTCTGGCCATTTACCGGTACCATTGAATTTGACCTTCAACATGACCTTAAAGGTTATTCCAAGGCCAAGTTTATTTTTTCAAATGGAAACCCCTTTTTTTTATGGATTCGAAAAGAGCACAGATTTTTATGTCCGAATATGGTATGGTCGATTTATCCGGCACGGTCATTTGAAGGTCAAACTTAAAACTCCCGGAACAGTGAATTAACTCAGCTGGAGTGCATTTTCGGGGAAAATCTTAAATACGAACGTTGAGGGATTTTTCTCTGACTATAACGGAACCATTGAATTTTGTACTTGAAAATGGCTCTAAAGGTTATTCTAAGGTCAAGTTTATTTTTCAACTGGAAACCCCTAATTTTTTCATGGATTCGGGAAGAGCACAAAAATTTACGTCCGAATATGATATGGTCGACTTTTCCGGCACGGTCATTTGAAGGTCAAACTTAAAACTCCCGGAACAGTGAATTAACTCAGCTGGAGTGCATTTTCGGGGAAAATCTTAAATACAAACGTTGAGGGATTTTTCTCTGACTATAACGGTACCATTGAATTTTGTACTTGAAAATGGCCCTGAAGGTTATTCTAAGGTCAAGTTTATTTTTCAACTGGAAACCCCTATTTTTTTATGTATTCGAAAAGAGCACAGATTTTTATGTCCGAATATGGTATGGTCGATTTATCCGGCACGGTCATTTGAAGGTCAAACTTAAAACTCCCGGAACAGTGAATTAACTCAGCTGGAGTGCATTTTCGGGGAAAATCTTAAATACAAACGTTGAGGGATTTTTCTCTGACTATAACGGAACCATTGAATTTTGTACTTGAAAATGGCTCTAAAGGTTATTCCAAGGTCAATTTTATTTTTCAACTGAAAACCCCTAATTTTTTCATTAATTCGGGAAGAGCACAAAAATTTACGTCCGGATATGATATGGTCGACTTTTCCGGCACGGTCATTTGAAGGTCAAACTTAAAACTCCCGGAACAGTGAATTAACTCAGCTGGAGTGCATGTACGGGGAAAATCTTAAATACAAACGTTGAGGGATTTTTCTCTGACTATAACGGATCCATTGAATATTGTACTTGAAAATGGCTCTAAAGGTTATTCTAAGGTCAAGTTTATTTTTCATCTGGAAACCCCTAATTTTTTCATGGATTCGGGAAGAGCACACCAATTTACGTCCGAATACGATATGGTCGACTTTTCGTGCACGGTCATTTGAAGGTCAAACAGAAAGCTTCCAGAACTGCGAATTAACGCAGTGGGTGTCCATTTTCGGGGAAAATATTAAATACAAAATTTGAAAGATTTTTCTCTGGCTATTTACCGGTACTATTGAATTTGACCTTCAACATGACCTTGAAGGTTATTCCAAGGGCAAGTTTATTTTTTCAAATGGAAACCCCTTTTATTATGGATTCGAAAAGAGCACAGAATTTTATGTTCGAATATGGTATGGTCGACATTTCCGGCACGGTCATTTGAAGGTCAAACAGAAAGCTCCCCGAACTGCGAATTAACGCAGTGGGTGTCCATTTTCGGGGAAAATATTGAATACAAAATTTGAAAGATGTTTCTCTGGCCATTTACCGGTACCATTGAATTTGACCTTCAACATGACCTTAAAGGTTATTCCAAGGCCAAGTTTATTTTTTCAAATGGAAACCCCTATTTTTTTATGGATTCGAAAAGAGCACAGATTTTTATGTCCGAATATGGTATGGTCAATTTATCCGGCACGGTCATTTGAAGGTCAAACTTAAAACTCCCGGAACAGTGAATTAACTCAGCTGGAGTGCATTTTCGGGGAAAATCTTAAATACGAACGTTGAGGGATTTTTCTCTGACTATAACGGAACCATTGAATTTTGTACTTGAAAATGGCTCTAAAGGTTATTCTAAGGTCAAGTTTATTTTTTAACTGGAAACCCCTAATTTTTTCATGGATTCGGGAAGCGCACAAAAATTTACGTCCGAATACGATATGGTCGACTTTTCCGGCACGGTCATTTGAAGGTCAAACATAAAACTCCCGGAACAGTGAATTAACTCAGCTGGAGTGCATTTTCGGGGAAAATCTTAAATACAAACGTTGAGGGATTTTTCTCTGACTATAACGGTACCATTGAATTTTGTACTTGAAAATGGCTCTAAAGGATATTCTAAGGTCAAGTTTATTTTTCAACTGGAAACCCCTAATTTTTTCATGGATTCGGGAAGAGCACAAAAATTTACGTCCGAATACGATATGGTCGACTTTTCCGGCACGGTCATTTGAAGGTCAAACTTAAAACTCCCGGAACAGTGAATTAACTCAGCTGGAGTGCATTTTCGGGGAAAATCTTAAATACAAACGTTGAGGGATTTTTCTCTGACTATAACGGTACCATTGAATTTTGTACTTGAAAATGGCCCTGAAGGTTATTCTAAGGTCAAGTTTATTTTTCAACTGGAAACCCCTAATTTTTTCATGGATTCGGGAAGAGCACACCAATTTACGTCCGAATACGATATGGTCGACTTTTCGTGCACGGTCATTTGAAGGTCAAACAGAAAGCTTCCAGAACTGCGAATTAACGCAGCAGGTGTGCATTTTCGGGGACAATATTAAATACAAAATTTGAAGATTTTTCTCTGGCCATTTACCGGTACCATTGAATTTGACCTTCAACATGACCTTAAAGGTTATTCCAAGGCCAAGTTTATTTTTTCAAATGGAAACCCCTATTTTTTTATGGATTCGCAAAGAGCACAGATTTTTATGTCCGAATATGGTATGGTCGACTTTTCCGGCATGGTCATTTGAAGGTCAAACTTAAAACTCCCGGAACAGTGAATTAACTCAGCTGGAGTGCATTTTCGGGGAAAATCTTAAATACGAACGTTGAGGGATTTTTCTCTGACTATAACGGAACCATTGCATTTTGTACTTGAAAATGGCTCTAAAGGTTATTCTAAGGTCAAGTTTATTTTTCAACTGGAAACCCCTAATTTTTTCATGGATTCGGGAAGAGCACACCAATTTACGTCCGAATACAATATGGTCGACTTTTCGTGCACGGTCATTTGAAGGTCAAACAGAAAGCTCCCAGAACTTCGAATTAACGCAGTGGGTGTCCATTTTCGGGGAAAATATTAAATACAAAATTTGAAAGATTTTTCTCTGGCTATTTACCGGTACCATTGAATTTGACCTTCAACATGACCTTGAAGGTTATTCCAAGGGCAAGTTTATTTTTTCAAATGGAAACCCCTTTTTTATGGATTCGAAAAGAGCACAGAATTTTATGTCCGAATATGGTATGGTCGACTTTTCCGGCACGGTCATTTGAAGGTCAAACAGAAAGCTCCCCGAACTGCGAATTAACGCAGTGGGTGTCCATTTTCGGGGAAAATATTGAATACAAAATTTGAAAGATGTTTCTCTGGCCATTTACCGGTACCATTGAATTTGACCTTCAACATGACCTTAAAGGTTATTCCAAGGCCAAGTTTATTTTTTCAAATGGAAACCCCTATTTTTTTATGGATTCGAAAAGAGCACAGATTTTTATGTCCGAATATGGTATGGTCGATTTATCCGGCACGGTCATTTGAAGGTCAAACTTAAAACTCCCGGAACAGTGAATTAACTCAGCTGGAGTGCATTTTCGGGGAAAATCTTAAATACAAACGTTGAGGGATTTTTCTCTGACTATAACGGAACCATTGAATTTTGTACTTGAAAATGGCTCTAAAGGTTATTCTAAGGTCAAGTTTATTTTTCAACTGGAAACCGCTAATTTTTTCATGGATTCGGGAAGAGCACAAAAATTTACGTCCGAATACGATATGGTCGACTTTTAAGGCACGGTCATTTGAAGGTCAAACTTAAAACTCCCGGAACAGTGAATTAACTCAGCTGGAGTGCATTTTCGGGGAAAATCTTAAATACAAACGTTGAGGGATTTTTTCTGACTATAACGGTACCATTGAATTTTGTACTTGAAAATGGCTCTAAAGGTTATTCTAAGGTCAAGTTTATTTTTCAACTGAAAACCCCTAATTTTTTCATTAATTCGGGAAGAGCACAAAAATTTACGTCCGAATATGATATGGTCGACTTTTCCGGCACGGTCATTTGAAGGTCAAACTTAAAACTCCCGGAACAGTGAATTAACTCAGCTGGAGTGCATTTTCGGGGAAAATCTTAAATACAAACGTTGAGGGATTTTTCTCTGACTATAACGGTACCATTAAATTTTGTACTTGAAAATGGCCCTGAAGGTTATTCTAAGGTCAAGTTTATTTTTCAACTGGAAACCCCTAATTTTTTCATGGATTCGGGAAGAGCACACCAATTTACGTCCGAATACAATATGGTCGACTTTTCGTGCACGGTCATTTGAAGGTCAAACAGAAAGCTCCCCGAACTGCGAATTAACGCAGTGGGTGTCCATTTTCGGGGAAAATATTGAATACAAAATTTGAAAGATGTTTCTCTGGCCATTTACCCTTACCATTGAATTTGACCTTCAACATGACCTTAAAGGTTATTCCAAGGCCAAGTTTATTTTTTCAAATGGAAACCCCTATTTTTTTATGGATTCGAAAAGAGCACAGATTTTTATGTCCGAATATGGTATGGTCGATTTATCCGGCACGGTCATTTGAAGGTCAAACTTAAAACTCCCGGAACAGTGAATTAACTCAGCTGGAGTGCATTTTCGGGGAAAATCTTAAATACAAACGTTGAGGGATTTTTCTCTGACTATAACGGTACCATTGAATTTTGTACTTGAAAATGGCTCTAAAGGTTATTCTAAGGTCAAGTTTATTTTTCAACTGGAAACCCCTAATTTTTTCATGGATTCGGGAAGAGCACAAAAATTTACGTCCGAATATGATATGGTCGACTTTTCCGGCACGGTCATTTGAAGGTCAAACTTAAAACTCCCGGAACAGTGAATTAACTCAGCTGGAGTGCATTTTCGGGGAAAATCTTAAATACAAACGTTGAGGGATTTTTCTCTGACTATAACGGTACCATTGAATTATGTACTTGAAAATGGCCCTGAAGGTTATTCTAAGGTCAAGTTTATTTTTCAACTGGAAACCCCTAATTTTTTCATGGATTCGGGAAGAGCACACCAATTTACGTCCGAATACGATATGGTCGACTTTTCGTGCACGGTCATTTGAAGGTCAAACAGAAAGCTCCCCGAACTGCGAATTAACGCAGTGGGTGTCCATTTTCGGGGAAAATATTGAATACAAAATTTGAAAGATGTTTCTCTGGCCATTTACCGGTACCATTGAATTTGACCTTCAACATGACCTTAAAGGTTATTCCAAGGCCAAGTTTATTTTTTCAAATGGAAACCCCTTTTTTTTATGGATTCGAAAAGAGCACAGATTTTTATGTCCGAATATGGTATGGTCGATTTATCCGGCACGGTCATTTGAAGGTCAAACTTAAAACTCCCGGAACAGTGAATTAACTCAGCTGGAGTGCATTTTCGGGGAAAATCTTAAATACGAACGTTGAGGGATTTTTCTCTGACTATAACGGAACCATTGAATTTTGTACTTGAAAATGGCTCTAAAGGTTATTCTAAGGTCAAGTTTATTTTTCAACTGGAAACCCCTAATTTTTTCATGGATTCGGGAAGAGCACAAAAATTTACGTCCGAATATGATATGGTCGACTTTTCCGGCACGGTCATTTGAAGGTCAAACTTAAAACTCCCGGAACAGTGAATTAACTCAGCTGGAGTGCATTTTCGGGGAAAATCTTAAATACAAACGTTGAGGGATTTTTCTCTGACTATAACGGTACCATTTAATTTTGTACTTGAAAATGGCTCTAAAGGTTATTCTAAGGTCAAGTTTATTTTTCAACTGGAAACCCCTTATTTTTTCATGGATTCGGGAAGAGCACACCAATTTACGTCCGAATATAATATGGTCGACTTTTCGTGCACGGTCATTTGAAGGTCAAACAGAAAGCTAGCGGAACTGCGAATTAACGCAGCAGGTGTGCATTTTCGGGGACAATATTAAATACAAAATTTGAAGATTTTTCTCTGACTATTTAACGGTACCATTGAATTTGAAAAATTCAACATGACCTTATAGGTTATTACAAGGCCAAGTTTATTTTTTCAAATGGAAACCCCTATTTTTTTATGGATTCGCAAAGAGCACAGATTTTTATGTCCGAATATGGTATGGTCGATTTATCCGGCACGGTCATTTGAAGGTCAAACTTAAAACTCCCGGAACAGTGAATTAACTCAGCTGGAGTGCATGTACGGGGAAAATCTTAAATACAAACGTTGAGGGATTTTTCTCTGACTATAACGGATCCATTGAATATTGTACTTGAAAATGGCTCTAAAGGTTATTCTAAGGTCAAGTTTATTTTTCAACTGGAAACCCCTTATTTTTTCATGGATTCGGGAAGAGCACAAAAATTTACGTCCGAATATGATATGGTCGACTTTTCCGGCACGGTCATTTGAAGGTCAAACTTAAAACTCCCGGAACAGTGAATTAACTCAGCTGGAGTGCATTTTCGGGGAAAATCTTAAATACAAACGTTGAGGGATTTTTCTCTGACTATAACGGAACCATTGAATTTTGTACTTGAAAATGGCTCTAAAGGTTATTCTAAGGTCAAGTTTATTTTTCAACTGGAAACCCCTAATTTTGTCATGGATTAGGGAAGAGCACAAAAATTTACGTCCGAATACGATATGGTCGACTTTTCTGGCAAGGTCATTTGAAGGTCAAACAGAAAGCTCGCGGAACTGCGAATTAACGCAGCAGGTGTGCATTTTCGGGGAAAATATTAAATACAAAATTTGAAGATTTTTCTCTGTCTATTTAACGGTACCATTGAATTCGAAAAATTCAACATGACCTTAAACGTTATTCCAAGGCCAAGTTTATTTTTTCAAATGGAACACCCTATTTTTTATGGATTCGAAGAGAGCACAGATTTTTATGTCCGAATATGGTATGGTCGATTTATCCGGCACGGTCATTTGAAGGTCAAACTTAAAACCCCCGGAACAGTGAATTAACTCAGCTGGAGTGCATTTTCGGGGAAAATCTTAAATACAAACGTTGAGGGATTTTTCTCTGACTATGACGGAACCATTGAATTTTGTACTTGAAAATGGCTCTAAAGGTTATTCTAAGGTCAAGTTTATTTTTCAACTGGAAACCCCTAATTTTTTCATGGATTCGGGAAGAGCACAAAAATTTACGTCCGAATACGATATGGTCGACTTTTCCGGCACGGTCATTTGAAGGTCAAACTTAAAACTCCCGGAACAGTGAATTAACTCAGCTGGAGTGCATTTTCGGGGAAAATCTTAAATACAAACGTTGAGGGATTTTTCTCTGACTATAACGGTACCATTGAATTTTTAACTTGAAAATGGCCCACAAGGTTATTCTAAGGTCAAGTTTATTTTTCAACTGGAAACCCCTAATTTTTTCATGGATTCGGGAAGAGCACAAATATTTACGTCCGAATATGATATGGTCGACTTTTCCGGCACGGTCATTTGAAGGTCAAACTTAAAACTCCCGGAACAGTGAATTAACTCAGCTGGAGTGCATTTTCGGGGAAAATCTTAAATACAAACGTTGAGGGATTTTTCTCTGACTATAACGGAACCATTGAATTTTGTACTTGAAAATGGCTCTAAAGGTTATTCTAAGGTCAAGTTTATTTTTCAACTGGAAACCCCTAATTTTTTCATGGATTCGGGAAGAGCACAAAAATTTACGTCCGAATATGATATGGTCGACTTTTCCGGCACGGTCATTTGAAGGTCAAACTTAAAACTCCCGGAACAGTGAATTAACTCAGCTGGAGTGCATTTTCGGGGAAAATCTTAAATACAAACGTTGAGGGATTTTTCTCTGACTATAACGGAACCATTGAATTTTGTACTTGAAAATGGCTCTAAAGGTTATTCTAAGGTCAAGTTTATTTTTCAACTGGAAACCCCTAATTTTTTCATGGATTCGGGAAGAGCACAAAAATTTACGTCCGAATATGATATGGTCGACTTTTCCGGCACGGTCATTTGAAGGTCAAACAGAAAGCTCCCAGAACTGCGAATTAACGCAGTGGGTGTCCATTTTCGGGGAAAATATTAAATACAAAATTTGAAAGATTTTTCTCTGGCTATTTACCGGTACCATTGAATTTGAC
The DNA here is from genome assembly GCA_030407085.1 of Trichopria drosophilae. NCBI lineage: Eukaryota > Metazoa > Arthropoda > Insecta > Hymenoptera > Diapriidae > Trichopria > Trichopria drosophilae. The sequence goes on from CM059582.1 coordinate 82,277,566, forward strand.
CTTCAACATGACCTTGAAGGTTATTCCAAGGCCAAGTTTATTTTTTCAAATGGAAACCCCAATTTTTTATGGATTCAAAAAGAGCACAGATTTTTATGTACGAATATGGTATGGTCGATTTATCCGGCACGGTCATTTGAAGGTCAAACTTAAAACTCCCGGAACAGTGAATTAACTCAGCTGGAGTGCATTTTCGGGGAAAATCTTAAATACGAACGTTGAGGGATTTTTCTCTGACTATAACGGAACCATTTAATTTTGTACTTGAAAATGGCTCTAAAGGTTATTCTAAGGTCAAGTTTATTTTTCAACTGAAAACCCCTAATTTTTTCATTAATTCGGGAAGAGCACAAATATTTACGTCCGAATATGATATGGTCGACTTTTCCGGCACGGTCATTTGAAGGCCAAAATTAAAACTCCCGGAACAGTGAATTAACTCAGCTGGAGTGCATTTTCGGGGAAAATCTTAAATACAAACGTTGAGGGATTTTTCTCTGACTATAACGGTACCATTGAATTTTGTACTTGAAAATGGCTCTAAAGGTTATTCTAAGGTCAAGTTTATTTTTCAACTGGAAACCCCTTATTTTTTCATGGATTCGGGAAGAGCACACCAATTTACGTCCGAATATAATATGGTCGACTTTTCGTGCACGGTCATTTGAAGGTCAAACAGAAAGCTAGCGGAACTGCGAATTAACGCAGCAGGTGTGCATTTTCGGGGACAATATTAAATACAAAATTTGAAGATTTTTCTCTGACTATTTAACGGTACCATTGAATTTGACCTTCAACATGACCTTAAAGTTTATTCCAAGGCCAAGTTTATTTTTTCAAATGGAAACCCCTTTTTTTTATGGATTCGAAAAGAGCACAGATTTTTATGTCCGAATATGGTATGGTCGATTTATCCGGCACGGTCATTTGAAGGTCAAACTTAAAACTCCCGGAACAGTGAATTAACTCAGCTGGAGTGCATTTTCGGGGAAAATCTTAAATACGAACGTTGAGGGATTTTTCTCTGACTATAACGGAACCATTGAATTTTGTACTTGAAAATGGCTCTAAAGGTTATTCTAAGGTCAAGTTTATTTTTCAACTGGAAACCCCTTATTTTTTCATGGATTCGGGAAGAGCACACCAATTTACGTCCGAATATAATATGGTCGACTTTTCCTGCACGGTCATTTGAAGGTCAAACTTAAAACTCCCGGAACAGTGAATTAACTCAGCTGGAGTGCATTTTCGGGGAAAATATTGAATACAAAATTTGAAAGATGTTTCTCTGGCCATTTACCGGTACCATTGAATTTGACCTTCAACATGACCTTAAAGGTTATTCCAAGGCCAAGTTTATTTTTTCAAATGGAAACCCCTTTTTTTTATGGATTCGAAAAGAGCACAGATTTTTATGTCCGAATATGGTATGGTCGATTTATCCGGCACGGTCATTTGAAGGTCAAACTTAAAACTCCCGGAACAGTGAATTAACTCAGCTGGAGTGCATTTTCGGGGAAAATCTTAAATACGAACGTTGAGGGATTTTTCTCTGACTATAACGGAACCATTGCATTTTGTACTTGAAAATGGCTCTAAAGGTTATTCTAAGGTCAAGTTTATTTTTCAACTGGAAACCCCTAATTTTTTCATGGATTCGGGAAGAGCACACCAATTTACGTCCGAATACAATATGGTCGACTTTTCGTGCACGGTCATTTGAAGGTCAAACAGAAAGCTAGCGGAACTGCGAATTAACGCAGCGGGTGTCCATTTTCGGGGAAAATATTAAATACAAAATTTGAAAGATTTTTCTCTGGCTATTTAACGGTACCATTGAATTTGACCTTCAACATGACCTTGAAGGTTATTCCAAGGGCAAGTTTATTTTTTCAAATGGAAACCCCTTTTTTTATGGATTCGAAAAGAGCACAGAATTTTATGTCCGAATATGGTATTGTCGATTTATCCGGCACGATCATTTGAAGGTCAAACTTAAAACTCCCGGAACTGTGATTTAACTCAGCTGGAGTGCATTTTCGGGGAAAATCTTAAATACGAACGTTGAGGGATTTTTCTCTGACTATAACGGAACCATTGAATTTTGTACTTGAAAATGGCTCTAAAGGTTATTCTAAGGTCAAGTTTATTTTTCAACTGGAAACCCCTAATTTTTTCAGGGATTCGGGAGGAGCACAAATATTTACGTCCGAATATGATATGGTCGACTTTTCCGGCACGGTCATTTGAAGGTCAAACTTAAAACTCCCGGAACAGTGAATTAACTCAGCTGGAGTGCATTTTCGGGGAAAATCTTAAATACAAACGTTGAGGGATTTTTCTCTGACTATAACGGAACCATTGAATTTTGTACTTGAAAATGGCTCTAAAGGTTATTCTAAGGTCAAGTTTATTTTTCAACTGAAAACCCCTAATTTTTTCATTAATTCGGGAAGAGCACAAAAATTTACGTCCGAATATGATATGGTCGACTTTTCCGGCACGGTCATTTGAAGGTCAAACTTAAAACTCCCGGAACAGTGAATTAACTCAGCTGGAGTGCATTTTCGGGGAAAATCTTAAATACAAACGTTGAGGGATTTTTCTCTGACTATAACGGTACCATTAAATTTTGTACTTGAAAATGGCCCTGAAGGTTATTCTAAGGTCAAGTTTATTTTTCAACTGGAAACCCCTAATTTTTTCATGGATTCGGGAAGAGCACACCAATTTACGTCCGAATACAATATGGTCGACTTTTCGTGCACGGTCATTTGAAGGTCAAACAGAAAGCTAGCGGAACTGCGAATTAACGCAGCGGGTGTCCATTTTCGGGGAAAATATTAAATACAAAATTTGAAAGATTTTTCTCTGGCTATTTAACGGTACCATTGAATTTGACCTTCAACATGACCTTGAAGGTTATTCCAAGGGCAAGTTTATTTTTTCAAATGGAAACCCCTTTTTTTATGGATTCGAAAAGAGCACAGATTTTTATGTCCGAATATGGTATGGTCGATTTATCCGGCACGGTCATTTGAAGGTCAAACTTAAAACTCCCGGAACAGTGAATTAACTCAGCTGGAGTGCATTTTCGGGGAAAATCTTAAATACGAACGTTGAGGGATTTTTCTCTGACTATAACGGAACCATTGAATTTTGTACTTGAAAATGGCTCTAAAGGTTATTCTAAGGTCAAGTTTATTTTTCAACTGGAAACCCCTTATTTTTTCATGGATTCGGGAAGAGCACACCAATTTACGTCCGAATATGATATGGTCGACTTTTCCTGCACGGTCATTTGAAGGTCAAACAGGAAGCTCCCCGAACTGCGAATTAACGCAGTGGGTGTCCATTTTCGTGGAAAATATTGAATACAAAATTTGAAAGATGTTTCTCTGGCCATTTACCGGTACCATTGAATTTGACCTACAACATGACCTTAAAGGTTATTCCAAGGCCAAGTTTATTTTTTCAAATGGATACCCCTATTTTTGTATGGATTCGAAAAGAGCACAGATTTTTATGTCCGAATATGGTATGGTCGATTTATCCGGCACGGTCATTTGAAGGTCAAACTTAAAACTCCCGGAACAGTGAATTAACTCAGGTGGAGTGCATTTTCGGGGAAAATCTTAAATACGAACGTTGAGGGATTTCTCTCTGACTATAACGGAACCATTGAATTTTGTACTTGAAAATGGCTCTAAAGGTTATTCTAAGGTCAAGTTTATTTTTCAACTGGAAACCCCTAATTTTTTCATGGATTCGGGAAGAGCACAAAAATTTACGTCCGAATATGATATGGTCGACTTTTCCGGCACGGTCATTTGAAGGTCAAACTTAAAACTCCCGGAACAGTGAATTAACTCAGCTGGAGTGCATTTTCGGGGAAAATCTTAAATACAAACGTTGAGGGATTTTTCTCTGACTATAACGGAACCATTGAATTTTGTACTTGAAAATGGCTCTAAAGGTTATTCTAAGGTCAAGTTTATTTTTCAACTGGAAACCCCTAATTTTTTCATGGATTCGGGAAGAGCACAAAAATTTACGTCCGAATATGATATGGTCGACTTTTCCGGCACGGTCATTTGAAGGTCAAACTTAAAACTCCCGGAACAGTGAATTAACTCAGCTGGAGTGCATTTTCGGGGAAAATCTTAAATACAAACGTTGAGGGATTTTTCTCTGACTATAACGGAACCATTGAATTTTGTACTTGAAAATGGCTCTAAAGGTTATTCTAAGGTCAAGTTTATTTTTCAACTGGAAACCCCTAATTTTTTCATGGATTCGGGAAGAGCACAAATATTTACGTCCGAATATGATATGGTCGACTTTTCCGGCACGGTCATTTGAAGGTCAAACTTAAAACTCCCGGAACAGTGAATTAACTCAGCTGGAGTGCATTTTCGGGGAAAATCTTAAATACAAACGTTGAGGGATTTTTCTCTGACTATAACGGTACCATTGAATTATGTACTTGAAAATGGCCCTGAAGGTTATTCTAAGGTCAAGTTTATTTTTCAACTGGAAACCCCTTATTTTTTCATGGATTCGGGAAGAGCACACCAATTTACGTCCGAATATGATATGGTCGACTTTTCCTGCACGGTCATTTGAAAGTCAAACAGAAAGCTCCCCGAACTGCGAATTAACGCAGTGGGTGTCCATTTTCGGGGAAAATATTGAATACAAAATTTGAAAGATGTTTCTCTGGCCATATACCGGTACCATTGAATTTGACCTTCAACATGACCTTAAAGGTTATTCCAAGGCCAAGTTTATTTTTTCAAATGGAAACCCCTATTTTTTTATGGATTCGAAAAGAGCACAGATTTTTATGTCCGAATATGGTATGGTCGATTTATCCGGCACGGTCATTTGAAGGTCAAACTTAAAACTCCCGGAACAGTGAATTAACTCAGCTGGAGTGCATTTTCGGGGAAAATCTTAAATACAAACGTTGAGGGATTTTTCTCTGACTATAACGGAACCATTGAATTTTGTACTTGAAAATGGCTCTAAAGGTTATTCTAAGGTCAAGTTTATTTTTCAACTGGAAACCCCTAATTTTGTCATGGATTAGGGAAGAGCACAAAAATTTACGTCCGAATACGATATGGTCGACTTTTCTGGCAAGGTCATTTGAAGGTCAAACAGAAAGCTCGCGGAACTGCGAATTAACGCAGCAGGTGTGCATTTTCGGGGACAATATTAAATACAAAATTTGAAGATTTTTCTCTGACTATTTAACGGTACCATTGAATTTGAAAAATTCAACATGACCTTAAAGGTTATTCCAAGGCCAAGTTTATTCTTTCAAATGGAAACCCCTATTTTTTTATGGATTTGAAAAGAGCACAGATTTTTATGTCCGAATATGGTATGGTCGATTTATCCGGCACGGTCATTTGAAGGTCAAACTTAAAACTCCCGGAACAGTGAATTAACTCAGCTGGAGTGCATTTTCGGGGAAAATCTTAAATACGAACGTTGAGGGATTTTTCTCTGACTATAACGGAACCATTGAATTTTGTACTTGAAAATGGCTCTAAAGGTTATTCTAAGGTCAAGTTTATTTTTCAACTGGAAACCCCTTATTTTTTCATGGATTCGGGAAGAGCACACCAATTTACGTCCGAATATAATATGGTCGACTTTTCGTGCACGGTCATTTGAAGGTCAAACAGAAAGCTAGCGGAACTGCGAATTAACGCAGCAGGTGTGCATTTTCGGGGACAATATTAAATACAAAATTTGAAAGATGTTTCTCTGGCCATTTACCGGTACCATTGAATTTGACCTTCAACATGACCTTAAAGGTTATTCCAAGGCCAAGTTTATTTTTTCAAATGGAAACCCCTTTTTTTTATGGATTCGAAAAGAGCACAGATTTTTATGTCCGAATATGGTATGGTCGATTTATCCGGCACGGTCATTTGAAGGTCAAACTTAAAACTCCCGGAACAGTGAATTAACTCAGCTGGAGTGCATTTTCGGGGAAAATCTTAAATACGAACGTTGAGGGATTTTTCTCTGACTATAACGGAACCATTGAATTTTGTACTTGAAAATGGCTCTAAAGGTTATTCTAAGGTCAAGTTTATTTTTTAACTGGAAACCCCTAATTTTTTCATGGATTCGGGAAGAGCACAAAAATTTACGTCCGAATATGATATGGTCGACTTTTCCGGCACGGTCATTTGAAGGTCAAACTTAAAACTCCCGGAACAGTGAATTAACTCAGCTGGAGTGCATTTTCGGGGAAAATCTTAAATACAAACTTTGAGGGATTTTTCTCTGACCATAACGGTACCATTAAATTTTGTACTTGAAAATGGCCCTGAAGGTTATTCTAAGGTCAAGTTTATTTTTCAACTGGAAACCCCTAATTTTTTCATGGATTCGGGAAGAGCACACCAATTTACGTCCGAATACAATATGGTCGACTTTTCGTGCACGGTCATTTGAAGGTCAAACAGAAAGCTCCCCGAACTGCGAATTAACGCAGTGGGTGTCCATTTTCGGGGAAAATATTGAATACAAAATTTGAAAGATGTTTCTCTGGCCATTTACCGGTACCATTGAATTTGACCTTCAACATGACCTTAAAGGTTATTCCAAGGCCAAGTTTATTTTTTCAAATGGAAACCCCTATTTTTTTATGGATTCGAAAAGAGCACAGATTTTTATGTCCGAATATGGTATGGTCGATTTATCCGGCACGGTCATTTGAAGGTCAAACTTAAAACTCCCGGAACAGTGAATTAACTCAGCTGGAGTGCATTTTCGGGGAAAATCTTAAATACGAACGTTGAGGGATTTTTCTCTGACTATAACGGAACCATTGAATTTTGTACTTGAAAATGGCTCTAAAGGTTATTCTAAGGTCAAGTTTATTTTTCAACTGGAAACCCCTTATTTTTTCATGGATTCGGGAAGAGCACACCAATTTACGTCCGAATATAATATGGTCGACTTTTCCTGCACGGTCATTTGAAGGTCAAACAGAAAGCTCCCCGAACTGCGAATTAACGCAGTGGGTGTCCATTTTCGGGGAAAATATTGAATACAAAATTTGAAAGATTTTTCTCTGGCTATTTAACGGTACCATTGAATTTGACCTTCAACATGACCTTGAAGGTTATTCCAAGGGCAAGTTTATTTTTTCAAATGGAAACCCCTTTTATTATGGATTCGAAAAGAGCACAGAATTTTATGTCCGAATATGGTGTGGTCGATTTTTCCGGTACGGTTATTTGAAGGTCAAACAGAAAGCTCGCGGAATTGCGAATTAACGCAGCAGGTGTGCATTTTCGGGGAAACTCTTAAATACGAACGTTGAGGGATTTTTCTCTGACTATAACGGAACCAATTAATTTTGTACTTGAAAATGGCTCTAAAGGTTATTCCAAGGCCAAGTTTATTTTTTCAAATGGAAACCCCTTTTTTTATGGATTCGAAAAGAGCACAGAATTTTATGTCCGAATATGGTATGGTCGATTTTTCCGGCACGGTCATTTGAAGGTCAAACTTAAAACTCCCGGAACAGTGAATTAACTCAGCTGGAGTGCATTTTCGGGGAAAATCTTAAATACAAACGTTGAGGGATTTTTCTCTGACTATAACGGAACCATTGAATTTTGTACTTGAAAATGGCTCTAAAGGTTATTCTAAGGTCAAGTTTATTTTTCAACTGGAAACCCCTAATTTTTTCATGGATTCGGGAAGAGCACAAAAATTTACGTCCGAATACGATATGGTCGACTTTTCCGGCACGGTCATTTGAAGATCAAACAGAAAGCTCCCAGAACTGCGAATTAACGCAGCGGGTGTCCATTTTCGGGGAAAATATTAAATACAAAATTTGAAAGATTTTTCTCTGGCTATTTAACGGTACCATTGAATTTGACCTTCAACATGACCTTGAAGGTTATTCCAAGGGCAAGTTTATTTTTTCAAATGGAAACCCCTTTTTTTATGGATTCGAAAAGAGCACAGAATTTTATGTCCGAATATGGTATTGTCGATTTATCCGGCACGATCATTTGAAGGTCAAACTTAAAACTCCCGGAACTGTGATTTAACTCAGCTGGAGTGCATTTTCGGGGAAAATCTTAAATACGAACGTTGAGGGATTTTTCTCTGACTATAACGGAACCATTTAATTTTGTACTTGAAAATGGCTCTAAAGGTTATTCTAAGGTCAAGTTTATTTTTCAACTGGAAACCCCTAATTTTTTCATGGATTCGGGAAGAGCACAAATATTTACGTCCGAATATGATATGGTCGACTTTTCCGGCACGGTCATTTGAAGGTCAAACTTAAAACTCCCGGAACAGTGAATTAACTCAGCTGGAGTGCATTTTCGGGGAAAATCTTAAATACAAACGTTGAGGGATTTTTCTCTGACTATAACGGAACCATTGAATTTTGTACTTGAAAATGGCTCTAAAGGTTATTCTAAGGTCAAGTTTATTTTTCAACTGAAAACCCCTAATTTTTTCATTAATTCGGGAAGAGCACAAAAATTTACGTCCGAATATGATATGGTCGACTTTTCCGGCACGGTCATTTGAAGGTCAAACTTAAAACTCCCGGAACAGTGAATTAACTCAGCTGGAGTGCATTTTCGGGGAAAATCTTAAATACAAACGTTGAGGGATTTTTCTCTGACTATAACGGTACCATTAAATTTTGTACTTGAAAATGGCCCTGAAGGTTATTCTAAGGTCAAGTTTATTTTTCAACTGGAAACCCCTAATTTTTTCATGGATTCGGGAAGAGCACACCAATTTACGTCCGAATACAATATGGTCGACTTTTCGTGCACGGTCATTTGAAGGTCAAACAGAAAGCTAGCGGAACTGCGAATTAACGCAGCAGGTGTGCATTTTCGGGGACAATATTAAATACAAAATTTGAAGATTTTTCTCTGACTATTTAACGGTACCATTGAATTTGAAAAATTCAACATGACCTTAAAGGTTATTCCAAGGCCAAGTTTATTTTTTCAAATGGAAACCCCTATTTTTTTATGGATTCGAAAAGAGCACAGATTTTTATGTCCGAATATGGTATGGTCGATTTATCCGGCACGGTCATTTGAAGGTCAAACTTAAAACTCCCGGAACAGTGAATTAACTCAGCTGGAGTGCATTTTCGGGGAAAATCTTAAATACGAACGTTGAGGGATTTTTCTCTGACTATAACGGAACCATTGAATTTTGTACTTGAAAATGGCTCTAAAGGTTATTCTAAGGTCAAGTTTATTTTTCAACTGGAAACCCCTTATTTTTTCATGGATTCGGGAAGAGCACACCAATTTACGTCCGAATATAATATGGTCGACTTTTCGTGCACGGTCATTTGAAGGTCAAACAGAAAGCTCCCAGAACTTCGAATTAACGCAGTGGGTGTCCATTTTCGGGGAAAATATTAAATACAAAATTTGAAAGATTTTTCTCCGGCTATTTACCGGTACCATTGAATTTGACCTTCAACATGACCTTGAAGGTTATTCCAAGGGCAAGTTTATTTTTCAACTGGAAACCCCTAATTTTTTCATGGATTCGGGAAGAGCACAAATATTTACGTCCGAATATGATATGGTCGACTTTTCCGGCACGGTCATTTGAAGGTCAAACTTAAAACTCCCGGAACAGTGAATTAACTCAGCTGGAGTGCATGTTCGGGGAAAATCTTAAATACAAACGTTGAGGGATTTTTCTCTGACTATAACGGATCCATTGAATATTGTACTTGAAAATGGCTCTAAAGGTTATTCTAAGGTCAAGTTTATTTTTCATCTGGAAACCCCTAATTTTTTCATGGATTCGGGAAGAGCACACCAATTTACGTCCGAATACGATATGGTCGACTTTTCGTGCACGGTCATTTGAAGGTCAAACAGAAAGCTTCCAGAACTGCGAATTAACGCAGTGGGTGTCCATTTTCGGGGAAAATATTAAATACAAAATTTGAAAGATTTTTCTCTGGCTATTTACCGGTACCATTGAATTTGACCTTCAACATGACCTTGAAGGTTATTCCAAGGGCAAGTTTATTTTTTCAAATGGAAACCCCTTTTTTTATGGATTCGAAAAGAGCACAGAATTTTATGTCCGAATATGGTATGGTCGATTTTTCCGGTACGGTTATTTGAAGGTCAAACAGAAAGCTCGCGGAACTGCGAATTAACGCAGCAGGTGTGCATTTTCGGGGAAAATATTAAATACAAAATTTGGAGATTTTTCTCTGACTATTTAACGGTACCATTGAATTTGAAAAATTCAACATGACCTTAAAGGTTATTCCAAGGCCAAGTTTATTTTTTCAAATGGAAACCCCTATTTTTTTATGGATTCGAAAAGAGCACAGATTTTTATGTCCGAATATGGTATGGTCGATTTATCCGGCACGGTCATTTGAAGGTCAAACTTAAAACTCCCGGAACAGTGAATTAACTCAGCTGGAGTGCATTTTCGGGGAAAATCTTAAATACAAACGTTGAGGGATTTTTCTCTGACTATAACGGATCCATTGAATTTTGTACTTGAAAATGGCTCTAAAGGTTATTCTAAGGTCAAGTTTATTTTTCAACTGGAAACCCCTTATTTTTTCATGGATTCGGGAAGAGCACAAATATTTACGACCGAATATGATATGGTCGACTTTTCCGGCACGGTCATTTGAAGGTCAAACTTAAAACTCCCGGAACAGTGAATTAACTCAGCTGGAGTGCATTTTCGGGGAAAAATCTTAAATACAAACGTTGAGGGATTTTTCTCTGACTATAACGGTACCATTAAATTTTGTACTTGAAAATGGCTCTAAAGGTTATTCTAAGGTCAAGTTTATTTTTCAACTGAAAACCCCTAATTTTTTCATTAATTCGGGAAGAGCACAAATATTTACGTCCGAATATGATATGGTCGACTTTTCCGGCACGGTCATTTGAAGGCCAAAATTAAAACTCCCGGAACAGTGAATTAACTCAGCTGGAGTGCATTTTCGGGGAAAATCTTAAATACAAACCTTGAGGGATTTTTCTCTGACTATAACGGAACCATTGAATTTTGTACTTGAAAATGGCTCTACAGGTTATTCTAAGGTCAAGTTTATTTTTCAACTGGAAACCCCTAATTTTTTCATGGATTCGGAAAGAGCACAAAAATTTACGTCCGAATACGATATGGTCGACTTTTCTGGCAAGGTCATTTGAAGGTCAAACAGAAAGCTCCCCGAACTGCGAATTAACGCAGCAGGTGTGCATTTTCGGGGAAAATATTAAATACAAAATTTGAAAGATGTTTCTCTGGCCATATACCGGTACCATTGAATTTGACCTTCAACATGACTTTAAAGGTTATTCCAAGGCCAAGTTTATTTTTTCAAATGGAAACCTCTATTTTCTTATGGTTTTGAAAAGAGCACAGATTTTTATGTCCGAATATGGTATGGTCGATTTATCCGGCACGGTCATTTGAAGGTCAAACTTAAAACTCCCCGAACAGTGAATTAACTCAGCTGGAGTGCATTTTCGGGGAAAATCTTAAATACGAACGTTGAGGGATTTTTCTCTGACTATAACGGAACCATTGAATTTTGTACTTGAAAATGGCTCTAAAGGTTATTCTAAGGTCAAGTTTATTTTTCAACTGGAAACCCCTAATTTTTTCATGGATTCGGGAAGAGCACAAAAATTTACGTCCGAATACGATATGGTCGACTTTTCCGGCACGGTCATTTGAAGGTCAAACTTAAAACTCCCGGAACAGTGAATTAACTCAGCTGGAGTGCATTTTCGGGGAAAATCTTAAATACAAACGTTGAGGGATTTTTCTCTGACTATAACGGTACCATTGAATTTTTAACTTGAAAATGGCCCACAAGGTTATTCTAAGGTCAAGTTTATTTTTCAACTGGAAACCCCTAATTTTTTCATGGATTCGGGAAGAGCACAAATATTTACGTCCGAATATGATATGGTCGACTTTTCCGGCACGGTCATTTGAAGGTCAAACTTAAAACTCCCGGAACAGTGAATTAACTCAGCTGGAGTGCATTTTCGGGGAAAATCTTAAATACAAACGTTGAGGGATTTTTCTCTGACTATAACGGAACCATTGAATTTTGTACTTGAAAATGGCTCTAAAGGTTATTCTAAGGTCAAGTTTATTTTTCAACTGAAAACCCCTAATTTTTTCATTAATTCGGGAAGAGCACAAAAATTTACGTCCGAATATGATATGGTCGACTTTTCCGGCACGGTCATTTGAAGGTCAAACTTAAAACTCCCGGAACAGTGAATTAACTCAGCTGGAGTGCATTTTCGGGGAAAATCTTAAATACAAACGTTGAGGGATTTTTCTCTGACTATAACGGTACCATTGAATTATGTACTTGATAATGGCCCTGAAGGTTATTCTGAGGTCAAGTTTATTTTTCAACTGGAAACCCCAAATTTTTTCATGGATTCGGGAAGAGCACACTGATTTACGTCCGAATATGATATGGTCGGCTTTTCGTGCACGGTCATTTGAAGGACAAACAGAAAGCTCCCAGAACTGCGAATTAACGCAGTGGGTGTCCATTTTCGGGGAAAATATTAAATACAAAATTTGAAAGATTTTTCTCTGACTATTTAACGGTACCATTGAATTTGAAAAATTCAACATGACCTTAAAGGTTATTCCAAGGCCAAGTTTATTTTTTCAAATGGAAACCCCTATTTTTTTATGGATTCGAAAAGAGCACAGATTTTTATGTCCGAATATGGTATGGTCGATTTATCCGGCACGGTCATTTGAAGGTCAAACTTAAAACTCCCGGAACAGTGAATTAACTCAGCTGGAGTGCATTTTCGGGGAAAATCTTAAATACAAACGTTGAGGGATTTTTCTCTGACTATAACGGAACCATTGAATTTTGTACTTGAAAATGGCTCTAAAGGTTATTCTAAGGTCAAGTTTATTTTTCAACTGGAAACCCCTAATTTTTTCATGGATTCGGGAAGAGCACAAAAATTTACGTCCGAATATGATATGGTCGACTTTTCCGGCACGGTCATTTGAAGGTCAAACTTAAAACTCCCGGAACAGTGAATTAACTCAGCTGGAGTGCATTTTCGGGGAAAATCTTAAATACAAACGTTGAGGGATTTTTCTCTGACTATAACGGTACCATTGAATTTTGTACTTGAAAATGGCCCTGAAGGTTATTCTAAGGTCAAGTTTATTTTTCAACTGGAAACCCCTAATTTTTTCATTAATTCGGGAAGAGCACAAAAATTTACGTCCGAATATGATATGGTCGACTTTTCCGGCACGGTCATTTGAAGGTCAAACTTAAAACTCCCAGAACAGTGAATTAACTCAGCTGGAGTGCATTTTCGGGGAAAATCTTAAATACAAACGTTGAGGGATTTTTCTCTGACTATTTAACGGTACCATTGAATTTGAAAAATTCAACATGACCTGAAAGGTTATTCCAAGGCCAAGTTTATTTTTTCAAATGGAAACCCCTATTTTTTTATGGATTCAAAAAGAGCACAGATTTTTATGTCCGAATATGGTATGGTCGATTTATCCGGCACGGTCATTTGAAGGTCAAACTTAAAACTCCCGGAACAGTGAATTAACTCAGCTGGAGTGCATTTTCGGGGAAAATCTTAAATACAAACGTTGAGGGATTTTTCTCTGACTATAACGGAACCATTGAATTTTGTACTTGAAAATGGCTCTAAAGGTTATTCTAAGGTCAAGTTTATTTTTCAACTGGAAACCCCTAATTTTTTCATGGATTCGGGAAGAGCACAAAAATTTACGTCCGAATATGATATGGTCGACTTTTCCGGCACGGTCATTTGAAGGTCAAACTTAAAACTCCCGGAACAGTGAATTAACTCAGCTGGAGTGCATTTTCGGGGAAAATCTTAAATACAAACGTTGAGGGATTTTTCTCTGACTATAACGGTACCATTTAATTTTGTACTTGAAAATGGCCCTGAAGGTTATTCTAAGGTCAAGTTTATTTTTCAACTGGAAACCCCTAATTTTTTCATGGATTCGGGAAGAGCACAAATATTTACGTCCGAATATGATATGGTCGACTTTTCCGGCACGGTCATTTGAAGGTCAAACTTAAAACTCCCGGAACAGTGAATTAACTCAGCTGGAGTGCATTTTCGGGGAAAATCTTAAATACAAACGTTGAGGGATTTTTCTCTGACTATAACGGTACCATTGAATTTTGTACTTGAAAATGGCCCTGAAGGTTATTCTAAGGTCAAGTTTATTTTTCAACTGGAAACCCCTAATTTTTTCATGGATTCGGGAAGAGCACACCAATTTACGTCCGAATACGATATGGTCGACTTTTCGTGCACGGTCATTTGAAGGTCAAACAGAAAGCTTCCAGAACTGCGAATTAACGCAGTGGGTGTCCATTTTCGGGGAAAATATTAAATACAAAATTTGAAAGATTTTTCTCTGGCTATTTACCGGTACCATTGAATTTGACCTTAAAGGTTATTCCAAGGCCAAGTTTATTTTTTCAAATGGAAACCCCTATTTTTTTATGGATTCGAAAAGAGCACAGATTTTTATGTCCGAATATGGTATGGTCGATTTATCCGGCACGGTCATTTGAAGGTCAAACTTAAAACTCCCGGAACAGTGAATTAACTCAGCTGGAGTGCATTTTCGGGGAAAATCTTAAATACAAACGTTGAGGGATTTTTCTCTGACTATAACGGAACCATTGAATTTTGTACTTGAAAATGGCCCTGAAGGTTATTCTAAGGTCAAGTTTATTTTTCAACTGGAAACCCCTAATTTTTTCATGGATTCGGGAAGAGCACAAATATTTACGTCCGAATATGATATGGTCGACTTTTCCGGCACGGTCATTTGAAGGTCAAACTTAAAACTCCCGGAACAGTGAATTAACTCAGCTGGAGTGCATTTTCGGGGAAAATCTTAAATACAAACGTTGAGGGATTTTTCTCTGACTATAACGGTACCATTGAATTTTGTACTTGAAAATGGCCCTGAAGGTTATTCTAAGGTCAAGTTTATTTTTCAACTGGAAACCCCTAATTTTTTCATGGATTCGGGAAGAGGACAAAAATTTATGTCCGAATATGGTATGGTCGATTTATCCGGCACGGTCATTTGAAGGTCAAACTTAAAACTCCCGGAACAGTGAATTAACTCAGCTGGAGTGCATTTTCGGGGAAAATCTTAAATACAAACGTTGAGGGATTTTTCTCTGACTATAACGGTACCATTGAATTTTGTACTTGAAAATGGCCCTGAAGGTTATTCTAAGGTAAAGTTTATTTTTCAACTGGAAACCCCAAATTTTTTCATGGATTCGGGAAGAGCACACCAATTTACGTCCGAATATGATATGATCGACTTTTCGGGCACGGTCATTTGAAGGTCAAACAGAAAGCTCCCAGAACTACGAATTAACGCAGTTGGTGTTCATTTTCGGGGAAAATATTAAATACAAAATTTGAAAAATTTTTCTCTGACTATTTAACGGTACCTTTGAATTTGAAAAATTCAACATGACCTTAAAGGTTATTCCAAGGCCAAGTTTATTTTTTCAAATGGAAACCCCTTTTTTTATGGATTCGAAAAGAGCACAGAATTTTATGTCCGAATATGGTATGGTCGATTTTTCCGGCACGGTCATTTGAAGGTCAAACTTAAAACTCCCGGAACAGTGAATTAACTCAGCTGGAGTGCATTTTCGGGGAAAATCTTAAATACAAACGTTGAGGGATTTTTCTCTGACTATAATGGAACGATTGAATTTTGTACTTGAAAATGGCTCTAAAGGTTATTCTAAGGTCAAGTTTATTTTTCAACTGAAAACCCCTAATTTTTTCATTAAATCGGGAAGAGCACAAAAATTTACGTCCGAATATGATATGGTCGACTTTTCCGGCACGGTCATTTGAAGGTCAAACTTAAAAATCCCAGAACAGTGAATTAACTCAGCTGGAGTGCATTTTCGGGGAAAATCTTAAATACAAACGTTGAGGGATTTTTCTCTGACTGTAACGGTACCATTGAATTATGTACTTGAAAATGGCCTTGAAGGTTATTCTAAGGTTAAGTTTATTTTTCAACTGGAAACCCCTAATTTTTTCATGGATTCGGGAAGAGCACAAAAATTTATGTCCGAATATGATATGGTCGACTTTTCCGGCACGGTCATTTGAAGGTCAAACTTAAAACTCCCGGAACAGTGAATTAACTCAGCTGGAGTGCATTTTCGGGGAAAATCTTAAATACAAACGTTGAAGGTTTTTTCTCTGACTAAAACGGCACCATTGAATTTTGTACTTGAAAATGGCCCTGAAGGTTATTCTAAGGTCAAGTTTTATTTTCAACTGAAAACCCCTAATTTTTTCATTAATTCGGGAAGAGCACAAAAATTTACGTCCGAATATGATATGGTCGACTTTTCCGGCACGGTTATTTGAAGGTCAAACTTAAAACTCCCGGAACAGTGAATTAACTCAGCTGGAGTGCATTTTCGGGGAAAATCTTAAATACAAACGTTGAGGGATTTTTCTTTGACTATAACGGTACCATTGAATTATGTACTTGAAAATGGCCCTGAAGGTTATTCTAAGGTCAAGTTTATTTTTCAACTGGAAACCCCTAATTTTTTCATGGATTCGGGAAGAGCACAAAAATTTACGTCCGAATACGATATGGTCGACTTTTCCGGCACGATCATTTGAAGGTCAAACTTAAAACTCCCGGAACAGTGAATTAACTCAGCTGGAGTGCATTTTCGGGGAAAATCTTAAATACAAACGTTGAGGGATTTTTCTCCGACTATAACGGAACCATTGAATTTTGTACTTGAAAATGGCTCTAAAGGTTATTCTAAGGTCAAGTTTATTTTTCAACTGGAAACCCCTATTTTTTTCATGGATTCGGGAAGAGCACAAAATTCTACGCCCGAATATGATATTGTCGATTTTTCCGGCAAGGCCATTTGAAGATCAAACTTTAAAGTCCCGGAACTGCGAATGAATTCAGCAGGAATGCCCTTTCGGGGAAAATATTAAATACAAGAGTTGCAGGATTTTTCTCTGGTTATTTAACGGTACCATTTAATTTGTCCTTGAAGGTCATTCCAAGGTCAAGTGTATTTTTTTAAGTGGAAACCCCCATTTTTTCATGGATTCGGAGAGCGCACAAAATGTGACGTCCGAATATGATATCGTCAATTTTTCATCAAGGTCATTTGAAGGTCAAACTTTAAAGTCCCGGAACTGCGAATGAACTCAATGGGAGTGCATTTTCGGGGAACATTTTAAATACAAAAGTTGAAGGATTTTTCTCTGGCTATTTAACGGTACTATTGAATTTGACCTTTAACATGACCTTGAAGGTTATTGCAATGCCAAGTTTATTTTTTCAACTGGAAACCCGTATTATCTATTGTCAGTTCAAGTCTGTCTGGTGAGTCCGTTAGACGCATTAATCGCTCTCATTGTGTTATTCGAATTCTCACTAGTTTCTTTCTTCTTTTGTGAGAAAACATAGTCCATGCGGAACACTAGCACCATACCCACATTTTTGTGCAATTAGTTTGTGCTGAAACGTACTGTGGTTCTGTCAATGGTCTTTTTTCTAATTCTCAAAAATTCCGGTTTCGGAAAACTGTTGACATTTTCTGGCGGAATTTCCATCAGCGCATGTGCGAACCACGTGATTCAGTGCCAACAACTTGAGTGATAGTCCTACTACTATTAGTCACACGTCACTTGTCATCACACGGCGATTGTAAATCGCTTGACAGGTAGTAATTACATGCTTAGAAAATCAGCACGTAAGCAATTATCACCCAACAAGCACAACGGGCAAGTTCTTAGGTGCAAAAGATGCGGTGGTCCAGTAAGATCGAAATATACATGCGAAGAGTGCGATTCGTCATATCATCGGTCCTGTGCTATCGCGTACATTCGATCTAAGTCGGAAAATTATTGTTGTGCTCGTCAATTACAATATCTAGTCAGTGACACGTGTATCGTCTTCCCCCTGCGCTGCGTTCTCCTCCTACCTGTTCGTCTCTTATCTCGCCCCTCTTTACACAAATTAGTCGCGATCCGTCACCGGTCGGATCTTCTCGTCTTAATATCCCACCTTCCATAGCCTCCCCCCCCCCCTGGATACTCATTGTCTCGTACCAGTTCCAGCAGTCGACTCTTCGACGAGACTGTCGCCGGAGCAAGCGCAGCCTACAACAACCGCAATGAACAACGTCCCAAACTTACCGTCCTCGCTGGTTAATTTGCCCATGGCACCAATGCCATTAAATTGGGAAAACATGGATGCTAATGAACGCATGTCGTTTTTTATGCAGAACCAACTCAACCAAACAGCGCGCTTTGATTTCATTGCGAATAGTTTAGCTGACATCTCAGCCTTAACTAAAAAGCACGACAGTGAAATTCGTGATTTGAAGAATCTGTGGGCGTACGGTCAGCCTAATAATGAATTCATCATTACCGGCCTACCCTCTACATGCGAACTGCCATTGGACGAAATCGTTAGTCGGGTGTTAAATAAATTAGAACTAACAAGATTCAATTCCAACGTTTTCATTACCGGCACTAGAAAAGTAGCGCATAGAAGCAATGAGAATCGTAATAACACTGCAGCCGCACCGCCCTCTACATTCTCCATCATTGTTACTTGTCTATCTGCTGGACTACGTAACCTCGTCTTGGAGCAGAAGAGGAAGGTTGGAAAGATAACCCGCGTAGATATCTTTCCTGATCTCAACCCTCAAGAAAGTATCCCGATTTATGTTAATGAACTTTTGTCCCGTCCCTGTCACCAATTGTTGCTTAGAGCTCGAGAGCTGTCAAAATCGATTTCAGGTTCGCGTATATGGGTTCGCAATGTAGCCATATTTTTTAAGCGTGACGCTAATTCACGCGAACTACCAATAGTAACTGAATCAGATCTCAAATTGATCCAGTGACAGCCGATTTGCAACTCAACCGTCTTTCACACTGTTACCAATCGGACTGATGCTCTAAATTACCTAAATGTTATGCATTGCAATGTAAGTTCCATACGTGCTCATTTTAATCAGGTAGAAAATCTTCTCCAGAATACGAACACTCACATTTTAGCTCTATCCGAAACCTGGTTGAAACCCGATATCTCATCCCAGGCAATCTCTATAACCTCATACAACCTAGTGCGTAATGATAGAGCCTTGCAGTCAACTAGCAATAAGTTTATCTTAGGTGGAGGAGTAGCGTGCTACCTTCATGAATCACTCGTATATAACGTCTTAGAATCATCAGTTAATGCGTCTATTAATGATCCGGAATATCTTTTGTTAAATGTAAAATTATCGCAAAATACTCGTCTTTTAGTAGCAATTTTGTATCATCGACCCGCTGGTCATATGTTAACGGAATTCAAAAGTAAATTCACTAGATCTTTATATGTCTACGTACCAAAATATTATTATTACTGGAGATTTGAATTGCGATTTGCTGGTTAGTGATTACCACGCCAATTACTTAAATGGCTTAATTCGTGATTACTCACTATATTCTGTTCCGTTTGGCGCGACGCATCACACGCAGCACACAAATACGCTTACGCACATCGATGTGATCTTAGTTGATGCTCAAGAAAAAATAATTCGCTTTTCTAAATCTACCGCTCCCTTCGGCGGGACATGACTTGATTATGATCACCTATAAAATTGACTGTTTCTCTCATCGCCAAAAGACAATTACCTTTCGTGACTTTACCAATTGCGATACTGAGTCTCTTGAGAACGACTTAAATAGCGCCATACAACTCAGCTGCCCCGAACTCTGTGATTCAAGTGCAGATCATGTATGCTCGACCACTGAACTTTTGTCTCATTTTTATGCTTGCGTTAACCAAGCCTTTGACAAGCAGGCACCGATGATCACCAAAGTTTTAAGGAAAAATGCTGCCCCGTGGATCTCTAACGCTTTAAAACAGCGGATTAAACAACGAGATCGGGTGTATTCCAAAGCTAGGCGTACCCGTGATATCCAGCTACTGGCCCAATATAAAGAATTACGCAAAACCATCAAATCCTTACTCAGATCAGCAAAAAACGAGTACATGTGCAATATTCTCAGTCATCAAACAGACCCTGTTAAAGTGTGGGCACTCCTTCGCAAATTTGGACTATCCAAAGGACTCTCACAATCCGCTTTGCAGCATTTTTCACCGGACGAACTCAATAAACACTACGTCACTATTTCTTCGATCCATCAACCTTGTTCTGAGTCACATCTTCGACAAATTCTGTGCACTCCGCTTAATCCTAGCTCTCCTTCCTTTTCGTTTCCGTCTATCCATCCGGATGATGTCGTCGTTCACAAAATCTAAAGGCCTTAGTCCAGATGGACTACAACTCATCCACCTTCAAAGAATTTTACGTATCATCGTTAACCCCCTCACAGCAATTTACAATTCTTCTTTACGCTCTGGTGACTATCCAACCTTATGGAAATTATCTTACATAATACCGATAAAAAAAATCGCAACACCGTTGTCGCCCAGTGACACTCGTCCAATAGCAAATCCACCACACATTTCGAAAATTCTCGATGCACTAGTAGCTAGGAAAATAGTTTCTTACCTAGAATCAAATAGTCTTCTCCATCCAGGTCAGTTTGGCTTTCGGAGGTTCCACAGCATCCAAACTGCCCTACTTAAGCTTACAGACGATATGCGTCGGGGTATTGAAAATGGCTTTGTCACCATTCTAGTTCTTTTCGACATCTCAAAAGCCTTTGACTCGCTGAATCATCCACTCATACTTCAGTGCTTACGATCATTAGGATTTGATGACTTGTCCATAACCTGGATGTCCTCTTATTTAGCAAATAGGTCACAACGAATTAGAAGTCTGGATGATCTTCTATCTACAGAACTCTTCACAACCACTGGAGTTCCGCAAGGAACAAGCCTTGGCCCTATTCTCTTTTTGATAGTCATCAACACACTATTTTCCCAGTTTCAACATTGCAGAAATTCGACAATCGTTTTCGCAGATGATACGCAAATGTATTTAACAACACCTGTTAATCGATTCAGTTGTACTATAAATATTCTAAATGACGAAATCAAACGGTTTGTTAGTTGGACTCAACAGTGTGGACTGTCGATCAGTGAGAAGAAGACCAAAGCAATTATCTTTGGCACGAGGCACAATCTTGCCACTCTCGATAATCTTATGCTGCCCCCGATACTGGTAAATGGTCACGAGGTGCCTTACGTGAATGAAGTTCGGGACCTAGGTATCTATCTCACGTCTGACCTCACGTGGAATCGCCATATATCATCTGTAAGCTCTAAAGTCCATTATACCTTATACCGACTTCGTTTCCGTGGATTTAGCTTACCATTATCCGTGAAGCAAATGTTAGTAAATGCTCTAGTTCTTCCACATCTGGACTTTACATGCCTTACTTTTGCTGATGCCTCGGGTTACCTCATGATAAAACTACGTCGTCTCTTAAACTGTGCACTACGTTTTGTTTACAAGTTGCGACGTGACCAAACGATGACACCATATTGGGAGAGAGCAAAGTGGCTAACACTCGAAGATTGTCATTCTTACTTTCGAAATACACTCACTTATCAAGTTTTAACAACATATCACCCCATATACATCAGGGATAACTTTAGTCTGCTCCCCGAAACACTACGATAATCGTCTCGTCTGAACGCTACATCATTTTCGATACCTAATTGTCGAACCAATTACTTCGCCAATTCATATTGGATAACTGCCATCAGATCATCGAATGCCGTGCCCCTCGAGATTCGAGCTTCACGGTCTCTCGACGCTTTTAAGTCCTCTCTTCTTGCACATTTACGATGCACAAACACTCTCAACTAATACCTCACTTGACACTTGAAACTTGCATGATTACGCGTACGAATGTATATGTATGTATTTGTATGAGTATGAGTAAATAATATACCACATCAATTCACACATGCTACGAACTGTGCGGAATCAAACCTTGTCGATCGTAAATCGAACGGAACTATTTGCATTCAGATTAAGAATTAGTAATTACTATCCGATTCTACTTTTTAGCTAAAATATAGGTTAGTTTTATTATTATTAAGTATCATATATTAAATATCTTTGTAAATTTGTGGTTTGTCCACAGACGCCTTTGTCCAGGACAAAAATAAACGGTTTCAAATCAAATTATTTCATGGATTTGGAAAGAGCACAAAACTTTACGTCCGAATATGATATGGTCGAATTTTCCGGCAAGGCCATTTGTAGGTCAAACCTAAAACTCCTGGAACTGCGAATTACCTCAGCGGGAGTGCATTTTTGGGAAAATATTAAATACAATAGTTGAAGGATTTTTCTCTGGTTATTTAACGGAACCATTGAATTTGTCCTCGAAGGTTATTCCAAGGTCAAGTGTATTTTTCCAAATGGAAACCCCTAGTTTTTCATGGATTCGGAAAGAGGACAAAATTCTACGCCCGAATATGATACGGTCAATTATTCCAGCAAGGTCATTTGAGGGTCAAACTTAAAACTCCCGGAACTGTGAATTAACTCAGCGGGAGTACAATTTCGGGGAAAATATTAAATACAAAAGTTAAAGGATTTTTCTCTGGTTATTTAACAGAACCATTGAATTTGACCTTCAACATGACCTTAAAGGTTATTGCAAGGCCAAGTTTATTTTTTCAACTGGAAACCCCTATTGTTTCATGGATTTGGAAAGAGCACAGAATTTTACGTCCGTATATGATACGGTCGATTATTCCAGCAAGGTCATTTGAAGGTCAAACATAAAACTCCCGGAACTACGAATGAACTCAGCGGGAGTGCATTTTTGGGGAAAATATTAAATACAAAAGTTGAAGGATTTTTCTCTGGCTATTTAACGGTACCATTGAATTTGACCTTCAACATGACCTTGAAGATTATTAAGGCCAAGTTTATTTTTTCAACTGGAAACCCCTCCTGTTTCATGGATACTGCCTTTGTTGCCCGTCAGGTCCGTGCTCTTGACTTTCTTTTTGTTTTTAATGTCAGATTCCGAGGAAGATGTTTCTTTAGATCGCTTCAGTCTCCATGCTAGCAACAGAGATCTCCGAATCTGAGTAAGATTCAGAGTCTGATACAGTTGGGGTCTTTTTCGGTGGTACTTTTTTGGTATCAGACTCTTTCGTTGTTGCAGTTCTTTTCTTTGCCGTGCCTGAGATGCTTCCCCTGTCGGATCTATTGCTTGGAGCCGTTGCCTTAGAAGTTGCCTTGGTCGATATAGTTTTTGGTCCGGTTAATTTGGTTTTGGTTTTTTGTATAATGTTATTCATATTTGATCCCACGAGTACAGAGGTTCTAAAGGACCAGCAAGCGCAGAGCCTTCATACGCCGCCTAGGGAATTGTTACTCAACGTGTTTCTCTTTTGAGGGACCGTTCGCGACACATCACCCGTATGCTATTCATGCTTTCTGCACGGTCAGCCTTTGGGGAGGCATAGCTACCTGCGTCCCCACGCTCGAGTTAGCTGCTAGCCGACCGCAAATGAGATATTGCATGGTATTTTCCTAATAGGTCCCCCGCGGCGGTTGGAAGGACCTCTGGACATCCTTCCTTCCTTTGGATGATCTGATTGGAGGAGTTGGTTCGACTTCCTTCCTTCTTAGGCAGAGGGGCGGACGGCTTCCTTCCTTCCTGTCTCCTGTAGATGAGCGAGTTGGCTTCCTTCCTTTCTTCCTGTCAATGATCTGGACCGGCTGCGATGATGGTCCGGGGACGTCCTCTCGGCTCGAGGCCGTCGGCCGGGGAATCCCGAGTATAAAACTCAGTTTCCCACGACTGAGGTAGAGCCACGGCGTCGGCGTAGGATTTGCTGGATTCCCCGCTGTAGCTGCACCGCCCGTTGTCGGAAGATATGCCTTTCCTTGCTCGTACAAGTCCTTCTATACCCGGCGGCGTCCGTCTTTGCGGATGGGTTGCGCCTCGACGGTGGCGCTCCGCGGCGGCGAAGGCGAGAACTACTGAAACCTCTTGTGTGTCGGCAAGATGATAGGAGGTTGCGGAGAGGAGGATATGAAGGGGGAGATGTAATTTATTTCTTCCATTAAATTATTTTTCCAAAATTTATTTTCTTTTTATCCCTAGTCCGTTGGCCTGTAGAGGAAGAGCAGAGTGCTTTCGTGATCCATTCCGTTTGACGGATGAAGGGAGAATGCTGACTTTGCGTTCGCGGCCCGTTTATATACACGTACGTGTTTCGGTAGCTTACCAACCAGAGTCGAGTTGGTGCTCAGCGCTGTGATTGGTCGGAAGGAATTATCGCAAACATGAGCGTAGGGTTTTATAACAATCTGGGAGATTAATCTATAACGCCGTCGTATGTCACACGCACCACCGAGTGATGACCTACCGCCAGTCCTTTTCGTTACCATTGGGCTGAGTTTGGAGCCTTAGCTACCAAGACTCTCCAATAAGGTATCTGACTCCCACCACATGCAGGCAAGATCTGTTTTTTTTTCAGTTCATATGTACGTCAGTGGTGCCAATCGGATAATGGCTTCATGAGTATACTGCGGTATTCCAGACCAGTCCAGAGCGAAATATACCTGGCTCCTCTTTACGAAGTCGATACGTGCTCGGCTTCCAACTTTCCCATGCTGTTTCGACACTGTTCACCGGCGGGCTAGGACCCCCAATCAACCGCATCACATACAATCCCTTAAGAGAGTCTCCGAAGAGAGAACTGTAAGTGGCCTCGAGCAGATTCTTTTTTTTGAAGAAATAATACTTCTTGTGTGAGATAAATAAAGAATTGATTTTCTGCACCTAGCCTTCCTTGCATGCTTCCTGTCCTCTCGTCGACGAAAAAAAGGCAATCCCCGTGAGTTTTGAGCCCTCTTTCCAGACACGGAAGGCGGCGAGAAATCGTCCCCCTCTGGGACGAGTCTCTCGCTCTCGTGAGTGCGAGTCGGAAAAGGACTCCGAGTCAGCCGGGCTCGGGCATTAATTTGTTCGGATGGGCGAATAACGTTGTCGGGCTTCTACCTGGCACCACGTCTACGAGGACGTGAAAGACTCGACCTGAGACGGTAGCCGGCCTAGTAATACAGCGAAAATAACAGCATTACATGACATGCGCAATGAGCTCGTCGCTCTGAAGGCTGGCAGCTGGTTCACTCTCTAGACGTGGGCCTCTAACGACCCCTCGTTTTTAGCAGATATGTCCGCCGCACCGATGGACCTGTCTCTTCTACTCCCTCTGGACAATGAAGGTAGTGCCAAGGTGCTCGGCGAAAGCTGGCACCCAGCCACCGATATCTTTCGGTTCGCTGTAATCCTGTCCGCGCTGGAATCTCTCACCAAACGCATTGTGCTGTCGGAGATAGCCAAGCTATTCGACCAACTTGTGTGGGTGACGCCAGTCCTAATTCGGGCCAAAATACTGCGCCAGGAACTATGGCTACGGAAGTGCGATTGGGACGACCCTCTCCCTGATGATCTGGCTACTCAATAGCATACCTATTGTCGCGATTTGCCGACAATAACCAACGTGGCTATCTCCCGCTGGATCGGTCACAGCACCATTTACCAGCAACGCGAACTCCATGGTTTCACCGACGCATCAGGAAGTGCCTATGCCTATGCGGCTGTTATATACATACGCGTGCTTCGGCCCCCTGACGAACCTTTAGTTTCCCCCATTTGGAGATCTGTACCGCGTCGTTGCTGGCGAAGTTGATGACCTCAGTCATTGCCTCCATGCAAAGTGCGGATGCCCCTCTTTATTGTTGGACAGATTCCACCGTCGTGCTGAGTTGGATCAACGAATACGCATCGCGTTGCAAAGCCTTCGTGGCCAACCGGGTCTCGGACCTCCAGACCAAGCTGCCACGGTGACATGGCGTCACGTGCCAAGCGCCAACAATTCCGAGTATATTGCGTCACGTGGGACAGCTAGCGCGGATTTGATCGATGAATAGTCCTCAATGGCTGAAGCCGGACTCGTATATGCGGCCACGTAGCCCTCATGACCACGACGGAGAAGGAAGTTGCCCGAAAGGCCCCGGCGATACTATCCGCATGCGTTACCACGGAGGAGTGGGACCTTCCTGTGAAGTAGCTCGTTTGCTAACGATGTCCATAATGCACGAACATTCTAGATTCGAAGTGCTCAGCAATCGGAATTCCGCGGCGAGATTCGCGAAAAGTCCCGCTTAATCCCGACGCGAAGCCGGCTCTCTATGTTGACACCCTTCCTCGATGGCTCGAGTATCTTACGGGTAGGTGGTCGGCTTTGTAACAGTGCTCGATGAGCAACATCCGATCATTCCCCCCTCACCTAATTAGCGAATTAATTGTGCGCCAAACCCACTTAACCTGCCTTCACGGCGGACTGCAGCCAACTCTACGCGTACTTCGGCAACGATATTGGCTACTGAAAGGACGAAACCTTGTCAAGGCATACATAAATCGCTGCACTCAATTTTTTGCGCGCCCAAGCCTCGATTATCTCGCAACTCATGAGTAATTTACTCGAACGACGAGTTACCCGGCTAGGCCGTTAGCCCATTGCGGCGTCGACTATTCCGGCCCTATCTCAGTCCTAGCGATCACTAGTCGAGGACAAAAGTCACATAAAGCGTACATCGCTTCGTCTTCGTCTTCGTGTGTCTTTGTACTACGGCTATTTATCCGGAGCTAGTGTTAGGCTACAGTAGAGAGAGTTACGTTTCAGGGTGCCGATCGCGAATTACCAACGCGATCCACGCATTAAAAAACGATCCAGGGCTTCGGTCACACATGGAGACGCACGAAGTGTCATGAGAATTTATTCCTCCGGCCGCTCCTCATCATGGTGGATCTTGGGAGGCCGGCGTAAAAAGCACCAAGCACCATCTGCGCAGAGTAATCGGAGACAAGACGCTCTCAATCGAGGAAATGTTCACGTTCCTGGCATAGGTGGCGGCGTGTCTAAATTCACGACCAAACTGGCCCCTATCGGACGATTCCAGCGACCAATTAACCTTGACACACGGGCATTTTCTGATAGATGCTCCAATCGTGGGCGTCCCCGAGCCATCCATTTTAGAAAAAAACAAATCGCATTTGTCTCGATGGCAACGCGTCCGTCACATGGCTGAGGTTTTTTGGAGAACGTAGTCGGCCGAATATCTGCATACGTTGCAGCAAAGCTACAAGCGGCGTACTTCCAAAGACAATTTAGGTGTCGACGACATCGTGTTGGTTTAAAACGCGACACTACCACCTACCAAGTGGAAATTAGCACGCGTGATACACGTACACCCGGGCCCGAACGATCGGGGGCGGGTAGTGACCGTTAAGACCGCGCGATCTATTTATCAATGACCGGTAACACAGCTCCGGAAATTGCCTTTTGAGCCCCTACCTCCGTCTTAAAAATATTGTATTACGGCGGGCGGTTCAGCAGTGCTCATTTCGGACCTGATTCCCTCATGGCTTGTTTAGGACGAACAGTCGTAGCGAACAAGGACGCTCCGATTTTGTATTTTCGCGCGAATCAACAGTCGCCGTCCCTTGTTATCATGTAAAGTTCGCTTCTGTTGCATCGCGGCACTCGGGCAATAAATATTTGCGAATCAATTTTAATTTTGACCAATAAATGCCGGTTCCGCTTTCCTGGCAGATCTCCGAAATCTTTCGCAGAGCGAGCACCAAGATCGTTTTCCAAGTCAAACATTCACGGTCGGGATTTAACAATCGACTACCAAACTTTGTCGATTCAAATTATTGTCTACGCGACCGGAACAACAGCGAATTTTATTAAAGTCAATCCGCTTTTGATAACGCCAACGTGCTTCAAACGGCGCGTGTTCCCGCAGGCGTTGATCGCGTATGTATCGCATAAATGTTTTTTTTAAAATAAAGACTCTTTTCTGCAGACCAGAATCCTTGTCCGCTTGAGAATAAAAATCGTATTTCCGTGGTTAAAAAATCCGAGTGATCCGAAACAAGCTTAAAACTAATGTACTTTTCTTCTTTTTTGTGCACGAGGGTACTGTGTAAGAGAACACGTGGGAAACGCAAATATTAATATTGGACCATCCACAGACTATGGTAGACCATAAATTCATAAAAGTCTTCTGAATATAAGATAGAATGTTATAAGAATCCGGCATTGTC
Organism: Trichopria drosophilae; assembly: GCA_030407085.1. Classification (NCBI taxonomy): domain Eukaryota; kingdom Metazoa; phylum Arthropoda; class Insecta; order Hymenoptera; family Diapriidae; genus Trichopria; species Trichopria drosophilae. Next base: position 82,305,804 of record CM059582.1, read on the forward strand.
CTAAGAATAACTAATTACTTTCTATTTTCTACGCATCAAAATCAAACGTTATTGCATGAATAATATTCGTAAAAGTCTCCAAAATAAACAGAACATTCATAAGTTACTGAAATAATTTATTGCTGCATCCATTTTGATCGATAATCCCGTTGGAAAGTGAATAATTAATAAATAAAAAATTCTTTTTAAAAACCACGTTTTTATAAATGGACTCAAAAGGATAAAATAATTTTTCCCATCCACACAGGTCACTAATACCATGGCGAAATAAATACGCAATAATTTTTCATTTTATTAGGAAATAAAATATTTGTAAGACTTAAAATGGAAAACGTAGGGCGCAATAGAGGTAACAGAAATGACTCCTCGACGAACAATAACAAATGAGAAACTTATACTTAAATGAACAATATGACACGCTTGTTTAGACATGCTAGTCATGGTGGATGGGAAAAATTATTTTATCCATTTATAAAAACGTAGTTTTTAACAAGAATTTTTTATTTATTAATTATTTTCTGCTTTTTATTTTAATAGGTCAAATTTTACAATCGATTTTAAACTATTATATTTATAAACAATTTGAAAAGAGCAGTTTCAAAATGAAAAGAATATGCAAGTGGTTTTAGATGACAGGCTCCTCTGGTGGCTTACACCGTCCAGAATTGTTGAGAATCCTGATGAGGTTTTCTCACGCCAGAATCCGTGAGCTGTTGCAGCACTTATATTATATGACACTAATTCACTACTGTTCCACTTGCCGTCGTGGATGATTATATATAGGCAAGGGAATTAATGCCGTCAGTGGAGGACTTTTCCCGATTGCGAAAAGAAAACAAAAGACAAGCGCGACGGAGTAAGGGGGAAAACGCCGGGCCCCCCGCTAAATGTTAAAGGACAAAACAACGAAAGAAAAACGAGTATAAAGGAATGTATAGATTCAATCAAGAACGGAAAATAAGCGCATTTTTTTTTTGAAACTTATTTTTTTCATATAAAATTTAAATTTGCTGAAAATGTTCTTAAAACTGATTGAAACTTGTAATAAACGGTAAAGGAATGCATTGTCATCCAATTTTGGGTTAAAAGTTTCAAGTCTCTAGCTCATCGGTAAGTTAGTTTAAAATCGATTACAAGATTTGCACCGGACAAACAAACAGACAGACAGACAGACAGACAAGAATACGAGTTAATAAAAACGCGATAAAAATAGGGTATTTTATTGAGTTTTATGTATTGTGATGAAAACTCGTAAATCTTCCCTGTAACCTAGAATGGATAAAAAATTGTTGAGTTTAATGTGTTAACATACAGTAAATTCTGGTCGCGAATATCGGTAATTAAGAATATTTCCTGTTTTGTTAACATACAGGGTGTACCAAAAGTCTGGAAACACCTAAATATCTCGAAAACAATGCATCTTAGAAAAAAAAATGTTTTGAATAAAAGTTATAAGGTTTAAAACGACGCATTTAACGCTACTAGTCATTTGACCTTGGATGATCTTGTCAAGGTCAGGTCAAGGTCAATTTCATTTTTTTAAATGGAAGCCCATATTATGTATTACAGATTCTTGTAAATAATGTGGAGAGGTTTTCAAAACGCATATTACGAGCTCTTTTTCAATGAGATTGTCTTTGGAAGTACGGCACTTGTAGCATTGCTGCAACGTATGCAGATATTCGGCCGACCACGTACTCCAAAAAGCTCAGCCTGAGGAATCGTCCGATAGGGGCCAGATTGGTCGTGAATTTAGACACGCCTCCACCTGTGCCAGGAACGTGAGCATTTCCTTGATTAAGAGCGTCTTGTCTCCGATTACTCGAAAAATACAAAAATTAATTTGATATTGCTACGATGTTATATTTGCCGTTTGAAAGCCAGCCTACAGAACATCAGGAATAGGGCTGACCGGGAAGCCCTTCATACAAAATTGAAAAAATTGACTATAATGTACATAATTTTAAAAAGAAGATGGTCTAGAGAGAGAAAACCTCGCAAGCGTCAATGTTGGGTTCGACCAATTTTTAATGACTCAGCAAGACTATTACTAGGTGACAGCGATCATCTTGTTAAAGAAATGGAGTATCCAGTCAAGGAGACGTATATAAATTACTTCTGGATGAAACCTGAAACTTTCAAAGATCTTTTCATGACGGTAAGTCATTTTCTATATGTTTTGGACAGATGACCAATTCGTTGTCAACGTTTTTGAAATATTAAAAACCTAGTGAGAGTAATTTTACAGCTGAATAAAAAAAAAATTATAGTTCTAATTAAAATCTGTATATTTTGTTTTAGGCTATACGGAATTAAATCAGACGTCATTGAAGTTGGATCCCGATCTTTTTAATAACAATATATTAAAAATATGGCAAATCTCCGTAATTACTTACATTTAAGTTTTGTATCATTGCTTGGCTTGTATACCCGACTTGTGAAAAATTATATTTTTACAAACATATTACTTTTTTTATTTCTAAAACCTTTCCTTAAATTTTAACCCCAGTGTAGTGGCATTGCAATTTTTAATTATTGAACCAATCTAAAGGCATATAGAAATTAAGAAAATAATTTAAAATTCATTTAAAAGACCAATCAGTTTTAATAATTTTATGTATTTGCAGAAACTAAAGTCAACTGTATGGAATATTATATTGTATTACACAGTGTCGGGGTTACGACTGCGGAAATCATCTTGCGCTTCGAAAGCAACTTGCAGTAACCTTCGCTGCAATTGTGCGCTCTCTTGCACTGGTAATAAATTTAAAATGTCTTCCATTGCAGCAAACAACCTGTCACCGACGACGAAGACTTAGATGTATTGACAGGTTGTTTGATAAATTCCAGCAAAGCGACATCCAAATCGGAATTAGTATATATGTTCATAACCTGCACATTCGTAGGTAAACAAGTATCATGCAATTGCACGATTCCTCAATATAACGCGCAACACGAGAACGCAATAGCGCAAACTGCCCACCCGTCATCTGAACGCAACCATTTGCACTATGCACGTTGCACGATCCACGTTCCATGCTCGTTGGGACGTCACCCTCACTCTCTCAGAGAGCTATTCGCCTTGGTCGGTGTGCCGCGTACACTGAGAGACTTTTCGTAAGGGTTATGTATTCTCGAGGTTAGCAGCGACACTAAACCGACTCTGAATTCCACACGTGTGATTGGTATAAATCTAGTCGGTATTTTCGTACGAATTTTATACCCAAGGAGGTGGGACACCGTGCTGGAAACCGACAAACTGTCGGGGATCGACTTGTCATTCGGGCCATGACCCGAATGTCTTGGCACCGGGGTTATGAAGATGTCGTAAAACGGTCCCTTGGGGCACCAGGCGCCACCCCTCGTATTAAGCCTCACCTAGGCATGCGGGGCTCTGTCGGGGGAAAGACTACTTCCCTAGCTACTCGTGGGAAGCAAATGAATGACACCACTACAAACCTACATAAAAAACCGACAGACGGCTCGGGGCCCATGGAGGTCGAAACGGACGCTTCGGCGGCCGGGACGCCTCTTGGAAACCAGGTTGAATGTCTAACTGTCGGTGCCCTCCCAGCGGCTGCGCCCTCGCAAGAGGGTGTGACGGACCAGGAGTCGCCGACGGCTATAACTAGGAAAAGACCCTGCGGAGCTGCAAAAAAGAGGCTCCGCAAAGAAAGAGAGCGCCTAGAGGCCGCCAGTGATGGCCCGGGTGCTAATACCAACACCGGGACGAAAGAAACTCCGAAGAGGGGGAGGCATCCACAGGAGACTCCCCCGTCGGGGCAGAAACCGTCCAAAAAAAAGTGGGGGGGGGGGGAGGAGCGAACCAAGCGGCCTTAGACAGGGTCACGGGTTCGGGTCTCACTGCCGCACAGCGGGCGAACCCCCTTACTCTCGTCGTGGTGAATGAGGATTACCCCGATGCCGAGCTGACAAAGGAGCATCTCGATACCTTCTGCCGGGTCTTCTCGAGGCGTGCTGAAGAGTCGCCAGAGGAGCAATGGCCGAAGATCGAGGCCTCCTTTTGCAAGGCCGGGGCCATCACGTTCATCCCGGCGAACCAGGCAACCAGGGACCGTCTCATGGCGGAACTTACGGCCGAGGGGGGCCCCTGGAAGGGTCCAAAGATCAGGACCGGGGGGTTGAACTCCTTCAAAAGATGCTGAAGGCTACAGCCTGGATCCCAGATGAACCAGAGGTTCCGGCGGTAATACTTCGGCGTCTGGATGGGTACAACCCCTCGTTCAAGACGTCGTGCTGGAGGGTTATCTCTCAGCCGGCGCCTTCAGCCAAGGCTCCAGCATCTGGGCAGCAAGACGGTACAAAAGTGCTGCTGGTTGTCCAGATTCCGGAAGCCCAAGCAAGGGCGCTCGCGGACCTTGATAATCGGCATTACTACCGATATACCCGGGTGACATTCAAGGTCACCGGAGGCACCGGCCAGTAAGGGCCGATCATGGTAAAAGAAGAGGCGCGACGTCTCATAATGGCGTCCGGGCAACTTCAGTTTACTCAGATTAACTTGCACCACAGCAAGGGCGCCTCTGCTTGTTTACAGAGGAGCATGGTTGTGGCGTACACAGGCATAGCGCTAATCCAAGAACCTTGGCTTGTCAAAAATGCCATTAGGGGGCTGGGGGCCTTCCACTGTTTTAGCAAAACAGGGGCGGTCAAACCCAGGGCCTGTATTCTCACCAAGCGAAACAACGAAGTTCCACTGATGGATCTGAGTAACAAAGACCTAATGGTGATAACGATCAACACAAATGAGTTGGGGAAAATAGCAGTGGCCTCAGCTTACTTCCCATATGATGGACCTGATAATCTCCCAAGGGAGGTAAGGAAACTGGTGGATAATTGCAGGCAGAAGGGGCTCCCCCTACTGACGCTAATTCACGCCATCAGATATGGGGCAGTACCGACATTAACGAAAGAGGACAGGCGCTGCTGGAATATCTGGTCACCACTGACCTGGATATCCGCAACACCGGCAGCACCCCAACCTTTCGCAACGCTATCAGAGCTGAAGTCCTGGACCTCACACTCTGTAGCAGTAGCCTCCTCCACAGGATTAAAGATTGGAGGGTTAAAGATGATCCGTCACTGTCGGATCACATGACGATTGCATTTCATCTGGCGGCTGATGTAGGCGCCAATATGAAATTTATTAGAAACCCCAGAGGTACAGACTGGGAAGGTTTCAAAAGAGACCTATGTGTAGCCGTCGAGGATGTGCCAAGGGCTAGGATCAAGAATCCTCTGGCACTAGAGGAAGCAGCCAAGGCCTTCAGCGCAGGCATTAAATATGCCTTCGAGCGAAACTGCCAGGAAACCCCTGTCAGGGACAGGAGGCTGACCTGGTGGAACCGCAGCCTGGAGGCTAAGAAGGTAAACACTAAAAAGCTTTTCAGGTTAGCCAGGAAGAGGAATTATCCCCAAGCCTGGGACAGCTATACTATAGCAAGAGATGACTTCAGAGATGCAGTCAGGAAAGCCAAGAAGGACAGCTGGGAATCCTTCTGCTCGGAGGTCGAGAAGGGACCTCCGGCAGCCAGGCTTGGAAAGGTTCTGGCGAAGGACCCGGCTGCAATCATGGGAATACTAAAACTGCCAGATGACACCAGTACGACGACAGACGCGGAGACACTGCACTGCCTAATCCGACCCCACTTCCCGGGCTTTTAAAGGTCTGGGAGTGGGAAGGGGGGAGACGAAGACCTGAACCGAGCCGTTCCCGGCACGGGAGGTGGGATGTCCAAGGCCCGCAGAGATCTTGGATGCCGAATCGCTCGGGAAATCGTCACCCCCGTGAGGATAAGGTGGGCCGTACACTCCTTTAGTCCGTATACGTATCACGAGCGCTGCGAGGTCAACCCCCACGGCTTTCACATAACATTGAAAGCCGAAGGCGCAAAGGCCTGGCGCAGGATCAAAGCAAAAAGTGGGCACAGGAGATCTGTCAAAAGAACAGGACCACTGGATGCCTACTTTCGTGGTAGCGTCTTAGACGAGATCGCAGATCGCACGTCATCCCGCTATCTTTTTGACAAAAAATACAAAATCAGCCTCCCGACCAGAGAAGACTGGGAAAGCAACCATGCGACACTACTCAACGGCAACAACTGGTTCACAGATGGGTCAGTTGGGGCGCGGGGGAGTGCAGCAGGGGTATACGGAGAAAGAGGTGGAAAAGGGTCCACATAGCACTTGGGAGCTTACACCACTGTTTTGCAAGCAGAATTAATGGCCATCATTCAGTGTTCCTATAGAGCGCTAAATGAGGATAACGGTAATAGTGCCACCATTTTTTCTGATAACAGGGGAGCCTTACAGGCCCTCGGCAACTTTAGCACAAGGTCAGGACTAGTCTGGGACTGCTACCAGTCCCTGAAGAGACTAGCTTCGAAAACCCACGTCACGCTGCGCTGGATCCCAAGCCACTGTGGATTCAAAGGCAACGTGATGGCGGATAAGCTAGCCCAACTGGCAGCAAAAAAGAATTTTATTGGCCCCGCACCCGTGGTGGGCGTGTGCAAAAACCTCGCTCGGGAAGCATTCCGGACGAAGGTTGCGCTCGAACATCAAAGGATATGGGGTTCCACACCGGGATGCAGGCAAGCCAAACTTTTTATTGGCGACAGCTGGCCCTGCAGATGGAAACCGGTATTTCTGAATGCCAAAAGATCGGTGGCCAAAGATCTGGTGGCAATGATCACTGGGCACGGGGATCTCCGGGGACATCTCCACAAAATAGGACTGTCAGACTCGACGGCCTGTAGGTACTGTGGAGAGGCGGTAGAAACCGCCGAACACATTCTTTGTGAATGCCATGCCACCACTAGACATAGAGTGGAAGGGATGGGCAAACCCGCACTGACAAGGCAAGATATCACCTCCATGGAAGCTGCGACCATTGCCGCGGTCTGGATGGCTATGCGCCGTGCCACATAGAAGGAGGTCATAGGAGGAGTGCAAAGGGACTACCCAAGCACTCAGGTTTTCGGTCTGTGTGATCAAACCAACTCAAATGTTAAATTATTATTATTATACCCCAGACGTTTAGTCGCTGTCCGTTCACAAGGGCGCGGCAGCACTCTCATTTTTAGCACATCTATTACACTGCTGTATAGGGTGTATGTACACGGAGAGAACTGTGCAAGTATGAAACTGAAGGGATTCCTTCGCCACTATACTAAGGTCCGAAGTAATAGTCGCGGCTCAAGCCGAAGCTTAGCTGAGCGGCTCAAGTACCGGAAGTAGCGTGTTCCAAAAGACATATGAAAAAATACTTATATAAGTGTATCGAACCGAACCAATCCATGTATGTACACGTATACCGACCTTTAAGTCGTAACAAGTCGCAGCCAGACGATTTAAAAATTCAAAATATTAAATTGGATATTCCGAAGAAATTGTGTTTTAGTAAAATTGTAAACGACAGATATGAGTAAACAAACAGAAGTAAGTGGTAATATATGTACAAGTTTGTTGATGCATCGTTGTATTGATGTATGGTTATATGTCTTAAATTAATTGCACTTGTCCGTGAAAATTACTGTTTTTAATTTTTTTTTTTACCAAAGAATCAGAAACATCACCTAAAATCGATGTCTCTTTTGGCTGTGCATATTACTTTGAACTTTAATCCATGTGTGTAATGCTATGCCAACAATAAATTAAACCTCTACGTCACAGTAGCATACATATATGTCACCTTATGAAATGGGTTTGTTATAAAGTTTATTTTATTAATATTTTACATTTTTAAAGTTATTTTATGATAAAACTATTATTCGTAATAAAATGTTCTGTTTACTGAAGGAATGCATTGAAATCCTTGAAGTAAATTGTAATAAAATGTTGAGGGTGATGCAGTCGTGCAGGTTGATTTTAATTTAAAAAATGTTAATTAAAAAATGTGACATTTTACGTATATTACAACAGTGGCGTTAAAATTAAATAGTATAATGCAAAGAAAGTTTTCCAGCATTTTTGTTTCAAATAAATACTTTTCTTTAAGGTTTCTCAGTTATTGGTCACTTTATGCGAAGGAAGTTTTCAGCATTGTTGTTTCAACTAAATGTTTTTAATTGTACGATTTCTAAGTTGCTGATCAATTTGTGCAAAGAAAGACTTCCTGCATTTTTGTTATGAATAAACATTTTTATTTCTACTATTTCTCAGTCGAAAGATTTAATATCTAAAAATGTCCTTACGTAATTATGTAATTTAACATTTTAGTCCCTAATAATGAATTGTATGACTGATATTTTTCTATGAAATAAGTTTTTAAATATTTTTGTTACGAACTGTTATAAGTACATTTTCTTCAACATTGATTTATTGTAAGGTATTATAGTAATCACATTTTTAAGCCCTTCGTATGTCACCTTAACTTATAAATTTCTGTAATCAGAAATGCATTACAATGTGCAGTGTTTAATTCATTCTTTTATTTTTAAATTCGCTATTTGACTTTGATAATTGGGATACAGTTTTCCAGCAAAATTTTTTCAAAATATTTTCTAATGAAATTTCGCAAATAATTTTTTGTAATAGATTTTGACAACTTGTATATTTTTTATCTAAAGTCTTCCTTCGACACATGTTTTACCATATATGCATGATCTTAGATTCAAAATATAGTTGCGAGAAGACTTTTAAGAACGACAGGCAATTTCAGATCCGAAACCTTCTTTCGTAAAGAATTGTACCAGCGATAAATGATGTAAGGTCTAAAACTTTGTTTCGAACAAAATTTTAACACCGATGAAATATTTTGGTTCTAAAACCTTCTTTCGACAAGACTTCTACCACCAATAAAAGATTTAAGATCTAATACCTTCTTTCAACATGCCTTTTACAATCAATAGAGTTTCACATCCAAAACCTTCCTTCGATTAAACTTTGACAACTTCTACAAGATTTTAGATATAAAATCTTGTTTTGACCAATGTTTTATCAAGTATACAAGATCTTAGATTCCACATCTACCCAGTAATCGAAAATGCATTCAGAAAAGATTCAAATGCATTCATTTCGTACGTTTGAATCCATTTTCTGTCCCTGACGAATCCATATGAATAGAAAAATAAATTTCCATAAAATTTTTAATGCTTATGAATTCATTTATATCCAAAAATAATATGTATAAAAAAGAACTTGAATTCATTTGAATGCATATATAATATGTCGTAATGAACATATTAATTATGAATCCATGCGAATGCAAATGGATTCAAACGTATGAAATGAATGCATTTGAATCTTTTCTGAATGCATTTTCGATTACTGGGTAGATGTGGAATCTAAGATCTTGTATACTTGATAAAACATTGGTCAAAACAAGATTTTATATCTAAAATCTTGTAGTTGTCAATATTTAATGGAAGGAAGGTTTGGATGTGAAACTCTATTGATTGTAAAAGGCATGTTGAAAGAAGGTATTAGATCTTAAATCTTTTATTGGTGGTAGAAGTCTTGTCGAAAGAAGGTTTTAGAACCAAAATATTTCATCGGTGTTAAAATTTTGTTCGAAACAAAGTTTTAGACCTTACATCATTTATCGCTGGTACAATTCTCTACGACAGAAGGTTTCGGATCTGATATTGTGTATCGATCTTAAAAATCTTGTCGAAACTAGATGTGGAATATAAGATCTTGTATACATGGTAAAACATTGGTCAAAACAAGATTTTATATCTAAAATCTTGTAGAAGTTGTCAATATTTAATGGAAGGAAGGTTTGGATGAGAAACTCTATTGATTGTAAAAGGCATGTTGAAAGAAGGTATTAGATCTTAAATCTTTTATTGGTGGTAGAAGTCTTGTCGAAAGAAGGTTTTAGAACCAAAATATTTCATCGGTGTTAAAATTTTGTTCGAAACAAAGTTTTAGACCTTACATCATTTATCGCTGGTACAATTCTCTACAACAGAAGGTTTCGGATCTGATATTGTGTATCGATCTTAAAAATCTTGTCGAAACTAGATGTGGAATCTAAGATCTTGTATACATGGTAAAACATTGGTCAAAACAAGATTTTATATCTAAAATCTTGTAGTTGTCAATATTTAATCGAAGGAAGGTTTGGATGTGAAACTCTATTGATTGTAAAAGGCATGTTGAAAGAAGGTATTAGATCTTAAATCTTTTATTGGTGGTAGAAGTCTTGTCGAAAGAAGGTTTTAGAACCAAAATATTTCATCGGTGTTAAAATTTTGTTCGAAACAAAGTTTTAGACCTTACATCATTTATCGCTGGTACAATTCTCTACGACAGAAGGTTTCGGATCTGATATTGTGTATCGATCTTAAAAATCTTGTCGAAACTAGATGTGGAATATAAGATCTTGTATACATGGTAAAACATTGGTCAAAACAAGATTTTATATCTAAAATCTTGTAGAAGTTGTCAATATTTAATGGAAGGAAGGTTTGGATGAGAAACTCTATTGATTGTAAAAGGCATGTTGAAAGAAGGTATTAGATCTTAAATCTTTTATTGGTGGTAGAAGTCTTGTCGAAAGAAGGTTTTAGAACCAAAATATTTCATCGGTGTTAAAATTTTGTTCGAAACAAAGTTTTAGACCTTACATCATTTATCGCTGGTACAATTCTCTACAACAGAAGGTTTCGGATCTGATATTGTGTATCGATCTTAAAAATCTTGTCGAAACTAGATGTGGAATCTAAGATCTTGTATACATGGTAAAACATTGGTCAAAACAAGATTTTATATCTAAAATCTTGTAGTTGTCAATATTTAATCGAAGGAAGGTTTGGATGTGAAACTCTATTGATTGTAAAAGGCATGTTGAAAGAAGGTATTAGATCTTAAATCTTTTATTGGTGGTAGAAGTCTTGTCGAAAGAAGGTTTTAGAACCAAAATATTTCATCGGTGTTAAAATTTTGTTCGAAACAAAGTTTTAGACCTTAAATCTTATATCGCTGGTACAATTCTTTACGAAAGAAGGTTTCGGATCTGAAATTGCCTGTCGTTCTTAAAAGTCTTCTCGCAACTATATTTTGAATCTAAGATCATGCATATATGGTAAAACATGTGTCGAAGGAAGACTTTAGATAAAAAATATACAAGTTGTCAAAATCTATTACAAAAAATTATTTGCGAAATTTCATTAGAAAATATTTTGAAAAAATTTTGCAGGAAAACTGTATCCCAATTATCAAAGTCAAATAGCGAATTTAAAAATAAAAGAATGAATTAAACACTGCACATTGTAATGCATTTCTGATTACAGAAATTTATAAGTTAAGGTGACATACGAAGGGCTTAAAAATGTGATTACTATAATACCTTACAATAAATCAATGTTGAAGAAAATGTACTTATAACAGTTCGTAACAAAAATATTTAAAAACTTATTTCATAGAAAAATATCAGTCATACAATTCATTATTAGGGACTAAAATGTTAAATTACATAATTACGTAAGGACATTTTTAGATATTAAATCTTTCGACTGAGAAATAGTAGAAATAAAAATGTTTATTCATAACAAAAATGCAGGAAGTCTTTCTTTGCACAAATTGATCAGCAACTTAGAAATCGTACAATTAAAAACATTTAGTTGAAACAACAATGCTGAAAACTTCCTTCGCATAAAGTGACCAATAACTGAGAAACCTTAAAGAAAAGTATTTATTTGAAACAAAAATGCTGGAAAACTTTCTTTGCATTATACTATTTAATTTTAACGCCACTGTTGTAATATACGTAAAATGTCACATTTTTTAATTAACATTTTTTAAATTAAAATCAACCTGCACGACTGCATCACCCTCAACATTTTATTACAATTTACTTCAAGGATTTCAATGCATTCCTTCAGTAAACAGAACATTTTATTACGAATAATAGTTTTATCATAAAATAACTTTAAAAATGTAAAATATTAATAAAATAAACTTTATAACAAACCCATTTCATAAGGTGACATATATGTATGCTACTGTGACGTAGAGGTTTAATTTATTGTTGGCATAGCATTACACACATGGATTAAAGTTCAAAGTAATATGCACAGCCAAAAGAGACATCGATTTTAGGTGATTTTTCTGATTCTTTGGTAAAAAAAAAATTAAAAACAGTAATTTTCACGGACAAGTGCAATTAATTTAAGACATATAACCATACATCAATACAACGATGCATCAACAAACTTGTACATATATTACCACTTACTTCTGTTTGTTTACTCATATCTGTCGTTTACAATTTTACTAAAACACAATTTCTTCGGAATATCCAATTTAATATTTTGAATTTTTAAATCGTCTGGCTGCGACTTGTTACGACTTAAACTACGATGCTTTCTTCGAGGCTTGCTCCCACCTTAGTTATACTTTTTAGACTAGGGCTCTCGGGGACTTTTTTGTAGGAAGTGTCCTCCTCTACAAAAAAGGTTCAGTAAATTTTTGCTCTATCTTGCACCGTTTTCGATACGGAAGCGATAGAACGAAGAAAATCGAGTTTTTAAAACAAAAGATAAACATGGCGTCGGACGCTGAATACGTTGCTTTTCATTCTATTGCTGCCGTATCGAAAACGGTGCAAGATAGAGCAAAAATTTACTAAACCTTTCTTGTAGAGGAGGAAATTTCCTACAAAAAAATTCCGGAGAGCCCTAGTCTAAAAAGTAAAACTTAGGCGGGAAAGCCTCGAGGCTTGAAGAAAGCATCGCAGTTTTGCTCTCTCATCCTAGAGCGTCTTCACAGTCTGAGACGTGGGTTTCTTAGATTGATATCACGCGACACATGGTGCAGAACGTGCAGAACCGACTCCGAAATCTTAGTACAATGGCGAAGGAATACCTACAGTTTTATCCTTGCACAGTTTTCTCCGTGTAGTCTATTTTATATGTTTTCGTACAGCAGCTGTACCCCAGCGAAGTACATATATCAGACATTCTATAGTTACGTACGACTTTCCAAATGCAAGTGGCGCCTCTGTTGTCTTGATAATAAGGTACGGTCTCTGTACTGCTCTAGATACGATATACCTACGAAAAGTCTCTCAGTCTAAGAGAAACTTCAAAAAGGTGATAAAATAAAAAAAAAAGGTGGTAAAAAAAAAACATACCGGGTGAATAATTCAAGACCGAACATAGGGGAACACATGTATTAGCTCTCAGCCAATCGCTATCGAGCTTGAGAGTATGCATTATCGCCACCGACCAATCACGGAAAGCGTATAACATCTATCAACTTTTTGATGTTTACGATTAAGAAAATGATTTATTTAAAAAATCTATGCATTAAATATGAAAAATGCTAATAATTAAACTATTTTTTAATAGGCATCAAATTACTTAATCGAAAAAGTCTTCCGTATAATCATGTAAACATGCCGTACATGCTACGTTATGTTAGGAAGAACGGTATGGTCAGAGATTATAGGGTTCCGTTTTAACCAGTTGAAATTCATAACTTTAACTGAACCCTATAATCTCTGGCCATACCGTTCTTCCTAACCTAACCTAGCATGTGCGGCATGTTTACATGATTATACGGAAGACTTTTTCGATTAAGTAATTTGATGCATATTAAAAAATAGTTTAATTATTAGCATTTTTCATATTTAATGAATAGATTTTTTAAATAAATCATTTTCTTAATCGTAAACATCAAAAAGTTGATAGATGTTATGCGCTTTCCGTGATTGGTCGGTGCCGATAATGCATACTCTCAAGCTCGATAGCGATTGGCTGAGAGCTATTACATGTGTTCCCCTATGTACGGCCGTGAATTATTCACCCGGTATAGGTCAACGCCTTATTGTTTAAATAACTTTGCAAAACGACGTTTTCCACTAAATGTTTATTTACAAAATAGTTCTTATTTTTTGAAAATAATTTAATAATATAATAATATCGACATAAATCAAATTTATTTTATTTTATTGAGATTATCGTCGATTATAATAGCTTTCTAAAAATAAGAGCCATTTTCTAAATAAACATTTATCGAAAAACGGCGTTTTGCAAAGTGATTAAAAAAATAAGCTGTTGTCCCATATATTTTTATGATTTTAATCGCCATTTTCAAGTCCCTCGTACGGAGGCGGCACACCGATCAAGGCCAATAGGAATAATTTAATTATGGAATCGAAGATCAATACATATAGTTTTCGTCATTTTATCATTCTGCATTTTTTCTTCTTTTACTATAAGAGGATAGGTGTACATAATCTTTTTTCGCGTTATATATTTTCAATTTTAGTTTCAAACCCAAGAATCAGATGGCGTGTAACGCAACATTTTTGTTTACCGTGATAACATCCAGATTTCACTTCTCTCAAGTGCTCTGCGATGCACAACGTATAGCTATCGTTATTATTCTGTGGTATAAACTCACAACTTACCAGAATTGCACAGGAAAACGTGCATATATTTCATCTTTCAAAAGTTTCTCTTATTTGAAAATAATTAATTGTGTTAATCTTTTGCAATTGATCGCCGTAATCACAATGGCCAGATACGGACAACGACCAGAAAATGCATTGAAAAGAGCAAATGGTATGTACTCCAATAGTGTAGAATATAACTTCAATATGGCCATTATTTTAATTCTGTTTCAAGTGATTTAATGCATTAATATAACAAAAATCTGGATTGCACTCTATGCATTAATCATTCATTTGTTACTGTTTTTTAGTTTTAACCAACACATCAGTGAAGTTCAATTTTTAAAAGTTAATTGTATTTTTTATATGCTTATAAAATATTTGTTTAATGTACGTGGTGTACAATATAAGAATCTTTTAAGGGAAAACAAACGGCAGAACTTTTCAGTACTCGAAAATTATTTTACATTAGAAATATTGAGATACCATTTTTCGATATTAGTTTTACATTAACATGAAAATTATATTTTTAAGTATATATATAACTCAAAATATGAATGTAAACTCTTGCTGGATTCATTAAAATAATGAGAATAGCCATTTTTTCCAACCATCTTCTAGCTTTATAATCGTGTTATTCAATATTTAAATTGTTTTATACCAAATTAAAAATTAGGTTAAGAAACATAAATCTATCTATAATCCAATGAATGTTACATACACAATTTTAGCCAGTATTGCAGTTCATGGTTTTACTCGATATGTCAAATATTTGAATCTCTGGAATCTATATTCAAATGCTTTAGCTATTCATCCTTAGAAAAATTAATCATTTATTCCTTCTATTATTTCGTAAATAAACAATTTGTATTAATTTTGAATCTCTGACATGCTTATTGCGTGTAGAAATAAAAGGATTTGAAGAAGTGCATTGAGTTTGATTCACGTGTCACATACCAAACTGACAGCACATTTAGAAATTTCTGAATGTGGCATCTTGTTTGCACGTGACTAGCAAAATTTTGGTTATCAGACTAAGATCATTGAGATGCAGCCCTAGAAGCAGATCATAACGTAACATCTTGATTATCAAATCAATATCAAATAGAGGGCGAGGGGTCAACCGCTGTTCAAAAAATGTACAGGTATTCCCAAAAGTGGGAATATATTCCTAATATTCCCGCCGTATTCCCAATATTCCTGCTATATTCCCACCGTATTCCTAATATTTCCAGCTTATTCCCAATATTCCTACCTTATTCCCAACATTCCCACCGCATTCCTAGCATTTACTAAGTATTTTCAGTACTCTCAGTGATGATACAGATCTGAGCCTTGTATGTTGTATAATAATCTGCGATATTGTATTACAAAGCAACTTATATTGGCAAATCCAAGGAACTTTTAATTTTTGGAATTTATTTTGTGGCACAAATTTTTCCTTTTAACCATATATTCAGGCTATCGCTCTGAAGTGAAAATCATGCGCTTGCATAATTTTTATGACACGGCGTGAGTGCAAAATACAAAATGGTGGATAAAATGTGAAAAATTACTCGATTTTAATGAAATTTGTTTTTTTTTCTTTTGGTGGAGGATGCTAGCGATTGCTGATAACGGTTATGTTGTCAGATTTTCGAAATTCAAAATGGTGGACCCAATATGGCGGATTACAGTACGAAAAATGTTTAATGAATATAAAACTCGGTTCCTGTGGAGTTTATAAGCCACTAACTGCGAGTCTTTTGTCAGATTTTTTAAATTCAAAATGACGGTCCAAAATGGCTAACCGAAACACGAAAAATTGCTTGATTTAAATGAAACTAGGTTCTCAGGGATTTTTGAAGTCGTCGATTACGAATCAGTTGTCGAGATTAAAAATTTAAAAAATTCGATTGAAAATGTCCATAGTAATAATAATGATAATAATAATATTGTTACAGACGGAATCGATGTTTTATCGATTGCAGTACCCGGCACAGGTTTTTTCCCACAAAGATGGTTTTCCCGACGCCATTGCACACCCGAATGGGTGTACCTCTCAAAATGAAGCAGGCCTGTTAGGTCAATTATGTAAAAGGTTGTTTTAAATGGTGACGATCTGGATACAATTATTTGTAATTCGAAGTATAATATCGATATATAATAATAAGGTTGTAGTCTATTGAAATGTTCGAGAAATTGAAATGTCAAACTAAGGTATGAAAAATTGACGATCGGGTTTTTTTAGTATGTTTAGGGACGTCTTCGGGTTAGGAAGTCCGCGTCGCGATCGGGTCGTCACTGATTGATTACAAATAAATTTTAAATAGTTTTGTGGCCGATCATATTGCGCGTTTTATTTGAAGCCCTTCCACCAGTCGTTAACAAATATGTTGATAAATTAACGATTTTATTTTTATTGTAACTGTGTATAATATACAAAGGACCCCGATTAACATTATTTTTTTTCTTATAACTTCTTATAATAACAAAAAAAAAATTCTGTCGAATTTAAGTCGTATTTGATAAGTTTGTCCGCTATATTGGATTCACCATTTTGAATTTAAAAATTTTGCCTTCATATTCATAATAAGCAACTGCAAAAACCTCTGATCTTCGATTTTCGCCCACTTTAGATTATATTTTGATGGTTTTGTCCGTCATATTGGGTCCGCCATATTGAATTTCAAATTTCTAAATTCAGATTTGTAATCATCAACCTATAAAAATTCAGCATACAATTACTGAAATGTATTTAAAACCCTCTGAAAATCGTATAACGAAGATCCGTTGAAGTAAAACCATCCGGGAGGAGTAGTGCTCACCAATTTGCAAAATATAAAGATGCCGTCATAATTTTTTGATAAAGTATGGAATTTGAAAACGATCACAGAAATAAATAATTAAAAATATTGTTTATTTTCAGTGTGCCGCAGTAAAAAAGGAAATTTTGAAAATAATCACGTTTAAAGTGAAACTGATTAAACCTGTATAGAATCATTTTTAAAAGGGGCACATCGATGAGTGACAGCGTGATTTGTTCGTTTTTACGTTAGTAACAAATTGGACTCTGAGTTAAAACAATTAATAATATGGCATGAAAATTATAATAGATAATCTAAATTAATTTTATATTTCTACAAAACTTATCACGCAGTTTTAAATCCCTGTAGTTTTTTATCACAAGCAAGCACATCGATCAGACTGTGACTATTAGTTAGTGTATTTACTTAACTACATTTTGTACTTTGAGAAAATAAAATATCGAGCATGGCATAGTTGTAGCATAGCACAGTTTTTAATAATTTCTAAGAATCACAAGTTAAATTTTTCGGTTTTCAATTCGTAAATGTCTGTAGCAAGTGTCAGTGCAAATTTAAATATTATTTAAATGTGTTTAAAATGAAATATCAACATACATTAAATGTATTTGAATAGTGAACATATTTATTTCCGTATATCACTGAATCACAGAAAAGTTCTGTGGATTTGCCCATATACATATGGGGCATTCCATGTGAAATCGACGATGAAAATGCGTCACCATCTTAATTTTTGTTGCACATTTTTTAGACTATAGTATTCATCGAAAAAATGTTTCTTGAATTTTTTCCGATTTTTATCTTTCCATGTTCACGAGTTATGAATTTAAAAAAAAAAAACATCAAAAAATTTTCAACTGGATGTAACTCAGCAACAAAAATAGATAAAAAATCGTTCGAAGCGCCATTTTCTTCAGTTTACTATGTAGTTTCTTTAAAAAATATTCACAAAATTATTGCTCAATTATTTGGTAAAAAATTTCGCATTTTTAGAATAAAATCGAATTTTTAAGGATGATAATCATAATTGATTTTTTTGAAAAAATTCTATATTCTACTGTCATAAATTTGACGAATTTTAAGCCTAGTCCTGTTATGGGCACGAGTTTATGTCTACTAAAAAAAAATAAATAAAATAATTATATAATTAATTAATTTTAAAAATATTTTATCTGTTTTATACTTGTATTCTTCTGTTGTATATTTGTGTTATTTGGTGTTATTTTTGAGCATATGATAAATATTCTTGAATTTGTTTGTATAAAACATAAAATATGAAACATATCTTATTTTATATTATTTGTTTTTTTTTTTGATAAATGCAAAAATTTCATTTTTCGCTTTTAACCATCTGATAGCTGGACCAATTTATACATGTTATTCTTAACCCTTTCAATCACGAATTTTTCCAGCCATGGGATTTTTTTAAAATTTCATATACTTGAGTTTTCGAGGTCGCTAATTACGAATCCGGTGTGAGATTTTCAAAATTCAAAATGACTGATCCAATATGGCCGACGAAAAATTTGAAAGATAATGAATTGGCTAAGCTTTGGAATATAGGGATTTTGGTATTTTTATTCGTTTTTTATTTTATATTTTGATTCGTAATCAGCGACATCAAAAAGACCTGTATTGAAATTTTAGGCAAAATCAAAATTTTTCAACACTTTTGTCGACCATATTGGATCCGTCATTTTGAAATTTGAAAATCTGACACCGGATTCGTAATCAGCAACATCAAAAACTCCGACATACAAAATTTCAAATAATAATAGCGATTAGTTCTTCCTGGCATGAATTTATTTTGAAAATTATGCCTTTTTTTGGTACTAATTTGTTGTTAACAATCATTATTTTAAATAATTTTGCAATATTATTTTTTGTTAACACTTATTGGAGTCTTAGGAAAGCCAGGAACAAAAAAACGCATCGAAATCGATAACTACCTTTTCATAAACTTTAAAAAATCGATATCATCTAGGTGGGACACTGGTGTCCGCCAGTGACTGAAAGGGTTAAGGGCCCTCGAGCGTGGCGAGGCGGCCCCGCCTGTGACGTCAGAGGCGAGAAAACTTTGCGCCGTGAAATTGGCGATTTTCGAGGGATTTTCGCGATTTTTTTTGCAGAAATCGGTTTCTCGTGTCGAGGAATAGCGATTAAAGTAGTATGGACAAGATTGTTAGCTTATAAATAGGAAAAATAAAGCATCAAAGTTTGACAGCGGCCATGTCTTTGTCTAACTTCAGGCGATCGACATAAGACCTTCTCTTTCTAGGTTGCTCCGCTCACACGGAGAAAAATTGTCTCGTTATAACTTCGTGCAGCACATGGTTCGAGTCGGTGGTGCTTGATTTGTCCGAGGGATGGGGCGGCACAACACCGGAGAAAGCTTTACAGAAAGTGTCGCAACTTTGTAAGAACACCTGTCACGTGAAAATCCGTGCAGCGGTAGTGGGGAATAGGTGGTTCTTGATTTGCCCACGACATGGCGTGCGAAGCGCCGGTAAACCGTTTACATCGTGTGTTGAAACTCTGGGCATACATATGCACACTCGTTTGCTTGGGGCTGCACGGCAAAAGTCTGTGCACTGACGACCTGCACAGATTTTTCCTCTGCAGATCCAGCAGCGAAAAAGTTTACACATGTATATGCCGAGAGTTTCGACTCGCGCTGTAAAACTTCTTTCGACGCTTCGCACGCCATTACGCGGGAAGTAGGGTACCACCGATTCAGCATATCGATGCACGAAATTCCATGGGGGCACTAGTGATCGCAGAGTTTCGACTCTCTCTGTAAACTTTTCGTGGATGCTCCTACGCGCTATTCCACGTTCAAGTCAAGTAGCACCGATTCGCCAGCGCTGCCCAGTGTAACACCGAGGCAATTTTTCTCCGTGCACTCGCGCTTCGAGACTGTCTCACTTGATCGGAATAGAAAGACACTCGCTCCCTCTCTCTCTCTCTCTCTGCTTCCGTACAAGAGTGCAGGCGCGACTGGCCGTGCGTTGTCGTTACGAAAAATTCATGCATTTTTGTGAATGTGGCCGGGAAACAAAGTTCCGAAAATCAACACACCTCCCGACAGGCCAAGATTTGCATATAACATGGCTCCAGCGTGATTTTCTTCCCTTTGTCTTTGAAAATTTGGCCAAAAGAAAGCGAATTAAAAACGCTAGACTCACGCAATATCGAAATTTTAGTTTTCGTTTTCGAAACTTTGTTTCCCGGTCGCGCAAATTACACGATTTTTTAAAAATATGGATGCTTTTTAGAACGTAACACATCGAGAACTGCAGATAGTGAGATACGGTATAAGTCATACAATATAATTTTGAAGGGTTACTTTTCCATTGTCGGAGCATAAACAGGGAGAAAACTTATAGTCAATTCATCGCAGATCGAATAACTTTTGTGCACGACTTTTCAGTGCGCAAAGTAAAATAATTGGCAAAGAAAAGCGCACAAGCGTCGAAAACTGTTCTTTTTTTTTTCAATAAATTAAAATTGATGTTTTTTTTCCGACATTGGACACTCGGTCTGTACAATGACATTTTTTTAAAAACAAAATTGTGGATCAAACCGCTCCTTTTTTTATTATGAAACGACTAGCCTACAAATACC
This sequence comes from Trichopria drosophilae, assembly GCA_030407085.1. NCBI lineage: Eukaryota > Metazoa > Arthropoda > Insecta > Hymenoptera > Diapriidae > Trichopria > Trichopria drosophilae. The sequence goes on from CM059582.1 coordinate 82,326,597, forward strand.
TACCTTTGAAGTCCATACCCGGAAAGCAGCCTCACTATGGGGAAATGCGGAAGAACACACACGAACGCATATTCAATAAATATACACAGGAAATGAATTGACAAATGGGGGGGGGGGGGATAAAATCATAATACCATAAAAATGGTAAACTATGGTGTTAGATTTATAATCTAATTAAAAAAAATTTCCAAAAAATACAACAAATTTTTAAATAAATTTTTCCCCAGATTTGCTGGATTTTTTGCTAGGTCATTTTTGGACCGAATTAAGTGAACATGTTGCTAAAAGATGGGAGAAAAAGTGAAGAAATTAGGAAAATTGTTCAAAATTGTCGAAATTTTGAAATATTTCTATGAGAATTAAATCGATTACAAAAGTTTTGATCATCAAAGTTAACATCATTTTTAAAACTAATATTTCCATATAAAAAAAAATAGTCAAAATAACAAACGTTTCTAAATATTTTAAAAAATTCTCATGTACTCCAAGATGTTGCCGCTTGCCGATTATTTCCAAATATTATAACACTGACACTAGCAAACTTATTTTCGCAACTGTATTTTAAAATATCTTATAATTTAAAAAAAAAATGTTTAAATAAGAAATTAATTGGTACTCAATAGTTAATACAAAAAAGTAACATTTTTTAATATAACGTAACAAAAACGATTTTCGTAATCTGCCTACTATAACTGTCTGTGAGCTTCAGCATCATTCAAATATTCCTAAATATTCCCAAATATTCCAAGATATTGCCGAGTATTCCTAAATATTCCGAAATATTGCCGAATATTCAGAGATATTCCCAAATATTACCGAATATTCCCAAATATTCCAAATATTGCCGAATATTCCTAAGTATTCCCAATATTGCCGAATATTCCCTAAATATTCCCAATATTCCCGGTACAATGTACAGGTATTCCTTCAGTGGTTGACCCCTCGATAGACGGTCCATTAGCAATACCTCCAATTCCTCCAAATCGGATCGTGATGATGCCCAAGCGCTATATTTAGGAATTGTTGAGTGCAGTAGCACTGCAGATCAGCATCATGATCGTCACTTTACAATGTCCTACATGGAACAGAGACTTTGAGAATACACCTCACTTGTTATGACTAGATACTCAAAATGTAAAGCTTGCTCAAATCCCCTAGTTCGATATCACAAGTGATTTATGCAATATGTAGGTACAGAACATAAAAATAAATTGAAGAAATGAAATGTTGAGACCGTATAAATTGTATAAACTGGATAGATTCTATGAGACTTGAAAAATAAAGCTATTTTCTATATTAATAACTGTAATTAGTAGAGAATAACATAAAAATATTTGTCATTGCGCAGATTTTAATTTCAGGAGATATTTTACATAATAAATTTTTCCATTTGCACATAAGAACTTGTAAATTGTATACAAAAACAATATAACATTGAATCTGACAGAGTGATGGAAAAAATCTGGTCTATAAAAAATTGATTTATACAATTGCACTGTACAACCCTAAAAACTGATAATTTATGTTAAATCTTTAACATTATTATACTTTGATCCATTGATTACATAATATTTTCAATTTCACGTATTGAAAAATTTAACTGCGTTTTATGCCTTCATTCAAACCTTCGTATCTCCGGTAGTTTTAATCGAAATGGAACAAATTTTTTTTTCATTTGAAGCTGAAAATCTCAGCTTTCTAATTCATATTTTTTCAATTAGTAAATTTGCAAACACAGCGCTGTAAATAACAAATTAATATTTCAAAATTAATTTTGACATTGATGACCCAGGTTTGGGAAGTTAAAAATAGTACCATTGAATTCCTCGTCAAATTTCCTAAAAAAAACATATTTTTCTGGAATGGTATCTTTAAGTCCTGTGTTCGAAAAAAATTAATTCTCCCGCGGCTCTCCTGCCTTCGCGGCGCGCGTGCTTCCGCAGGGTCCGGCGCCTCGCATGGAGAGGGTAGACAGCGAAGAAACTAAATTAACTTCGCGTTTTCAATAGGCAAAAACCGTAAAAGCTACATTGACTTACCACTGCGTTATTGTGGCAACGACAGCCACGTTACACGTAAAACCGTATTTCCTACATGAAAAAGCGACTATTGTAAAAATAACGAAATAAACGTTTATGCATTACAAATATTCGAAATAATAATTTATACTCCTATTACGTACACTATTCTTAAAAAATCTGTATGAATGTACGTAAGGTACACTGAAAAAAGAAATACTTAAATTAAATAAGAAAATTGTCTACAAGTAAGACGAAATGCAAATAAGACCACACATTAGACGGCGACAGATTTGTGCACCATACATTGGCTGAATTAGAGGAAATTTTAAGACGTAATCATTCTAAGTTTTTTTTTACCGTCTAATGAAAATAATACTGACTTCGGTTACATTGTATTATAAAAAATATAGATATATTCTTTAAATATTAGTCGATTACGTAAAACTTAATAAAATCTATAAATATATCGGGAATATATATATTTTTTATTGAGCATGTTGTGTACGTACGCACATTACTTAGTGCGGCGGATGATACAGAGGGGTGCTGCGGAAGCACGCGCGCCGCGCAGGCAGGAGAGCCGCGGGAGAATTAATTTTTTTCGAATACAGGACTTAAAGAACCATTCCAGAAAAATATGTTTTTTTTTTTAGGAAATTTGACGAGGAATTCAATGGTACTATTTTTAACTTCCCAAACTTGGTTCATCAATGTCAAAATTAATTTTGAAATATTTATTTGTTATTTACAGCGCTGTGTTTGCAAATTTACTAATTGAAAAAATATGAATTAGAAAGCTGAGATTTTCAGCTTCAAAATGAAAAAAAAAATTTGTTCCATTTCGATTAAAACTACCGGAGATACGAAGGTTTGAATGAAGGCATAAAACCCATCTCGTCAAAAATTAACATCACGGTATCTCAGAAAAACAAAATTCCCGTGACACGTGTCCACTTTTTTTTATCCCTAGAACACGTAAAAAAAGTTTCAAGCGATTTAAAAAACAGTCGTCTAAAAAGTGTTCGATTTGTAATGGAATGTCTCATATGATTTCGTAATTCCTCCCCGAATTCTTCTTGATGCTGAATCATGCTAAGTCTTCTGATGGCTTCTTGAAGTTCGTCACACGCCAGTGGCCCAGTTACTTTATCGTGACTTTCTTTTGCCACATTGCAATTTTAGTTTTTAAATCTCAGACAATAAGCTACCACGCTTTTTAGCTTCCTTAATGTGGAAAATCTGGTTATTATATCATTTTCCAATTTAATATGGACGAAACTGACTGTCTGATGTTTTTCTTCCGGAATTTCTAGCGATTGAATTGTTTTTGTCTTTGACCAACCGCGAAAATTCACCTTTCAACTGAAATTTAGCATGTTAATGGCGAAAATGGATTCTCAGGCTTAAAAAATCGATTTTTTGAAACTATCAGAAATCGATAGTATAACTATTCAACAATATGTCCCCAAAATTTCAAGGCGAAATTCGAAGTACTTTCCAAATTATGAGCATTTTACCGAGCGCGCTCGATTTTACTACGTGACGCTGTAGCAGGTAGGAGCGACCGGTCTGTGGGGCAGTCCCTATCTCCTCGGCCACGTATCGTACACATTGTATAGGATATTAGGGAGAGGGAGAAGTATTTTTCTGGCTGTCCTACAGAGGGATTACATAGAAACGTCGGCGTAATTTCGACATTAGTAGCCGTTCTGTACTGTAGCGTCGGTTATCGCCAGTTGACGTTTGTTTACGCTTTGCTCGTAAAGACAAATTACTTCGTATCCAAAAAGGAACATCCAGACTCAACATATCGACATAGTAAGCCACGTAAAAGACATTTTCAAGGAAATCAACATATCAGCAGTGGCAGTGTAACAGACGAAAGTGCCAGTTCAAAAAAACTACACGTTTCGAATATTGAAAACGTAACTGTGAATCCTATATTATGTTATCGTATTATTGAGTTTTCACCGTGTTTACATCATTGTCAGAAATTCTAGTTTGTCGTACATGCAAACAAAATATTAAATTTGAAGAGACTGGTATCCGGGGACTAGGTTTCAAAATTGTCGTCAAGTGCAAGTGCGGATCAAGAAATATCAATTCAGGCCCTTTAATTAATTCTGGATATGAAATTAATCGGAGGATTGTGTTCGTCATGCGACTCTTAGCTATTGGCAGACAAGGACTAAATTTATTCTGTAATTACATGGACATTTGCAGTGGCATCTCGGAAGACGCGTATAACAATATTTACAATCACATTTACTCCGCAACGAAATCTATCTACGATTATTGTTGCAAGAAAGCCGTTGAAGAAGAAAAACAAGAAAATGAAAAACGTGACTTACCCGTTACAAATTTCAAAGTGTCCGGAGATGGTTCTTGGAAAAAAGAGGATTTAAATCACTGTACGGCGTAACGACTCTAATCGCATATCACACAGGAAAAGTCATCGATCTCGTCGTTAAAAGTAATTGTCATTCATGTGCGCTTTGGAAAAATAAACCAACGGATTCAGAAGAATATCTAGCATGGAAAGCCGAGCACGATGAAGAAAGCTGTACAAAAACTCATGAAGGCTCAGCAGGAGGCATGGAAGTCGAGTCTATGAAAACGATGTTTTTGAGATCAAATGAGCTTCACGGCGCGAAATACGTCAATTCAGTTGTTAAGAGCGAGTGTGTGGGTCACGTTCAAAAAAGAATGGGAACTCGACTTCGAGCCATAAAAAAAGCTCAAAAACTCGGCGGTAAAGGAAAATTGACGGAAACGTTGATTAAAAAAGTCAGTACTTACTTCGGCTTGGCGATTCGGAGGAATGTAAACAACGCTCAAGACATGAAGAAAGCTATTATGGCCACTTTTTACCATATGATTTCCACCGACGAAAACCCTGTTCAAAAGTGATAGCTGGTGCCAGTGGCAGAAGGCTGCAGCTCTTGGGAATGCGCTTGAACCTCATCAAAAACCATTACACGAGGTATTTAGGCGTCCATACTCAGAATGCGAACGAAAGTTTTAACTCGACAATTTGGCGCCTCGCTCCTAAACATCTGCATTCTGGCTTCAAAATTGTGACAGTGGCATCCTATATCGCGGCCGCCATGTTCAATGAAGGAAATTCATCAATTTTGATGATAATGAATGAATTAAATATTGCTGTTGGCTCACAAACTTTCAATTTCGGCAAACAAATGGACGAGCAACGCGTGAAACGCTAAAATCGACGCAGCAACCTCCTGACCAAAGAAGCGAGAAAAACGCGAAGAGAAGAATTAATGGCTACTAATATCGCGTACGAAGAAGAAGAAGGCCTCTTATATGGCGCAGGAATCGATGACTTATAGGTAAGAACTTTATATAATACATTAAAAGCCAGATACGTTTACTATTTCGTAACTTTTTTTTCAAACGCGTTTTTGTCGAAACGACTTTTTTTTGGTTTGGGTGACATCTAGCTCAAAAAAATAATAACCAAATTAAAAAAACCAAAGTGATTATTGTTTGTTATTAAATTATCTTCAACATGTACCTCAAATCGGTATAAAAAATAGGTTTTAAGTGCATTTTGAAACCATGGGGTCTTCTCGAAACGGTAGGCAAACCACGAATCTTCCATTTGTTCGTCGGTGGGTCTCCATGAAGATCCGTTTACATTCTTGCTCATCTCTTGAACATAACTTAATGTTGTTTGGAACTTCTTCAATACGCCAACATTTTCTAATCTGTTTATGCAGGTTATCATTTCGTGTAAGATTGCAGATTGTTGATTCACGACTCGACTTCGATCTTGTCAATATTTGTCCACATAATAACCATTCCAATTGTGTTCTTTGAAGTATCGGTTGTTCCTTTCCTAACTGAATTCTCTCACTTTAAAGAGTGTCCCAAAACATTGATGCTCCCAACAATACATCAATGTTTCGTGGTACGTGAAATGTCGGGTCAGCCCGGTCAATGTCGGATGGCAAGGTCAAATGTTTGATGTTAACAGGTTTCGAAGGAATAGGTCGAGTAATTTGCTCAATCACTAGTAATTTCACCTTAATATCATACGTGGTAGAAAAAAATGCTACAGTAGCCTTCGTTAATGCTATAATATCCGATTCGGTTACGTCGACTCCAGAGATGATGTGTTGCATAATTTCAATTTGCAATCCTAGTCGTTGACAACATAAACCGAGAGATGTGAAGCATATGACCTCCCGAAGAAAAGCAGGCCGCCAATTTGCAGGCGGACTAGCGAAGGTCAAAGTAAGAAAAAAGTCACATATACTTACCCCCGCAAGTGTAGCAAATTAAGTGTGGGGTTGTTTATGACCGGATTTTTTTCTTCCGAAGCCAAGCAGTTCGCCACCAAGAAAAAACGTTTACAGTGGGTGGAAAAGTGTATGAAAATTAATTGGCGACCTTCGCAGGTGCAGGTGAGGGGTGCATATGTCATTGGAGAATTTTTCGCCGAAGTCAAGCAACTGGCGGCGATGTGCAATGCATTTATGTGGTTACCAAAAGGCGATTCACGCGATTCGCGGCCTTCGCAGGTACAGCTAAATTGAGATATATCGGAGTTTTGCACGAAATTAGGTCAATTTCAAAGCAAAACAAGGAAAATAGGAAAATAATAGTTTGAAAATAATAGAGCAGTCCGCTATTGGCTGGAAAACATAGTTATAACCTCTAAAAATATAAATCCACATTGGCGGTCCTGTCAGGTACAACCAAACCTCGTGGGGGTACTTGAAAGAGGAATACTAAATTCACCACTTGATAAAACTGCACAATAAGTACAGCACGTAAAAAAAATTCGGCACATGTATTTGACGTCTTTCTTACTGCTGATTACGAATCATGATTTTTTGCATCTATCATTGTTAAAAAGTGCAAATCGGACGAAAAGTTTATAACAAAAAAGATAGAGCGTAAAATTCTCCTCAAAATAGGTTGCATGCATTTTTTTCGTAATATCAACTACAATGTCACAAAAGAAGGATGAACATGAGAATAATCGGTTTGGCGGGTTCCGTTTCCATCTATAACACCGTTTTGTGCTCGGGGACATTTGGGTGGCACGATGGAGTCCCCGTATTCGCACGAATTCTAAACATTATTTTAAAAATTTCTATCAAAACTGTCTCACAAATATAACTATGAGGAAAAATAAGAAATAAAAAATTATGCATTAATTTAATAAAATTACGTACACCTTAGAAATTTAAACGACCACTTCACAACAACATTGCACAATATGTTCAAATGCCAACAGTAAAGACGCTTATTTATATACATCGCTCATGTAAATAAATGGTAGCAACGTGTACTGAAAATAACTAATGAAAAGGGTTGTCAGTATACATTCAAAATAAAAATTCGACAAAAACCACACACATACACGTGACAACATAACTCAAATCATAGTTGTGTTTTTTTTTTTAAAACCCAACATGATCCGCGTATATTGCACACTATATATGTCCCGTTAATATGGAAAAATTATTATGAATTTCAGCGACGTTTACATTCACTATGATTTTTCCAAGAATATATTTTTTCATAGCATAGTGTCATATGCAGATGGTAAATTTGACTGTCAAATATAATAGAATCGAATATTAACAGTATTTCGAGATTTTTTGATAAAATAATTCTCAATTTCTTTTCTTTTCCTGCTATTTCTTTCCGACGCTAAAATGATAACATTCGTATAATCGAAATCGTGAGAAGTATCAACTCTATGCATCGTTAACCCTGTATATTTAGTAAAATTTTGAATTAGCGGTCAAGAAATCAACATGAACTTGAACAACAAGGGTGTAAAGTTCGACTTTACGCACCTAATTTTAACATGGGATTAGATAGGAACGGTGCGTGAAGTTGGATTGATTACACCCGAGTATCGAACACTGTTTTTTTTGTAGTATGCGTAAAATTAAAATATATATATATATATATTAATCATGAATTTTACGCATACTACAAAAAAAACAGTGTTCGATACTCGGGTGTAATCAATCCAACTTCACACAATATATATATATATATGAGATCATGAGTACTGATCGCCGGACCCGAGTGGCTATATTGACACAGCCACTTTGAATTAAAAAAACCCGAAAACGGTTCTGTAATCAAAATCGAATACAAAAACATATAAATCGAGTAAGGTTTGATATTTTGATCCGGCATTTTGAAACCGCTATTTATAATATCGAGAGTGTGACTTAAGATTCGTAACAACCCTATCGTAGAAAATTTAACGACAATCGTAGGGTTAAAGTGGTGGGTAAAACTACCTAATAACCGCAGCACATAAAAAAAAGTAACTGCATGCTCGTGGACTGCGCCCCAGACCCTTGCATTTTTGTACTCGCCTACTCTCCAACCCGCAGATATGGGTAATAATCGAATTTACGTGAAAAGTGAGGCAAATGTAATCGCGCAATGTACATAAATGTCCCCGAGCACAAAACGGTGTTATAGATGGAAACGGAACACGCCAAACCGATTATTCTCATGTTCATCCTCCATTCATCCTTCTTTTGTGACATTATAGTTGATATTACGAAAAAAATGCATGCAACCTTTTTTGTGGATAATTTTACGCTCTATCTTTTTTGTTTTAAACTTTTCGTCTGATTTGCACTTTTTAACAATGATAGATGCAAAAAATCATGTTTTTTAGCTGTTTTTTCAAGATGGCGGCTTTAATATGTCCGATCGCCATTTTTTATTGTCATATTCGTAATCAGCAGGAAAAAAGACGTCAAATACATGTGCCGAATTTTTTTTTACGTGCTATACTTATTGTGCAGTTTTATCAAGTGGTGAATTTAGTATTCCTCTTTCAAGTACCCCCACGAGGTTTGGTTGTACCTGACAGGGCCGCCAATGTGGATTTATATTCTTAGAGGTTATAACTATGTTTTCCAGCCAATAGCGGACTGCTCTATTATTTTCAAACTATTATTTTCCTATTTTCCTTGTTTTGCTTTGAAATTGACCTAATTTCGTGCAAAACTCCGATATATCTCAATATAGTTGTACCTGCGAAGGCCGCGAATCGCGTGAATCGCCTTTTGGTAACCATATTAATGCATTGCACATCGCCGCCAGTTGTTTGACTTCGGCGAAAAATTCCCAATGACATATTCACCCTCACCTGCACCTGCGAAGGTCGCCAATTAATTTTCATACACTCTTCCACCCACCGTAAACGTTTTTTCTTGGTGGCGAACTGCTTGGCTTCGGAAGAAAAAAATCCGGTCATAAACAGCCCCACACTTAATTCGCTGCACTTGCGGGGTAAGTATATTTGACTTTTTTGTTACTTTGACCTTCAGGCAAGCACTGAACGTCAATGTGAAGATGGTTGGTACATTCAGCGTTGCGATCTTCACTGCCATTCCAGGTACCCCATCCATTCCTGGGGCCTTACGGGTGGAGATCTTCTTAGCAGCCATCTTTACTTCGGCTTTGGTAACATCTGGTGGCTCGGCTGCACCAGCAATTGACATTTCTCTTCGCGGCTAGTTGGTAGTACCGGGGCTTATGAATTGCTCTCTGGTGCAGCCTTCGAGCCCGAAGGCACTCTCGACGGATATCTGCGATTTCTTCGTTCCACCAGTAAACTGGGGGTCGTCCGCGAGGATTTGACTTCACGGCCATAGAGGCATCGCAAGCCGCTGTTATGGCTCGGGAGAGGCATCGGGCTCTCTCCTTCGCTGTTCCCTCCACCTCCGTCTGTTTCAAGCTGTAGAGGAACATTTCCCGATCGAAGGAGGCCGGTGCCCATCTCTCTTTGCTTGCGCTCTGCACCTTTCCTGCTGCTCTGCCGGTCAGTTGGAGCTGGTACACCAAGGCTTGATGGTCACTGCCCGTGTATCGGTCGCTAACTTTCCAGCCCAACCCTTCCCCCATCAATTTTGGGTCGACGGAGGTCAGGTCGACTACGGAGGACTTGCCGGCCTTGGAGTAGGTCGGCTTTCCCCCCGTGTTAGCAATCTCCAACTCCAGTAACGAGCAGGCCTCAATGAGGGCATATCCCCGATGGTTGGTCTTCGCGCTACCCCATTCCGTCGCCCATGCATTGAAGTCCCCCCCGATCACTAATGGGCGTCGGGAGGTTCTTGCACTGGCGACGATGGCCTCCAGGGATCCTTGGAACTCGTCGGTGGTAAGACTGGGAGGGAGGTAGCAACTGTATAGTCTTATACCAGCCACCTCCACCCAGGTGAAGCTGGGCAGGGGGTCGGACATCTTATTGGATATGTGGAGATTCCCACACACCCAGATGGCCGCCTTGCTGGTGGAATCCTTCACTCAGCTCGGTTTACAAAGATCCCGGTAAGCCTCGCTGATGACGGCGATATCGGCCTTCTCCTCCTTGACCAGTTGTAACAGCAGGTCCTGGGCCACCGCACAGTGATTGAGGTTTATTTGGAGCACCTTAGCCATTGTTGGTCTGTGCTCCAACCTCCTGCGTTGCACGATGTTTGGCTACGCAGTCCTCAATCTTGTGGCCCTCCTTGCCACACCGGAAGCATTGCGCCGAGCGATCGACCGCGCTCTTACAACCCCTTGCCAGATGTCCGCTCTCGTGGCACCTGTAACAGCGCGGGGGTCCTTCGCGCAGTCGAACCCGGCAGTTAACCCAGCCAATTTTAAGCTTCCCCTTTTGCAGCAGTGTGTTTGCTACTGCGACGGGAAGCAAGATATTGGCCGCCTGGGTTCCGCTATATGCTCCCCTCAGCTTGATATTATCAGAGGTCACTGCTTCCGGTGAAGTCATCTCAATGATGGCCTGTGCCTCCTCCTCCCGAGTTGTGGCCTCGTCCATGTCCTTGATGGTGATGGCTTCCTTATGGGACAGTGTCTGTACGACAGCTGTCCCTTTTAGGATGGACGTGGTCGCTGCTTGGAGGTCTTGGGTGCACACGCCAGGCGTTGCAAGCTCTATGATCAGTTCGCCTGCTTTCGTCCGCCTGATGGCGGTCACCCTTTCTCCTAACTTTCGCAGTTCTGGCGTAGCTTTTATGGTCTTCAGGATGTCGACATATGACGCACCGTTCGCTGCCTTGATCTTGATGGCATCGGGGCGGAAGGGTCGGAGGCCGGCTTTTGATTCCGGCTTCCCCCTGTGTCGCTTGCTGACATCCGTTCCCTGCTGCTGCTGATGTTGTTGCTGCTGCTGCTGCTGCCGTCGTTGTTGCTGCTGATGCTGGTGCGGTTGTTGTTGCTGCTGCTTCGCCTTCTTCTTTAGGCCGTTTCTGACCACCGTAACCCAGTCCTGGTGTTCCGACTGGGGTTGCCGCCGTTGTTCTGCAGCTGGTGGTACGGAGCGTTCCTCTTTCTCCTCTTCTTTCCTGACCCGTTTTGTCGCTGGCAACTTCAGCGGCGAGGGTCCTTTACGCTCTGGACGTTCGGGGGGCTTACGGAATAGGGGCGACATTTGGCTCGCCCCGTCCTGGCAGGTGACCGACGCCTGAGAAGCCCCCGAACTTTCTCGTGCCTTGGCGTAATGGCTAAAGGCACGCAGTGTTCCTCTGGCCATACTCTTGAGCTCCTTGTGGAGATTTTTCTTCTCCATGATAAATTCCATAAGGAGCTTACAGACTCGTGCGCCTTTCCTGACAGAATGTCACTTGTAACATTTAATGTTGTAGAGGCCGAGTGACTGGGGATCCGCCCCCTGCACCGTAATCTTTAATCTGCTGCTGTACTTCCATATTTGGTTTTTTATTCGGGGTGTCTTCCCCTAGGTTGTTTTATCGTGGTAGCCTTCCACTATCTGATTTTGGTCCGCCCCGGATATTTTATTTTTCCGGTACCCTCCAAATCTGGCGAACATTCCCCTATCCGCCACCTGGGGAGGCGCCCGATGGGTGTCCAGCAACACCGCACCGGTGTGTGTGTATGTGTGTGTGTGTGTGTGTATTTATGCGGGATTCTTAAATGGTTGTCACACAAATACTAATCCATGGACACACAACGAAACCGAAAATATTTATGTTTCTGCTGCAGCTTTAAGGCCTAATTTCCCTTTGTTCTGTTATTTCGGAAACTAAATAATCTACATCATATTCAAATTTCAGCCAAATCGAATGGGATCTATTTCGCATATGCTTTGTGCGGGGTCTATGCTCGTACTTCACCTAAACAGTAGTTCACCTGCACAGTCTTCAATACACACCATCCATGTTGACAACAACGTTTCCGTCGCTTGCCTACTACTAAGTGTATTTACTGTGACTGGTGGTGACGAAATTTTATAATCCAAAGCAGCTGATTGCAATTTGTTAGTTATTTACCAAAGCACTGTTGAACACAGAACTTAAGTGCAGCAACGTGTGATGTTTTTTGGAACAATGTTTGTAGGTCTGAACCTCGCAAGCGTCTACCATATTATTGTTCCCAAACAATTATAACAAAGATTTCGTATTTTAGCTTCATTACGACGGGATTCTACCGTTAAATCTTTAAAAAATTGACAGGCATATAGTTTGTGCCCTTGTTTACAAAAAAAAAACACACTCATCTTCATTCTACGTGAGTTAATGTTGAATTACGATTTTTTAAATGTGATTTGTGCACGCTTCTTTGAAGCTGTATTGAATGCAATTTGTTTTGTAGTCCTTGAATACATAAGCTTCAAGAAATTCGCATCGAGTATTAAGAAAATCAAGAAGCTGCTTAATAGTTGATGCTTTTTCTTCAATAATTTTTAATTCCCATTTAGCTTTCGTTTCAGGATACAATTTTCTAGAGATTAAATATACGACAAGAGTATCTCAATGATCTGTCGGTTCTTTTAATTGTTTTAAAACGCAAATTTCTCTCAGCATTATCTAACAACTCACGCAATGACACTACCGATTCCTTAGGAATTGTTTCTAAATTGAACAATTCATTTACATGATGTTTAATTATCAACCGTGTATTCTGAAATTTCTTTAACAACAGTTCAAGTGCAATAGTATAGTTTTCATTGCTAATTTGTAACTAATGAATTACTTGTGCGGCATAACCAGATAATGCCGATGATAGATAATGACATTTCTGAATTGGAGTTACATTCTTGTTATCGTCAACAAGTGCTTTAAACGTGTCATTAAAATGTTGCCAATTTTCGTAACACCCGTTAAAACTCGGCAGAGAAATTACGGGCAATCGTACCATTGTTTGACCATTGAATCACGAACATGAACTACTTGTTAATTCTTGACTATTTACAATATTTTTCGAAATCTTTGACTTAGCTAATGCTTGTACATAGAGATAAAAATTCTCGAATTGTTCTCGTCCGGTCAGATCTGATTCGGACAATAATTCGTCGATTTTTTTTTTAATAATATTAAATTCGGCCTATAATTCATTCATTTTATCTAAACGCATTTTTAATTGTAATTTGTTTATTACGATATCTTCCTATGAACCAACAAATGTTTTAAACTTAGTCGCGCTGGTTTTTATTGTCGTTCGAGTACGTTTCAACGCTTCGAAAGTATCCATAATAAATTACAAAAATTATAATATACAAAAGAAAATGAACTATAAATGTGTTGAAATTATTACAAAAATTTGATTCGCTAAATTTAACAGCAACCCTCGTGTTGCGCAAATTATTTAGCGACACAAGCTCCCTCGAGCAATACGTTCTTTCGAGTCGATAAGACAAAGCGCATTATTACCGATGAATATCATTCAATGGATAATTCAATCTTTTAATGAATTTTATTAATATAGTTGTTTATTAACATAACGTGACATTCTTATATATTTCTAAATAGTGCATATAAGTAACAAATTTCAAAAATTTAAATTTTCAGTAAAATACATATTCGGGTGTACTGATTACGAGAAAGCGATTTGCGGAAATTAACCCCAGTTAGGTTGTTTTTCCACCAAACGCTTCATTTAATACAGCGTAGACATAATTACGGTTAAATTAGGGGAGTAGAATTCTTTTGTACGGTAGGCCCATAAAACTGTCTAATTTCCGAAAACAATCAAACTACCTGGAAGAAACTGTCCTAAATGGCTGAATACTTTTTCAATACAAGCCCGTCCCTTCACCAAGAACAGGTATATTTCTATAAACAAAAATGAAGCCGAGAATTATCAGTCTAACGGAAACCCGAGTTAGATTGTTTTTTCAACCCAACGCTTTATAAATGGAAAAAATGTAGGCGAATCCCGCATTTCAAGCCTATATGAATATAGCGTTCGTCGGGATAGTCGGTAATAGCGTGGAAATTCTACAGTCGGCGCGGGACTGCGCATGTACATTTTGTGCTGTTGTACCACCGCAGTTTCTGCGGTTTTGACTACCTTGTCGGTTTAACACGTGCTTTCTTTTCACGTAACTGAGAATATGATGGATGAATTCATTCAATTCCTTACATGGTACATATTATAAATATAATTTATTTGTTATTATATCATATATCCGCCATTTCGAATTCCCAAATTCTGAGTTCAGCTTCGTAATTAGAGACACCCATTAATAAAAAAAATCCTTTTAAAAGAAAAATACGTTCCTGAAAGGGTTAACAAGTTTGTTAAGAACACATAAAATAATTAAACGGCAATGGAAAAAAAATTACGAGAAGTATTCAGAAAAAATTCATGCGAATAATTTCTATAAGGAGCTAAGAACCTTATATTTGATTCAGCTTAGAAATTTTCATCCGTAACTTGTGTACTTTCTAACTTATTTTAAGGTCATCAATTTATCTACACTGTTAAAAATGTTCGTAAATTTAATAATTTTTTAATATGCAAAAGTAAATTAATCTTGATATACGATGTCTTAATTTTAAATGAATATACTTAAATATTTAGGATTTAATATACTGTGTATCTCTCAAATATAACATAACTATCCTGATAATGTGATATCTTTTGAACTTTGCACAATTATTTTACAGAATTTCTGTTACAGTATTTCAGAATAAAAAAACTGTTCTAGATACAATAACAAATATTGATTTGATGAATGTATTTTTACTTAGAGTTTATTAATTATATTTGGATACTTGTTTGTTTATTTATCATCATCAAAAATGTGATCCTTTATTTAAATTATTATCCAACATAATATAATAATAATACGAAGTTATGCACCCATAACTTGAATTAATTCACGTCACGTGGTTCATGGTAACATTGTTATAAGTGCTCAGACTGGCCAAAGAGAGGGACAGCAGCGTCATAAGTATACCGATATCGTGGTGGTCGAAGAGGGGGAGGGAGAGAGATTCGGAAGAGAGCGGGGAGGAGCAACAACGAAGCCAGAAGCGAACGAGAGAATACACGACCGCGACAATGAGCGAAAAACAAGAAATAGGAAGCGTCCTTGAGATAGAAAATTAGAGAAGAGTTTATCAAAGATATAAAAACAAGAGCTCAGGGAAGAAATAAAGCAAATAGTAAAAGAAGAGATGAAGATAGAAATTGAAAAAATCCGAAGGTTCGAGAAAGAAAGAATGCAAAAGCTACAAGAAGAAAATGAAGCATTGATGAGAAGAGTAAACGATTTAGAAAAAAGAGGAGAAAATTAAGATAGAAGAGAAAGAAGATTTAACGTAGTTATGAGGGGGGTCGCAGTAAAGGGGGGAAAAGTTAAAGAGGCGGCGATGGGGGTTTTGGAAAGATTGGGGACTTTAGACAAAAAAATAAAAATTAGAGAAGCGTATAAGATAGGAAATAGAATGAATGAAGTGCTGGTTGTTAAGTTAAATAGTCTGGATGATAAAAAAGAAATTATGAAAAATAAAAGTAAATTGATAGGAACGAAGGTGTTCGTAGACGACGATTCAAGTAAGGATGAGAGAGAAAGGCAGACAGAAATTAGGGCAAAGAGGTAGAAAGAGAGGGGTAAACAAGTAAAAGTGGGTTTTGGAAGACCATGGATGAATGGGAAAGAGCATGTTTGAAGAACGAAGCGAGTAAATGTATGGATGAAAATACTTTTAAAAGAGTACTCACAATGTAAAAATAAAAGAGGGGAGAAGAAGTGTGATAGGGAAGAGAAACAAAAAGAAACAGAAACGGGGGAGAATCGAAATCTAGCCGGAGTATTTTGGAATGTAGCGAGGGTTAAAAAGAAAGGAAGCCGATTTCTGGAATTTTGTAAAGAAGTTTGATGTGATTGGAATGACGGAGACGTGGGTAGAAGAAGAAGGGTGGGGTAAATTAAAAGAAAAAATGCCAGAAGGATGGAGATGGAAATGCCAGTCAGCGAGGAGAGAAAGGAAAAAGGGAAGGGGGGGATAATAACAGGAATAAAAAAGGAACTAGCAGAGATAAATGTGATTGGGGAAGAAGTAGAGGGGATACAGCAGAGGGAGGTTATAATAGACAAAGAAAGATGGAGAATTGTAACGATATATAATATCATAATATCATAAATAAGCAGGGAAATAAGGAAGAGTTAGATAGACTGGGAATGATGATAGAAGAGAGAGAAGAAGGTAATTTGATGATAGTAGGAGATTTTAACGCTAGAATTGGGAGGGAAGGGGGTAGCGTGGTCAGAGAGGTAAAGTAGAAGAAAATGGGACGCCATTATAAATAAACAAGGGTATGAGCTGATTAAAATAGTAGAAGAGAAGGGGGTGGATGATACTATATGGGTGGAAAGAAGGGGACGAAGAGGGAGAGTGGACTTGTGAAAAAGCGGGAGGGAGATCAGTAATAGATTTTATAATTGTAAATATGGAGGCAAAAGAGAAAATTGGCTTGTTTGAAATAGGTTGTAGGGTAGAGTCAGATCATCAGCCAATTATTATAGAATGGGGAAAGAGATATTGAAGGGAGGAGAATGAAAAGGAGGGGGGGGGTTGGGATGATACAGGATTGGTCGGAGGACGGGGTAGAAACTTTTAGGAGAAACATACAGAGGATAGTATGGGAAAAAATGGATGTAGATGGGGCGTGGGAAGAATTAGAGGAAGGGATAAGAAGAGCAGTGAAAGAGACGAGAAGCGGGAGAGACAAAGGAATAGGATGGGTACCATGGTGGGACCAAGAATGTAGGGAGAAAAAGAAAGAGGTAAATAGGGTGGGGAGAAAAGTTAGAAGGGGCAATACGGGATACGAAGAGTTTTCAAGGAAAAGGAGGGAATATAGGGACGAATGCGAAAAGAAAGAAGAGGATCATGGGAAAATAGAGGAGAGAGAGAGAGAGAGAGAGAGAGAGAGAGAGAGAGAGAGAGAGAGAAAAGATAAAAACAGAAGCGCAGGCATGGGAATTTATTAATAGAGAGAGGAAGAAAAGGGAGGGAGTAAGTAAAGAAATTAAAATGAAAGAGTGGGTAGAGCATTTCATGATGACATTGGAAGGAGCCGAGGAGAAAAGCGGAGAGAGAAGAAGAAAGCGAGAGGTAGCTAAAAAAGAGGAAGAAGTGCTGAGTAGAGAGGAGATTAATGCAGAGATAAAAAGATTAAAGAAGGGTAAGGCGGCGGGGATTGATGGGATAAGAAATGAAGTATGGATGATGGGGGAGTGAAAGTGAGTAATAAGTTGGAGGGTATTCTTAGAAAGATATGGTGAGGAGAAGGTTTTCCAGATAAATGGAGGATATGGGTTGTAATCCCGATGTGGAAAAAAGGAGACAAAAATGTAGTGGGGTACTATAGGGGAGTTACTGTAACGAGTACGGCCTATAAGATATATGCAAATATTTTAAATCAAAAGTTAGTAAATGAGCTAGATGAGAAAGGAGGGGAGGACATAGACAGGTTTTAGAAAAGGCAGGGGAACGATAGAAAATATAAAGATATTGAAACATATAATAGGAAAAAGGGTAAAAGAAAAAGGTGTGGGCATTCTTCATGGATTTGAAAGGGGCGTTTGATAAATTAGATAGGGAAGTGCTGTGGGAAATGATGAGAAGGGGGATAAGTGAGGGGTTGATAGAACGAGTAAAAGAAATATATGTGGAGACAAGATGTGTGGTAAGGATAGGGGAAGAGGTTTCGAAGGAATTTTTGGTAGAAAAGGGGGTAAGACAGGGATGTCCTTTAAGTCCAACTCTTTTCAATATTTATATAGCCGATATAGAGGAGGTACTAAGAAAAGGAAGAGGAGGGGTAAAAGTGGGAAGAGATAAGATATGGTCTTTGGAATATGCGGATGACACAGTGATGGTAGCTGAAGAAGAAGAAGGGTTAGGGGAAATGATAAGAGGCTTGCAGAGATACTTAAAAGGGAAGAAGTTAGAGTTAAGCCTGGAAAAATCGAAAGTTAAGGTGTTTAGGAAGAAAGGGGGAAGGGAGAAAGAAAGGTATTGGTGGTGGGGAAAGGAAAGGATAGCAGAGGTGAAGGAATATAAATACTTAGGGTACTGTATGTCAAGATATGGAGGGGAAAAGGAACATGTGAGGGAAAGGGTGAGAAAAGCCAGGGTCGCAATGGGATGGATATGGAGCTATGGAGAAAGAAAGATGAAGGGGGATATAAAATGGAGACTGAAGTTATTTGACAGTATTGTGAAAGGAATATTGCTATATAGGGTTGAGATATGGGGTTCAAGGAGTGGAAAGAAGTAGAGGTGCTACAAGAAAAGTATTTGAGATGGATACTAACCCAGAGTCTTAGGTATTCCAGAATATATAAGAATAAGTAAAAAGAGAGAGAGAGAGAGAGAGAGAGAAAGCTCAGATGATAGCGAGATGGAGATGTGGTAATGAATAAAGGGGAAGCAAGTATTGGTTGGGAGAAGAAGAGAGGATTTGTAGATTGTGTGGAAAAGATAGAGAGGACATAATAGGTACGAGAGAAGTGTGTGAAGTAGCGAAAAGAAGAGAAATGAAGCGGGGAGATCTTTTACATGAAGACGGAAGAGGGTATGAATGGATGAAAATTATAGAAGAAGTAAGAAAGAGAGGGAGAGAATGAAAGAATAGGAAAGCAAGATATATAAGTGTGAGGCACTAACGAAGAAGTGTATGGAAATGAAAAGTGTAAAGTATGAATGAGATAAAGTAGAAATAAACATATGTAAAGAATGTAAGTCAGTAGGAATGAAAGGGGTATGTGGAATAATGTAAGAATATTGATGTGATGGAGACAGATAATTTTAGTTAGATAATGAACGTTTAGAATGAGAGACTAAGTAGAGTATGGAAACGATCTGTTATGGAAATGAGTAAGTGATTTAGAAACAGCGTAAAACATCGGTAACATAATTTGTAAATGTACCTATATATGTATATGTAAAAAGGAAGTCCGTGCAAAGGTATTGGTGAGCACGTAAAATAAACTATATAAGTGCTCAGACTTGTCAAGCTCTTGTTAATTAGTAAATGTTGCTTAGTTAAATCAATAATGTGCTATTAAACTTTAATAAATTAAAAGTAAAGGTTGAGCAGGAACTAAACATAAATATTTAATTCCATAAATAATAATAATTCAAATCATAGTATGCGTATCAATCATTTTGGAGAGCCCAAGAGAACTTACGCTTTTCACATTATAATGTACATAAGTCATCTATCTCAATATTGAATGAATTCCTTTTTATAAGGAATTTCCATTTACATTAATTCGTTTGCATATTAGGAACATAGTTTTACTCCACTTATTACATATTAAAGCTGTAAAATGTGTCCTATTATCTGAATACCATGAAATCCCCTTCGCACTCTAAGTCTTGTTCGAACGAATTCTGCACTCGTAATCATTGGTATTTATTTATAGACTTACATGAATTATGTATTAAAATTACAATAAATATAAATAACAAAGATTGAAGTCTTATAAAAAATTAGATAACCTAAAGGAGTTTACGCTTTTAAGATTATTAATTAATTATTTTACATATATTGGCGATCTTGCGCTGCGGCGCGGGCAGCGAGGCTGCTTGAGCGAAAAAAAAAAAAAAAAATTTAAAAACGAAGAAAAAAGTGTAGTGTAACTTTTTGTTTGGAGCGACGCATAAAAAGTTACACGCGGTTGCATACACGCCTTATCGGCAGAGCCCCAAAATGTCACACCCCCCCCCCCCGCTTTCTCTCCCCGCTATCACTGATTTTTTCGATTGGACCACTTGAGGAATTTAGCCCCATATGTAGTCTTTCGGACTAAAACTTCAAAAACAGCGGGAACATCAAGGCTGAAGATACAATGTGTACTTCCTTTCTAAACGGTGCCAAAGTTACACTGCAGAAACTGCGAGAGTGGAAGAAGCTAGAAACGCGAAATAGCATGTTACAGGTAGATCACCGCGATAACAGCATGGGTATCAGACTGAAAGCGCCGCAATTTTTTTTCGTGTATAATATAGGCATAATTACGGTTAAAGTAGGGGAGTAGAATTCTTTTGTGCGCTGGTCCCATAAAATTTTCCAATTTCCGAAAAGAATCCACCTACCTGGAAAAAACTGTACTAAATGGCCGAATACTTTTCGAAAACAAGCCCCTCCCTTTCCGAGCACCGGTATATTTATATGAACAAATATGAAGCCGAGAATTGTCAGTCTAACGGAAACCTTGTTAGTGTCCTATAAGGTTGTTCCTGAACTTCGTGATTTAAGTGATATAGTGAAATTGCTTAAAATTTCTGTGTGCCAGTCAAGAGTCATTCTCGACGCCGGACAAATCTGAGAGCTGTCAGAAAACAGTTACTTTTATGGTATTCTGAGCTTAATTCGACGGATTTCATGTGCGCTTCCTGCTATCGACGATGCTACAAAAAGAAACTCTCTCAAATCTCAGAAGAAATTCAGATGGAGGAGTCAGTCAATGTTGGCGAAGAAGACGACGCTAGATTCGATATGATTACCAATGAAGAGGATATGTGTTCCAAAAAATGTATTACTAGTGCAGTGAATGAAACTTTCAAAGTGTTAAGACAATCACCAAAAACCACCGGACATTACTGTATAAAATATATAGCAGATAAAAAGATAAGCACATTGCCATCGGCGCTATAACAAAAAGTTATTGACAATTATAAAGGTGACGATTATGAGAAATTCGATTTGCATGAGGATTTCAAAGAGTGGGCGCATGAAACGAAAGAAAAATTGTCTAGTCTGCCGACATTTCGTGACAAATTACATCCTCTGTCAGCTTTACCAAAACATGGTCAACGAGAGACATTGAACGGAAAACAGAATGCTATTGTCACTTAGCAGCTGCGGGGAAAAATTTACACGGAGATCGTGAAATTCTCTCTTATCCAGATATTCCAATCAGGAACATTTTATCCAACAAAACAACGCATGCGGTACATTCATTTTATTATAATGACGAGATCAGTAAAGAAATGCCTGGGTAAGCGGATTCAAATTCAGTGGTGGTTGACGGGATAAAAAAACGGATACAAAAATGTTTAGTTCTTGGTACTCTACAGAAATTGTACGCACACTTTGAGAGCATGCATCGATTTTCGAACCTAAAGATTGCTGTGTGTGTGTGTGCGTGCGTGCGTGCGTGTGGGTGGGTGTGTGTGTGTGTGTGTTTCGAAAGCGACGATGGAAAGCTCTACCAGCCAACCCTACCATCCGGTGCCAGCAGGAGTGCGGGGCTTGCACCCGCTAAAACCATCGTCACTTAGACTGAGATTCATCCCTCGGCAGGCGCCGCAAGGCATTACTTCTAGGGGCAGTCTATGTCTCAGAAGACCCTCGGCCGATGTTTTGGGTCCTCAAGTGTGGCCGATGATGGTGCCTTCTTCGTCCATCCTAATAGAATTCAGCTTGTCGATGATGGAAGTAGCGATGGAAACCACCGCATCCCAACCCTTCTGTGAGGCGAGCAGACATTGCCCAATACCCTCGGGTGTTAATGGCCCACCTCCCGAATTCACGAACTGCTCTCGCTCCGCTGCGAATCTCGGGCAGTGGAAGAAGGCATTGACCATGTCTTCCTCGCCACCAGAGCATACCAGGCACTCCGCACTTTGGAAGATACGAAAGCAGCCGTGCCCGGTGAGCACCTGGGCAGATGAAAGGTGACGTGTGTCCTTGTCGTCTGCCCGTCCACTTAGCTACATCTGGGATGACGCAGTGGGTCCATCGCCCCGATTCTGCTGAATCCCATTTTCGTTGCCACCGTTCGATGATCCTCCTGGACCATCTACTGTGGTTCCGCTCCTGGTCGGCTATGTTCTGCCTTGTACCCCTGCCTTCTTGGTGTTCTGCGGCTCTCTCGGTTGCTAAAAGGTCTATGGGAGGAAGTCCCGCGACTACCCATAGAGCGGTATCCGATACAGTCCGGTAGGCGCGAGCCACTTTTACGGTGGCTGCCCTGTAGGCCCGCCGGCAAGAAGCTCCGTAGCTCTTATGGGTGTTCATGGCATCAGCCCAGATCGGTAGAGGATAACGGAGCTTACTACCGATGAGAGGAGGGACCGTCGCGATTGCTTAGCCCCCCCCCCTTTTGGGCATGAGGCTGGAGAGCGGACGGGCCTCTTTGGAAGCCTTTGCGCTTGCATTCGTCAGGTGTTGTTTGAATGACAGCTGCGCATCGAGAGTGGCCCCAAGATATTTAATAGCGTCCATCGTCCTGATCTGCGTATCTTCCACCGTGAAGGTGGCGTACGACCTTTTCTTCGCTCGAGGGATGAGCACCGCCTCTGTCTTTTCTGCCGCCAGATTTAAACCATGTTTGCTCAACCGCCTAGCTACTACCTCGATAGCTTCATCTCCGCTAAATTGCACCTCGTCGATGGTCTTCGCGACGACGATTAGTGCAAGGTCGTCTGCGAAAGCAATCATGGACACCCCGTCTGGAAGTGATTGCCTAAGCAATCCGTCATAGTACGCAAACTGCCCTCATTAATGTGCTTGATGATGTGCGTAGTGGCATCGACGAATGTATGCTGACTATACTCGTGCTTTCTGATTAGTAAGGACTTCGATGCCGTTCTGCATCAGCTATTGCTTCGCAAACTGTATAACATTGTTCCTGTGAGGTCACCACTTGGTTCTACAATTATTTGCGTCAATGATCGGCAGCTGTCTTAGGCGACGTTGGAGCTTTATTGGAGTGCATAAACAATTCGGTGGTTCCACAGGGATCAGTGTTAGGCCCTTAACTATTCTCTATTTTTATTGACGATCTTTGTGGTGTCCACCAATTCACGAAACATATGCTCTTCGCGGATGATGCCCAGATTTATCTGCAATACCCATTTTCGGAGCTAAAAGAGGGATTAGCCAAGGCCTCTTCTGACTCACAAGCGATAGCTAGTTGGGCAAAATATATTTGAGCTCAATCTATCTAAGACCAAAGCTATGATTCTGGGTAGCCATGCGTATGTTGGTGCTATTGATTCAACTCAGCTTAAGGATACTCTTGTGGTTGATGGTCACTGCATTCCATTCGTTGAGTCACTTTATAACTTGGTCATACGGATAACCGCTACACTTGATGGAAATTGCATATAACCATTATACGTAAGATTCACTCCGCCCTGTATGTTATCAAATTTCACAAGAGAAGCCTTTCTATGCACCTCAGGAAACACCTTATTGAATCACTCGTTTTCCCATACATCGTTATGTTTTACGTTCTGTTCTGTGAGTTAAACCTGGCCCTTCAAAGAGCAATCAATGGCTTCATTCGGATTGTTTTTGATGTGCGCAGAGTTGAACATATAACCATACCGAGTAAAACTGAACTGGCTTACTGTTGCAAGCAGAAAGAAATTCTTATTAGGAACGCTCATTTGGAAAATCCTAAATCGGCAGGCGCCTCGGTATTTTACCGGCAGGTTTGTTCTGGCCGCTGATCTACCTGATCTTAGAAGGTAGGCTCGTAGGGCTCACCCTGAACTATTTCGCATCCAACCTTATCGCACTACCTACCAAAACTCATTCACTATAATAGCATCATATTTTTACAATTCATTACCCTTAGTTGAGTTCATTTCCGGCAGCAAATCTGTCACTACCGGATTTCTAGTGCTCTCACTTTACGACCTGTTTACGACATTATAATTCGGGAAAAATCGGGTATATAATCGGGTTTTTTTCGTGCCCCGCCGGTTTCGTGAGTTGTGGTTCTTTTGGCTACTGAGAGTGTGTGGACACGCATGCCTTTTGAACGTTTTTTATCTTCTGAGCCTTAAGTCTGAAGTGCGTGTTTAACCTGCAAGTTTTTTTTTGTTGATACGTGCCACGTGTTCGTGACATAAATCAGGGTCTGTTGCGCACTTTTCAGCTCGCATCTAGTGTCCTGATTTCCGCTGCCATGTCTACTGATACTCCGCTGGCTGCTAGTCCGCCCGGTCTCCTCCAGAGGCAGCACGTTCCGGGAGCCTCTCATGTCTGATGAGGGGACTCCCTTACCATCCAGCCTAGAGTCGACGCCTACTGCCGCAGCGATTCGTACTAGGGACGAGCTTTCCGCCCCGCCTCAACCTATTACTCCTGTGCTGGGTCGGCCATCGACTGCTCTGCGATGGCGGCAGCTTAGTAGCCCTGCTCAAGCTCCCATCACGCGCTACTACGAATTGTCAAATTCCAAGCGTCTGCGGTCGCCTGAACATTCCACGGAGCAAACTAAGGGCACAATTCAACCTGCTAAAAGAAGGTCGCGCTCTTCTCTACTGCAAGATTCTCCCCAATCAATTACCAGCTGTGAAATGGATGCCGATACTATAGAGAAGTTGCAGGATAGCATTATTGGTGCGCTGTCAACCAGAATTGACACTGTTAACAATAAAATTGAAGATTCAAATCTCGAACGTAAAACCGAATCCAACCATCTTCTTAATGCTTTCACCACATTCAAATCCGAGGTTATGAGTGAACTAAGTGGCCTTAAGAAAACGATCGAGGAAAAAGATGAGGAAATTAAAAGATTAACGGCTAGAATCGAGTCTCAGGACAAATCTGCAAGGAAAAAAAATATTATTATAACAGGCTTGAAACCAACCGAGCATGTTACTGCTGCAGTCGAACAGTTTTTATCGACCAATTTTGAGCTTGAGAATGTAGTGGACATTGCCTACGTTCTCAAAAAGGAGCCCCCCACCATCTTGACGGAACCAACATCTGCTCGAGCCAAGGCGCACATTCTGTCTAATAAAAGACGTGTGTAAAAATACTAACCAGCCAGAACATTTTCATTTCGGGTGACCTCACTAAGCAGGGTCGAAAATTGAATTCCACGCTCGCGAATTGTGCAGGAAAGCCTGATATCGACGGCCCCGTTGTTTCTCCAGCGGCATGAAGAGGATTTTCATTGTGCACCAGCTCCTACCACCGAACTTTCTATCCTCTTCTGGAATATCCACGGCCCGCTAAGCCTATCTTCAGTCAATGTCACGGCTGCGACTATTTTGAATTTTTCGGAAACCTGATGACATCGCTCTTCCGCTTCTTCAAGACCATCTCTTCGTCAACTCTCCCGCCGTTCGGGATGGCGCTAGGGGTAGGTTTAGTGGAAGTCTACTTACAACAATTCCGAGGCGGGGTTCCCCCGAGGTTCTAGAGGTCACCGCCAATTGGATCTTTTCAGTTATCAAAACGTTTCCGTCCCACTTAATTTTAGGCTCCTTTTACTTTTCTCCTGATACCATACTTATTCCGTTACTAGACACCTCACAAGCCAGCATTGATAAGTTCCTCTCACTTTATCCACAAGCTATTTTTGTACTTGGCGGTGACTTCAACTCCTGGGTGGGCTCCCTGGACCTCGACTGCGACTTTTCCGATTTGTTTGCCAGCACGTTTCTCTATTGTGATCGGCGTTCGTCCGACCCTAGAACAAAACAGAGAGGTTTATTACTTTACAACTTTATGCGGGATAATAACCTGGTTCTGTTGAATGGTCGCACGAGCGCTGATTTTCCGGCCGGTTTTACCTTTTTGAGCGAGCGTGGCCGCAGTATAGTTGATCTTGTCTGGATCTCTGGCAATTCTCTACAATATGTCCAAGACCTTGAAATCGGTACCGAGCCAGGCGTCTCTGACCACCTTTCTGTTTTATTAAAATTACGTTTATCGCTCACGGAACAGGAAGCGCCGCCAACTGAGTCTCGTTGTAGAGGAGGAAGAAGGATTCTTAATACGCCTGCAACTAGTAGCAAATTCCAAGAGCTTCTAAATAAGTCTTCTCCTCGCTTTGAAATTAAAGAAAATATTCCAGTCGATGCGATCCTTCCATCCTTCACTACTAGCCTGATTAACTAAGCCGTGAACGCAGGTCTTTTAAGCGACTTACGTATAAGTTCCCAGGCGTCCTGTCCGAAAATGCCATGGTTTGATGCGAACTGCAGACAAGCGTGTAAAACCTTGAATCGGGCCTTAACGGTCTTACGACGCAATGTTTCTCCACAGTCAGAGTCAATATATTTAGCGGCGAAACAAATCTATTGTAAAACTATTCGGCTGTCTAAAAAGCAATATGCTGACAAAGTTGCGGAGAGCTTTGCCGGGGTTAGGGATGCCAGTGCTTTCTGGGCTACGATCCGCAGGCTTAGGAGGGGTCCCCCCTCTCGATCCCACACAGTTTCTACCGCATCCTGAAACGCGCATCTGGCACTCCTTTTCCCGTCTAAGTTGCCGCTAATGACTACCTTTTTTGGCACTTATGATCAATTTTTAGACATTCCAATTACGGCACGAGAACTTTTGGACAGCATGAAGAGACTGAAATCCGGTAAGACAATTGGTCCCGGCGGTCTTCCTGCGGAGCTCCTAAAGCTCTTGGAGGGGGAACGGCGTCGGATCACCCTTGATCTTTTAAATTATATCTTTATGTATGAACAAATACCTGAGGGTTGGATGAGCGCCAGTCTCTTCATGCTCTTCAAAAAAGGTGATCCGGCGAATCCTGAGAATTTTAGAGCGATAGCTATAACTAATGCGCTAGCGAAACTTCTGTCTCAGATTATCTTAGTAAGGATGGCATCATGGGCAAATCGCACTAATATTCTGCCAAACGAGCAATCGGGTTTTAGGAGGGGCCGTTCGACGGTTGATAACATTTTCACCTTAATAGCAGCTGCGCAGATACTTCTCAGACATAGAGCTGGGAAATGCTAAGCTCTATTCGTTGATTTCAGGCGTGTATTTGATTCCGTCCCCGACGATCTCTTGTGGTAGAAATTGTACGCTTACGGCTTAAGCGCCAAACTTATTACAATACTGAAAGCAATGTATGGCAAAGCCACAGTTATGACTAACAGAGGTGAAACACCTTCAGACTCGATCAGGGTGACGGCGGGTGTTCTCCAGGGCGAAATTTTAAGTCCGCTTCTTTTTATTTTATTTTTAGCCGTTATTCTCACATTCTTTCGGGTCCGTGGTGTGAGAGGCATTGACTACATGCGTCACTTTGATCTTTTGCTGTTGCTCTTTGCTGACGATATGACGATTTTTGCCTACTCACCTGCCGACCTTACAAGGGGAGGGTCAGACCAACGGAATTCAGAAAAATTCGAAACTTCCCCTGATGAAAGATTATTAGGTCACATTTCTTGTGGTAAAGTA
The DNA here is from genome assembly GCA_030407085.1 of Trichopria drosophilae. NCBI lineage: Eukaryota > Metazoa > Arthropoda > Insecta > Hymenoptera > Diapriidae > Trichopria > Trichopria drosophilae. The sequence continues at coordinate 82,354,067 of CM059582.1, forward strand.
CTAAAGCGCAATATGCAGCAGGTTTCGAGAAAAATGAGTTTGAAAAAATTGCGCTTGTCTGTAATATGTTTAATATGCTACGTTGGGAAATTGAAAGTGCGAAGCTGCGGTGGCGCAGTGGGTAGAGCGCCAGACTGCTAATATTGACCTTGCGAGTTCGAATTTCGAGCGTTACAAGTTATTTTTTTTCTATTTTGTTGTGTATAGATATATATATATATATATATATATATATATATATATATATATATATATATATATATATATATATATTTTTTTTTTTTCAATAGTTGTAAAATTTTTAATTTTTAACAACTTCAATTACTTTAAATAAAACTTTTTTTTTAATTATTTTTATTTTTTTTATTTAATTATTAAGAAATTCTATTTAAAATAATATAATGAATAAATATGAATATATTACTTATTCGTATATTGAAAATTATTTTTTTAAAGAATGAATTGTATATTACGTGATTTTTAATAAATTAACTCACAAGTATAACATATATCGTATGAGAAGTTTGTAATTGCAATAAAAAAAATATAAATAAATATAAAAAATATTATATGGCAAATTAATTCCAAGCGCACGTGTGCAAAAAAAAGTTTTTCTAGAATTTTATTTCTTCTGCTTTTCTTCGTTTTTTCCTCAAAATAAAATACAATGGCAGAGGAGATTAGCAGTGGGTCTCATTCCGCGATTGAAGAACAGCTGGATGAAAATTCACTTTACAGTTACGCATCGAAGCAACGCTTAAAAGATGCGATTACTTATTTTGAAAATTTGCTATTGCAAGAAAATCTTATCGCTAACAAATGTTCTCCAGTTATCTCCGAAGAAGCGAAGCGAATTGATGAAGAAATATACAAAATCATTCAGCTGTTCTTTAATCGCGGAATGAGACCCGCTACTAACCTCCTCTGCCATTGTATTTTTTGTTTTTTTTTAGGAAAAAACGAAGAAAAGCAAAGAAGAAATAAAATTCTAGAAAAACTTTTTTTTGCACACATGCCCTTCGCATTAATTTGCCGTATTCCGAATTTTATTTCTTCTTTGCTTTTCTTCGTTTTTTCCTAAAAAAAAAAAAAAGATACAATGGCAGAGGAGGTTAGTAGCGGGTCTCATTCCGCGATTAAAGAACAGCTGGATGATTTTGTATATTTCTTCATCAATTCGCTTCGCTTCTTCGGAGATAACTGGAGAACATTTGTTAGCGATAAGATTTTCTTGCAATAGCAAATTTTCAAAATAAGTAATCGCATCTTTTAAGCGTTGCTTCGATGCGTAACTGTAAAGTGAATTTTCATCCAGCTGTTCTTCAATCGCGGAATGAGACCCACTGCTAATCTCCTCTGCCATTGTATTTTATTTTGAGGAAAAAACGAAGAAAAGCAGAAGAAATAAAATTCTAGAAAAACTTTTTTTTGCACACGTGAGCTTGGAATTAATTTGCCATATAATATTTTTTATATTTATTTATATTTTTTTTATTGCAATTACAAACTTCTCATACGATATATGTTATACTTGTGAGTTAATTTATTAAAAATCACGTAATATACAATTCATTCTTTAAAAAAATAATTTTCAATATACGAATAAGTAATATATTCATATTTATTCATTATATTATTTTAAATAGAATTTCTTAATAATTAAATAAAAAAAATAAAAATAATTAAAAAAAAAGTTTTATTTAAAGTAATTGAAGTTGTTAAAAATTAAAAATTTTACAACTATTGAAAAAAATATATATATATATCTATACACAACAAAATAGAAAAAAAATAACTTGTAACGCTCGAGATTCGAACTCGCAACGTCAATATTAGCAGTCTGGCGCTCTACCCACTGCGCCACCGCAGCTTCGCACTTTCATTTTCCCAACGAAGCATATTAAACATATTATAGGCAAGCGCAATTTTTTCAAACTCATTTTTCTTGAAACCTGCTGCATATTGCGCTTTAGTACTTTACCACAAGAAATGTGACCTAATAATCTTTCATCAGGGGAAGTTTCGAATTTTTCTGAATTCCGTTGGTCTGACTCTCCCCTTGTTAGACTTAAGCTCCGAATTCTTGACGACTACTGTAATTTAAATGGCCTACCGGTGAATATAAAAAAACTGAGATAGTTATTTTCCGGAAAGGTGGTCGTCTTGAAGCAAACTCGACTCAATTCTATTTCGCAGGAAGGACGGTGGAAATTGTTCCAACCTACCGCTATCTGGGCATTTTAGTCTCATCAGAGTTAAAACACGTCAAGTGAGCACCCCCAAAAACCAGTAGGTCGTCGATTTTTATTAAACATAGCTCAAATGGAGGCCTATACCAATACTAAACATAGTCCCAAATGATTTTGCAAAATTTCAATTTTTATTGTTTATACGTGTGGTTAAATATTTTAATTACTTTTAATTAAAAAAATTAATTACTCGTCAGCTTTTCAACGAAATGTTATGAAATTTTTATGACGATTCTTTGAAGTTCATATTTTCAATTGAAATAAACAATATTCGTAAATTTATTTACTTACCTATTTATTTATAACCATTAAATAAACAATTAAACTTTTAATAGTTTAAGAAATTTATTAATTTTTACATGTGTAAACCGTGTGAAAAGGCAATTTATAAGCTCGTGGCTCACGCGGTTAACGCACTGGGCTACGGAGTCGTAGGTCGTGAGTTCGATCCCCGTCCGGTGAACAATTTTTCGATTTCGGTTTCAAGCAGCAGCTCGCTGTTGGTAAGACGAGCCACGTTGTTTATTTACGTTTCGAAAATATTGTTTATTTGGCGGAAATCGACTCATGACCGCTGCTGTACTTCGTGTAGGTTTCTGCAGTCCTACATTTCACACACAAATGTGAAGTATGGCGCCATCTTCGTAAGTCGATCTGCAGCTCTCGCAAAATTCTCACGATTAAGAACAATATGGCAAAAATTAAGTAAAAAGGGCGATTCCGCCCGTTAATTAATAAATAAAAAATAAAAAAATAAAAAAAAAATATTGTTTATTTCAATTGAAAATATGAACTTCAAAGAATCGTCATAAAAATTTCATAACATTTCGTTGAAAAGCTGACGAGTAATTAATTTTTTAATTAAAAGTAATTAAAATATTTAACCACACGTATAAACAATAAAAATTGAAATTTTCCAAAATCATTTGGGGCTATGTTTGGTATTGGTATAGGCCTCCATTTGAGCTATGTTTAATAAAAATCGACGACCTATCGGTTTTTGGGGGTGCTTAGTTGACGTGTTTTGACTCATCATCGACAAAGGGTCTCAAAGCTGCCGACGACGCAATAGTGAGAACGCGGCAAGCGACTGCCTCTGCCATAACAGCCTCGGCAAGAGCGGACGCGTGGTCCGGTGCTCTTAAGCTTTACCAAGCTATGATCGTGTCGGTGCTGCTCTACGCTGCCCCATGCTGGGCCTTACAATATTTCGATCGATTGGAAGCAACTCTAGTCGAGTTTTTTAAGCGCCTTTATTGTTTGCCTAGGAAAACACCCGCCTACCTGGTACGCCTAGAACTCGGACTCTATCCAATTTCGGTGGAGATTACTAAGCGTGAATGTCACTAGTTGTACGTTTCTTGAAGCAACCCCCTTCCAGTTTACCACGTATGGGTTTCTTACGTCTAGCTGAATTAAGCCAAGGGCAAAACAACCCAGATGCTTACAACTGGGTCTCGCAACTAAGGGGCGTTTTGTGCTCTCCACTCTATGCTGATCTGTGGACCAATTTGACAGCGGACTTTTGGGAAGCTAACCTAGAGAAAATCTGCCACCATTTTGCGCATCAACAGAGTACGAACGATGTTCAACGATATTATAATTCTGCGTCTATCCAATTTCCGGTATTTAGAGTGTTCTCCGACTGCTTTGTAAATGTATATCCAAACCGATGTCCCATATCTTACGTGCGTGTTAAAATGCAATTGAGAACGGCCACTCGCTACTTGTATACTTTTACCCTTGACCGCGTCCATTACAGCTTTGACCCGGCTGTCAGCTGCCCCCTTTGTAATTTCGATGCCTCTGACTCTCTTTACCACTTTTTAAGGGCCTGTCCTCAGACTAAGTCGTGTCGTGATTCTATATCTGACAACCTTAAACATCGGAAATGTTCGACCTCCAATTTGCTATCTTTCTTAGTCGCTAGGCAGGATTTAGAGGCATCGAAAATGCTGTATTTTTATGTTAAAAACTGGTTTAACGGAGAGCGTTCATACTGAACCCCTAGACTATAGCGTATGTTTCTTTTTTGCTATGTACCTTAGCTTATAAACCTGCTTACCTCACGCTTATACTTTTGTATTTTTACAGATATGCCGCTTTTCTCTCCTGCCGAATTGTAACTCCTTCCCAACAGAATACGTATGTTCTTTTATGGGAATAAATATTATCTATCTATCTATTTCCCTTAGTCATCGCCAAGGCAAATTCTCTTGAATTATTTAGAAGTCGGTTGCGCACCTTACGCTTAACTAATGATGCCTCAACAACTATCTTAACATCAAGGAAGTCAAAACTCTAAAGTGCTGTAGAGCAGGTCGATCTAGTGCAAAACTCGTTAAGTCTATGCATGCAGACGTCAGATGTAAAATTATTATAGTTTAAGTTTACAGAGTTATTTTAAGTTCATAGTGTATTACCAGCGCATTAGTTGAATCATTAATCCAAGCATATAACTGCATCGAACGTTCCTTGTCACAGCGTATATGAGGGCACTTAAACTACGCATTTTGTAATTCATTATTGTATTTCTTTTCTTGTATATATTTAATGCAGCATTTTCCCCTTTGGGTTGGCCCCGGGTATTTAAATAAATCTAATCTAATCTAATCTAATCTCTACGTGACTAATAAAGACGCGCATTAACACTATTATTCTTCTTATTATTTAGTAGCGCTCGGTCTCTATTCGAGCCAATTTATATTGATCTTGAAAGCGATGTTACCACTGTTCAGCTATGTAACGGAAACGTTTAATGCCCATGTGCAATTCATTACTATTATTACGTATTACGCGACAATCCAGTCTGTGGATGTAGCCCGAGCTGAGAGATGGAATTAAGGAACGCGACAATCTCTATACTCGTGGGAAGCAAACGTGTAATAAACTACATTTAGAACAATATAGGAATTTGCTCCGTAAGATTTAAAATTTAAGTCTCCTAAAAATTGTTACTTAAACGAATTACGTATTCAGTTATCGTTTGCCAGTAATCCCTGGCCATGTTTGCAGAAAGGTAGTCTTGCACGTAACGCTTCACAGTGTGCTTTACATCACTTCTCACCATCTATTCTAAACTTCCATTACTCAGCAATCTCATCATCACATCCGCATTGCGATGAAGCCACGTTCATATCCATCTTGTCTCGACGCTTCTAAAGTCTTTGACACCTTGGATCACTGTAATTTTGAAATGCTCGCGTGATATTGGTTTCGAGGACCGAATTTTTTTTTTAGCGGCGGGGTCTGGAGCCGCAGGCCCCCCCCCCCGTAGGCGTTATGCTGAAAACACGTCAAGTCAATTGCTTTCATATTCAACCTCAATTTACGGCGTTATTTTCGACTTTACGAAGAAAATGTATCAATTCTTTTTTGTAGAGAATTTTGTGCTCTACATCTTTTGTTTGAAACTTTTTTTTTTGTGTAACTTCCACTTTTCAAGATAAATGCCAAAAACTAAAAAAATGACGTATTTTCACTGTTTTCTCAACATAGCGGCCAAGATATGGCCGAGCGACAAATTTTGACTTCAGATTCGTATTCAGCGACCCAAAATACGTCGGAAAACATGTAAATAAAATCTTTTCCAGGTGACGGAGTCTTTCCGAAGGTCTACCGATACAACTGTAATCTCAAAACAATACAATAGGTGTCCCAATATTTACGGGTGGCAGTACTCTCACTGTTTCAAACAACCCGGGTGTAATATTTATATTTTCATTGGGAACGACAGTTTGCCTTCAAGCCCAAAGGTCCGCAAAAATAATGATGGCGTATACAGTACTTAAGCCTATAGAAGAGAGTGTTAATGACAATTATAAATGAGCTTATGTACCAGACTGGTGCCTTGTGGTACACCTGAAGTAGTAAATTCGGATAGCGATGACTGACTTCGGATAGGGGGGGGGGGGGGAGGCTTACTATAAACCAAGTAACACAAGTCCATGTTTTTCAAAATTTTTATAATCATCTCCTTTCCATTTTTTTTTCATTTTTTCCTATTTTTAATTCACTTATAGGGGGTTTTTTAGGGAAGGATGGAGAGTGAGGGTCGTACTTCTTGTGAATGATGAAACGGTAAATCATATACTCACATCACCAATTGGGACATTTGTCTTGTTCACTCTGTGTACGATCGCTTATAAATCGTTGTTTCTGAGAGGCCGGTTCATTTTACAAAAGGAAGGAACAATAGCGTAACTTTTTTTTTTCTAAATAGTACCAGCTACATCTTTTGTGTGAAATACTTTTCTCTCCAATGTACAGATTTTATGGGAAATTGATGTTTTCGGAGGGGTGGGGGTCTGTGGATGCCCGGGTTTGAGAGTGGTAAACTTTTTTGCATCTTTCTTGGGATCCCATAATATACATGTTTACCAATTTTTAGCTGGTTCGGACGAAAAATGGAGGTTGAGTGTTCTTTTCGCCTCTGACGATTGGACTAATACAATCACTGAAAACAAAATTTTGCGGCAAACGATGAAAAGAAAAAACATAAAAATGTTATAAGAAATTAAAATATTGATTAACAAGTTAAAGTCACTGTACTAAAAATTGAATCGGGATGAAATAAAATCCATTATCCGAAAAAGTTTCCGTTTCTAAATAAAAACGAAGTAAGCTATGAAGACAAAAATTAACGTCTTACAAAACAAAATAAATTTTTTAATATCAAGAATTTATAAGAAGTATAATTGAACCGCTGGCGAACAAAAGGAGATACACGCGAAACGCCGGATAATTTGTTGGCCCCTCGGCTCGTAATTTTTTGACTTTCGAATTTTAAAGTTTTCATTAGATATCTTAATAGGAAAATTAATTACGCGAATTTTTTGTTAAAATAAAAAATTTCGATCCCTCTTCGTTTTTAATATAATCGCAAAAAACGAAATTATTTGACATATAAAGTAACTTAATTATTTTGTCTTTAACTCGTCATATCTTTTACAATAATTGGAATTTTTTAATGAAATTTTTAGGGAATATGCACTATTCTATCTACAAACTAACGTATTTTTCCAATTTATGGTTAGTTATTACAGAAATTTTTAAAAAATTGGTTTTTGTTTTACTGCATAAAATTGATATTGAAAGCTTCAAACACTTCGGGAGTCGAGGGAATTTCAATAAATCGAAATTTCCTTCCCACCGAAAATTCGAGGAAGGTTCAAAGAAGTTTTTTGTAAAGTTAGAGACTAATCTGACTTGTAGTTTTCAATTGTTACTTGAAGTTAAGTTATTTTATATTTCAAATAATTTCGTTTTTTGCGATTATATTAAAAACGTAGAGGGATAGAAATTTTTGATTTTAACAAAAAATTCGCGTAATTAATTTTCCTATTAAGATATCTAATGAAAACTTTAAAATTCGAAAGTAAAAAATTACGAGCCGAGGGGCCAACAAATTCTCCGGCGTTTCGCATGTAAGCCTGATTTGTGTATCACGATTTCTTAATATCCGTCCCAATAATTAACTTCATTTCATATTATGAATTAAATTGCAGTATTCTAAAACAATTAACATTATTATTATCTCTCTGCTTCCTAATTACGTTTTAATTTAATTTGTATTATTCTATTTACGTTTTTACAGAATTCGTTGAAGTCGGTAAACCAGCTAGAGCCCTAGACACTTTGCAAGAAGTATTTCGAAACAAAAAATGGACTTACAACTGGTCAGAGTCCGTCTTAGAACCTATCATGTTTAAGTACCTAGAGTTATGTGTGGATCTGAAGCAATCACATATTGCCAAAGAAGGCCTGTTTCAATATAGAAATATGTTTCAATCAGTAAACGTTGGCAGTTTGGAGAATGTCATACGTGGTTATTTACGCATGGCAGAAGAAAAAACTGACGCTGCTCGCAAGCAGAGCCAGCAAGCTGTTGTTGATATAGATGATCTTGATAATCTTGCCACGCCAGAAAGCATTTTACTGTCAGCTGTTAGTGGAGAAGATGCACAAGATCGAAGCGATCGCACTATATTAACACCATGGGTTAAATTTCTTTGGGAGTCTTATTGTCAATGTTTGGAGTTATTGAGAACTAACGCCCATGTTGAAACACTTTACCATGAAATAGCTCGAATGGCATTTCAGTTTTGTCTTGATTATAACCGTAAAACTGAATTTCGTAAACTTTGTGAGAAACTTCGTAAACATCTGGAAGATATAAGTAAACTTCCTCAACTGATTTCTAACGTATCCATTAATAAACTCGAAACCCAACAATTAAATCTCGAAACTCGTCTGAATCAGCTGGATTCTGCAATACAGATGGATCTTTGGCAAGAAGCTTATAAAGCAATAGAAGATATTCATGGACTCATGAATTTATCCAAAAAGATGCCTGTTCCGAAAACGATGGCTAATTACTATCAAAAATTAGCCATGGTTTTTTGGAAAGCTGGCAATTATTTATTTCATGCGGCAGCCTTATTTAAATTATTACAACTATCACGCGATATGAAAAAGAATATGTCAACCGATGAACAGCAACGAATGGCAAATAGAGTTTTAGTGGCGACATTGTCAATACCTTTACCATCAGCTCATCCGGAATTTGATCGTTTCATTGAAACTGACAAGAGTCCACAAGAGAAGGCACAAAAATTAGCTATACTTCTGGGATTGTGTCAGCCGCCAACAAGAGTTTCTCTCATCAAAGATATCGTACGTTTAAACATAGTGAATTTAGCTTCACCTTCTCTACAAGACCTTTTCTCTTGGTTGGAGGTAGAATTTCATCCATTGCAACTTTGCCACAGAGTTGATTTGGTAACGAAAAGTTTGTTAATGGATGAAAATAATCCTCTTGTACAATATATACCTGCATTACAAGATTTGACTTTAGTACGTTTAGTTCATCAAATTTCTCAAGTATACGTATCTATTCAATTTACTAGAATTCTGGAACTCGCGACATTCACAGATGCTTTTCATCTAGAAAGTTTACTTGTTGATTGCGTGCGGTATAATGACATGCAAATTAGAATTGACCACGGAAACAAATGTATTCATTTTGGTGTTGACTTATCTGAAGCTCAAAGAGAAGATCATCCTGATGGACCTGTTCTGCAAGCTATGCCATCTGAACAAATTCGTTGCCAGTTAGTGAATATGGCCACGGTACTTCATCGCGCAATACATGTTATTAATCCAAATGCGCGAAAACAAATCCGCGTGAAGTTACAGTGTAGTATGGTTAATAATTATCATGAAACTAAAATCAGGGAACATCAAAGAATATTAGGCAGACATAAAATCATTGAAGAGCGTAAAGAATACATTGAACACATCAATACTGTTCGGGAAAAAGAGGAATTGAAACGTCAAGAACAGTTGCACCGCCAGCATATGCTTGCAGAGCAGAAACGTTTAGAATTAGAACGTGAAGAACGAGAAAGAAAGCGCCAACAAAGCGAAATTCAACAAATTAAGGATCGACACTTGAAAGAAAAAATGCAACAAATTTCACAAACAAGTCATGGACAGAAAGTTTTAAAGAAGTTGGATGATGATGAAATAAAAAAGCTAGACGCAGAGCAAATAGCTGCGCGTGAGGCGGAGGAACTTCAGAAGGAACGTAAAGAAATGCAACAGAAATTAAAATCACAGGAAAAAAAAGTTGATTATTTAGAGCGTGCAAAGCGTATTGAAGAAATTCCATTGCTCGCAAAAGCAGTTATTCGTAAACAAGAACTAGCGAAACAAAGATGGGAACAGCAAGAAGCGGAGAGAATTCAATCAGCTATTGAAGAACGAGAGCAATCAGTTGCAACGCGCGAACGTCTTTCAAAAATGAAACACGATGCGGATTCGTTCTTAACAAGAATACTCGCGGAAAGAAAAAATATGTACATAGAAAAACTCGCGGCCTTTGAATTGATTCTGGTTGATGAAAGAATGAAAAGATTGCAAAAACGAAAGATTCAACGTAAGGCTGATCGCAAGAGTCAATGGGAAAAAGACTGTGCGGACGCCAGTGAAAGAAAACGGTTGGAAGAAATACGTATAAAACAAGAAGAGGAAAGGAAGCGGTTAGAAGTGGAAAGAGAAAAACGAGAGAGGGAAGAATCGATAAGACGTGCGGAAGAAAAAGAAAAGGAAACTGAACGCTTAGAAAAGTTACAAAAACAAGCTGAAATAGCAAGACAACGCGATGCCGAAGTCGAGCGTAAATTAGAAGAAAAACGAAAATTAGAGGAAGAACGGCTTAAAAGTGTGGAAAAGCCAATTGCATCATCCATGAATTGGAGGTCTGATAGGCTAACTGAGCGCGATAGGGCAGGACTCGACAAAGGATTAGACCGAGACAAAGGAATAGACCGAGACAAAGGATTAGACCGAGAAAAAGGATCAGGGCTATTGATAGAACGCGAGCGTGGCCCAGACAGAGATAGATCAGGTATTTATCTTCAAACAATGTTTAATGAGTACTTTATTCTATATATTTATTGTGCAATATTTTTGTCGCGTAAATTGATGTCTTTTTCAATGTTGTGTTTGTATTCTTATTTACATCTTGTGTTCATTAGTTTCAGAAACATTTCAGAAAACATTCGATTCAAACGATTCTTATAAGTAATGTACACTGAACGCATGGATGTTTCGAAAGAGGTACTGCGACTTAAATAGTATAACCTAGGTGTAATTTCAAAGTTTATCGGAATTTTAAAATCACTGTATGATCGAGCCAGTTCTAACATGCGCACACACAAGTGTTACAAGGGAAGAATCTCACCCCACTACTATTCGTTCTGTATGTTACATATTTATGTCCTTTTTTTCTTGTGCGCAGCTACAGAGAAGATATCAGCCCTGCCTGCGACCTCCTTTTGCTGCTATATACGGACAATCTAACTTTGTCTATTCAGCACCTCCGCCGATAATAAGATGTCCTTAATGGTTATAGTGATTTGAACGGCCTAATGGTTCACACTGCTAAGACCAACTTTCTGGTGTGTCCGCGTGCAAGCGAACTTAAAGCACAAATAATTAATTCCCGTTATAAGGGAGAGCCTGCAGAGGTTGTAAAGCGTGCTATACTTGAATGTACTTGAATGTTCATATCCCGTCCTCTGCTCTACGATAAGGTGAGGACATCGGGAATGTTCAGCTTGGTGTCGTCCATATTCAGATCTACAGATTCGTGGCTTGCCGTGTAGACTTTTACATGGCTCTGGTATATTCAAATATTTTGTACGTTTCCATTGTCTGGGCACTACCAGAGAAATGTTAGAATCATTGTTACGTTGGATTTCCCTGAACAAATCGCTCATGTGTGCGGGAAATAGGACAATACGATTTTTTAGTTAATTTAAAGTTTCATCTTTCTGGATAGCTCTCTAACATTTCTCCATGGTTCTCGAGCATTTTAGACCATTCTCTGTTGTTCATTCCTGATTTACTCGATTTCAATCGATCCATCCTTGTCCTTGTCGACTTTCCTTGTCGTCTGATTGTACAGGAGGCAAAATTGAAAAACGAAAAAAATATAAGTAAAAAAAAGAATATATGTATTTCTGACATTAAGCGTCAGAAACCGAGTAAAGAAGTAATGAGTGTCGAGTGTCAGTAAGTGAGATTTACGAGCGCGTGTTGCCCAATTTATATCGGAGCGGTCTCGATAATAAAAGAAGTGCCGTCACGCAAGACGAATCGCAAAATAATGTTCTACATATCGGACGGCACATCGATGCCACGATTCGTTGGTATATCTTCGCTCGCTGTGCGAACTGTGGGAACCTACGAAGAAACTTAAAAACAAGAACTTTTGGATGGGCGTGTAAACTCAACGAGCTTTTTACTTTGAGTGTACCCAAGAAAATACAAAATTCTCAAAGATTATTGTTGAGCACGGAAACGGCTTGTAAAATAGGGAACCCAAATGAAGAATGGTGAACCCAATCAAACGACGGAATAGAAATTTTTTATTTATTTTTATTTTCTATCTCGATCAATAGAGTTCTTTCCGTGATCAAACGTCCAGTCAAAACTGCCTTCCTTTTTTCTTTTGTTTTTCTTAGCACCCACTAATATCGATTCCATATTCAATACTTTTCTACGCGTTCCATATTCAAATCAAATATTCTTTTAAATAATTTTGCTACTCATGAGTTGAGTCTATCGCTCTAACAGTGACCGCACGTGGCTCAATAACCACTAAGGGAACTTCGAGCTCCGTGCTGTAACAGTGATCCCAGGTGGCTCGTCAGCCACTAGGGGTGTTTCGAGCCCCCTGCTCTAACAGTGACCCTTGGCGAATCGTCGGTTGCGAGGGGTGCTTCGAGGCTTACCATTCAGACTTCTCTGCTCGATGTATTAGTCACAGAAAATTGCTCTTTTGAGCGTCTGCAGCCGTCTTCGTACATGTACGTCCATTTGGAATAATAATGTGGGGAAACTGCAAAAAACCCACATCAAGTACAGAATTACAAACACATACATTTCTACAATTATGAAACGATTTTAACGCATTGCTTTCTTATGGCTCTAATCGAAAGAAACGACAATAAGGCTATTACATATTGTGTAACATTATAAGAATATAATATATGAGACAGTCTGATATAAACGGCCTAGATATTATCATATTTTCGGTCATTAGTCAATTCCCGCCAGATTAACAACATTGCGAAACGTAAACAAACAACGTCGCTATCTTACGAATAGCTAGCTGCTGGAAAATCGTTTTCGAAATAGTATTCCCTAGACGGGGATCGAACTCACGACCGACACTTCGTAGTCCAAAGCGCTACCTCTTATGTCACGAAGCCGATTACTTGTAAATATTCTCAGAATTAGCCACTTTTCTATGTAACTCGGGAAGTGTGTGCCCCTCGTGAAAGTAAAATGTATTATACACCACTTAAAAGATCTTAAGAAATGCAGCATTTAAGGTATTATCACACAAACACGGAACAGTCGCTTTTTTCCGAGCTCTTATAAATCTGTAAATATATATCGTTTGTAGGAGTATTTTAGATTATAATCTACCGAAAATAACTGGTCTAATAAGTTGTTATGTAAGGATTTCCTTGAATGTTGTTCGTGGCAAGTTTTTTGAACCATACAGTGTTTTAATTTATTGTGAAAAGATCGTTTAATTTAGAATATTCTCGAACTAGTTAATTCGGTTGATTTGTTTAAGTGTATTTGTGTGTATATGTAGAGTAAACAATTCTAGTGTCTCTGTGCTAGGCTCTACTTGTTTCGGTCGTGTTTGTGCTACACTCACCATTACTATTGACCGGGTGCGCTGTAGATCGGCGCGTACGGTTCACTGGGATCTCCTAGCCCCCTCTTCTACATCGCTTAGTTCTTGATTCTGTTGAAGCCGTCAAATTCAAGTTATTACTGATTTCTACTCGAGCATTTTGATAGCACATTCGAAGGCGAATTTATTCTTATTTTTAAAATGCGCATTTATTATATCATACAAAGATGACCTCTGTATGTGCTCGATGCGAAGTCGCAATATCTGAGGAAAAAATTTCCTCATGCAGGATAATATATTTCCAGTCGTGTGCAAGCGATTTTGAATCAACATGCTCCGGTCAACTTGTTTGTTGCATTGCCGCTCAAACGAAGAAGAGGCGCAAGGCTTCTACAATACTAGCACAACCACGTTTCTACGTGGCAATGGTTCGTCTACTATATCTGAGCCAAAGCATACTGACTTTCACACATTTTATGCAGAGTACAAACGCAATTTTTCAATGCTCAATGAGAAATTAGATAAGGCATTAGCCGTATCAGCGAAAGTAGATAAAATGGAAAGTGATATTGCCAATAATTCCGAAAAAATTGACTCACTCCGCCAGCAGCTGCAAATTGAAAAAGCGCGAACTGGTTACATCTCTAGAAACTGCGATCTTCTTATATCTGGTTTAGTGGAAGTAGCAAAGGAAGATTTGCGTGGGATTGTGATGAAAATCTCACAAGAATTAAACATTGATATCGAAACTCGTGACATTATTGATGCCTATCGTCTACCAACTTCGAATAGCAGAAGCAGTTCAAATACTACGTCCAAAAATGACTCTCAGGCACCCCACAGCTAGAATTCGTACTGACTTAATTAAGAGTTCGATAGCTAAGAAAGGCTTGTTCTCGGATTCTGTCGATACATCGCAACCTCGAACGCGGATTTTCATCAACGAAAGTTTACCATCGGATACTCTGGATTTATTAAAAAAGGGAAAGTCACTGTGCCGTGGGCATCCCATTAAAAGATGCTATCTTTCTGAAGGCCTAGTTTATTTCCGACCTGAACATGGTCAGCCGGTAATGATCCTGAATGAAGATGACCTGCAGCAATTCAAGAATTAACATCAAACGCCTGACCCAACAAGTGACTACAATCATGAGTGATTCTTCGATTCATGGTCTGTCTTTGAACAGTTTATCATCATTAGCATCCCCGGAAGAAACAAATCATCACATGACTACGAATAATAATTCAAGAAAAGCTTTAAAAATCGCACATCTTAATGTAAGATTACTATCAGCACATTTTCCACAAATTGCTGATCTTTTAATTCCTGATAAATATGATATATTTTGTACTTCCGAGTCGTGGCTCAATAGTAATAATCGAGATGAAGCCTACCAAATTGACAGTTACAAATTAGTAAGAGTCGCAAATTAGTAAAAACTCCTTGAATGGATTCGGTCAAATTATCTTCTCCAAATTATAAATTCTCCAACGAGAGTTACGGCTACAACATCGACCTTACTTGATGTCATCTTAATTTCATCCAGGGTTAAAATTATTAATGTCTATGCTACTGAAAAGCACGAGATTTCGGATCACTTTTTAGTCGGTTGTCTTGTTCCCTGTCCTAAGCCAGAAAACAAACATACGTTTATCCAAACACGTGATTTTAAGAACTTTGATGCTAAACAATTTGATTTGATGGCTGCCTGTTATCCCTGGAGGGAAGTTTTTAATTATCAAAGTATTGACGATAAATTAGCATATTTGAATTATCTAATTGTAAGTATCTTTGACATATTCGCTCCAGAAAAACTCTTCCGCGTGTCCAAACCTCGTGCTCCTTGATAGCGGATACGGTTAAGATATTCATTAGGAAAAGAAATGCTGCGCAATCAAAGTGTAGAAAATCTAAAGCGGGCTCGGACTTTCTGTACTGTAAGTCCCTTAGAAATTGTACCACCTCGATGATTAGAAGAGAACGAAAATGTTATTTCCGCACTATATCATCCTCAGCGAGTAAACTGTTATGGAAATCTGTCAATTATCTAGGGGTTAAAGATTCCATTTCTCCTGGGATTCCATCTCACCTGTCAGATGTTAACCGTTTAAATCAGTATTTTGCTACTGTTCCAAAAATTTTACCCAACACTGGTTCTCTCCAACTCTTCCGTTCGACTCGCTCTTCAAAGATTCCTGAAAATGCTTTTTTCTCTTTCAGGGAAATCTCTATAATCGAATTATCTGATTACATCTCAAAATTAAACGCTCATGCTGCTGGATCTGATGGAATCTCTGGAGAGATGTTCTTAAGAGTTTTTAAACATTGCTTGCCGGAAATTTTAAATACTATTAATGGCATAATTAGTTCTAACGTATTTCCCAAAATTTGTAAACATGAGGTCGTGCGCCCTATTTCTAAAGCGTCAAAACCCACTGCATTTTCTGATTTGCGACCGATTAGTCGTCTACCTATTTTTTCAAAACTAGTTAAAAGCATTCTGTATGATCAAATTTTAGATCATTGTAACAAGTACGATATCTTCCCAGCGTATCAATCTGGCTTTAGGAAATCGTTTAGCTGCGAAACAGCTCTTCTTGATGTTTCTGAGGACATACTTTCGAGCATTGATCATCAAATGTTATGTCTTACTGGTTTGCTGGACTTTTCCCGGGCATTTTATACGATGAACCACGATCTTACTGTTGCCAAGTTATCATTCTATGGTCTTTCTGGGAAACCTTGTGACTTAATGAAATCGTATCTTCATCGACGCTCTCAATCAGTTTCAATCTCTGGTAACAGTGCGATCTCTGAGACAAAAATGTTAATTTGTGGTTGTCCCCAGGGTGCTAAATTAAGCCCCTTAGTTTTTATAATATATACAGATGACATTTATAGTTTATGCTCGAATGTTTTCCTCAAAACATATGCTGACGATATTCAAATGTTGTTACCTTTTGGTCCGCGTGCTGCATCGGAAGCATTTTCTAGATTGAATTCTGACCTCAATTACATCGCAAATTGGGCAAATGATAACGCACTTATCCTTAACCCGTTGAAGTCTAAAGTACTCATAATTGGCAATGCGAAACTTCGTAAGACCATCGATCATAGTCTAGTTCCAATTATTGTAAATGGCAGAGGTATCCCAATAGTCTCCGAGGCAAGAGACCTTGGCTTGATCATAGACTCTGACTGGTCCTTTTCCCAGCATATAAATAAAAAGAGAGCAATTTGTTTTGCTAATTTGCGCCGATTGTTCCCATGGAGGTATGTTCTCCCATCGAAAATAAAGCTTAAGCTTTGTGAAGCTCTAGTTCTCTCGCACTTGCTTTTTTGCATTTGCGTATATGGGCCATGTCTCAGTGAAAGCAACTGGCGTAAGGTTCAGGCAGTGCAAAATTCTTGCCTTCGCTATGTATATGGTGTATATAAGTTTGATCATATTTCTCCTGCTATGAAAAGATCCGGCTGGCTGACAATGAAAAATAGGATGAATGTTGCGTTAACCAGTATGATTTGCCGGGTCCTCGAGTCGAGGGCTCCGGGTTACCTCTATCATCGTATTACCATGCTAGGTCAGAACCGTCAAAATTCCCGAAATTCTGTCGCGTATTCAATGAAATACCCAAGATATCGATCGGCAAAGGCAGGTGGAGCCTTTTCGTTTATAGCTGCGAGGGTGTTCAATTCGCTCCCTTTAGGACTAAGATCCATGTTGTTCAAAGTAAATATTTTTTGTTTCGTGTCAAAAGTTATTTTTTAACCCATAAGAATTAGCATGTAGATGTGTTAGCCGCGGTTATTCTAGTATTCTTTGGTTGTCATTATTTTGTTTGTACTTATTTATGTTATATTTCATGATTATGTGCTTATTTTAATTAGTTTGTATGGATGCGACCAAATGTATCTTGCGGGTCAGGCTGTAAAACAGCAGTTTCAGTGCTGTGTCTCGCCCTTTGTACATTGCTCTTATATTGTCCAATAAAGACATTATTATTATTATTTTTTTTTTTTTGACGGAGGGGGGAAATGCGTTAGGCACCATAGGGGGTTGAAGATGTTGTGTAACCCCCCGTGTGTCGGACTCCCTCACCTTTGATGTTAACGGCAAGGTTTACCGACTAAAACCCTAACCTCCCTTGGCCCTCCAGTATCCACGTGTGCAGTCTGCAGCAGAAAAGTGGCTCCGATATCCATCTCCTCCGCTGCAGACTGCACTGGGCCATTTCGTTTGCAACTGTAACCACTCCCTCTACCATTGGGTAAGTGGTTACAGGATCTCGTGTGACCTCAGTAGACGGAGAAATCCCAGTAGCACTGCTTTCTGCATTCGGCCTGCGATGGAATTTGCATGTTCCCGACAGGCCGGAATGCTTTTGATGTTTTGGAGGAATGTTGGTCTCATTCCTCCCAGCACTCCAATTATCAGCACGACGAGCTTGATTTTGAATCCTCGATACAGCTTGCGAATCTCGAACAGGAGTTCCTGATATTTCATCCGTTTTTCGTCCTCTTTGCTGACTATATTTGTTTCTGCTGGTGCAGAAAACTCGATGACGAAGATGGATTTGTCATCGAAGTCAACCAGGACGATGTCAGGCTTATTGGCTGATATTTGCCTGCTCGTCGGGAATGAGTAATTCCAGTATATTCGGCACGACTCATTCCCGACTACGGATTCAATATCAGTGGGGACGTACGGCAAAACTGGGGTTGCATCAATACCATAAGTGCTGCGAAGATGGTAATACAGCACTCGAAGAGCCGCATTGTGACGTTCGATGTATGCTGAAACTGCATATATTGGGCATGCTGCCAAAAGATGCATTAGTGTTTCAGCATGACATCTACACAATCTACAAAGCGTACTCTATACCGCCTGGTGTAAGATGTTCTGGCGATACGCTAAGGTATTGATGACCCCATCCTGGCACGCGAAGATAAAACCCTCGGTCTCGGATTTCAAGCCGGCTGATCTTAAGAAGGAGAAGGTCATCTCTGCCGACAAGCCAAGTTGTTGGACATTTCGAAAGAATTGTCCATGCAACGGCTTGTCGATATGCCTTCCCTCCAACATACGGCGTTGTTCCTTCCGTATGTTAGCCCTGAGACGTACTGGGCACAGATTGATGACTGATTCAGCCTCCTGTGCACCACTACGTCCCACGTTGAAAACCAGACCGAGGTTTCGCGCCGCTCGTTCCGCCGCGTTGTACAAAAACGCCCCCTTCCCCTGGATTTCATGCTGATGTACTAGCATCATCAGGGGATCCTCCGTTCGATTAATCACGTCGCAAGCTGTTTCGAGGACCAATCGGTCATGCATACACTCCAGGCTTAAAAGGCCACGACCTCCCATATTTCGGGGCAAATACAGTCGTTCCACGGAAGATCTTGGATGCAAACTGCGTTGCATACAAATCATCTTCCGTGTGCTTCGGTCAAGATCCCTTAGCTCGTCAACGTTCCACTTCAGTGCTCCAAAAGAATAGAGCACTGGTGATACGGCCAACATATTCGTGGCTGCCACCTTATTTCTCCCGGTCAATTCTGATGACCAGATCTGACGGAGAATGCACCGGTATTTCTTAATGATGTTGGTTTTAGCAGCCTGCACATCCTGGACATGCCTTTGAGGTACGCCCAGGTATGTGTAGGCTTCTTCGGCGCTAAGGTGGCGGATGACATTTCCGTTGACGAGCTCCATATCGTTGTTATGGGAGCCTGACCTTCCTCTGTGCAAATGAACGACTGCACACTTGTCCAATCCGAATTCCATACCGATATCTCTCGAGTATGTGAGGGCGATGTTCAGAGATCGATGTAATTGATCTTCGCCTGATGCGTATAATTTAAGATCGTCCATATAGAAAAGATGGGTGATCTTATGTACACGTTCACCAGGCGGTCCACACATGTACCCTTGAGATTTCCGGAGAGCAACGGATAGAGGCAATAGTGAGATGCAGAAGAGCAGAGGACTCAGAGAATCTCCCTGATAGACACCTCTTTGGAATTGAACCAGTCTAGACATGGTTCGACGCTTGCCCGATGTCATGACAAAGCGTGTTTTCCAAAGAGGCATCATGTCTTCTACAATTCTCACTATGTTTGGGTGGACATGAAGGCGTTTGAGCAACAAGCTTAAAAGCTCGTGCGATGTTGAGTCATACGCCTTCATGTAATCCAGCCAGGCTATCGACAGGTTACGCTTGTACTGGACTGCGTCCTGACAAACACACCTGTCGATAAGCAAGTTGTCCTTGCAGCCGGATACACCCATTTTGCAGCCTCGTTGTTCTACTATCCGTTGCCACACCGGTTTCACGGATTTCTCAATACGTTCGTTCAAGATGTTAGTGAACAATTTGTATAACGTATTGAGACACGTGATCGGTCTATGGTTTTTCGGATCGGGCAAGTCTCCCGATTTTGGGATCCGTGTCGTTCGGCCCTCTACCAGCCAGTGCGGAATGGGTTGGTCTCCATTTATGTAAGAGGTGAATATTCGGGCTAGGTGTTGATGGACAGAAGTGAACTTCTTCCACCAATAGTTGTTAATTCCATCCCAGCCTGGCGAGGAGAAATTCCTCGCTCCTGTGATGGCATTTTTCACCTCTAAAGCACTGACGGGTGGGCAATCTTCACTTTGTTGTGTGACTTCGTCGCACAACTCGGTGAAGATTTCAATACCTGGAGTGTCTGCATTAAGCCTAGATGTTCTCTCGTAGATGCTCCCCCAGAATTCCTCAACTGCGGCCATCGACGGAAACTCGCTTGAGGCTGCGATACGATGTTTGAAGAGGTTGGAAGGATTCGTCCAAATTATTGAGTTTTGTTGAATTCCTTCTTCCCGTCTTTGCAGCTTCTTTTTGGCATCGGCCATAACCCGAATTTTATCCGCTAAACGTTGCTTGATGTTGAGCAACTTCAGCTTGTTCAGTGTGTGATAATACGTCCGCAGTTGTTGTGCGAACTTCTTGACTTTAGCCGTAAATGAACGGCCATGTTAAATAGTCGATCACACACTGAATTCGGGAAGCGAGTTTCCGTGTCAGTCGAATCTTACCGTTCAATTGAGACATGCGTTTTGTAATCTGCCGACTCCCCGATATCTGTGTCAGATTTCGCGGAGTCACCAGATCACTTGCAGCCTCGTAAACGGCACAATTGACTTGCCACAGGTCGCAGTCATCTGGAAGAGCATCTAAAAGTAGGCTATTTGCTCTATCTATTTCTCGTTGTTTAGGCAAAATTTTTGTTGTCAAATTTTTCCTAAACACGAGTGTCGTGCTGTCATAATGTGGAGCATCTCTGCCAGCACCGCGTACGGGCTCGGTTGTTATTGCCCGCACATCCGGTACCGGTTGACAGCTGGGAACAACGAAACCCGTCCGCTTCAGATAGGCCACATAATCTCTCAGTTGTTGTTGAGAAAAGCGATCTGCCAGTTCGGGATGCATTAATGCAAACCGACTGTGCATTCGCGCCATGTAGCCTCTCGGTTGCGGACAGCTCTCCTCATAGCAGCGCATTAGATCTTGCCTGAGATCCTCCGTCCACTGAAATCGTCCGTGGACATCAGCTGGTCGTCGTCCCGGGACACCTGTTTCGGCTCCTCCACCTCGGGACTGGGCTGCATCCGAAGCAGCCCTGCGCGTTATTCGATGTGTAACCGCAAATACAGGGAGTAGGGTGGTTAGCCCTACTCCCCGTTGTTATGCCTCTCTCGTTTGTCTCTTACCTCGCCATCCACTGGGGTTGGTTACCCAATCTCTGGCAAGGTTGCTAAGAGTCCAGGGCCCACCGGCTTTAATAAGCACACGTGGAGGTGAGAGTAGGCCATTTGGGAAGATAGGCTAAGATGCGGCTTTTTGCATAGCCGCATTGTGTTACGCATCATTCCCTTTGTGCCCCTTATTATTATTATTATTATCATTATTATTATATGCATTATTGTGTTCGAAACAATTGAAATGTGCAAAAATAATTTAAACTAATTTTTATTAAAATCTTGAAATTGTAAATATGTTTTAAACAATTTTTAAAGAGTGAATTTTGTAAAATGACAATTTATTTCTACAAAAAATGGATTCTTAATAACTTAACCAAATGAATTTTTACAACATTTTGCCTAATCATTAAAATTATTCATAAAATGTAAAAACTGATCATTTCTGTTTTAATAAATTGGCATATTTCAACTTAGGTGATCCTCTCGATAGAACAAATGTTTGTTTTCAAATTGTTATTAATACTTTTATTTATTAAGTAGAGCATTGCCATTCTTTCAAAAAGTCAATAAAGACATTATGTGCTGCTGACGATATCGGCCTTAAGTACAGTATCTGGAACATTTCGTGTTCTGGATGTTATATATTTTTTTATACGAACTTTTCTGAACGAAAATAAGATTCCATTTGTTTAAAGTTTCCGCTCCATACATATATTTGCCAATTCGCCAGTAAAAATATATTTTTACTAAGAAAACGCGCCTAATACGTCGGACGAACAGCATTCCAGTGCAATGGTGGAAAATACGGCGAACGTTGTGCCGGCCCAGACGTTAACATTAGGTCCGTCAAAAAAGATGTGATTCACACGATACCCGACCTCTACTATACGGGAATCGTGAGAATTCCAGGAAATTCGAGCGCGTGAAAAGTCACGTTGGGTTCACTAACGGAAAAATTGAACGGTCGAACCGAACGGTACGTGCAATTTCTCGACTAATGTTCGACCCTAGAGGAGTTATTGACCCACATGGGCAAACGCTATGGAGCGCATGAAAGACCTTACGCGTATCCAACGAGAATACTAGGATTACGTCAGAATTCTGCCGAAATCGTCGAGAACTTCGCGTCTAGAGTGACCGAATTGCGCACGGCACGCGTCGCTCCCTCGGAAGATCCGATTAAATTTTCTATTTCCGTGGCCAATTTTCTGTAGTATACTAGAAAAAGGTTGTCTGAATCAATTTACAGTTGGACTCAGGGAAACGATGGAATTCCGCGTCCAAAACGCAATGCAAAAACGATGGTCGAAGCCACCGATTTTGCGATTTATTTAGATGGCATGTATTTCGCTAAGGACACAAACCGAAGGAAAATCGGTCAAATCACCTTAAAAATCCGCCTAGACATGCGTTCGCCAGAGTCATCAAGGCGCGCGACGATTCAGAATTACCCTAAGGAATACGAGTTTTCCATTCTGGAACTGAAATGATATTCATATAGGCCTGGTCATAGGGAGTTTTAGTATATTATTCAGGACCCCAAAACACCTCTCCTCAAAAATCCCCGCTGTTCGAAAACTTTTTCACTAAATGGAAACTGCTATTTTTTACACGGATTCGGAAAGAGCATAAAATTTTACGTCCGAGTATGATGTGGTCGTTTTTTCTAGGAAGCCCGCAGGGGTTTCCATTTAAAAAAACGAACTTGACCTTAAAATAACCTTCAAGGTCTTGTTCAAGGTCAAATTCATTATGGCCATTAAATAGCCAAGGAAAAATCCTTCAACTTTTGTCTGACACATTTTTCTCGAAAATATCCTCTCGCTGAGATATTTTGGTGTTCCGGGACTTTTGGATAATCCTGTATGCACCATGCACATAATCAAAAAAGACGTGGGATGAAAGTTGTTCGACACGAAGGGAGGCATGCAGTGATAATGAATTCGACCCCCTCCCCCGCCCCTTGAAGTGGGGGGGGGGGCAATAAAACTTAAATAGGAGCACCCACTTTTTACTGCCAATTTTAATTCTCCAGAAAAAAGCACACGAATTTCATCGACGAGTTTTTACATTTGGATTCATAGGTGGCGCTGTAGACGACAAAATGTATAAGTAAAAAATCCCTAAAACTCGAAACGTCTCCATAATTTACATTACATCTGATAAATAAAAGTAGACGTATTTTATTTTAAAAATGCTATTCAATGCCACCTATATGAAACGTTGGGTATTCGTTGATATTATTATTGTAATGTTTTCTAATCGCGACAATGGAAAGTATCTGAGAAATAATCATGGATTTGGTTGTGTGTCAAAAAATAAATTTAGCGTTACGCCGGAACAACGACGTGGACCTAGTATTTTTCTGTTTCTTAGGGTGCTTGTTTTCGTGAGTCTTGTCTCCCGTTGTTCACTCACTTGAGTAAATGTTCGAAATTTTGTTCTTCCACTTCAATGCATTTTATTTTTTCTTCAAATGACTTTACACAATAGTATTATATTATTACAAATAGTATCATATGTGCAGGAATTTCTGCGTAAGGAGTTCTGCGTTCCACCTTGTTTTCATGAGCCGTTGGTATTTGTTCATAAACCTTACCTTATAGGTAAAATCATAGGAAGAAATCCGGAGATGTTAAATCAGGTGACCTCGACCATTGTAATAACGGTCTAGTGTTTCCTATGCTACTGTTGAAAAATGTGCTGGGCAACCATCGTGCTGAAACTACATTGTCCGGTAATTCTTGTTCTAGGAAATCTCGATATTTTGTTCCATTCAAATTACCTTCAATGAAATAAGGACCAATGAGTTTATTTCCTACGATTCTACACCAAACGTTCACCGACTAAGGACGTTAATGATTAACTTGCGTAACCAATGGGGGATTTTTACGCTCCTATAATGCATGTTATGCCTATTGTCGCCACCATGATTCGTGAATGTAGATTCATCTGAAAATAATACATTAACAAAGAAATTATGGTTCGTTTGCATTCTTTGGAGGGCCTATTCACAGAACACCACTCGGTTACGAAATTCATCGCCATGTAGTTCCTAATGCAGTGAAATGTGATATGGGTGAAACTTGATTGGATATGGATGACGATGCAATAATCTTTGAATACTATCTCTGGTGAATTTTGGTGAACAGTTGCCAGAACATCTACTTCGCTAGCTTCTCCTGCAACTGTTAATCTTCGCTTCCTTTTTTTAATTTGTACGCTGCCATCAGAGTGAAAAGCATTCACAACTTTGTAAAAAAAGAATGCGAGATTATCTGAAAAACGCTCAGCACACAACGCAATCGTATCGCCAATATTCCTTCTACACCGTAAATAAGAATCATTTTAATTTTTTCGGGAACTGTAGGAGGATTAATTTTTCATTTGCAATTCGATTAAACCCTGCTGTGCATAAGGACGAGTATATTCATCCAAACTACATGGTTTCCATATGGGAAAAGAAATACTCGTGCTCAGGAGGGTTAAGCAATGAAGGGTGGACAAAAAATAGTCATGTAAACTGAAATTTGTTATTCTAAAAGCAAACCGACCTCTGACCGAATTACTACCAATACAACAGACATAAAAAACGCAAGTGGAGTCCAGTTAATGAAGAGGATATCTATTTCGTCGCAGGAGTAAAATCATCCAGAAGCATATCTACTGTGGAACAGTTGGTTCCTTGCACCCCGAGGGACTAATGAGATGCAGCTGAAATAATGCTGAAGTTCTAATTGTTGAGGATCTAATTGCGGAGTCCCGATGAATATTTTCTTACGACCCGGCTTACGACTGACTTCAGACCGATTACGGCCTTTTTACAACCGGCTTACGACCGCTTACGACCGACTTACGACCGCTTACTACCGCTTACAGTTGACTTTTGACAGCTTACCACCGCCTTAAGATCCCTTACGACCAACTTACGACAGGTTTCAGTACTTGAATACCGAAATTGTGATAATATGTATTATAGTCCCTACTCCCTTAACCTCAGTAATCAGTCCCTGTTATCGCCAAATGCAACTATGATTTGTACCATTAAACATTTAAAACGATTAAACTACCGATTTAAGGCTAATAAATGGCGATTAAAAACCACTAACTGGCGAGCCTGGCGATTCCTTTGCTGCAAATCAGTTATCTGTAGCTATCATCTGTTCAATTTGTCAAATGGATAAAAGATTGATAATAGGGCTTCATGTTGAAAACTTGAAATTTTTCCCCCTTATATACCGAGAATGTGTTGGTGGTGGATAATTTATGGGTCATTACATATCATTTTCAAAACTATAAAATAGGTCTACTTTACTTTCTTTGATCTGATACGAATTCTAGTATCAAGTTGTAACGATATTTCACACATTTTCATTTTTATCATGGAACCAAAACGCAAAAACTCATCGATCAAAATGGTGTACTTTTTTTCTGGAGAAGCAAAATTGCAATAAAAAAGGAGTGTCCTTATTTAAGTTTCATACTTTTCCCCCCACGCCACCCCTCAGGGGGCGGGGGAGGGGGTCAATACATTATCACTGGTTGCCCCCCTTCGCGTCGAACAACTCATTCTTTGATTCTGTACATACTTTTCGAGATTTTCAATGTCTTCTGATAAATTTGGATTTTTATCGATTACAGAGCCACCTGTTAGTAAGAGTAACACAAGTAACCTCATTCTTTAAGGGTTATTTCTTCAAATTATACATTTATGTCACATATAATTTTTTAAGAATGTACACAAATAAACATTTAATAATAAAATCATGTAGCAAATATTGAATGCATAGGGTACGTTACTAAGTTTTACACACGCGAATGGTATGTACCTCTATTAGATTTATAAGCATACATATTTATTAATATAACTTTGCACTGCACTAATTTAACTTTATAAATAAAAATAATCGTTTAAATTAATCATTTAAATTAATAATTTTAATCTCAATAAAACATACATCACACATCCTTGTTACATGAATGTTATCTCTGAATGCTGTCATAACCTGATATCATGCTTACATCCGCGTTACTTGCAATGTGTCAGACAATTTTCAGTCCTGGTTCTCTCAATGCACCTTACAATTTACATAACTGCTACACCCAGGAAAATGTGTTATATAAATGTTGGAGCACAGTTATATAAAAATTACTGTGGCAAATCTGTATTGACTGGAAAGTCTGAATTAACATTAAAATTATTTACGGCGTTTTTAGTAATACATATCACAGCTCTAAAAAATCGTGATTAATAAATTATGTTCACTGAGTTGTGAAAGGAATCTTTCTCTACTATTTTAAATCCAAGTTATCACTCTTCAATCCTTTTTCGTTTATTAGGGACATTATTTATTGCCTAATATACATTTTTATAAGATAAAAATGCATAGTAACTAAAGTATTGATAAATTTCTATGTACATATGATCTTTTTTGCACTTTTCAAAGTTTGCATAAACATTTAAATTTTAAAGTTTTTCTTGAATTTATAATGCAAGTGTAAACGGATCAATTAAACATTAATATTTTCTTAAGTGGTATATAACAGCTGTTCAAGTTTCTATATTTATTATTATACATGTATTTTTAATTGAAGTATCTCAATTTTTCAGTAGAAATCACTATGAATAATAAACCAATGAAACCACCTGAACCTACTCCTTCATTCGAGGCACAACCTACCAACAGTTATATCCCTGTTAATACTGATACCATATCCTTCCCATTAAATGATGTTTAAATGGATTCTGTAATGCTTTTTGACATAGATTTGCAACCACTTTTATCATATAAGGAACATTCCAATTTTGAATGTAGCTATATATAGAGCACTATTACTTTGAGGTAATTTATTCAGAGCCATTATTTTAAAAGAAGTAGGATAGTTTCAAAATTAATATTTATCAACCTTTCTCTGTCTCTACAATGACTTCAAATATAAAAATAAATTATATAAATAAATGTACATCAATTTCATGCAACAACACTCGTAATTCAAATTACATATATCAAGTGCTGATGCAAACAAACGAAGGGGAAGTTTGTATCAAAGCATACGATTTTGAAAGAATTCCCGGTAATCTGGAAGTTTTGCTGAAAACCAAGAAACAATTTTATTTTTCTATACATGTAGTTTCACGTATTATTCTTCACCATGAAATTCGCCGTACAAGATCATACTCGTGAGCGCTGTTTTACGAATTTGATAGTTATTTTTATTTAGTATAATAAACTTCATTAAAAAGTTATTGTTTTTCATCTTGATTTGTTACAAAATAACTTTTGAGTACTCCTATTTATTTTCTACCTATATTAAGGGAAAACGCATATTTTTCAAAATGACCAACTTTTAATACATTTTAACTTAAATCATCATAACCGTGCCAACATTGGCTCATCTATAAATAAAAATCAATTTTAAAATTTACGAAGTTGTTCTTCGATTCTAAAATTCAATCTTGCATATGGGAACTATCGCACGAATTAAATTTTGGCAGAACAAAACTGTACAGAACTTTACGAGCTACAATTTTATGTAGAAAAACGTAAAGATTCTGAATAATTTTCAAAAATTTAATTTTTGTAATTTTAACTTCAAGATACCACCGAACAAATGCTTTACATTATAAAGGGGGTTTGAGCATATTCAAAAGTACTCCAAAATAAGCCTGTATATTAATTTCCAACTTTCTGGTGAATATTTCCTTTTTGTTCTTACCATCTTTTTGCATATGTGCGTGTATTGCACTTTTAAATCAAAAGTCTTCCTACAATTTCCTCCATCAGTGCTTAATATATCAGTTAAAAGTTGAAATCTCCTTACTATTTAATAATTAATTATAAAATAGGTTATCCTTAGTATAATGATGTACATTTTAATCTAAACTTAAATTTTACATTGCGAAAATTGAGCACCTGAAAAAGTCCTGTCACGCGAGACAGATGGGCCGAATTTATACAATAAACTTCGATTATTTTGTTAATTATTATTAATAAATCTATAAGCATTTCCTTAAATTATGTTTATCTACCAGATTCGGTAATGCATATAGAATGTACTCTGAAAATTTCAGATGTTTTCATTAATTTTTCACCGAAAATTAGCGAGTTGAAGTCGACGAAGTTTATTGAATTAATTCTGTCAAACCGTCTCGCGCGACCGTACTTTTTCCCTTCAGAGCGCGTCCGGTTTTTGCATCCAGGTGTTCAATTATATGCATCTATTTAATATAGCAAAATAATTGTGAATGTACTAGTAATATATCATGATCTCATGCTAGGAAACCACCTGAACGATTCGAATATTTAGCAGGGAGTACTATAGAATTATTTTCAACTCTTCTAAAGGAAAGCTTTTATTCGAGTCCTAATAACAAATTTAGTGCTCATGGAGCTTTCCAGACACATACAGCAAATTAAGAGAAAAAGCCATTGCTTTAGGACTTGTAGGTATATCGGGAACGCGAAAAAGAAAAGTCGTCGATGCAGGTATGTTTACAAGCGACTTTTCTTTTTGCATGAAGTCAAAAATTTGTTTAACAACACAAATTCACGGTCTTTACATCCCAATCATCGCACATGAGCTTCTGCGCACGCGTAAAGGGTTTTCCATCAGTTTGTGTTGCCCTGTCCTATTTTTGTTTGTAGGAACATGAATATTTCTACAAGTGTGTACAAAATTATTGTACATAACTGGGTCAGAATCGCATTGCATACATTAGAGCCACGTTTGGGACCGTCATCTGCGGAAATTCTGCTGCTAGCTGTTGTTGCAATCGCCCTGTTTCCATCCTTGATACGCAATATACTACGTGACACAAATTTCAGTTTTTGCAATTGTCTATACTTTTAGTTTAAAAAAAAATATTAAAGGGATATATTTAATTTCAGAAGATTTACAGGAATTTCTGAGGCCTGTTAGCTTCATCGACGAAGATTATAAAGAAAAATGGCGGCTTGTACCGACACACCTCAAAATAAACCTTTTTCAGAAGATTAAAATTAGTAACATTTTAGATACACTTCCCGCGTTAATAATTCCTTTTGGTTATACCTTGGTAATTTTTCAGCTTTATTTAAATCTTTGTGTGAACGTTTGGGTGGAGCGAAAAATTCGAAATGGTTTTGTGCTGAATACGTGGGTTTTGGCAATACGAATACGTGAGTGAAAGCCCTGGGCTGTGGGATACTAACTTCAGTTCCGGCAGACGACTTGAAATTTAACATAGAATTTTAAATGGGAAATAATTTATTTTCCCAACAATTTCCCAATTTAAAATCTTATACTTTTCGCTCCACACTAGTGTACATATGTATATGAACTTGCGTGTCTCAAAGGATGTAAATATTAATACAATGAATAATTGTAGATTGAGAGCGATTTTTCTTCATTTTTTGGAAAGCCAAGTACTATATTTTCACAAAATTGGCCGACAGTAGCAAGGATAATTATAAAAATTAGTAAAATCAAACATCAAGACAGTATCATAAAATAAATTATACTGAATAATTCTGAAACAGACGGTATGTATGACTTGATTGTTTATGTTTTTTTCCATAGAATTTTTTTTACGATTTTTAAAAATTACATAAGTCCGTCATTTTTTTCGTTAGAATGTATTTTAGGACTTATATTACTGCTGTATCTATTTAAAAAAATCGTTAAACAAACGTCAAGGTCCAAGACGGGAAAAGCGATATATCTAAAAAAAAAATATCTTGCGAATGTCAATAAAAGAGCAGTTACTTACAATTATCTTTTCAGATCAAATAAATGGATAATTACAGTTTAACGCATGATAAAAGACACCGTACAATATGAGTGATAAAGGGATTTAGTAAATATCATATTTCCTATCATATTTCTGTATTATAACGTTTCATGTATGAGAAAACATGCCACGAGTTCAGCCACTTGTCGGCAATAATCCAAAGTCGTTAGCGTAGCAGCGCGGTGCATTGGTGCTTCGAGTTGCCGTGACGCGCAATCTTTATAATTCAATTTCTCGAAAACAAAAAAAAACGATGTTTTTAAATTCAAGTATTTTATAGGAAAAACCCTCAGCTTTCTGTTAAAAATATATAAAAAAAAAAGAAGTGCCCAAAGTCGAAAAAACTTGAATTATATTTTTGATTTTCAAAAATGTTGGTCAAAATAAAAAATAAATTCAAAATGGACTACACCAATCGAAAGTTCATAAAAAATCCTATCAAAATCATATCTGAAACAAATTTTGTATTTATTTGTTTAAGTGGAATAAATACACAAAGTAGCGCGTGACATAAAAAAGTTCAAAACTTTCACCCCCTCCCACTCCTCCAATTTTTAATAAAATTAAAAAATATTTTCCTGAATAATTACTAACCTATAGTACAACTCATAAAAAAAATGGGGGCTGGATTGGAGAAAATTTTTTTTTTGTCTGGACATTTGACGTGAAATCCATCATATATGTATACTCACTTGTATATATACAAATTCAATTTCTGAATATTTAGAAATAGTGGTTGGTTTCTCCAAAAGCTAAAGTATTTATCGACATCATTACACCACTAATATTTAAACTTTGTTATAAAAATATTATAAATAAACAAACACCAAAAAAATGCAGTTTTTCTCGGCAAAAAGCGTTCTCCAGCTTCTTGGAATTTCGATTTTGATGAGAATTTTTACAAAGAAGTTTTTATGGTCGATGGTGATGAATCCGGGATCAGATTTCTAAAATTCTAAATGGCGGACTCAATACGGCCGATCAAAATATTAAAAATTATTTTTTACACGCCATATTTCATCTGCCTTTTTGAATTTTGAAAATCTAACGCCATATTCATAATCAGCGACCCTGAAAACCGACGAGTAATGTGTACTTCAAAGGGTTAATCATTTTTTAAAGTGTTTTATTATTAAATATCTACGGTCAAGGAAACCACATATCCTGTGTTTTAGCACATTATTAAGTACAAAATATGATAATTTATCACTTTGCATTATTTTAAAATTGAGATAATTTTTCAAACTGTATTTTAAAAATTAAGACTATTTGCAAATTTTTATTATTTAAAAACATATTATCTACAAATTAACATCATTTTCAAAATTTACAAATATTTATAATGTTCACAATGAAAATAATGTACAAATTGACAATTATTGACAACAAAATTTAGAATTATTTACATGAATATAATTTAATTAGGATTATATTACAAACGGTTTATTTACAATTTATAAAATACGCGATAAATTGTGAGTTAAGTAAGTTTAACATTACTTTTTATTTATTTCTATTAAGGAGACTGAAAAATTCGGGGAGTCCCTGAAGGTTGTGCAGGAACGCTTAAAACATTTTCACGAGGAACAAAAGCTTATCGTACAGCCCTACGTGGTGATAAATGGTCCAACGTTGCGAGAAATCGTATCAGCATATGTTATAGTTCACGATCAAGTATACCAAGTTGCTACTGTCGCACAAGCAGTTGACATCTGTTTTCAAGCTGTCAAAGATTTTTAGCAACATTTTTCGCACGTGTGTTCACATGTTTGGCAGTTCTTGGAGAAAGAAATCCATCTCTTCGATGTTTCTAATTTATTTTCAGCTGTTGCGAACTTAATTGTTAATGTGAGAAATTGTCCATAAAAAAAGACATATACGTCTCTCTCTCTCTCTCTCTCTCTCTCTCTCTCTCTCTCTCTCTCTCTCTCTCTCTCTCTCTCTCTATTTCACTTACTGTTTTTTTTTATCGATAATGGGCTCCTTTCGTTTTCCAAGTGGTGTACAAAAAGAAGATTTAGACTCGGCCATTTTAAAATTCACGCTGTCTTTGTATAATAATCCACTTTTATCCTGAAAAGCCGTTGACGCTATAATAATTGAATTCGATAACTTCATATCTAAATTATTTGTCCCTTTTCTTCAAACCGAAATAGAAACACATTTGAAACCAATAGCAACTGATGCTGTTTATCATAAAGCTCTGTTTGTGCTAGAATAAAACAATTTAAAAAATTTTCCAGTGATTTCTTACGAATAAAATTATATGAAGAAAAAAGTATGTATGTTCCACCGCAATTGTTTGAAATTGGAAAAGAAGCTGAATTTGTCATTGTTAATCATGAAGAGATTGAAGTAAAAAACATAAGCGTGTATGCAGCATATGTGCCTCTAACAGAAACATTTAAAAAAGTCCTATCGAAACCAGGCATTTTTTATGATATTAGACGCTACATGCATGATTTACATGTGGAAGAGACAATTTTAGAAAAAATGGGCGGAGTATATGCTTCAATAGCTTCAATAGCTTTTTTACCTTCTCATTTAATTTCGAAGGTAGAAAATATTTTCGTTTCTACCATATTTCATGCTAAATATTTGAAAAATTTTGGAAATTCAATAATATTTAAGAAATGCATAGAAGACTTGCACAACTTATCCAGAAATGGAATACAAATATTAGTAAATTGCAAAGAATATACAGTTTATTTTAAATGTGTATTGATCTTGGGAGACAATTTAGGTCTGAACACTGTATGCGGATTTCAGAAAAGTTTCAGATCTCGTCACTTTTGTCGGATTTGTATTGCAACCAACTCGCAATGCCAAGAAATGACGTTAGGGTGCGAAAATCTCTTGAGAACAGTAACGTCATACGAGCCAAGTGTTTTAAAAAATGATCCAGGAAACACAGGTGTTGTAGAAAAGTGCATTTTTAACGAATTAGATCATTTTCATATATGTCAAAATATCTCGGTAGATGTCATGCATGATTTGTGCGAAGGAGTTGCAGTATACACAATTTCAAACATTTTACAGGCGTTAATTGAAAAAAATACATTATCATTAGAAATAATAAACAAACTATAGAAACTTTTTAGTGCAGTGATTTTAAATTAAAAAATTAACCCAGAAAATTATATTATAGCAGCGTTGGAAGACAAAAATTAAAGATGAAAAAATCTGCATCCGAAATGTTATGTTTAACACGCTACTTGGGTTTAATGATAGGTGATCTTATTCCTCCCGAAGATAATCATTGGAAACTATATCGTTGCTTGAGACAACTTGTTGGCATTCTGACATCGCCTCAATTAACAAAAGGTCAAATAGTCGAGGTCAAAGAACTGGTTGCGAAACACAACAGACTTTACCTTCAGTACTTTGGAGAATTAAAATCGAAAATGCACTTCATGGTACACTACAGTAGAATAATGTTATTGAATGGTCCTGTTGTATATTATTCATCCATGAAATACGAAAGAAAAACCAAAAAATTAAAAGAATTTGGAATAGGAACCACGTCATCTGTAAACCTACCGTTGACGATAGCAATACGATACCAATTGCAGTTATGTTACCAAAATGAGTTTTGTCTTCCATTACTGAAGGACATTACACTGAGAACTGTACAAGACATTAACGCGCAAGCTGTGTTAAGACAATTATTGCCTTAGGTGAATGTACCAGCATCAATTTTGAAAACTGTCGAAATACTTGGGAAGACTTTTTCAAACGGGACAGTTTTTGTCAGTCGCATTACTCCGGAAGAACCTCGATTTGTGTTATTGAAGAAAATATTTCATTGTCTTTATACAAAAGCAAATATATACTTCCAAGCAATGGAATATGACACAATTTATTTTAACCATTATTATCATGCGTACAATGTAACCAACTTCAATTAGCCTGATATATTGATAAACGCAGATTTAGTGCCCAGATTCTCACCATGCTCTCTAATTAAAAGATATAGTGATACCTACATGATTACACGACATGATATATAATGTAATATTGGTTCACTATTAAATAAATGTTTGTAAATAAATATAAACAGTGTAAATAAATTATTGTTATAATTTTAACGAGAACTAAAGAACTAAATTTTACGAGAAAAAAAAATAATATTAAAAAAGATATAAAAAAACATTAAACGTTTATTAGAATAATATATTTCACTGTTAAATAACCATCTTTTGAGTGATTGAAGTACTTAATACTGATTTCATATTTGGTTACAGATAGTACAAATCAATGCTACGTAACATCATCCTTCAAATATTAATTATTATGCTTTCATATCATATTTATTACATTTTTTTTATATACAATAGAAGACAGCAAAATATACTTTTTGTAATTGTGTGCGTAAAGTTCGATTTTACGCAGAGTTTTTGATGCGTAAAGTGCTACTTTTGCACACTGTGTGCGTAAAGTAATGCGTAAAGTAACCTAGTGTGTAAAGTAATGCGTAAAGTAAACTAGTCAATATTTTAAAATAAATCATTATTACTGTTCTAGAAAAAATCCGACAATAAATGGGGGGGGGGGGGGAGGGCGGCTTCGCCCATACTTCTGACTCATGAGTCGTTTTCGACCCGAGAGAAAATGGAAATGGTTCATTATAAATTGCACAACTGTAAGCATTTTCAAACGGCAGAACCAAATTGACCCAGGTAGTAGGGGAAAAATTTTATAAAGTAGGCGGCGGAACTAAGGGTTAATATAAAATATATTACTTTTGTCTTATTTATTTATTACATTATATTATTTTTTACCAACAGCAATTGCCCTGTGGTCGGTGCGACGCACAGTCGCTCTTTCAGGTGAAAGGTTCCTGATAGGGATCCATACTTGGAAGGGTGACTATGAAAAATAAATAAAAACGAGCGTTGCGCCCGCTACGGCAAAGATAGCAGGCCGATTGCTGAGTGGGAGACACGGCTGCTTTACCATCAGAGGGTAACTCCTGATGATAAAGTAGTTTGTCGACTGTATCTGTCTGGGTTTTCCGTAGTTTTCCCAGACCCCGTGCAAATGCGATACAGAGGGGTCTCAAGACGTTCTACGGGGCGCAGTAATGGGGGGACTGGCTCTGGGTGGGTGTTGCCATGTATTGTCTCATGTATTGTCTTGTAAATGTCTTCGATTGTATGTCCGACCTATCCACCCGAGAGCCGACCCGCGAACAGGCAAAAATAAATGTCATTAAAGCGGGGGATAATTCCTATCCTTTATCCTTTTTTTTATATTATTTTTTATATTTATTATTTATTATTTTTATTATATTTATTACATATATATTACATTATTTACTTTTTAGCATATGATTTTTCGAATCGGGGGCCTTCGCCCCCCAACCCCCCTTTTCCCCTCCCCAAAACTTCACTTCTTTGATATCCAACGTATCTCCGAACTTTACGCACACAATTACAAAAAATATTGTTCGACACGCGTGTGTAATACTATGACACACTCGCGTAATCGGCGTACAATCGGCCCGGCTCCGTCGACCCTCGTGTACGGTAATCGCCGATCGGTGCGTAAAAGTAGTACTTTACACACTAGTATCGAAAACTACTATTTTAAGTGATATTTAAGGTTTCCTACTACTTGACGACAAGTTCTGAGGGGCACGAATCAAATTTGATTAAAAACCAGAAACGATTCTACAATAATTTAAGGTTTTTTAAGTAATAAATATTTATCTACAAAAAGCTTTAAAAAATGATAGAATAGTTTCAGTCTTTTTAATCAATGCTACTGGACCCCTGGGAGATAGGTGGCGAATTGTTGGAAAATTACTATCGGTGCTCAATTTGGCCTCCTTTTTTATTCATTAATATCGCGTTTTACATGTTATGTAATTTGATTCAATCAATTTTATTGAAATTTACAAGAGTCTGACATAACTCGAGAACGGGTTATAAGATTAGATTCATGCAAAATTATAGAAGAAATAACGATTAAAAATTGTGCACTTTTTCTCTGATTTTAAATATACTGAATTAAAAGTAAATATAGACAGATTTAAAAATAGATATTACTGACAGTAACATATGAATGCATACAAATTTAATAAACGTACATTTAATTCATATACGTTAGACTTTAAATTGCGTACCCTATTCCTCTAATGTTTGCAATTTAATTTCACATTACCTTATTTGAATATATACTTACAAAAATATGTATTATATTTGTATGATATTTATAAAACAATGCATGAGAGTATACGATACCTTATTAAATGATTGACAAAATATACGAATAAGGTGTACGCTTATTGTATTCGTATACATACAATACCGCGTTTAATATATTTATTTCTTGTTCCCTTTATAGTTGCATCGAATTTACTTTAATTTCAGGATACTTTATCACCAATTCTATTATATTTATTAGCTGTAAATTCTTTATCGGATATGTGTGCTCATAAGATTTCTTGGTTCGACCATGATATGGATTTTATAATAATAACACAAATGCCCAAGTTCTATCAAAACCCTTATAAGAAACAAATGTAATGTTATTGATTTGATATGTTAGCATTTAATTAAACTTAATTAAAAACAAAAATAGGCAGAGCACGAAATAGATATTAATGAGAGTAACAATATACATATCAAAATACAATAAGTATACACTTCTTTCGTAGTAGTTGAATTTTAAAGTACGTACCTATGTAGTAACAGTTCTTATACTGTAAGAATAAATATAATATGACTGTTAATAAATTATTATGAAGTAAAACTACATTATATGCAACTATAAAAGGAATAAGAACTAAATATTTATAACTGTGTCGTATGTCTACAAAGGTAATAATCATAATTACCATATGTCTTTATAAAACATTTAGTAATGTACACTACGTTTTCTGGCTGAATTCTTTAAATTAAATATTCATATCGTACATATTTTTGTTAAGAATATACATAAAAAAACAATTTAAAATTATATAGTAGATATTGAATGCAAAGGAACGTCACAAATGTGTTTTACATATGGAAATAGTCTGCATGTACATTCATTACATATGTATGCATACGTCATACATTTATTGATGTCATCTTTTCACTCACTCACTAATTTCACTGGGGATTTTATAATAAAAATCAAAAGGAAAATGGGGTTTTCATTTGAAAAGTTAACCTTAAAGTTAACCTCCTATTTAAGATTAACTTAACTTTATTATTTATTTTATTTTTACTTTATTAATTAAATTAAACGTTGGCATATGTTGGCATATGTTTGAATAAAGGTTGGCATTGTAGAAATTATGTGACAGACGTGGTACTCGTTTCTCATCGAGTTACTTCATGGCCAAACGTTTAGAAGTATATGATCTAATAGCTCTAAATCACGTGCAAAAATATAATTAGAAGATGACGTGCTTTAAAACGTAGACAATTTTCTCCGTGCATGCAGAAGTATTTTTTGAATTGATACAGGCATATAATACCAGCCATATAATTCAACGTACATTTTTGCTGGTTCTTTTGCGAAGCTGTCAAAATCTGTGATGTTAATTTCTTCCCCAATGCAATA
The DNA here is from genome assembly GCA_030407085.1 of Trichopria drosophilae. Taxonomy (NCBI): domain Eukaryota; kingdom Metazoa; phylum Arthropoda; class Insecta; order Hymenoptera; family Diapriidae; genus Trichopria; species Trichopria drosophilae. The sequence continues at coordinate 82,391,603 of CM059582.1, forward strand.
GTTTGTAAAATAATTGCAAATTTTCGTAAAAGTGAACTATCAACGCCTACAATAGCTACAGATTTTTCGGGATCGGAAAAGAATTTCCTTGCTTTATTTCCTTTGTTTGTAGTTCCCGAACCTTGCTTAACGACATCTGCTAAAATTCCCAATTCATCTCTCAATTTTTGTTGTACGAGCTTCTTTCGTTGTTCTTTCAGTACTTTATGTCCTGTCGATCTGCTGGATCATTTTTGATAATCGATTTTATAGGACAAATGTAGCCAAAATCTAAAATACGTAATCCAGCAATGTAACGGTGATAACCCAAATACATAATGGTCTTCATTCGCAATTTTTTTTCAACACATTGTAAATTATTCATCTCGTTAGGCTTTGCACCACATGGAAAGAAGCAAAAAGTACTGAGTGATGTCTGGGAAGCACTGGCTACTGTCCGGCCATCTAAGAATCTTCCGTTTTTTTATCTTTCGGGCTCGCTTGTGCCTAAACTATACATTTTAGGATAGGGCTCTCCCGAACTTTTTTGTAGGAAATTTCCTCCTCTACAAAAAAGGTTTTGTGAATTTTTGCCGTATCTTGCACTGTTTTTGATGCGGAAGCGATAGAATGAAAAACCAAGAATTATCAGAATATGGCGGCGGACGCCGAAATCATTGTTTTTCATAAGAGAGCTGAACAGAAGAAACAAGAACTGAAAAAAGAAGATAATGCAAAGAAAATAGCAGAGACTCTAAAAGTTAAGCAACCACGAAAAAAAGAAAGATCGATGACACGGCAACTCCACCTCCTAAAACTACATAGTTAACGGGCAAAATCATGAAACTAAAACCAGAACTTTTTTGTAGGAAATTTCCTCCTCTACAAAAAAGGTTTTGTGAATTTTGCCGTATCTTGCACTGTTTTTGATACGGGGAAGCGATAGAATGAAAAACAATGATTTCGGCGTCCGCCGCCATATTCTGATAATTCTTGGTTTTTCATTCTATCGCTTCCCCGTATCAAAAACAGTGCAAGATACGGCAAAATTCACAAAACCTATTTTGTAGAGGAGGAAATTTCCTACAAAAAAGTTCTGGTTTTAGTTTCATGATTTTGCCCGTTAAGTATGTAGTTTTAGGAGGTGGAGTTGCCGTGTCATCGATCTTTCTTTTTTTTCGTGGTTGCTTAACTTTTAGAGTCTCTGCTATTTTCTTTGCATTATCTTCTTTTTTCAGTTCTTGTTTCTTCTGTTCAGCTCTCTTAATCTTTCTCATCTCAGTCAGCGTTTTTTTCACATCCTTTAGATGCCGAAACAATCGTTTCCCAACATGCAAAACGCATTCCAGTTTTTTCACGACAAAATCGTCTCCATAAGGTTTTGCATCAAAAATATTTGTGAACATCTTGGAATCGCCATCGCCAATATAATAAGCGTATTTGGCTTCATGGAGGTTCATAGAATTTTTGAACATTTCTATGATCCCTTGAACCTCCATACCACCAGAACTACCTTCAAAATTTGCCGAGCACTTTTCGCTATGCTCGCTCTCGTACCATAAATCAAAGTCTACACGATTTAATTTTTGTTCCATAATTTCGCAAGATTTACACGTTTTTGAAGACAAAAAATAATCTAATAATTTACCAGTATATTTGGATATTAATATTGAGACGCCAATCAAAGAAATAAAGCCCCGTTTGCTACAAGTGCCGTCACCGGAAACCGTCAATTCATCATTTGGAAATTTTTTTTTCCGATTCATCTCCTTCTCTTCGCGGCCGGCCTTTTTCAGACGTACATCGAAGATTTTGTTGCAATTTCTATATTTTTCAAAATTTTATAATATGATGTTTTACCAAAACATAATGTCATGTCCATTAATGCACAGAACATATCTAATCCATTTCGACCAACATCGAGAAGCCGCATAACGAACACAAGACGTCTATTTACTTCAAATCCAGTGTTTATCTTTCTACATGAATTTATTTGTCGATCACCGCAAGCACAAGAAAGATTAATTTTAAAACCAAGGCCACGAATACCGGTTTTTGTAAATTCAATATCTTCGTTACAACTTTTACACTTAATCATACTTGCGAGTGCAGAGAATACCAGAGGAAATTCAAGTAAACAATAAGTAAAACCATCTTCGATTTTGACATCAAAATCAGTATTTGAAGATAATTTTTGAGCAGATTGACCACTAAACGATGTATTCTGCTCACATGTGTGTTGGTTTCCTTGAAATTCTCGAGATTTCTTTGCAATTTTACGCTTTTTCGGCTTCGAATTTCTATTTCCTTTTCGAAAAGATGGCATTTTGAAAGGTTACAAATACAATTATATGCGATTTAAAATATACTGAGAACACGTGAGAAACTCGAAAATATTCTACTACAGTGTATATAAATAAGAAAACCGTTTGTTAACCAAAGAACAATAATACTGCGCGAGCACCTTCAGAGAACCGAAAACGCGCCTCAGCTTAAGATCGATATACACAAATTTAAATTTCGAATTTCACTAAAATATTTTAGGAACTTATTTCTAAAGCTATAAGGAATTGAAAAATGAAAAAAAAATTGATTTTTTGAAAATCCTGTAGTGTACTAGTACCTTAAACAACATACACCTCCAAGGAACCAACAAACTTGCAAACCTACATAATAAAAGGGACACGTGCAACCATTGGCGAGGAAAATTTGTATAAACAATAAAATTTGTTTACGCCAACCTAAAAATAAAAATCGCTCAAATCACATGGCGTAAACTCCGAAACGACGCGAAAAAATTCCACGACGGGTAGCGAGATTGTTTTTTCATTGTATGTTTTATTTTTTTTTGTATTTAATCCTTTTTTTTTACGTTTTAATTTTTGTTGTTTTTTTTTTGTTTTTTTTTTGCGTTAATTATTTAATTTTTGTTAAATTGTTTCAATTTTAATTGTTTTTTACTACATGGTTAGCGATTGCTTTGTATGTAACAGTTGTACTATATTTGTTTGTTATTCATCAAGGAAACGCAGTGTTGCGAAAAAGTGTTTTCAAAACCTAAAATGGGAAGGTCAATTTTGTTAACGAATAAATTACTTTGTGCTGTAACAGTATTTTTTACCCGATTATATACATCACTTGAACATTTTTCGGTGAGTGCGGTATTACGTCTGAGAATTGCGCACATGATATTTACCCGTTCCTGTGGCATTATTTTGTCATCAAAGGCCTCGTAGTGCCCGGTACATATAATATATGACCAGAGGCATACATGTGCACCGCAACAATCCTCAACACCAAGAATCGTGCCTTGCTTGGGCGTATCTTTTGCCTCATGGATTCTCCATTCTTGCCAGTTTTGTGGTGTACGCCCCGTACGTATTCGGAGACTTAGATGATTGTCCATGAATCTACACCACTTTCTAAGGATGCTATCAGTGATACTAGAATGCAATGAATCCAGGTAAATGAACAATTTCCGTCCTGGCACAATTATTAGCAAGGTCCAATGGGTACATATATGTATCGGTACTAACCAAATTTTGTATTCCCAAATATTCTTATTTCTAACCCATTCTTCAAACCCATTGCTAACGTACCCTTGGCTGTTCATAGAAGCAGTAAAAAATGTGTCAAAACACAATACCACATTTGGTATTGCGATCGATTGTAAATAGACATTTATAATGCCATCATCCAATTGCTCGTTCGGCAACAAAGTTTGCAATTTGCATACTAGTGTAGTTTACAGGTATGCTATTGATGGATTTATAAAAATTCGATTCAATCGGTGGGTACGCTACCTCATTATCAAACAAGGTTATCTGAGTGTGTTGCGAATCGTTATCATTTATTTCAGTGTTGTCGGTGCTATCTGAAACCAAATCTACCTTTTTACCCCTTGATTTCAGCTTTGGGGTTTCTATCATTTTCTTTACAATGCATTTTTTCTTCACTATATTCTTTGTTACCTTCGCAGGTATCTTAAAATATTTATTGCATTTGTTATCTTGTGTTTTCCTTTTCAGCGTTTCCTCGGGAAACAACTCTTTCTTTTCTTCTATTGATCGATTTAGCCTATTTTGTTGGACTCAAGTCGGTCGTAATTGGAATGTTCTGTATAGTGACGTCTTCTTTAAGCCTTATGTACTTTAATAACGGTATTTTGTTTCGGTGGTTTAGTACAAACGCCTTCTCAATCTTCCAAAAATTTTCTACCGCCGCGTTGGTATCGCGTAATATGTCAAATTTTGAAAGCATTACTGCCGACCACAGTGATTAATAAGGTGCACAGAATTCGAACAGATAGTCAATAAATTTTAAAGACAAATATTTATTTGGAATTTCAGAAAAATTTATACGGGACAGTGTAGTTGTTTTTACGTTTTGGAAAAATGCGTAAAATGGAGAATTCTTTTTCTTGTCAGCGTGTATTTTGTCATCATACAATACGATTATTCGGGGATTTCTTTGACTGTGTCTTGATCTGATTCTAGTTCCAGGATTTCCTCACCCATTACTGTATTCCTTTACCAGGCGGAACGATATGAATTATCCTATGATTACAAATCCTACGTTTCTAAACGTTTTCGGGGACGCTGATTACGAATCCGAGGTCAGATTTGAAAAATTCAAAATGGCGGCTTCAATATTTTTTATGTTTCAAAAAACTGAAATTTTCAGTTCGACGGCCGCCGATTTTGATTCGGAATTTGTGGCATATAGTTACAAGGGTTTTTAGTTAAAATTTGCAATAAACAATTTATATTGTTTAAACAAATTGTTGCTCCCTCTAGGTTGTAATCGGATATTGTTTGTAATATTATTCTACGCTACTATGAATTTTTTTGAGTCGTTTCGGAGTTTACGGCATGTGATTTGAACGATTTTTATTTTTAGGTTGGTATAAACAAATTTTATTGTTTATACAAATTTTCCTCGCCAATGGTAGCACGTGTCCCTTCTATTATGTAGGTTTGCAAGTTTGTGGGTTCCTTCGAGGTGTATGTTGTTTAAATATAGTGAAAAGAAGTGCTCGCCGCGCCTGGGCCCCCGCTCGCGCCCATTCGCTATTCGCCACTGGCGCGCGGAGATTTGGAGGCTAGATTATGAGGCTACCTTCAGCGTCATCAGTTTTCACCGATTGTTGTTGGTAATAAATTATTAATTTTGTCATCTATTCTTTGTTTCTCCTGCTTAATAATATCTTTAGTCTCTTTAGTGAACTCGAATTTTATAGGCCGACAACATCTAGTTGATGACGGTTGTACAGTTTCCCAAATAACTTCATTTGAATCGCTTACTAATTTTAGTGGCACGAAACTTGAAAAAAAATGTTCAAATCAGTGGCATTTGTATCAGATTCGAAATTTTGGTTGTACAAACTTTGTCCTGCTGCACCGTCAAATCCCCACTTCGATATAACATTAGGCTATTAAATTCATTGAAATCACGCTCATCACACACGTTTATTAATCTTCGAGTTGTATGAACGAAGATGGCCTGCAAATTTACGCTTACTGAGAAATCAGATATGATTATATTTTCTTGTAAAGGATAGTAAACGGATTTCGCACTCTGAATCTGATAGTAAAATGGAAAAGCATTTATTCTCTGATCGCTTAATGTCTTACGAAGATATTGATATTTAGCATTTGTTAAATATCGGGCCACAAAAGTTGAAAGGGCTATTTCTTCTTGATATTTCGTTTTGTGGCATTGAAAAATCTTTATCGACATAATTCTTAAGTTTTGTTAGCATTTGTGGATTATCTTTAAAATATTTTAAAATAAGGACTATAGTATTTTCTTTGCTACTTTTCGCTTTAGCCTGTATAGCAAAAAATAACTCATTAAAGCTGTTTTCTCTCAAATGTTCACTTGGATGTCGATTTTGCTTAATACTCAATTCGTTGAAACTTTTACGACAACGCATTTTAGGCAAGATCTGTGTTTTAGAAGTTGCGGATTCGTTTGCAGATGTTACAAAATTATATTTTATATTCAGCCACTCCTCATACGTGTTCAGAAAGCGATCTATGTAGCGGGAACTCTTTTTCGACCTATCTACACGGGTCTGCAAAATTGTTGAAAGCCACTTAAAATATCTTTTTTACGCTGTTCAGTTAGGTTCCCCCCAGAGGGGGAGGGCGTGTGGGCCCCTTCCGGTTTCCCCCACGGAAGTGTGGAGCCTGCTAGTCCCTCCTTCGGGAAGGTTGTCGTTCCTGGGACAGCACGAGACAACCTCAGGGGGCCCGCTGTTTGTCAGGTCGGCCCATACTTTCAGACAGTGGGCCACGGGCACAGGGTCAGCCCCGAGGGACCTGAGACAAGTGGCTTCGGCTGCGTCCGATTTGAGGGCCCCTGCCTCACTCAGCCAGGGGCCCACCGTCAAGTTGGTATGGTTGGAGAGGCGGCCAAAGTCCCTGGGCCGGGGGACTGCGGCTGCCATCGTACCCCAGGGAGGGGGAGAGGGGAACCTTTGGCTCTCCGGGTTCCGCTCCCCAAGGGAGGACGCTGTCGTCTCCCGGGCTGCCTAGACGGACCTCAGGGAGGGAGGAGAGGGGAACCTGACCAAGCGGGTTTCGCTCCTCCCGGGAGAATGTCGTTGTCTCCCGAGCTGCCCTAGACGACCTCAGGGAGTCGGCTGGAAGTTGTGGGCTACTCACCACGCTGGAAGGTCGGCTACGGGCACGTGGTCAGCCCCGAGGGACCCGAGACAAGTGGCTTCGGCTGCGCCTGCTGAGATACCCCCGCGCAAGCGGGGCTCGTTGAACCGGGCGGCAGAGGACCCTGAGTAGGAAGGCCGATGCCGCAAAAGATCAAAGCGTGGGGTCCGTGACACGGCACGGGCCCCATTGGAAAGCGTGAAACGCCTTTGAGACGTGAGTGGCGTCCCATCTGGCTCCGGCCGATGGGCGCACAGGCTTAGCATGCAGGGGGGGGGGAGCTTCGGCCCTTCGGGAGCTGGCGACCCCGCATACCATCGAGCTGGGCAACCAATCCCGTGTAGGCAAGTACTCAACTGGTAGAGGGCTGGTGTTTGAATCATGGCCAGTCCTCGCAATGACACACCAGATCACAAAACGGTACTCTCGGGGGCTGTTCCAAGCGGGGTGTCTCTCGGGGCACCCTTTCAGCCATTGGTGTTGGACTCGAGCGGGTAGTGGTTTCAATAGCCTGCACGCTGGGCTAGGAGCATTCTGATAGGACTGGAAGGACTCTCCCCGGGTCTGTGAAGGTCTTGCTTGCTCCGATGTGTGAGTTGCAATGCAACTCGGGTGCGACCCTGCAGAGTGTCGTAGGGATTAGAAAGGTCCTCTCCTCACCGAGGAGCTCGAGAAGTCTTGCCGCTTGGAGAGAGATTGGTAGAGGCCCCGGAAGAAGGGGTCCTCGCGTTGGTCCGGGCGTATCCCGGCTCCGCGCCATGGGGCCCGAGCCTTAGAGCCTTGTGGCGGGTAAGGCTCGGTCAACAAATTACGAGGTGACTAATGTTCAGTTAGGTTACAATCAAGCGTATTTTTTGATATTAAAATATGAAATAACTTTCTATGATCATTCAAGTTCTCTTTGGATTCTCTTAAAAGTAGAAATAATGTTCGATTAGTTATACTCATAATTACTGCTTAATTTCTTAACAGTATTACCTGCAGTCTAAATGATTCAAGAAAAATAGATGGTAATATGTCATTATTAATGATTCGCAACTTGTAGTAACAGCAATTCAATTTCTCTAATGCTTTGCTGAGCACCTAGCGGCACCACCATCAACCTTCGTCGTTACACGTGAAGGGTTCTTTGGTGGAGAGCGTTATGAAAGCGCTGACGTAAAATAGCTTTTTGTGATGTTTACATAACTAACGGGTTTCACATAGTTTTTGGCCATAGTTTGAGCCGAGAAGTTCTTCATACAGTAAGATCTCCCTTGATGGGCTTTCTCTTTGAGAGATGATTCTGTTGAGCGGCCAGATGCCGTTCTCTTTTTGAGCGAACGCGTGTTTCCCCGACCCTCCACTCATGTGTATATGTAAGGTCGCGCATGCGCTTGTACTACAGTATAATGACTTTTTTTCGAAAAGTTTAGACTTTTTTTACTACAGTGTAGCAAATTTCATCCAATTCCGGCAAAATTCCGCCGAGCTATAATTTTTTGAAAAAAAAGTTTGTGTAAATTTCATATGGCCGCCATTTTGAAAATTTTCGGAATTTCGAAAAATTCCTTTACCACATAAGTATAAGGATAAAGAAGTTTTCAGTATCATTTGAATATCCCGCCACCGTTGCAGCTCGGACTTCGGGCTATGGCTTCGGGCGTATTTGAGTGTATTCGGGCTCTCTCCGACATACTGGAAAATTTTTGGTCGCGTATCATTTTTTCGCTAGGCCAAACCCATGCGTGCCCTATCCATGTAGTATAGATCAGTGGTACAGACCCAATTCAAGACGTAAAAGATATGCCGCAAAGATTTCGGGAGCTTAAACAATTTTTTTTTTTTTATTCTACTTGAACGGTTTCAAGTTGTTCAAGGTGACCGAGGGCCCAATAGGGAGCAGCGTAAAGAAGAGTCGATATGATAGAAGCACCGTACAGTTTTAAAGCCGCACTGCATGAGTCACCTTTCACTGAAGCCATTATAGCCAGAACTGAGGCCGTGGCTTGGCGGGTCCTGACTATAGCGTTTTTAGTTGCCTTCAGTCCGCTCGCTGACGAGAAAATGACTGTACCTAAGTAAGGATACGTGGCCGCCACTTCTATCTGATGATTTTCGTAGTAAAAAGATCTAGAAAAGGCGTCAAGGGGTCCGGTCCTTCTAAATACGACAATTTTGGTTTTTGAAATATTTACTGTAAGCTCGTTTGTGTTACAGTAAGAGGCAAGTATAGTGAGCTTGGCTTTTCTGCCAGCAGGAGAGTAGGCAAAGATCGCCAGATCGTCAGCATAAAGGAGCATCATCAGGTCGTAGGTTAACGTGTAATCGACACCTATAAGCCATTTTCATGAAAGAAAGAAACTATGTCTGAAATGCAAAGATTAAAAAGTAACGGGCTCAAAATTTCACCCTGGAGAACTCCCTCGGTCACCCTAACAGGCTCTGTAGAGCCTGCGGAACAGACAACAGATAACTTTGCAGAGTGGTAGAAAGCCTTAAGCAGCCTAACCACCTTTGCACTTATACCGATGTTATAAAGTTTGTGCCACAGTTTGTCGCGGGGGATAGAGTCGAACGCCCTGCGGAAGTCACGAAGAGTACATAGCACTTCGAACCTTTTTCCCTAAGCTGTATCGGGACTGCTGCATTTAGCATGAAAATGTTATCTTCCTCTTCTGAAGCTCGCCTGCTCCTCAGGGAGAATATTACGAAGCTGGAGCCAACTTTCCAATCTCGCCACAAAAATCTGCATAAATAATTTTGTAGTCGCATTGGTAATCGCAATCGCACTGTAATTCGCCGGTTCTGAGCGGTCCCCCTTTTTGAAGAGCATGCAGAGACTTGCTTGCAACCAATACTCAGGTGGCAGTTCATTTAACAAGATCGAATTAAACAACTCTAGGGTGAAGGAAAACCAATCACCCGAGAGCACTTTCAACACTTCCGCAGGGATGCCATCTGGGTCCCCAGCTTTACTCGATTTTAGTCTCTTCGTACTCTTCAGTAACTCCTGCGGTGAGATTGGTGCATCTAAAAATATGTCAAAAATCCCGTGAAAAGTGAAAGGAGACGAAGGCCTCGCCTTCTATATGATGGAGCTCGTCTGTGTCTCCGAACAGTAGACCAAATGCCCCTCGAGTCCCTCACCTCAGCGAAAGAGTCCGCCACCCCCGAAATGTACCTTTTTTTAGCTGCGGATGTTAGTAGTTTAAAATTTTTATTGCAGAAAGACATGCAACTTCGTACGGACGAGTGTAGTTATTTAAACGCAGCAAGTAAAGCGCTTTATTATGGCTACGATTACCTCTAATAACGCTAGCCGACTTTACTAGTCCCACTTGTTCAATGAGATTTAGCAAGTACATACAAAAGTCTGAAAAAGACGGGTCTCGCGTCGCTTCATTAATAAACAAGTCAAAGGGGTTCAAGTCTCGCATATGGTTCACAAGTTTAATCGCGCCATCTGACGACCAAGTTGTTTTACGGCGCACTACTGAATTGCACGAGGGGAAAAAATAAGTCGGAGAATTTATCCATGATAATGCTAGTTCAACAGTAGCAGGGATATGATCTGAGCCCCCGTTTTCTGGCCCAATAAAAAAATCTTTTACAAACTCTAAGTAATTTGCAGAGACCCAGACCATATCCACTATGCTACGGCCTTTAACATCCAAATAAGTGAATTGAGCAGGAGTGTCACCTGGCGAACGACCATTTAGTAGCACAAAATTATTCGCAAACATAAAGTCGTACAAAGTTTTACCCCGACAATTATGTCTTGGATCACAAGATCGCTTGACCGAGTTAAGATGGGTATTGACAAAGAGATGTTCGCAGTCGCTTTCTAGATTTAAGTTTCCCGTCCATGAATTGAAGTCTTCCCCCCAGATAATTATACTTTCTGGAAATTTAACACACTAGCGAATCTAGTATTAATTGCAGGTTTTGTAGCTGGAAAACTAAGTTAGTAGTAGGCGAAAAGTAAAACGAGCCTTGAATCACGGAAATTGGAAAAGTTTTAACGAGTATAAAGACCCATTGGGGGGAGATCTCAATTATTTCAGGGGACACAGCCGATGGTAGACGCGTGAGTAGACCACCGCAATATCTGCCTACGGACCCCTCTCTTGAAGCTGGAACGATGAAAGTTAACGTATCATCATATTGAGTTGACGTAGAAAAGGAAGTGGCCCATGTTTCCGAAAAATTTATTATGGTGTTTGCAGAGGCTTTATTCACCGTGGATAAGTTGTGTGGGCCATGAATAATGCAGAAAGTGATAGGGGAAGCAGTAGGCACAGATGATGAAGGTCGAAGCCGATGTTTGATGGCTTGACACGAAACCCTGGCTCCCCTGAAGCTGGAGAAAGAGTCAGACCCTAGTAGTTTTTTGAAAACTCCATGGGTGTATGTCTGGCATTAGTGTTTGGAGATGAAGTGAGAGGTGTTGGTGTCTCCTCTCTTACAAATTAGTCAGAGGCTTCCGACCAAATAAACCATTTGCCCTCTACCTGTACCTTCTGGTACCTTCGAAAAACTTTCTTATTTTCCCTTTTAGCTCGACGTACCAACACTCTGGCATGGTAATCTATCTTCCACTTTGTTTCTGTCATATCGCCATCTATATAAATATTCTTTCCAAATAGAATTTTCTTTTTATTGGCCATGATTGTATTTTTGGCTCTTGATGATATGAGCTGGACAAGTACAATTGGCGGGTCCTTGCGAACGACGTATGCAGTATCTACGACCTCTTTCAATTGGAAGTTGGCTTCTAGGAAGTTTTCAATAAAATGCGTGACATCGCCCTCTAATCTTAATGTTTTATTTACGAAAATTTTTGTCATGTTTTTCTAGTTCAGTTGTGACAAGGTTACGATATTAATTAAAGATATTAAATTGCTGGAATATTATCTAACGATATTAAATTGCTAGAATATTAATTATATTTAGGCGATAATAATACGCGCCGTAAGAACTGCAAGTTCTCTCTCGGCAGTGGAAGCGAGAGGCATGCGAGTTGCGCCGGCCCGGGTAGTGGTAAGAGAAGGACGCTCGATCTCTCCCGTCGATCGCCGGTTTGTTGTGTAGGCGACGGCGTCTCCCATCGTGCGACGATCGTCTAGCTGACCACGCGAGTGTGCATGTATACAGGCGCTACACACACTAGCGCGTTATATTACGCACCCATTTAGGAGGAATAGGGAGAAGTTGAAGTTTTCTTTTGTGGTGTAGGGAGATAAGGGGGCCGGAGTGCGAAAAAGATAAGTGCGACTGAGAGAGAGAGAGAGAGAGAGAGAGAGAGTACTCTCTGTACGAAAAGTACAGTGATTTCGTTAATTAAATCTCCGAGTAACAAATCGGACCGTTTTGTTTTTTTGTTGCCTGTTAAATGATTAAAATAATTAATTATTAAACCGGAAGTGGTGAGCGACTAACGTAAAGTCGAAAGATCGTTTTTTAAATTAATTAGTAGACCGGATGTGGCGAGTTGACGTGGGTTGCGAGGAAAATAGCGAGGAGTAGGGAGAGGTGACAAGGAAGGTAAGAACGGGAAGTTCCACTTCCGGCAACGTGGGCCTAGGAGGATAACAGTCGGACCAGTTCAGCGGAAACCGCATTTTTGGGTCGCGTCCAAGAACAGAAATTTTTGTGTGCAATTGATAATAATTTTATGTATATGTATTTTTTTTAGAAAACTAAATAAAGAGAAAAATACAACGTTACACAGTTGTCAAAAGTTTAATCTGTGTGTCTTTTTCGGAGAGTTGAGCTTTCAGCTCTAAAATCTCCTGCGTTACATCATTTTTTAATGAAGCAATGGCCTTCATACTCACGTTGCGAACTGAGTCGATTTTAACAGAAAGGGTAGACACAATTGCGTCCTTCAGTTCTAACATCGCTGGATCCATCTCGGGTTTAGTGTTGGCTGCATCTAGTACCGAATTTTTAAGAAGGACTGTATTGACACGCTGTTTTTTTTTTGCTCTTTTAAGAATTCGTGCTGCGCAATTGTGAAGACGAGCGTTGTCGTTTATTGACTTCGAAATAATCGGTAATCGTCGTTGCAGTCGTATCTCTATACGCAAGCCAGGTGGCCGAAGTCGATGGACGCCCCACTAACGCGGGACGAGATTGAGGTGTGCGTACTAACTCCTCCCCGATACCACTCGTTGGCACAGGAGTGCTAGTCGGGGGAGGTGTAGGCAGACCCATCTCCTCCTGCTGCATACGCTCGACGGCGCTCGACAGAATTTTTAAATCGATGCCGAAAATTAATGCCGAGTCTCTAATCGATGGGCTGATCAATGCGAGCGTACGATACGGATGCCGGATACTATTTAATATGCCCGAAACTCTGCGCGTGAAATTTGCTGCGCCACGAGGGAAGATATATATTTATCGCGCTCACCCAAAAATAAAGAAAAACGACGCTCTGCTGGTTAGAAGCCGTAAGCTGACATTAAACAATTTAAAATTTATTACTCCATTACAGTCCTTCCGTTGGCCAAAAAGACCGACCTTCCAAGTGACAGGTGCAGGTTCGATTCACAGCCAAGTAGAAGCAACAACCAGGTACACAGTAAATGACGAGATAGACGTTTAAATACTTGACAAACTGGTACAGACGGCACAACAGAACACTGGACTACAATATTTGGCAGCAAAACCAGCGTTAGTTAACGCGAATTTGGCTAATTTAGACGAGCTCAATTGACAGCGTGCGTTGACTAATAGCACCGGAAGTGCACTCCCTATCAATCGATCGATTAAAATTCGATTTTATTACCGTTTTATTACTTTAGACCAGGCAAATTAGGTTTTGACGGGAAAACAAAATTTATCCGAAATCCGACTATTGGGGGTGGTCAAGGGACTTATAAGGATGAAAAAATTAATGTCCAAGCAGCCGTGAGGTAACCTGTTTACTAGGGGGGTTGAAAGGGGGTTTTCGGTTTTTTATTTTTCATTTCGCGAAAAAATGATTTAATTTTGATGAAACTTGGTGGAATACTACTTTTGAATGTTTAGAATAACTACAAATTTTTTGGGTTTGGAGAATCGATTAGTTTCTAAGATATTCGATTTTTTCAAAAAAACAACCCTTTATCAAAATGATTTTGTGGCCAGGAAAATGATCGTGCAATGCTCTGCTTGGTCGCATTTTTTTGTTATTAAATGTACTTTTTAATTATTTAATAACATATAGAGGTCACTACGGAAAAATATGTTTAAAAATGCGAAAAACCAAAAAAATCGCCTTTAGACCGTATTTTTTGTTTAATTGTTGATTATTTGTTTAAATTAACTGCAAAATGCAAAAAGTAGTTCATCAATTCGATTCTACTAGCAAAAATACGTAAGAAAACGTATTTCTAGATTATTATTCTAAATCCTAAGTTCTGATATTAACTCCAAATGCACCCCAAAATTTTCCACAGGTAGAATAGGCTATCTATTTTTATCTATTAAATTAATTGAATTCATCTGACGCAAGTATTTATTTTCTCTCGCCATGTGCAGCCAGTACAAATGACTGAATTTGTTCGTCAAACAGTTTTCAGCATAAAGATTACCGTTCTATTATTGCATTTTTACATTGCATTTCTGGTTGTGACACAAATTCTGGATTTTCAAAGGGAAAAGAAAAATAGTTAATTTGTTAATTGCTACTCCTGAACTAACAGATTTAGTAAAGCCTTTTTGCACAGCCGATGCAGATCCAAAAGTCATTGCTCGAAATGGCTGCAACTTAATTGAATCGATTTATAACTGCAAGAACTTTAATACATCTCTTGATGAATTAAGATACCAGCATTATAAAAAACTAGTTAAAACTTCTACTTTTAAATTGGAAAAAATTCCTCCTACTACTGGAGCAGCTATACAATTTTCGAAGAGAGCATATTGCCAACTTCAAAAGTGGCTTGGAAATTATGAAATCAATGGAACACTGTGGGTTTGGAAACAAGTAATTGTAAACAATCAACAAATAAAACAAATGCCTCGCTTCACAGAAGATCCTGTAATCCCAGAAGATCTATTAAGAATAATTTCTTGCAATTACGGCAATTCAGATTGTTCAACTAAGTCACGTGGATGCCGAAAATTTGGCCTAAAATGTACAGAATTTTGTCAAAGTTGTCCGAATGACGACTGTTGTTCAAATTTATACGAGTCTTTAAGAATTCTACACGATTCGGAAGACATTGAAGTCGAAGTCGAAATTGAGCAGCAAATACTTTCGGAGAATTTGGAAGATGAACTATTAGAAGAAAGTAGAGATAACCTGGCATTTGAAAACGAATTTTCCGGTCACGAATCGAATGATGATCACCCGACTTGGTCAAAACGATCAAAACTGCGGTAAAATTATTTATTCTGTGTAAATTTCTGTTAAAAATTATATTGTAAATATGACACTATGTACTAGATGTAATGTATTTATTGTGAAACGTGAAATAAACAAATTACTTTAACAAAAAAATAGAAATGTTATCCATTTATTTATGAAAATTACGTAAAAGGTTAATATATAGACACTGTTAATCAAAGTCTTAGGTTATTAAAAATATTAACTTGTTTCACGTGAAAAAAACTTGGAAAAGTTGAAAAGTTGAAAATTTTAGTAATCAACATAAATCTTCATTTAAATACAACAAAATAATCTCTTTAATCGAGTAGTGAAATAAGTTTTCCTAGGTATTTTTTTTTTTGTATAATCGCATGGATGAACTACTTTTTGCATTTGTGGATAATTTAAACAAATAAACAAAAAAATAAGTTCCAAAAGCGATTTTTTTTGTTTTTCGCATTTTTAAACATACTTTTCCATAGTGGCCTCTATATGCTATTAAATAGTTAAAAAGTACATTTAATAACGACCCAGTAGAGCATTGCACGATCATTCTCCTGGCCACAAAATCTGTTTGAAAAAGGGGGTGTTTTTTGAAAAAATCGAATATCTTAGAAACTAATCGCTTCTCCAAACTTAAAAAATGTGTAGTTATTGTAGACATTCAAAAGTACTATTCCACCAAGGTTCATTAAAATTAATGACTGAAAACTTGATTTTTTGCATTTAACTCGGAAATTTTTAGGTTATGTAAAAAAGTGCCCTCTATAAAAGTTATAAGATTTTTTCATGACCTACAACTCTTGTATGTAACATTTTTTGATAAGATATCAACTTTTACTGGAAATCGCCAAAAATCATTTTTACCCCCTCTCAACCTCCCTAGTAAACAGGTTACGTCACGGCTGCTTGAACATTAATTTTTTTTTTTCCCAGGTCCCTTGACCCCCCCCCCCCCCAATAGTCTGATTTCGGAGAAATTTTGTTTCCTTTTTTCATTTAAATTGAGCTATGTTGCTTGGTCTATTAACTGTAACAAGATATTGGGAAATGCAAATATTCTTGATTATTAATAGGTACGTTTATTTGTTGATAAAGCTAAACAAGGAATAAAAACTGTAATATTCATTTTAGAAAAGTGTGATCAATCCAAATTGTTGTTTAATCAAGACGAAATGATTTACTCGTGGTTTTTGGAGACGCTGATTGGGAATCGGACCTCAGATTTTAAAAATTTAAAATAGCGGAACGAATATTCCGGGCTAAAATGCCAAATGCAGATTAATCTAGACAAAATTTATTTCTCACTGTTTCTGATTACCAATGTGGCTTCAGATTTTCAAAATTAAAAATGGCTAACTTATGTAAGCAAAACCGATAACATCTTAACAATTTATTTTCGGCAAAACATTTATTACAGTCGCGGATTATAAAATTTGAATAACTATCAACATTCTGCTGTTTCCACGTAAGGAAAAATGTATTCTTGAGTAGGTTAATTTTCTATAACCTCTACTAATCAGATGTAACCCATATACAAACCATTCCACTAATTTGGCAATTATTTACAAATATGACAAACAATTTTAACAGGCATCCTTGACCGAACTATGTGAAATTGTTCTCCAAAATGTATCAGCATAAATTGGAGATTAAGTTGCGACTTGTCTAGAGGACGTAATAAATTATAAATTTTCCAAACTTTAAATCCGAAGAATGTGACTGATTTAGTATAATAGAACTGCCATGAATTTCCAGAAACAATATATATACCATTTGATATGTAATCAAATAATTTCTATAAGTCGTAAAGAGCCAAGACATTGCTTATTATTAGTTGAAATAAAACTCACACGATTTTTCACGATGTCCCAGTCACGGACAGAAGCCGTATTGGTTGATTGGAAAGTTTACATATTACAGTAGTCCCCATCCTAAGTGTTCCTATCCAAAGTTGTCAGGCCGTCGAAAGTTATGCATTTCTCCCTTCCAAAATTATACAAGCCTTTTCCCCTTTTTTCCTTGCGAATCATTCGGAAAAACGAGCCAATGGAAGCTCGTGTCGCGCGAACTATCGCGAGAGACTGCGACCGATGCGACGGTAATTTAGTCTCCAGTGAGCGTTGATCGAGATAAGCTCTCTGTATTCGATACCATTTCAATTAAATAGTTTTTGATCTCAATACGAGTTTCGTCAACTCCTTTTACCTGTCTATCCGTACGCATCTCGCGATAATTAATCCAACAGTTTTGAACAGCAGCTCGTCCAAGTCTAGCAATTTAATTTCTGTAGGACAAAATGACACTATGTGTCCATTTATGCTTATTTCTCATTAATTTTTGTATTGCCCCATATGCATTTATCACAAAGATTCGTTAATATGTCATATTCATGCTGTCGAACTGAAAAGAAGCAGCAATAAATTTTTCCCATAATATGACCGGTGCTGTTATAAACAATCATTAGACAACTTTGGACAAACGAACTATACATTTACTACAAAACATAATTTCGTAAATTAGACTTAATCGCAGCGACACAGACTAGCCTATTACTGCAGTATTTTTATCAAAATATATTTTCTATTTCTTACTAAATTATCATTGGTGGTTCCGTTACGAACGGTAAGTAGAGCAGACGTGTGTCTCTTCGCTCCGTACAAAAGTTCGTATTTAGTCATTTAATTCCTTTTTGGGAGCTCAATTTTTATGTCTTCCCTCCGGATCGGATCAGATTTGTGTTCGTCGAGAGCTCTCCAGCATCCGAGCCATCAAGCCGGAATTTCTGAAGTTTCTCGTTCTTCTCTGTTGCACTGAAGTGACAGTTACGTTTCGCCTTGTTTTCGACTACACAGAGGACGTCACCTACCGGCAAGTGAACCGAGATCCAATCACCGCGCCGATTCCTCAGAACATTGAACTCAAGAATCATTTAATTGTGAGGTTTCTTGTCTTCTCATTGGAAACCGGTCTGTCATCCTCTCTGTGTCAAATGCAGGTGCTCACTGGACAACTGATACTGTACTCAAGAGGTCATTGCATTTATTTCTTGCTCAAGCATCCCGTCTTTTGGTAGCTGTCAATTTCTAAGCAGTATTGTCGTTGGATATTCGTTACCGCGAAGCTGTCTTTCGACGGAGTATCGGTGAGTTTGTCCTGTGCATCAGTGCGGCCTACCACAGGCTCAACGCGACGTAATGCTTGTTATCGGCGTAGTACGTCACGCACGCGTTATTTGTTGTCGCTAGTGCCGCTCAATTTTCTACTTCGACGTCGGCTTCGTCTTAGACGGGAGCATTTCCCGGTCTCGCGTCTCTTCGGCATATGTTGGGAAAGAACTCGCCTACCAGTCGGTCTCATACGCTTTCACCTTCCTCCAGTTCTTGCATTGAGGGAAAGGCAGAGCACCTTGCACCAGAGTTGCCGATCCGAGGAGAATTCGCATCCCCACCGCGTTCCGGCCACGGAGATTTTCGCCCCCTTTCATGCTTCCCGCGGACTCGCCGCGGAGAATTTACATGCAAACGCGGCTCGTCCGTGTGATTTCTCCTCCGCACTCACACTTCCAAAGTCGACGTGCCCGTGTGAGATCCCCACCGCACTCAGACTAGCAAAGTCGGTGTGCCTGTGTGAGCTCTACTGACGCTGTTAAAAGGAAATTAATTTAATAATTTTGAATTTTAAATTTAAAGAATTTTAAATCATAATCGTGACAGGAAACACAATATCAATAACAATTAAAAATTGGATCAAATAATTGAAAAATTACTATTTCACTAGAGTGATCAGAATTAAAATAATCGTCAATTCTGAGAATTCGAGCGAAAACAACCCGATTTCCAAGAACGGAAAAATAATCGGCACCGAAATAGAACTAATAAAATTTCGTTGTACGTTGCGATTGTTTTTTTATTTTTAATTATTTGTGCCACAAAAACCCAATAGTACCAAGAGCACTTATTTTAAGATAAAACAGGTGCCTGCGAAATTAATGCCAAGATTAATTTAACAAAAATTAATTTGGAATTGTTGATTTAATTTCGAGTGTCTGAAATTAAAATAATATCCAATTCTGGGAAATTGCGCGGTTAATGACCGATTTCTTGGAATCTGAAAATAATCGACTCCGAATAGAGTATTTCTGTATTTTAGTTAATTGTAAAATTAAAAAGCTTTTTGTAGCACTTGTTCAACGCGTGAACAAGTGCCAGTGTAAAGACAGCGAGCTTTAATTTTGCAGAGGAAAAATAAAGGTGTTTTAGAGTAAATAATTTTCAAAAATTGATTGATTTACTTATTTCTTTTACTCTGCTTGTTGACAGTAGTAAACAGTCAAATAGCGGTGCCAAAAACAGGCACAATAATTAAACCAAATAAAGCAAAAACAATAAAAAGGAAATTAATGCATTTTTATATTGTTTTTTTTTTTTGTTGTATCAATTTTTTTTTTGTGTGGCTTATTGTCTCTGGCCCGGTGTAATATTAGACAGGCAGAATTTCTGTACTCTTTCTGTTCTCGAATTGTCAAATTAGCTGTCGTTGGTTCAGCATTGGAAAAATTTTCCTAAGGTTGTACATATGCACAACCAATACGTAATCAAAACGTACGAAAGTAGGTACGCAATACATAAGTATTGCGTCAGCACAAATCGTGCCAGTACCGAGTCACAAATTTTACAATTTTGTGCAGTACCTACTGGGTCGGGTCAGACACCCAGAAATTAAGCGTCATTCTGACATTGTTAATAAAAATTGATAATTTGAAAGACATTCGCTGGAGACAGATATCTTTTTACAGAAAGCCTTCAACCAGGGCCAAAGAACATATAATCAAATTGATTTTTTTTTTATTTTTGTTAAATTAGTATTAAGTAATATAATTAAGGTATTTACAGCTGTTTGGTTATTTGTTGTGCCGGTAAAGGGCATTTGGGTCCAGATAATTGGCCATAGGACGGAAAATTTGTTTTTTTTCTTTCAAGATAATTTTATTTAAAATTTATTCTTCCTCTTGCGTAAAGATAGGATAGATTGATTGTTATAAATGTATAGACATATTTTTAAATATTTATAAGTAGAATAATATTAAGTATCCGGTGACAAATCAAGAGTCACGAAGATCTTCACG
Source organism: Trichopria drosophilae (assembly GCA_030407085.1). Classification (NCBI taxonomy): domain Eukaryota; kingdom Metazoa; phylum Arthropoda; class Insecta; order Hymenoptera; family Diapriidae; genus Trichopria; species Trichopria drosophilae. The sequence continues at coordinate 82,411,716 of CM059582.1, forward strand.
CAAGATAGAAGAAAGTGTACAATTGTTTGGTCGCATTAAATTTGTCCCGATCAATTTAGTGACCGGACACAACTTTTTTTTCGATAATACGGTGCCAGTAAGCACCATCAGTTCCAATAGGTGCGAGTTTTTTATTTAATTTAAGATGGCTCAAGCCAATGATATGGACCAGACAATTGAAGAAGAACTGCAAAATCTGCCAGTAGAAGAATGGGCCTTCCAATTACGGGAAGATGAACTTGATATGGCCCTGGAAAATTTAGAGCTTCAGCCGACAGGCCGAAGACTAACAAAAGTGGATCGACTGTATCGCCGGATGCTAGGCGATTATACGCAGTCCGACTTCATACCAACTTCCAGTGACCAAACATACCGAGATTCACTGTTGGCCACATTCCTAGAACAAGCGATTCCCGAAATAAAAAACCTCAGAGAGGGACAGGAATTGGAATCGGCACAGAGTCAAGACGTGGAACTGGTGCAGGAAGTCTCACGGATAACCACGTCAACGACTGTAACGACATCGATAACGACGACTACGGCGGCCATCAATGGAAGTATGTCACAAGGCCCGATGTGGAGAACGGTGACAGGAAACAAGACTAGAATGTCACCGATTGAAAGAATGGCGCCGGATGACCTTATCCAATATACGCTGCCAGATGGAACGCAAACTACGATGTCCAGGAGGGCAGCGGCAGCTTTTGAAATGGCAACAGCGATGCAAACTCAGCAGAGCCGAAATATTAAGGAGCTGACAGAAAAAGCGGATCGATTGGACCAAATGATGGCTGAGATTCTACAATCTCAACAGAGCACTCATCTCCAGACCCCATTTTCCAGTACCAGGATTCCGGATAGGTCAAGTACTGGGGTACAAAATACTGAACAACCCGAACGAGTATTGAGGACATCAAGGGTGAACTTCCAAGATACGTTTCGGTTAAATTATTATGACCCTGGAAGTGGACCACAAGTACCGGAGACTCCACGAAGAAGTCAGGCTCAGACTGGAAGGCAGGGCCAAGATTTCGGTAATGCTTCAGTTATTTCGAGCCAGCACAACCCTCCGGGTGTGGACGTATCTGGGGGAGGGGGAATGTTCCCGAATCCAGGATTCTCTGGAACACGTTTCGGCGCATCCTCAAGATGGGATCAGGGTCCACGTGACGTTGGCAAGATTGTACGCCAATGGAGGACATCTTTCTCTGGGCTCAAAGGTGACAGAATCGAGGCATTTTTGGCCAGAGTAGAGGAATGTCGAGGCCCAGCGAACCTCTCAGATGAGGAAATGTTAAGTGCCTTACCTGAGCTACTTACCGGATCAGCAAAACAGGATCTCAAGATCTACTTGGCAATCCTGGGAAGACTTGTCGCTCAGCACGTCGATGCTATGGGTTTCTCGAGGTCGACAAGCAAAAGCTATGGCTGGAAGCGACTGCCAGAACTCAAGGCTTAGACGAGCCAGTCAGGGACTATATTGGATGTCTCATGACGATCCTGGATTTATATCCAGATCCACTATCGTTGGAACAACGACTGGTGTTCCTGCACAAAAATATGAAGTCAGGCCTTCAGTGGAGAGTACCTATGGCCAGAGTTCACTCGTTGGAAGACTTCATGGTCGCGGCGGTTGAGGCAGAGAGCGCAGAAGAGGCCATGCGCAATTATAAAGAGCCACCGCCCCCTGAGGGTACACTCGTGCCTGAAGTCGCCTACAACAGGCCCAGAAAGTTGGCACAGAAGAGCCAACCGAAGATTGCAGCTGTTCAAGAACCGGCGCCAGATAAAGTGGATCTAGTGTTCCGAGAACTGGCTAAGCTGCGTGAAGAGCTTCGTCAGGTGAAGCAGAAGCAGGAGCTATCTGCGAAACAAAAGTCGCCAGATCGGCCTAAGAGCCCAAAAACACCGTTTTGGCGAAAAGAAAGGTCGTCAGAGGGGTCCAGTAGCGGGAGACCTGCCTCAGGCAAGACTCCGTCTCCGCCGATGCAGCCTAGGACCTCTCGAGAAAAAGCGAGGTCACCGGAACCAGGTAATCCTAAATTGACGTGTTGGACCTGCAAACTGCCTGGCTATACGAGGACAACTTGTCCGCGCTGTGCGGAAAACGGGCCCAGGAGGCAGCAGTAGAGGTCACTGCGTCTCCAAGGTCCCAACAGATGAGCTCAGAGAGAGCGGGGCCGAAAGCGGTTCCGGAGGATCAAAGCACTTCAAGTGCCCTTCAAGCCGAACATTCTCGGTGGTGGTTGAACGTCACCATAGGGAACTTTAACGTTCTGGCATTGTTTGATCCTGGAGCAGGCCGCACCGCAATTGGGCCAATCGGAATCCACATTGCAGCAGCATGTGGGGAGCGGATCATTCCATACGGTGGTCCTGCAGCGAGAGTAGCGGATGGATCATACTCTCCGATCCTGGGTCTCGTGACTCTTCCGTTCCGAGTGAATGGAACGGAGAAGAGGATCCAGGCAATGGTTATGCCCAGCCTGGATATGGAGTGTCTGCTCGGTGCAGATTTTGCAAGAGCTTTTGATGCGGTTCTACATCCACGACAGAACCAGCTGTACCTTGAAGGCTCAAGGCAAGGAATCGCCGTGGAAGTTGCAAGTTTGGAGGTGAGTGACCACCCAAACTCCTCATCGGAAGGCACGGCAAGAATGTCGGAAGAAGAGGCCCGGCGCTTAACTGATCTTCTCAGGAGATGCGTGCCCGCCATTGGCCCAGCGATCGGATGTACCAATTTGCTGGAGCACGATATTGTGTTGACTTCAGCGGTGCCCATCAAACAGCGGTACTATCCCGTCTCAAAACGGATCGAAGAGGTGATGCACTCCCAGGTCAACAAGATGCTCGCCGACGATATCATCGAGCCGTCAACAAGTGGATGGTCGAGCCCGGTGGTGATGGTTAGAAAATCCAATGGGACCTATCGCTTCTGCGTTGATTACCGCAAGCTTAATGCGGTAACAGAAGCTAATACGTATCCGATCCCGTACATGGATGCCATTCATCGGAAGCTCCAACGGGCCAAATACATCTCCACGCTCGATCTTAGCAGCGCATATCATCAGATCAAGATGAAGGAGGCTGCACGGCCATTAACAGCGTTTACGGTCCCCGGCAAGGGCCTCTTTCAATTCAAGAGGATGCCCTATGGACTAATGGGTGCCCCAGCTACGTTTCAGGCTCTGTTAGATTCGCTGATCGGGCCAGAATTGGAGCCATTCGCTTATGCTTATCTGGACGATATAATAACCGTCACAGAGACGTTTGAGGAGCATCTGCGGTGGTTGGAATACGTCTTGAGAAGAATACAAGGTGCGGGGTTGACTATCAACCGTGAGAAAAGTCACTTCTGCAAGAATGAAGTGAAATACTTGGGTGTCATGGTAAATGAACAAGGGTTCCGGCCGGACCCGGACAAAATTGAACCGATACTCAAGTACCCGCCACCTCGTAACTTGAAACAGCTTCGACGTTTCCTGGGAATGGCATCGTGGTACAGGAAGTTCCTGGAAGGCTTCGCCACAGTCGTGGAACCGCTGACACACCTTACGAAGAAAGATGTGAGGTACGACTGGACCACGGGGTACCAGCAGGCATTTGAACAAGTGCAGGCCATGATCGCAACCGCACCGGTCCTGCAACGCCCGAATTTCGAGCAACAATTCGTTGTCCAGACGGACGCAAGCGACACCGGTCTCGGAGCAGTTCTGACCCAGGAGATTGACGGTCAAGAACGCGTTCTATCTTTCGCTAGTCGTACGATGTCAGCAGCGGAAAGGAACTATTCCACTACGGAACGGGAATGGCTCGCCGTACTATGGGCCATTCAGAAGTTTCGCCCATACGTGGAGGGTTATCAGTTCCTGGTCCTAACCGATCATAGCAGTCTGCAGTGGTTGCGCAATCTCCGTAATCCGACGGGAAGACTAGCTAGATGGGCCTTGCAGCTCCAAAGTTACGATTGTGACATCAAACATCGAAAAGGCGCCTTGAATTATGTGCCGGACGCGCTTTCAAGAATGTACGAATCTGAGATACCAGAACTACTCGCTGTTCAAGATCCAAATACTACGGATGAGGCGGAAACGGATCCGTGGTACCAAAAGAGGAGGCGCGAAATTCTCGATGAGCCCAAGGAGAATCCCTACTGGAAAGTAGTGGTGAATCGAATATACTCCTATCGTCCGGATCCGACGATAGAAGACATTCTGGGTGACGATGACGCTTGGAAATTGGTCCTACCTTTGGGTCAGAGACAAGCGGCCCTACAAGAATGTCATGATGCTGCAACAGCAGGACACCTCGGACAGCAAAAGACATACGAGCGTCTAGCCACGCGATACTGGTGGCCAGGCATACACCGGGACGTGGCACGGTACGTAAAGTGTTGTAGAGTGTGCCAAGTATGCAAAGTACAACAAATGGCACCAGCAGGACTGATGGGATGTCGTAAAATTACGCGGCCCTGGGAAGTGGTTGCGGGCGACATGATGGGACCATTCCCGACGAGTAAGAAGGGGTTTGAATATCTGTTGATCTGGGAGGATCTCTTCACTCGATGGATCGAATGTGTCCCCTTACGACACGCTAACGCTCGCCTAGTCACCGACGCCTTGGAAGAACGCATCTTGTGGAGATATGGAGCGCCGGAAGTTATCCTGACAGACCAAGGACTGGAGTTTAAGAATAAAATCTTGGATGAGTTCTTGGCCGAACGAGGCGTGGCGCGCGAACTTGCGCCACTCTACCATCCTCAGGCGAACCCCGTCGAACGGGTCAACCGTACCATAAAGGGTATGATCCGCTCTTTCATCACGAAAGATCATCGCACCTGGGATGAACACATCGGCGAGTTCGCATTTGCGTATAATACGTCGCGGCACGACTCCACGGGTTTCAGTCTGGCTATGCTGATACAAGGTCGACAGCCCAGCCCGCCTAATTCGCTACGGCGACAGGAAGACGCTCGTGCGCAAGAAAATGAAGCGCAGGAAGCGTTAAGCCACTGGAGCCAACGAATGAGCAAGTTGCAGGCTCTGCACAGAGAGGCCCAAGATAAAGCGCAGGCAGCGCAAACGCGTCAGACCCAGCATTACGATGCGAAACGACGTGATGTCGAGTTTGAAGTCGGAGATTACGTGCTCCAGCGCAACAGAGTGCTTTCGTCGGCCGCACAAGGTATTACGGCTAAATTGGCCCCAAGGTACATGGGCCCTCTCCAGATCGCTGCCAAATTAGGGTCGTATACATACGAACTTGTCGATTCGACTGGCCAGCGTAAGGCACCCGTACATGTTGTGGACCTGAAAACCATATATTCAGGATCGTCCGGAAGAAACAGAAGAGCTCGTCACTGAAGATTCCCCGGATGAAGACGGGACACCGAGGGACGGCCCTCAGGCCGCATCACGCGTTGCGTTTGCGTCCATCCCAAAACGGGGTAGGGGGCGTCCGCGAAAAACGGCGTTGAGCGCGCGAGCTCCCGGTTCCGGGCCGAATTCTAATATATCCGTGAACGAGTCCGTGAGCTCGACTGGTTATCGAACACGCCTACGATCCGAGCGAAATCGCACCCGCGTCACGTAGTCGCGTAGCAGCAATCTTTCGCGAGTCCATCGTCCCGACCAAATCATCGCGTTAATTTAGAGTAAGATATTTGACCTGAGACGATGGATGATAACCATGCATCCTTTCTCTTTTTACAGATGGATGACCAGAACGCAGCACCAGCAAAGGCGGAATGGCGGTAGGTCTGGTGGATACCGCCACCGCTCGTACAAGTGCCGGAGAGCACCCCTACGGTGCCAGAGCATCGGGCCGACGAGGCTGGCCTATGTCCGGACGACGGAAGCCGAAAAGCGGAGGTACTGCGGCTACTTAGCCAGGCCCGAGAAAGTAGAAGAAGGGCCCAGGAAGAGGAGCAAGAAGCCTTCCGGGCTCTGGACGCCTTTCGTTGGGAAGTCGGGGGAGAGGACCCCGAAATAGCCAAATGGGCCACTATGGTGGACCGGTTTCAGCTAAAGCAGGCCGAAGAAGAGGCCTACCGTAAGGAACGGCAGGTCCAACAAAAGACCGCCGAACTAGGGGCCAAAGAGGCCCAGGAACGAGCGGCCGCCGCCGTAAAGGCACTTCAAGACGCCCGCCAAGCCGTAAAGGCCGCTGAAGAGGAGCGGCACGCAGCCATATTGGCCGAAAAACGGGCCAATAAAAAGGTAGCTCTGGCCCAACCAGGTAGAGCCAATGTTGTGGTCCGACAATTCTGTCGGGAGTGCGGCCTAGCTGGGGTGGTTAGGGTGTCGGAATGCCCGAACGCACCCTTTCACCCGAAAAAGGGGGCGGTGCTCAGGAGGCCCCGAGCTGAGGGGGGCTCACTAGGAGGGCAGAAAAGGCCAGATGGCCCCATAATGTAACCCGACCGGGGCGGGTTGTCCCCGGACAAGAATAAATATATTTTTTTTCTTTATAAATCAGCGGTGTAATTCAGTCGCGCCCATATCCTTGTATAAATCGGGAGAGAGATAGAAGGGGGGGAGTTCCAACAACCTTCTCCCGGTCCTATCTCCTACCATCCATCCTAATTCCACATTTTTCAGTGGCGGGATGAAACGGGTCCGTTGAGGTCCGTGGGTGATTCGAGCTGGTACACCGTTCGGGTACTCAGCGTCTGGAGGTGGGGTGTAACGGAGATCTCGAGTCCGCACCAGGGGCGACGAAATCTCCCTTAACACGACCATCCTCGGGCCCGAATTACTGTATATTTTTGTATATATATATATATTAATACTTTGTATGTTTCAGGGGCCAGGCGTCGTGTATCGACACGGGGCTGGCCAATTGGATAATGACAAAGGAAGAGGTAAGAGAGAGAGAGAGAGAGAACGCTAAACGCGAAACGCGTCGGGGGAACCGCGAAAAATAGACAGATTGCTCTTTGCTACCGCGACGGTACGACGCGTACGAAAGAAAATTATTATCGTGGCGATACCGAAATCGAGCGAGCGTGTTCCGGTGCAAATTTTGGTGTCTAATTGGGATTAGGCGTTGGCAGAAAAAAAAAGTAAGTACCAGCTTCAGTTGCCCGCTTCAGCGGCTACGTTTTATCTCGCGCCCTCCACCTCTCCTGCCTCTCTCTCGGTCCAGCGCGGAGATCCCAGGCGAGGGATCCGCCGAAGCCGGAGATCCTAGCGAGGGATCCGGCAAGCGTCGTTTTACGGATAGCGCCTTAAGCGCCACGTCGTCTTTCTGGGGCTCGTTGCCCCGAACTTACAATTCACTTTTTTGTATATAATATATTTTTTTTATGTTTGTGGAATAAACGCGTATTTTGTTATTTGGTTAACTACGCCGTTTCATTTATATTCGATCCGTGACGCTTTATCCCCAACTATTAACGACCGTCCCGTACTCTCCGCTGGAGAGCTAGTCGGTGGACGATTTTTCGCCGTGGGTCGCGTCCGATCCAGGACGTCACATTTGAATCGGGCCGGACAGATCGGGAATCTGTCCCGGAGTCTGTACCGCAGACCCGGAGTTCAAATCATGTTGGCGACCCGAAAAATAAATCGTTACATGGCTTTGTGATGCGAAAGCGCGACCGCCCGTCAATCGTGGAAGATTCGAACCTCTCTTCGGCGCCTAGACGTCGCAAGTTTTCGCTTCCTACCACAGTTTCCAACTGATTCGCCGGCATCTACGGAGCCTTGTCCAGTCACGCAAGTTAGTCTGGACCTCTTGCATAAATCCTTGTTGGAGGCAATTAAAAAATCGTCGCATAATGTAACGAGAAGGCTCGACGAATGTCATAAGGAGATTGCGGGTGTCAAAAGCACCTTGGATGACATGCGAAATGATTTTTCCTCTCGCATAGTTGCGCTAGAGGATAAAGCTGATACGCAGGGCAACCTAATTTAGAACATTGCGGCTGAGATCGAGGCACAGGACCGTCTTTTGAAAAGGTGTGATCATTACCGGTCTTCAACCCTGCACGGCCTCACTGACCTTTTTATCCGCGAACTTTCCGTCGACAGGAAAAATAGTCTCGGCGAGAGTAATTCGGCCGAACCCGGTGACCATTTTGGGGGAAGTAGCCTCCGAAGAGGATAAATTTTTAATTTTATCGTCGAAGAAAGTGGCACTTAAAAACACAAATATCATCAACTCCGACTGCACCGCAGAGGCTCGGCGTGCCGCTATTGCTAACGGCCCGACATTTAGGAAGAAAGGCAGCAGCATCGCTACAAAAAAAAGGCTGGTTCAAGTGGTTCGAAGCTGACCAGGATTACTCGCTGCGCCAAAATGAGGCACTTCCTGAAAGAAGGACTTCCTACTCGTGCGTATTACAGCAGAGCGCGTTACGCGTGTACATAAGTGCGCACTAACTCTGCGAGTATTCCTGCACACCAAAATTTTTGAATTCTTCCCGTCGGCCCCGGCGAAGGTCTACTTTCAACCCTGCCACCACCCGGACATCGTCAGCAGCTCAATATAAAAAGTAATGCGTTGTATAGCCCGTACAAAATTATGAATTTTTCTGAAACGTGGTCAGATCGCGAAATCGACTCGGAGACGATAGTTACCGGCCATTCAGGAATTTTTTCCCCGGCTGCCTGCTCCAATCACTTAGGTCGCTGTAATAGGGGGCCTTTGTCACTCGTTAGTCCAGATTTTAAGTTTACGACTTTGGCGGTAGCTCCGCACTGGCTTTTTTCACGTCAACACCTTACCGACCAACCTAGTAGTGGGCTCTTTTTACTTCAAGCCAAATTCAGAGTTAGCTTCACTTTTAGAGGTCGCAGGCCTCTCCCGTCTTCTGTGCTTTTTAATAACATCCTTCTTCTGGAGACCTTCCCCAGAGGCTGGGCTCAGGATGCGTTGATTGCTCTCTTTAAAAAAGGTGCGCGCGACGATCCGGCCAATTACAGACTGATTGCGATCACTAATGCCATTGCAAAGATCTTCTCACAGATTTTGTGTAGACGCCTGACCGAGTGGGCGCTGCTAAGGGATTTGCTACCTGAGGAACAGGATGGCTTCCGTAGTGGGAGAAGCACGGAAACGAATATCTTCTCGCTTCTTGCCACGAAGCAAAATATTCGTGGATTTAAGACGAGCTTTTGACTCTGTTCCTCAATCGCTTCTCTGGCGTAAGCTCCTCGGCCTTGTGAGAATGCTCTCTGCTTTTTACCGTTCGGCCTCGGTGCGCCCCCAAGTTGATAATTGTAATATACCGGACTTCGCTGTCGCAACGGGGGTCCTCCTAGGCGAAATTCTTAACCCACTCCTCTTTCTGGTGTACCTTGCCGACATTCTGGAATTCTTCCGGGAGGGGAGTCGCGTGGGGTGGATGTTTCGCGCACACAGGATCTGTTGATGTTGCTGTATGCCGATGACCTGCCTATTTTTGCTTACTCGCCAGCGGATCTGCGCAGGAAGTTAGTTTTGTTATCGAATTACTACCACGTAAATCAGTTATTAGTCAAAATCGATAAAACAAAAATCATCTGTTTTAGAAACGTTGGCAGACTAAACGCTTACTTGAGGTGATTTCTATACAGAAATAGTCCGGTCGAGGTTGTTAGCACCTACCGATATCTGGGTGTGCTGTTTTCCTCGTTGTCGCTTTTTCTCCTCCACGGAGGATGCACTCAGCAAGACGAAAACGGCGGCGGGCGCTGTTCTGTCGCTGGTACACGCGGCGAAGCGCGAGGCCTGAGACGACTTCTGGAAACTGTATGGCGCGATGATTGTTTCTGTGTTACTGTATGCGGCACTCTTCTGGGCCCTGCGATACCTGGACAGACTGGAATCCGTGCAGATAGGGATTTTTAAGGGTCTCCTAAGTTGGTCTAGAAATACTCCGGCTTATCTTATCCGACCAGAACTCCGTGTCCCGCACATAGCGGTAGAAATTCTCTCGAGAATCATTAAATGGGTAGCAAAAACCCTTAATCTGCAGGATCGCAGTCTGCAAATATACTATTGTTGCGTCTTAAGGAGCTGGCTGATTCGGATACGTCGCGAAGCGCTGTCAACTGGTTCCTCCAAGTAAAGGCTCCGTTGGACAGGGCGGGAGCGAGCGAGCTGTGGAATAACTTCGACGCGGACACTTGGCTTCAGCGAGGACCTTCGTTAGTCGCCAAATTCGCTGAGTCCTCGAGGAGGTGCGATCTCAGGTCCTATTTTAACTCTGAAAGTGTCCAATTGCCTATTTATCGCCTTCACGTGGACTCGGCATACAGCTTGTACCCTCCACGCCTGCCCCTGGACTGTCTTAAGGTAAGAGCCCAATTGAGGTTAGCGACTTTATATTCGCGCTCAATTGCAATTGCAGATAAACGTTACATTTATAACCCGACAGCCCCCTGTTATCTTTGCAATAGGAATGTGAGCGAATCGTTGCTGCACATTTTAACGGAGTGCCCGCTACTTGCTTCCTCCCGAGCAGAATATGCCGAACTGCTACCTCTTCGATCACTTCACATCCTCGGAATTCTATGCACCTTAACCCGTTTCCGCCCAAAATGCCGTAAATATCACTACATTTTAATCGTCACTTTTCTTATAGAAACTAACGATGAATAATTCTGAATATTTAGATGCTATAGTATTCAACCCTCCTCTTTCCGAATCCGAAGTCCGTTTTTCGCGAGGAGCAGCCATTTTTTAAATATGGCGGCGATAAGGCCAAAAAATAGAGAAAATTTCGATTTTTGGATCGCTTTTTCATGTTTTTCAATAGGTTCGCGCTGACCGATCATTCCAAAGACCTGGATCTGGTGGCATAATGAGTTTGACTAAATGTTGACATGATCAGATATGCAAAATAAAAGATGGCGGATTTTTCGCCTAATTTCGTGTTTTTATAGAATTTCCGACATTATTAGCTATTTATAAATATTGTTGTACACTTATTATTGATTTATGCAATCATGTGTAACAGTATCTTCTATTCAATACTCGAAATTCAAAATGGCGGTTCCAAGATGGCCGACTGAAATGCAAAAAAATTTCTTGATTCAGATGAAACTGACTACTCAGGGATTTTCGAGGTCGCAGATTACGAATATGACATTTAATTTTCATAATTCAAAATGGCGGACGAAAATACAAAACGTTGCATGTCCGAAATAAAAATGGTTATTCGGGGGTTTTATATTATATAGTTCGCAATTATGGAAGTCTTAATTGTAAATTAATGAGGCTGAAACTAGCAGCGGATTCGAGCAGCGGATTCAAACTCCGCGTTTCAAGCTGAATTTTGTTTTACAGCCTCAAGAAGCATCAAGAAGCAATGTACAAGTAGTTAAAAAAATTTTAAAAATTTCCTACTATTGTTTATAACAATTAACTCTCTCTGAGTAGCGAATACGGATTACACGGTCTAGAATCCTCGTTTCAAGCTGAAATTTGCATGAGATTCTCGCATTGAAATATAAACCACAATAGCGGTTGTAAACAAAATTAATAAAATTTCCTACTATTATTTATAACAATTATTAACCGACACCCAGCAGTGGATTCGCCATAAGAGGTATAGAAGCGCTCGTTTCAATCTGAAATTCGCACGAGATCCTCATATTGAAATGTAAAACACAATAGCTCTTGTGAAAAAATGAACAAAATTTCCTACTATTGTTTATAACAATTAAACGACACCCAGCAGCAGATTCGCCATAAGAGCTCTAGAAGTGCTCGTTTTCAATTGTGTTTTACATTTCAATACGAAGATCTCGTGCGAATTTCAGATTGAAACGGGCACTTCTAGACCCTTTAAAGCGTATCCGCTGCTGGGAGGCATTTAATTGTTATAATCAATAGTAGGAAATTTTGTTCATTTTTTTCACAAGAGCTATTGTGTTTTACATTTCAATACGAAGATCTCGTGCGAATTTCAGATTGAAACGAGCACTTCTAGACCCCTTAAGGCGAATCCGCTGCTGGGAGGCATTTAATTGTTATAAACAATAGTAGGAAATTTTGTTCATTTTTTTCACAAGAGCTATTGTGTTTTACATTTCAATATGAAGATCTGGTGCGAATTTCAGATTGAAACGAGCGCTTCTATACCTCTTATGGCGAATCCACTGCTGGGTGTCGGTTAATAATTGTTATAAATAATAGTAGGAAATTTTGTTAATTTTGTTTACAACCGCTATTGTGGTTTATATTTCAATGCGAGAATCTCATGCAAATTTCAGCTTGAAACGAGGATTCTAGACCGTGTAATCCGTATTCGCTGCTCAGAGAGAGTTAATTGTTATAAACAATAGCAGGAAATTTCTTTAATTTTTTTAACTACTTGTACATTGCTTCTTGATGCTTCTTGAGGCTGTAAAACAAAATTCAGCTTGAAACGCGGAGTTTGAATCCGCTGCTCGAATCCGCTGCTAGTTTCAGCCTCATAGTCTTAATTGTAAATTATATTACTGCAAAAACTGTTTTGCAATAAAACATACAAATTAATAATTTGTGGTAGAATAAAAAATTTAAGAAGAAAAATTTATAAAACGGAAAAAATAAAAATGCAAAAAAAAACAAATAAAATAAAAGAATAAAAAAAAAAAATTAAAAATTAAAATTACAAAAAAAATATAAGATTCTCTACAATCATTGGCTTCCACGTGGTGAGAGTTGGAAACATGAAAAACCATGGCTAACAAATGATAAAAACACAATAAAATTAATTTTATAAGACTTCCATAATTGTGAACTATATAATATAAAGCCCCCGAGCAACCATTTTCATTTCGGACATGCAACGTTTTGTATTTTCGTCTGCCATTTTGGGTCCGCTATTTTGAATTATGAAAATCAAATATCATAATCGTAATCTGCGACCTCGAAAATCCCTGAGTAGTCAGTTTCATCTGAATCAAGAAATTTTTTTGCATTTCACTCGGCCATCTTGGAACCGCCATTTTGAATTTCGAGTATTGGATAGAAGATACTGTTACAAATGATTGCATAAATCAATAATAAGTGTACAACAATATTTATAAATGGCTAATAATGTCGGAAATGCTATAAAAACACAAAATTCGGCGAAAAATTCGCCGTCTTGGATCCGCCATCTATTATTTTGCATATCTGATCATGTCAACATTTAGTCAAACTCATTATGCCACCAGATCCAGGTCTTTGGAATGATCGGTCAGCGCGAACCTATTGAAAAACATGAAAAAGCGATCCAAAAATCGAAATTTTCTCTATTTTTTTGCCTTTTCGCCGCTATATTTAAAAAACGGCTGCTCCTAGCGAAAAACGGACTTCGGATTCGGAAAGAGAAGGGTTGAAAACTATAGCATCTAAATATTCAGAATTATTCATTATTAGTTTCTATAAGAAAAGTGACGATTAAAATGTAGTGACATTTACGGCATTTTGGGCGGAAACGGTTTAATTTGCAGCAGCGATGCTCATTTAGCGAAGCTCCTATATAAGTTCGTGAAAGCCAGTTTCGTAAGGAGAACCTTTCTGCTCGGCGATTAATTATATGGGCAATGGTGTTAAATCTGCGCATCTTAAGCAATTTAGTCGTTTTATTGTAATTCGCGACTAATTTTAGTTTTAAGCCTTGAGGCAGCCGCTACGCTGTACTGCGATATTTTGTTACATTCATTTGTATCCGAAAGTCTCAGAACTCTTTCTCCATGGGATATTTTTTCCCCTAAATATGAGAAATAAATTACTACTACTACTACTACTACTACTACTAAATTATCATTGAAATTTTTTTAAAGGAAGTATGTATTAAAAGCAAAAAATGATATTATGAGTTCATTATTTTGCAAATGGAATTACATGCTTTCATAAAGTCAACAAAAATACTGAATAATTTAGATTTAGGTTGGCAATTTGCAATCTAAATATTAGGAAGAAGGGTAAAGATATGATTCTTCACTCGTCTTCCACAACGAAGCCAAGCTTGCTTTTTGGAAGATACATTGCTATGGGAAGCCAATTTCTTTGCAAAAGCAATGTTATCATAAGTAAGCACATTGAGTCACCGCTCCGAAAAAAATTTACGAGAACACTCTGCAGATGGCACTAGAGATCACGCTGATCCTACAATTTAATATATCTTCACTTGATCCTTTGTTAAATAATAAGAACATGACGCGATATATCCAGTCTTTCGGGAATTGTAAATATCTGTACCAGAAGAATAAATAACAAAACATCTGTAAATATTTCATAATTTCGACCGGAAATTTATCCGGCCCTATTGCTTACTCATTGTTAACGCACTTACGCTATTGGAATGTTCAATCATGTTAAAAGCAAATTGGGCTGAGGGTCGATGTTCTGAAAAAATCAGTGAACGGGACATCGTCACGGGGAAATCGAAGAGAGATAAATCATACAAGTCTCGGATTTTTCCTTCATAAGCGTACCGCGTTCCAAACGACTTGCGAATTGAAAATAATAACTATTCTCTCGATAACTATTGACGCAGCTACAGATGGTGTTGAATATATAAAGGTGTATAATATTCTTTCTAAATCATAAAAATGCAAAACATTACATTTTCACTATGTGTATGAGACCCATTATTATATCTTATAAATATGGAGTTTATAATAGTAATATATAGTAGTTGTGATTATATACTTTTGAAATGCAAAACGTAAATTATATTTATTCAACTTTCATAGTTTGTAATTTTTCAATCATTACAGATAAGGACATATTTACTAAATTTTAAATAATTCTCTTTAATTAGCGAATGACCGTTCGTGGCGTATTTCTCGAGACGATGGTTCTAAGGAGGAAAATATAAGACGTAATCGTCGATATGATGAGAAAGAAGACTACCGATGGAAGAGATGTGAAGGTGTAGAACGCGAACGCCGTGAATTTGGGAGCGATAAAGATTCTCGAAAATATTCTAAGGCACGCACGGTAATTTCTTTCAAGTTTTAAATATATATTCATCATGCAATACGTAAACAAAAAATATTAAAACTTACTGACATAGGTAAACGTTCACGTGGGTAGTATATTACTAGTGTCAAAAGGACACCTTACAGCATTTTAGTTTGAAATATTTGTGATTGTATTACAATAGTACTTTTGTTTACTACTTGAGCTGCAGCTGTTCAACTGTCCAAAACGAAGCCGTATCGATCTATTAAATGCACATTTATAACAATAATCAGGACATACTTTCACGGTTATATTCTACAAACAATTATTGTTTATTAATAAGTGCCTATTGTAAATAATCACGCGCAAAACATACGTTCGGGCGCTTCGCTCGTCAAGCGGATTTCGAGCATTCGAAAAATATCTACAAGAAAGTTGTTCATTAAGGTATGAACAAAATTTCCTCAAAGTTTCAGCTACATTGTATTAATGGTTTAAATGCTATGAATGATTAAAGATGGAAGCCTATCTGTACTGTGCGCCGCAAGGCAGATTACGCGCAGGATGTCGACCATCAGCATATTTAAACATATATAACCGCGAGAGAACTTTCGATTTTATCGGAGGTATGTAAATTAAGGAAATAATTTGAATATGGGTTCTGGCAAGAAGTTATAGGTTAAAGGTTGTAGGAGCATATACCAAGCATCGTACTCCATAGTCGGGGTTTACCTGTGTGAACCTGGCACCCGACTTCAAGATATCGGAAATGTCAAATATGGATTTGAAAGATTATCGATTGTACCCGATTGTACCTCAAAACATTTCGTTTGTACGTCGAAGGGGAAAAAGTTACAGGTGTTACAAAAAATGCCAGCACCCGACAGTAAGATAAACGTATCGGGTAGGGTGGTATTGATTTAAAATCGTTTGTACCCGATTGTACCACTCGAATTTTCGTTTGCACCTCAAAGGTACAAAAGTTACAACAGTTACAAATTTATATTTTCCGCCGTTTGTATGAACGTCAGGCAAAAGCTATTACTGTGAGCAAATTAAATGCAAATTTACAATTTCCTATAATTATTTCATGAACTCACAGGCGATACAAAAGTTACAACAGTTACAAAATATCTAAATTTTTTTTCGACTTCTGACGAGACAATGGGTTCGCGTCATCGAACTTGTCACGGAATTAACAACATCCAGCAAATTGCCCATCAAACCCCTGCGAACGTACATAAGTTACAAAAGTTACAAAACGTGCGAAATCATGTTTACCACTTCTAATCAGGAAATAGGAAAGAGAACGCAAAGGTTAAAAAAATTTCAATCTGAATGATTGAAGATCAAGGCACCATGCAAAAATTTTGTAACTAACGAGGTACAAACGATTCAAAAAATCGAGTCGTCACTTCTGAGGTTCTTTAATACAACCAAGCTAAATCCATCGTTTGTACCCCTCTGAAATTGCCTTAAAAAAATTCAAAAATGATTTACTTCCGTAAATGCACCAGAAAAAGTATTGTAACTTTGTAACTAACGAGGTACAAACGATTCAAAACATTCTGTGGTCACTTCTGAGGTTCTTTAATGCAACCAAGCTAAATCCATCGTTTGTACCCCTCTGAAATTCCCTTTAAAAATTTTCAAAATGATTTATTTTCGTAAATGCAACGGAAAAAGTTTTTTAAATTTGTAACTAACGAGGTACAAAGGATTCAAAACATTAAGTCGTCACTTCTGAGGTTCTTTAATTCGCTGTTTAAGTCGGCGTGATGGTCGTGCGGGCTAAGGCGTCAGTCTTAGTCCTCCCGAACTGAACGTCGCGAAGGTCCCGAGTTCGAATCCCCGTCCGTGCAATTTTCTCTGCTTATGTCCAGTGTGCAATAACCGGGGAACTTTGCTGGGCGAAGGTACGAATTTGGGACCGCTGCCGACCTCCGTCGGCAGTTATCGGTACCGTCAGCGTCTTATCCGCGGTCGGTACGTCGTGGGTCTTATCGCGGATAAAGAGGGGATAAGTCAATCCTGCGGAAAAATTGTGGTAGGACAAAAAGTACTGTACATATCTATAGGGTGATAACGCATTGTTGATTAAAGTTCGATGTTCTTAGGGATCGAAAGTCTGCTCTTCAGCGAAGGGGTAATGTTCTATACCCACTAGATTGCCCCAAGTGAAGGTTAACTGTTTTTTGGGTAGACTTGAGCCACCTCTTACAATTATCCTATGCGCTGATACACAGCTTGAAAGTTCAGTCTGAGTAATAAACTGAAAATTCAAACCGTATATTGGATTGGTTGCATTTACGAAAATAAATCATTTTAGAATTTTTTTAAGGCAATTTCAGAGGGGTACAAACGATGGATTTAGCATGGCTGCTTTCAAGAACCTCGGAAGTGACGACTGAATTTTTTCAATCGTTTGTACCCCGTTAGTTACAAAGTTACAAAACTTTTTCCGTTGCATTTACGAAAATAAATCATTTTGAAATTTTTTTAAGGGAATTTCAGCGGGGTACAAACGATGGATTTAGCTTGGTTGAATTGAAGAAACTCAGAAGTGACGACCGAATTTTTGTATTCGTTTGTACCTCGTTAGTTACAAAGTTACAATACTTTTTCCGTTGCATTGACGAAAATAAATCAGTTTGGAATTTTTTTAAGGCAATTTCAAAAGGGTACGAACGATGGATTTAGCTTGGTTGTATTAAAGAACCTCAGAAGTGACGACTCGATTTTTTGAATTGTTTGTACCTCGTTAGTTACAAAATTTTTGCATGGTGCCTTGATCTTCAATCATTCAGATTGAAATTTTTTTAACCTGTGCCGTTCTCTTTCCTATTTCCTGATTAGAAGTGGTAAACATGATTTCGCACGTTTTGTAACTTTTGTAACTTATGTACGTTCGCAGGGGTTTGATGGGAAATTTGCTGGATGTTGTTAATTCCGTGACAAGTTCGATGACACGATCTTCTGTCTCATTGTCTCGTCAGAAGTCGAAAAACGAAATTTAGATATTTTGTAACTGTTGCAACTTTTGTATGGCCTGTGGGTTCATGAAATAATTATAGGAAATTGTAAATTTGCGTTTAATTTGCCCACAGTAATAGCTTTTGCCTGACGTTCTTACAAACGGCGGAAAAAATAAATTTGTAACTGTTGTAACTTCTGTACCTTTGAGGTACAAACGAAAATTCGAGTGGTACAATCGGGTACAAACGATTTTAAATCAATACCACCCTACCCGATACGTTTATCTTAATGTCGGGTGCTTGCATTTTTTGTAACTCCTGTAACTTTTTCCCCTTTGAGGTACAAACGAAAATTCGAGTGGTACAATCGGGTACAATCGATAATCTTTCAAATTCATATTTGACATTTCCGATATCTTGAAGTCGGGTGCCAGGTTCACACAGGTAACTTTCTGTGCATCCACCCGAGCGAAGTTCTCTATGGCAACCATGGCATCAGACACGGTCTGTGGATTGACTCGTAGCACTCTAATTTCCATTTCTTCATCTCTCAACTCCGCTATAGAATAATCCACTGTATTGCGATCAAACTTTAGCCTAAAGTGGTTCTTGAGTTCCGTATAGTATTCTTTCAACTCAAGCGCTGTTATCCCGTGTTCATGCGAATCGACCACGCGTTCTATGTAGTCTGCAACGCTCTCCCGCGGACCCTGCTGTATGGTCGACATGAGCCAACTGCAAGTGCAAAAGTCCATTTTCATCATTACTGTATACCACAAACACACCCTTCAACAACTCACTCGTGTAATACGCAAAATTGGAATATTTTCTTGAAATTTCTTTGGGAGGGATAAAACGTCCTCCTCGGGATACGCACACAAAAAGCTACGCGACGCGCGCGATTTTATAATTAACATCTTCGCGTATCCCGATTTAAAAAGAACCCCTCGTAGTGGGAGGGGGTTTTATCACTCCGTGTTAAGGGGATCGACACCCCAACGTGAAAAAAATCGCGCGCGGAGGGCCACTTCTAACACCAATTTATATCTGTTACGACCCGATGGTCGTAACGGCGCGAGTGGTGGATTAGGATTCTTAATTAAAATCTGCGACGTTTATTATTTGCACGCAAACTGACTTCTCCGATGCGGTCTCTAAACGAGAGCACAGCGGAGTTCTTCGTCGGATTTCTTTCCAACCGTGTGATTATGCTGAGGTTGCACTTCCTTCGCTCAGCTTCACCATGCGATAATGCATTTCGTGCATATTCTCACGTTGGATAAGTGATAGTGACATTATTTATTGAAACAAATTATACAATATGGGTGGGACGGACGCTACGTATCTTAGGTACCTAACACTGATTATTAAAAACCAAGCTTTTGGTGTTAGTTTCGTATTCAGCAACCTCGAAACCCCCCGAGTAATAAGTTTGAAGCGAATTAGGTTGATTTTTACAAAAGCTGTCAGCCATATTGAGTCCGACATTTTGTATTTTATTATTCTGACTTCGAATTCCTACTCAGCAATACCGAACATCTTAAGAGCCATTCGAAAATTAGGTCTTTGTGATTAATTTCTTTCTATTTTTGAAGCTTTATCTGATTCTGCTCAGTTTCTGAATATTGCCGAATTCGCCAAACTCAGAAACTTTAACAGACGATATCTCAGTGACCAATAAAGATTTTTTTAAGTTTAAAAACGAATTTTGATGGGCGAAAACAGTACTTTGAGATACAGTGACGACCGTTTTGAAAAAAAAAGCTGTCTTGAAGTTACAGCACCTCAAATGTAGCCAAAAAAGGTACTTTTTGCACTTTCAGGTTCAAATATCTCAAAAACCTGACGAAAAGGGGCTATTCTAAGGAAAATTCAAAATCCCTTTGGAAAATATGTTCTGGTTCTTGGTTCTGCAATTTTCTCCAATTTTGTCGGCCCGTGTAATGTTTACCGTTTAAGTAGTAGAGGGTGCGTGCGCAGGCTTTCAAAAATATAAAAGAAAATAGTGACGATGAAATACTCGAGCATGTCAGGTATTCATAGGCGACGTTAAGTGGACCCGTGGCATTCATGTAGCTCACCTGTCTCTGTACTCTCTGCTGGCGATGACAGTTAAGGCTGCTGCTCCAACATGTAATAAACTTTTTTTGTATATAGTACTTGTGAGTTGCTCGTTCACTTTTTTTTTTCTTTACTCAATTATGTATGTTGCAGAAATCATTGAAATTTTTATACATTATTTAAGTTCATGGTAGAATATTTAAATAACAGATTAATGACTTTTAATCCCTGCTGCCGTCACATTTGCTACACAACCTGTTGTTGTTGTTACAGAAAACCATATCAAAATAGAGTTTTGGAATTACAAAATTCATGTTAAAATGTAGTCCAGGTCTAGTGACGCTAGATGAAGGAATTTGTCCACTGTCTACTTCGTGTTTGGAAATATGGAAATAAAAACATCTAATATAAGTAGACTCCAATTTTCTCTGCATAGCATGTATAGAATCAGGAGACTGAGTAGGCTCCCAAAAAACTTGTATTTAAAAAAATGACTGGTTTGGGCGCGACCGCGAGTTATGGCTCATTGTTCGACAATGCTAGAAAATCGTGACCTTGAAATACTGGCCAGATTGAGACACAGAGGGTGCATGTTGATGTCCTGGACGTGCTGACCTATAATCTGACGATAACGTTGAGGGACTTCATTAATCTATCGTGTGAACAATTTTTTCCATAATTCTTATAAACCTTATGAAGACAGTGCGAGAGAGTAAGAGACGGAGAAAGCGTAGGAAATGAAGAGATGAGCGCACTAGGAAATACGAAGTTCTCAGTCGTTGCGTGCTCCGCACTTTATAATTAATGATATTGGAAGCTTCGCCTTGTGTAAATCATCCGATTATATTCCCTTGACCTGTGATTAATATCTTTCAAAAAAAAAAGCTCTGAAGGTCATTAAAATACTTTTCCTTGCAACAAAATTAATTTTTTTTTTGTATTTTTTTCATTGTTGCTCAATTTTAACAGGATTCAGCGTCCACGCTAAGAAATGGGAAAAAATAACATAATTTGTAAGTAAACAAACGAGCTCTGCAACGCTTAACGGAGTATGGCATTCTTCAATATCATCAAATATATGTATGTGTGATTTTTTCCGAGGCGCCAGGACCATGCAGGACCTGGGTAGAGAAGGTAAATAAAAAATGTTTACATAATTTGTAAGTAAACAAATTAGCGCTGCAACGCTTAGCACAATATGGCATTCTTATATCCCATAGAATAGATGTATGTGTCATTTTTTCCGAGGCGCCATGACGATGCAGGGCCTGTGTAGAGAAGCTAAATAAAAAATGTTTACATAATTTGTAAGTAAACAAACGAGCTCTGCAACGCTTAACGGAGTACGGCATTCTTCAATGTCATCAAATAGATGTATGTGTGATTTTTTCCGAGGCGCTAGGAAGATCAGGGCCTGGGTAGAGAAGATAAATGAAAAATGTTTACATAATTCATAAGTAAACAAATGAGCTCTGCAACGCTTCACGGGAGAAGGCAGAATATGGCATTCTCATACACCTAGATGTCGTATTTTAGGTGCCCCACCTGCCGACCGGCTTTAGGACACCCCCCCCCCCCCCCGGGGGATGGGGCCATATTTAAGTGATGCACCACACCGCCGATTGTGCCCCTTGAAAAAGGAACAACAAGTTGGCTCCCAAATTATTAGCAACAAGCTGCCTGCCTTGATGCTTCTGCTGGTTCAGAGAACCTTTCTAACGTTGCCACAGCCCGCCAGAATCCAACCCTATTTGCGGATGACTACCAGGTGGACACGGCACGCCGAAGCGCTCCCCCATGTGGAACCCACCTGGTAGGGGCTTGACACCGCACCCCAGCTCCTCAGTACGGTGGGTATCTCGAGTCGTTTTACGATCAGGCATTCGACGGTAACAGACCAACCGAACGATCGGGTCCGTGAGGTCATCAGTTCTCAAAACTTGCTAATAGAAGCGGATCTTTCAAAAGCATTGCTCCTCTTCGAGTTCGGGCGCTTCGACTCCTCCCTCTTCCTTGCGGACGGAGTTACCCGCTCCGCTCTCTTGCACAAGTCCCCTGGGGGGGGGGGGCACTCTCATACAAAATGGTACGTTTTAATGTTTTTTGAAAAGCCTTATTAACGATTCTATTTTATTTTTTGAGAAGTCTCGGCTTTCCGAATCCGTCGCGGGCGAATACGTCGCTAACTTCAACGTCATGTTTGAACGATGAAATTGTGTTTGTGCCAAAACTCGCTACAAGCGCACCTTGAATGCGCCCCCGATATTTATCATGGTGATGGTTTGTGTCTATTGAACTATCCTGAAATTTTCCCAAATAGCCTCCATGATTTTTTGTAACGAATAACTATTTATTCTTACAGCTAGTGTTTAATAAACTGTTAGTTTATTGATCAGTTTACCCATTAGTTTGCCTTTGCCGGAAAGAATTTGTTTACGCGAAATTGGGCGCTGGTATGAAGCAGGCAGAAGGTTTTTCGGAAACAAAACGTCACGCGGATTTATTTCTAAGTGGATGACTGCAGAATTATCCACATTAAATAATACTTGTATTTTGTATTTTACCATAATATTCTTCAGTTTTGTAGTTGTCAAAAAACCCCTCTTAAACGTATATACCTACATCTGCTGCAAGTAGATATCAATACGTATCTATTTTATGTTTTTCAAAGTAGTTTTTATCTCGATCTGTAAAGATTATTGATATATTTACTGATATATAGATTTGATTATATTTACGGTTCTTAAAATGGCCCCTAAACTTATTAGGCATGTTGGTGTAAAACAAAACTGCGAACATTATCTGAGTCAGCCAGTTCGTAGAGTTATGTTTGTAATACGTATTGATTGTGAGTGGAGGTCACGTATACGTCCTTCACGGCAATCGGACACCAGCTGCTCTGGCGAAGATTAGGGATCCGGAACAAAAATGAGAAAGAGAAAACACGCGATTGTATTGAAGCACCTATTTATTGTCCCGTACAAAGAGTGCGGAGATGCAGCGATCTCACGACCACTGCGTGGTTGCAAACTGGTTATATAAAGACGTTCAAACTTCGAAGAGGCTAGAGCGAGCCTGACTGTCGCAGCGTTGGTACTCGGTTACAATATTCATTATACAACAATATTTACTAGATAGTATACATATTCGCGAATACGGGCCTGGTGGCTACTAGCGCAAAGACGCGATCTGGTCGTAATATTGATTACCGACAGGGAGCAATAAAGCGAAGGAAAACTTGAGCTCGCTAACATCCCGCCCGCCTTGATTCCCTGCGAATCAACAAAACGTTTACAGGAACAATATATACATTAACTTAACCTAATTTATGCCTAGCGCGTTACAATTGATCATCGTTCAGCGGGAGCAGCGCGAGTTTGTGATTGCCCCGCGAGAGAAATCTTGCCCTTTGACAGATCGAATGTTGCATACTCGGACGCGTCCATCTTGACCAGGATGAACGGCGATTAACCCTACCCATTAACCACCAGGTTGGGGGCAGATTGGGGTTATGAATGAGGACGACGTCGTTTACCTCAAAGTCCGGCCGCTCCTCGCGCCACTTGTGTCGTCTATGGAGAGTGTGAAGGCAATCCAGCTGGCAGAGGCGGCAGAATTGCTCCGTCATACCCTGATTTGCCACCTCCTTCGTCGGTCGTGCAAGGTGGGAGACCTAGGCTCAGGGGGTGCGAAAAGGGAGGTTCCTACCAGGAAGTGACCCGGTGATAGGTAACGGAGGACTTGTAGGCTCACGATCGGTCGGGAGTTTAGACAGGCTTCGATTTTGCAGATCAAGTTTCTTCCTCTTCTGCCAAACACTCCCGAGGATTTTCAAAAATCGACATAATTCCATTGGTTTAGGTACTATGTTTGCTGCAACTCTCTAGTTCATCTTCCTTTTCGTGGCTTTTACGATGCCTTTCTTCATTTAATTTTCGATTCGATGTATATTCGTCAGTATTTTCATCAACATTGACGTTGTATCTATTTGTTTCCATTTTCGATGCACTTCCTTGTGCACGCCAGTTCTGATACGCTTTTTTCTAGAAAAATCATTTTCTGATCCTCTCTGGTTATATGCTTGATATGATCGTTTACCTCCATCTTCATAATGGAAATTTGGGTGTTGATCTTTCCTTTGATCAATTTCCTGATATTTCTCATATTGCATTTTGATTTTCTGTTTGGAACCATTCAACGGGCCCATATCACCATACCTCTGTAGAATTTCTAATAGCTCGTCATAATCCCTTATATGGTAGGAAAGTATTTCAATCTTGTTGCAATTTACACAGTCATTAGTCCTATTGACTATAAATATACCGGAAAAATTTTGAGACCATAGATCCAAGTGTTCTACTTACAGGGACTTCATGTTTCAACATGACGACCGTTATATACACATTGAAAGGTCTGTAACTCCCGATGCAATGTATCGATTTAGATAGATGACCAGTGCTTTTTAAAGCTCTTGGTTCGTACTTTAAGAATATATTAAGCACTAATAACAAAACTTTAAATTTCCTCTTTCAAAACTTTAGAGCTCCTCCGATTTCAATGAAAAAAGAATGAGAATTTCCTTCCCAACAAAAAATTTCCAAACTTCCAAAATGGCTAAAGCAGTAGTTTTCGAGTTAGAGCACGATTTATGAAAAATAGGGCGTACC
Source organism: Trichopria drosophilae (assembly GCA_030407085.1). Classification (NCBI taxonomy): domain Eukaryota; kingdom Metazoa; phylum Arthropoda; class Insecta; order Hymenoptera; family Diapriidae; genus Trichopria; species Trichopria drosophilae. The sequence continues at coordinate 82,436,290 of CM059582.1, forward strand.
GCGTTTAGCTGCGCCGCGTTGCCTTTACGGGTCCGTGTGTACCGAGTCGATTTCAGACAAATGACTTGCGATTCTGATCACTGCCGCTAATCAATGGAACACTGATTTTCCTTTTTATTCTACCGCAGCAAACTTATAAAAAATCTTCTATAGGTGGTGAATGAATCTCAAAGCCACGAACATCGTTAAATACATTATCGTATGACAGGGCATTAATATCTTTAAAAAAATTATTTTTTAACACACATCAGCATATTCGTTTATTCATATTATAATCGAAGTAATTATGGCTACGGTTCGAAAACACTGGAGTAATACTTGTCTGAATCCTTTCAATAAACCGTCACAAGGGAAAGGCAAAAATTTAAGGTTTATTTCTGCGTCTCTTCCGGGAAAACTAGTGCATTGCAAGCGGCCTGGCGCGTCCCCAGGTGACGGCTAGGGGAATGGCCGACTACCGGACGCATGAGGTTTCAGTGGCACTCTAAATAAGGGAGGACAGTTCAAGAGGCTATACGCCTCAGTGAGGAAAAGATGCCAGCATTATTCAGGAGCGACAAGGCGCTCTAAAAAGAATGAGGTGAGACGAGACCTCATACCCCTCGGATCAAGGCCGCTTTAAGAGGTCCAGGGGGGGGGGGGGTGCCCCGAGCGGACATGCGCCGGGTCCTGGAAGAAGCTACTTCCATGTAGCTGGATGTAACCGAATGGGCATCATGCCCAGGGAGTAACTCCATTCCCTCTGGAGTTCGGAGCGCCTGAGCATAGTAGAGCAGGCCTTACTCGATGCAGTGGTAGAGCTCAGACAGGAGCCAATTAGGCCCTAATTTCTGGGTTCAAGACACCGTTCGGGTTGGCTCCTTCTGCACTGCAAGGACGCCGAAACTTCGGGGTGGCTGAGGGGGAACCTACGACGCACACAGGGCGATTTTGAAAAATGTTCTGCGAATTGAAATAAGTTTTGCTGTATGACACATATTGAAATTTTTTTGTTTTTAAATTAAACCTCAATATATGTAGATTAGAGTAAAAATAATTAAAATTATCCCAACCCCTAAGAACAATCAGAAAAACTGTTATTTGTCACTAAAAAAATTATTATTTGTCACTAAACGGTGTATACCCAGAACATATTAAGACTAAACATTGATAAAAATTGCTAAAAATTAATTGGAAATAATCAGATATTACTCCGCCCCAACCCAAAGCAATTACAGAATATGTAATTGATACACGGTGCATGGACCAAGCAATTTGTTCTTCGTGTTTCGTGACTGTGTTTCGATTTGCGAAGCGACTCCGAAAATCATGCACGCGCAAAGCGAACTCAATGATAACGGAGGCAAAAGCGTGTTAAACGGGGACCGTCACACTCGTTCAATTGCTGAAGGGAGATTGACCGAAAGGGCGGATCGATTGGCAATCACTGAATTTACAGAATATCGTTGGTTTTGCAAACGTGGGAGCGGAATGAATTTCCGAAGTGCGCGCAGAATATTGAACCGTACGCAACACTGTGCCTATTGCTTCGAAGAGAAGGTACTAATCCGAAAGCGCGAAAATTATTTCGGTTTTTATTTTTCGTTGCCAATCGGGGGCCTGTGGAGTAAAACGATGAAACACGTGTACATTTTTTTTGCTCAAAGTATCACCTCAATTTTTATGGTAATATAATATTTGTTAGACATTCTAGGGCAAATCACTTCAGCAATTACTTAAAGCCAGGTTCTCATTCTTAACCCCAAAAAATGCCTCAATTTCAGGAATTTTTTTTGTTGATATTAAATAAATCAATGTCGGGAAAACTTTTTATGGCTTTTATTTGTATATAACTAAATACGATTTGCGAATTTTTTTCAATGAAAAAATGGCGGGTCCAGGTTTGTTGTTGTGCAGCCGTATGCAACACAAGTGTGCGTAGGCGGGCTCGTCCTCAGCCTTATCGGTTGATCTGAAACAAAACAAAAAAACAATAAATTCTTAAAATAGATGAAATTTGGGGGACCTTATCGTTTTCCGATTTTTAAAAATGCCTTTAAAATAAAATGGCGGCTATTTGAAAAAAAAGTGACAATTTTTACCCCATTTTTTGTTTTCATCATCCGTTTTTGAAATGAAATAAAAACTCTTGAAGGCCCCCTAAATTTAATTAGCTTTCTTTTGATCCTGCATTCATTGAAGCTGTAGAGAGGCTCGCGGGCCAAAAAATTCTGTTTCGAGAAAAACACATTTAAAGTTTTACGTACTGAAAATTCGTATTTAATGTTTGTATTTTTACAACTTACGCTCAGTCAGCACTCCCAGCACCATTATGCCTTCCTCTTCTTCGAGCATTCGCTGTTGTTGGATTTTGGCAGAAAATTTGTCTAGCCTGGCCTTTTTTGCGATTTCTGATAAGGTCTTCTTCGCTGTCGCGATGCGTTTTTCATCCACTTTCTCGGCAAAAATGTTGCTTATGTGTCCTTATCATCGTCCTCCTTTGAAACCAGGAAATTAAGGTCCATTAATGCGTGAATTATAGTTTTACGCATGTGCTTTTGGATCCCTCGTAGCTTGTTCCCAGTATATTACAAATAGCAGTTAAGTTTCCAACTGAAAATATAACTGCGTATTCCAATATCCTGCGAAATTCTGGAGAATCAGGTTCGAACGCCAATTCTATCTCCATCTTTTTCGAGCACTAATCTGAAAAATTATTATATCGCTTGTTTTCAGGCAATTTTCAGTTTTCGCCTAATGCTAGGGATTTGCGACAGATTTTCCATTATTGATCTGAATTTAGCACTTTATTCACGTCGTTCGTTCGAACTTCTTAATACGTGTGTTTTTCGCGGGTCACTTCCGCACAGTTCGGTGCTGAGTCGTCTGTTGCTTCGTTTCCGCATTTTAATGCGTGTCGTTTAGGCCCTTGGCAACGGTTGCTTTGCACTTGCGGCACGGCGCGCTGGATCGCGTTGTCTTTTCCCGATTGGACACGTTTGACGTTGTCCCCCACGCGACGGTTGTTTTCACACGCGACCTCGTTCTCTCGCGATGCGCGCGCTCTCTCTCTCTTTCCAACCACACGCGATACTCTCGAACGCTTGGCCGAAATATTACCGGACACTTCAAACTTAAACCCTTCTGTTTTTAAACACCGAAGCACTTTCTGCACCTTATGTCTAAATTCCTCTTCTATATCGTCGTTGTTTCTTCTTTACTTCTCGTCGTTTTTGTCAGGAGAGGTTACAGTTTCCCACTTCACCATAATTTGAAATCCAAGGCCTACTTTTCAACATTGTTCGAATTCAAAATTTCCACGACACACTTTTATTGATAACATTTGAAGAATTCACTATATAAGACTAACGAGACTAGCGAGAGTTGCAAACACCAATAAAAAAAACTATAATCGCGTATTGTACATTTGCGTTTTTCGGCATTTTCAGTTCCTCATCAGTTTTCATTTTTTTTTGACGTACTCGTAAAAGAGCATCGTTGATTTCAGGTGTTTTATGGTTAATTGATTGTCTCCCTTTTTTTGTGTCTTTTCTTGTAGAATATGTCTATATAGAATAATGTGTTTGCTTCTTGGTATTTTATGTGGAATAATTTTACAAAAAGGTCGAGCAGAAACAAATTCGAGCAGGCAGTTGGACAAGCAACGCGAAACGAAGCCCAGAAGTAAAATTCATCTACTTACATAAAGAGAGAGAGAGAAACAAACGATATACATCCGCCTCGTCGTTCGGTGTATACCTTCACTTATTTTTTAAATAAATAATGCTAAACTTAAATAAGGAAACTTCAATTGACACCCTAACACAAAATCCAATAAACACTAACGAGCACCTACCACCTGCGACAAGAGAAATTTTAAGAAAAGCTAAAGTTGCAGCAGTTTGGGTTCCGACTAAAAGATGCTACGTCTACAACGGGAATGTCCATTACCGTCCGGCGAATGGTGAACCAGCTGTTGAAATTCTGACGGAAGAAGATCGCGCCCAAATTTCATTATGAAGAGACTGAAACTCAAGCTAATTTTGCTAATACACCTGTGTCTGCAATTTCTGTCAATAACAATATTAAAATATGCCATATTAATATACAATCATTAGGTTCCATCAATAATTTTACAGCATTCACTGAATTTTTTCAGCTAATTTTTTTCATGTTATTTTGTTGACTGAGACATGGTTTAATTCTTTCCACTTAGATAAACAATTCAATTTAAAAAACGATGTACTATTGAGAAATGACAGACAGGAGAAACGTGGCGGTGGAGTTGCGGCATATATTCACAGTTCTTTAAGACCTACAGTGTTATTTGAATCTAAATTTGTATTAAACGAACCTAAATTTATGTTTATCGACTTAAAAGTGTACTACAGCACAAAAATTTTGCTATCCGTCATATATAGAGCTCCAACAACATCGTGCTTTAACAAATTTGAAGATTCGCTAAGGAATACAGTCACGCGTATAAAGATATAGTATTTGGTAATCTGAATATTGACTTAAACAAATACAACTCAGTCGCATCACACCTTCGCGAACTCGCCTCAAATAATGGTCTCTCCATCATTCCTTTCAATTCGACTCATCATAGCCACTTCTCTGATACATGGATCGACCACTGTATGGTTGTAGATTCCACAAAATCCACCATGACCAAACGGCCACACCATTTGTCACAGGACACGACTTAATATCTATTAAATACGCGATCAAGGTGCAGACCGCACCTGAGCGAACTATTACTTGTAGAAATTATAATCGGATCAATGTTAATAACTTGTTAGCTGATCGCGACAACAAATATTGGTCCGCTTTTCTTACTCTCTCTGATATTAACGAGTCATGTAATTTTCTTAGTAAAACGCTAAAGACTTCTCTTGACGACCATGCACCAACACACTCCTTCCGACCGACAGCTTCTACTGTCCCTTGGTTTACTCCTGAATTGCGAAGAATGCGTGTTCGTTATAACTCGTTGATCTCAGCAGCTAGACTCACGCGTGACTCAGATCAAATCACGGTTAACATCTTACCGGAAGACATACAGGCCATTATTGTCAGGGACGAGAGATAGCTATTATGCCTCTAGGCTTATGGTAACATCCGATCCTAAAACATTATGGAGGGAGCTACGCGGAATGGGATTAGTCAAATCCAAAACAGATGAATCTTCTCTCTGTTGCACTGTAGATGAAATTAATGCATACTCAGCTTCATTATCTCAAGATAGCGTCGATGTATTAACTCTTGATCTCTCCTTGGACATTCTTCACTCCGAATTCTGTAATGATCGCCTATTCTTCGCAAACACTACGCCTGATATAATACATCGACATTTTATGCAAATAACATCGGAAGCTAAAGGTGTTGATGAACTTTCACGTACATTTCTATTAAAAAGCTTACCATCTATTTTTCCGTATATGCTACATCTATTCAATCAATATCTACAGACAGCATCCATTCCTTCTCTATGGAATCGTGCCCTGTTGACACAGATCAAAAAAGTTGACTTACCAACTAGTCCCTCGGACTACAGACTTGTCTCCATTTTATGCCCGCCATCTAAAATACTTGAAAGATTCGTTGACGTACAGGTCATCGAATTCTTAAACAGCAGATATTGGTTCGATCCCTACCAATCGGGGTTCCGAAAGCACCATAGCACTCAGATTGCCCTGCTGTATGTCACAAATGAAATTCGTACCGCGATTGAGGAGGGTATGATTGTCGTCCTAGTTCTTTTCGACTTCAGCAAAGTCTTTGATCTTGTCAACCACGCTATATTACTACAAAAAATGAGAGATGCTGGATTCTCCAACTGAGTCATTATGTGGTTTGCATCTTATCTTTGGGGACGTTTTCAGGCAGTTAGCGGACCAAATGGAATTACATCATCATGGTTACCAGTGAGGGCTGGAGTGACCCAGGGCTTTGTCCTGGGGCCCCTCCTCTTCTCGCTGTTCCTCAATGACTTCCCTTACATCCGTCAGCACACATCTCACGCTATAATCGCAGATGATACACAAATATTCTTGAAGTGTCATCCTGAAAACATCGACTCAGATGTACGGAGAATGACGACTTATGTGCTATCGTTCGCTGACTGAGCAAATAGGAACCATCTCGTGGTTAATGTAAATAAAACTAAGGCTATGCTTATTGTTGGTTCACGAAAGGTTAGTCAGTTGAATCTCAATGCTATACCTCAAATCATTATTCAGGGACAACAACTGTCCTGGACTGCCACTGCCAAAAACCTTGGACTCTACTTTGACCAAACACTATTTTGGTGAGAACATGTTGTGCAAATGTCCCGTAAAGTATATGGAACGCTACGGCAGCTTTAACCATGCCAGAATGTCCTATCCGAAAAACTGAGGCGCCGAATGATAACTTCACTAGTATTACCTCACTTTGAACACTGTGCTGCAGTCTACAATGACATTAACACAGCTAATCCTCAAAATTGAACGAATGATTAATGCTTCCATACGCTTCATCTACCGGGTCCGGAAGTTTGAACATTACCTGCTTTCGGCGTAGACTGGGTTGGCTAACGTCAGACTGTACGTTATCGGTTGCCTGACTTATCATCTCATTAATAATAAAAAACCTTACTACCTTTATCAACGGTACCTTTGGCGTCGTGATGATGCTTGCCGTGAGCTTCGGCCAGGGAGAGCGGCATTACGAATTCCTGCCCACCGCACAACTGTACTTGCTCATTCTTTTATAATTACTTCGAGTAAATTGTGGAACTTACTTCATAGCAATATTTTAGGTAGTGCTACTTTACAGTCATTTAAGAGCAGACTTTATGAGTATCTATTAGCAACTGATAAGTCTGGCCGTAACGTGCTTCTGGCACACTAAGTCGCGTTAATCTGACTAGGTATTAAGACCAATTTAGTAATGTATTCGTGTCTCAACTTGTTAATTAGTTATAGAAACTGTACCTATATTGTCCATTACCTTAGGCGGCAAGCTATCCGATTATCACTCTTCTTTAATGCTATGTTCTACTATTTGTATTACGAATTTCGCTTTACATTTCGACTTATACGTATTATTGTTAATACTTATAAGTAAATTTACATGGGTTGGCTAAAGGGTGATTTTCTCCCGTGCCATTAATAAATTAAACTAAAAAAAAAATAAAAAATTATTCAATAGTTTTGGTATATACATTTCAAAGGAATGGAAATTATTGTACTCGCAAAAATCTCTTAGACTTGTTGCATAGTTCGAATAATTATAAGATACTTTATTTTTTTGACACATATTTTTATAATCAGAATGAGCAGATTCCATGGCCTGTTCGCTATAATATCCAAAACCACGATGTTGTTGCAAAAACCGAGTACATGCAATAAAAATGTGCGTATCTTTGGCGTCACTGAAATGTCTATAATTCCAGGTACCTTCCCTTAAATAGAGTAATCCTTTCTTCAAAGGATAGATCAAGATTTTCACTTAAGCACACGTCTACAATGTCATCGAATGTTTCGAAAACTTGCAGGTACTTTAATGATCATACATTTATACCCATAATGTGGTACCTCAAGTTTGTTAAGCAACTTTTAGCACGAATTTCCATTCAACGATGGACCACCTTGAATTTCTTAGCAATTTGAAAATATGATATTCACACAAAGATTCGTTTATATCTCTTGTATTTACTGTCTTCTGTTGGGATATGAAACATGCGAAAGTTGACAGTTTTACTTCATGTTTAGCACTATACATCTTATATTACAAATACTCCATAGAACGAGAGATAACCTATCATCGCAAGCATCGTACTCAAATATTTACTCTTGGAGTCTCTTTGTCGAAGTTGGTCGCTTAGTAGATGCTGGAACTATTCGGTTGAAAAAATCGAGTTTTTTTTAGTTATTCCGAATGTCAATATATTGAGATTACACTCGAAAAATTTCAGAGTGAAATTCATAATATTAAGAAAGTTATAGTATATATACGAAAGCACTCTGTAGTTGCGCGCTGTAAGCCGCGAGCGCGTTTTGTTTTTCTTTTGTAGTTCGTCGTTTGTTTTTGTTCGGTACATTTGATACCTTTAGAATTAATGTAGTGTTATATATATATGTTCATTTTAGAGAAGAATTTCATAACATACTACCAGTATTCGTTGCTTGTTTGGCACGCGAACATTAAATAAAAGTGTTAAAATGCCTTACAGAGATAGAAAAGGTAAGAAACGAGGCACTAAAAGTCCCGGAGAAAAGTCTAAAAACATAAAATTCCATGGTAACAGACACACTTCTGAAAAGAGTAGTGAATCAGTCAGTACGTTTGCAAAAAAATTAGAAAATCACGATGAATTTGAACCAGCCGTTGATAACAATTCATCGCACGTTTTACTCTGCTTTAGTTTAGTGTTTGCAGCTTTACAAAGTGTTCTTACCTGCAAAGTGTGTATGGGTGAAATTAAGTTTTTAAAAAATCTGAAGTAGGATTAGGATTTACTTTGTCTGTGAAATGTGATTGTGATAGAATGTTTACAGTTGACTCCTGTCCTAAAGTGAGACACGCATTTGAAGTAAATAGATGTTTAACTTTTGTAATGAGGATATTAGGCGTTGGTTTATCAGGAATACATCTTTTTTGTTCATTGATGGATTTAGTAAAAATGGTTATTATAGCATCCTTAATAATATTTATATTATTAAAAAGAGGAGGAATAAAAGACGAGGTAACAGTTTCAGGTGACGGCTCATGGGCAAGGCGCGGGTTTACGTCACTTTTAGGCATTGTGTCTTTGATTGGAAAGTTTTCTGATAAATTTATAGATATGATTGTGAAATCTAAGGTGTATAAAGCGTGCGAAAGGTGGGTAGGAAAGGAAGATACGGATGAGTATTTGGAGTGGTATGAAGATCATCAAGTGGAATGTACGGCTAATCACGAAGGAAGTTCAGGAAAAATGGAGGTTGACGGCGTGATAGAAATGTTCAAACGATCACTTGAATTTTGGTATTGGTATTGGTAATTTCTTCATCAGGCTCGGGTGAACCCCGGAAATCAGCACACTTAGCTGTTTGCCTTTGTATGCTATTCCTGATGCTACTCAGGGTTCCGTTGGATAACCAGCTGCTTTGCAGAATCTCAGAAGTTGTCCGAGATTCCGCTCCCTGACTTCCTCCTTGCTTACAAGTGGAGAGTCCAGGTATCTCCTTCGACTCTCCATCAGTGCAGGGCACTCGCATAGGAAGTGAATTGATGATTCCTCCTTGTTTTCATCACATCTAGTGCACATCGGTGAAGGTTTCCTTCCTACGATGTGACTGTGCTTGTTTAAATTTCCATGTCCGGTTAGGATTTCGATGGAGATTCTTATTTCTGTTCTGTTTAATTCGAGCAGTTTTTCAGCCCATCGGTCCGCCTGCAGCTTTCCTGCAAGGCTTTTGGTTGTGCTGCATTTTTTGTTTTTGATCCATTCTCTAACCTGTTGGGATTTCATTTGTCTCTCCAGTAGGTTGAGTCCTTCTTGAAATGGCAGTGCCACCCTCCCAGTCAAGTCAGTTCCATTTACTATTCCCGACTTGGCAAGGGTGTCCGCTCTTTCATTTCCTTTCCAGCCCATATGGCCAGGTATCCAGGTCTAAAGCTGATTTGACGACTGGATTGTCTATCGCTCTCAATGCAGCTTGGCTATCCGAGCATATCCATATCGTTTTATTTGTCACTTCTTTCTCCATGAGGGTCTCGGCACACATGAGGATTGCCGCCACCTCTCCTTGGAAAACAGTGTTAAATTTGTTGAGCTTGAGGGAAAAGTTCTCCCGCAGCTTCGGTCCGCAGTATCCTGCGCCTACACCCTGGTTCGATTTGGACCCATCTGTGAACCAGATGATGCCATTTCTGGGTATTGCTGATTTATTTTTCCAGTCCTCCCTGTTGGGGAAACAAACCTTAAAGTTGTTTTCCCCCGTGTGGTGTGTCTGGATCTTGTCTTGTGGTTGGTACCACATGTCTCTCAGGTTTCCTTGAAAAAGATTGTTGAACCAATCTTGCTTACCTGTCAAGCTTCCCAAGCACTTGAGTCTATACACAGTTCTCATGGCTTCGCATTTTACTGCCTGAGCCATGGACGGTACGCCCAAAAGAGACCTCATTGCGGCTATGGGTGTACTCTTCCTTACCGAGCAAATGCCCCTAAGGAACATAGCCTGTACCCTGTTCAATTTTTGTTGAACTTGGGTCTTTTCTGTCCTCTGCCACCAAATTGGCGAGGCATAGGTAATCCTTGGTAACACAATCTGTTGGTAGATCCAGAGCAGCTGTTTCGGTCCTAAACCCCAACTGTTACCAAAAGCTCTCCTACAATGCCAGAAAGTGGCAATTGCTTTGTGACATTTGTTTTCCAGGTGACCATTCCAGTTTAATTTTTTATCCAGGGTTACTCCAAGATATTTGGTTTCGCTGGCATATGGCACCTGCTTCCCGCCAATCACCATTTCCCTTAGTTTTTTGATCTTATATCTTCTAGAGAAAATGATGACGGCAATTTTTTCCGGTTGTATCGATAGCGCTTTTTCATTGCACCATTTTTCCACAACCCTCAGGGCTTCTTGTAGCAGCTCCTGCAAAACTTCCTCGTAGTTGCCTCTAGCGAGGACAGCAATATCGTCCGCATATCCAATCGCATAGATTCCGCTATCGTTGAGTTTCCTGATCAAGCTATCAGTTACCAGGTTCCAAAGAAGTGGGGACAACACTCCACCTTGAGGACAACCCTCAGAGATCGTCCCCTCCACTAGGGTACCCTGCCATTCCGTATAAATATACCTAATTCTAAGGGTGCTCACAATCCAACTTATGAGTTCCTTGGGCACCCCATGTTCTTCCGCTCCTTTCCGTATTACTTCCACGGAGGTGCGGTTAAAAGCACCCTCAATGTCTAGGAAAGCACCGATGCACGTTCCCTTCGTACTGAGTTGGTTTTCTATAAAGCCCGCGGCTGACATAAGTGCCAACTCAGCAGATTTGCCAGCCTGGTAGGCATACTGTTCCACATGAAGAGGTAAGCGTACCAAAGGACCTTCTATAAGATACCTCTCAACCAATCTTTCCAACAATTTTAATAGGAAGGATGTTAGGCTGATCGGTCTGTAGTCCTTTGCCTCCACGTAGTTCCTGTTTCCAACTTTGGGTATAAACGCAACTCGTGATTTCTTCCATTCTGTAGGTGTGTAACCAAGCGCAATGCACCCCGGAGGAAGTCCAGTCAATGGTCTGAGGATAAGCCCCCAGGCCTTCCTGAAGGAGGGCCGGGTATATGCCATCCGGTCCCGGTGACTTGAACGCCTCAAAGGCCATTAGTGCCCTTACAACCTTGTTTGGATTTACAACTTGGGCAGCGATCCCCCAGTGCCTCCCTTTACTCGTAGTAGGCTCCTCGGGGGCACCGTTCGATCCCAGTTTAATACTTGGAAAATTGCTTGTCAGCAACCTTTCCAGTGTTTCCTTCGGAGATTTGGCAAATTCGCCATTTTCTCCTTTGATAAATCGTAGTTTACCATCATTTCCTTGGGATAGTATTCTCGCTAATTTTGCTCCATGCATTTATCTGAGACTCTCTAATCTGCCTTTTGTAGGCTTTCAACCTATCCTTGTAAGCCGTCCAGACTACTGCTGTGTCAGCTTTCTTTGCTCGATTAAATAATCTCCTCGTCTCCTTTCGGCTACGCTCCAAAGCTGATCCCCAATTAAGCCTTCCCCTTTTGGGGTTTACTTTCTTGAGTGGGCAATTGGCTTCGAACGATCTCATCACAGCTCCCCTAAGAAAGACCTCTGTGTACTCAAGATCGTTTTTCGCTCCATACTTGCCTTTGAAGCCCTTCATCCTGGCTTGCAGACTTTCTCTGAACCCTTGCCAGCTCGTGCTTCTTGGATTTCTGGACCATTTCTCTGCAGGGTTAAACTGTTCCAGTTTGGCCCGAATCAGTTTGTGATCCGAGAGCGAGGGTTCATCAATAACCCTCCACTCCTGGACAGCCTCACGCATGCCTCGGCTGCATAGAGTGAGATCAAGGACCTCTCTTCTGTTTGCCGTTACAAACGTTGGCTCAACTCCCTCGTTCAAAATGTCGAGGTTAGTGGATATCAGGTATTCCATGAGGGCCTCCCCTCTCTCATTTGTGTCGGTGCTCCCCCACAGAGTACTGTGAGCATTTGCATCGCAACCAATGAGGAGACCAAGGCCCGCATTTGCGCAGTACCTGACTAACCTAGTTAGCTCCTCCGGGGGAGTTTCCCTATCGTGCGCAAAGTAGGCTGATGAAATCACCAAGCTCCTTTCCCCTATTCCCTGAGAGACTTTAACCGAAGCTAGGTCCCTAGTAGAGAATTCCTGTAGCAGAGCAGCGTCCATGTTTTTAAGAACTACGCATGCCCTCTGCATTTCATGAAGTCCACTGGCGTAGACTGTGCCAATCCTACTCAGGCCCCGAATCTGACCTTTGTAGCACCACGGCTCCTGTATTAGTGCCATGGCTGGTTTTGTATGCGTCACTTGCAGGTCCCTCATAAGTTGAGCTGAGGCACCTTTGCAGTGGTGCAAATTAATCTGGAAAATTTCTGCACGACCGTTAGCCATTGGAACTAACTCGCGCTGGAAGCTCCCGTCGCCGAACTTATCGGGTTTTTAGAGGTTGGCCTGAATACAACCTCTCCTGTCCCCAGATAAGCTCGATAGCCGCGAGACTCGAGGCGCTTGGCCGAGTCTTCGTCCACGCCGAGAACCAGAAGGGTGCCATGCGGCAGCTCCTCCCTACGGTGGACAACCCATGTCCCGACCCTCAAACCAGCATTCTGCCTGTCCAAGATCTTAAGCAGGATGCTAGTCTCTTTCTTGGGTGGTGGCGCGAGTACCGTCATTTTAACTCTCTTGACGAGTTCCTCAGGGAGTACAAGCCTCACCTTTCGGCCCCCATCATGGGTTATCTGCGGAATTGCTTCCCGCAGCCAACAGGCACTCTCGTCATCCACACAAGCGAAAGTGGCAATTCCTCCTCTCAGGTGAGACTCCACGAACCTGGGTATGAACCCCCCCTCCGGGATGTCCACAACCCGGTCAATGATGACCCCCCTGAGTTGGTCAAAGACGCCCATCTCGACCCGCTCCCCTACGTCCTCGCCAAAGGCAATCAATACCCTTGGGAGTCCAGCAGCGGCCGTCGAGTATGACATCCTTGTTGCGGATGCTTGCCCCTGTCCCTTGGCCTTCTTCCCTCGGGGTTTGGCCGTGGGATCCGAAATACTCCTCTCGGCCTTCCTTTTATCCCCAGAGGGAGGACCAATGGACTGTGTAGCGGTTGAGGTCGATCCGGGATGCCCTTCCAGACGGGTTCTAGCCCCAGCCACGGAAGATGCCGCCTTTTTCTTCCTCGAACCGCTTACTCTCGGTGGAGGACGCTCCGGAAGGGGGAGACCTTCAGCCTCCGCCCTTCTCTTCGCCTCCTCGTACGTTACCCACTTGGCCTTTCGCCTCTGTGCGCCGTTCATTCGGATCGGGCTTGGACGAGTGTCTTCCGCCGTACCGGTCTCCATCAGAGTGTCCTTAGCCACATCCGACGTTATCTCCTCGGTGCAAGGCACCTGAGGCTCTTGTTTTTTATTATTTTCCATCTGTGTGTCCATTTGAGTCCCACGAGAAGCTAGGGAAATAAAGGTCACACCTCGCAGAGCCCCGCGATACGAGGTGAAGGCTGTGTACAATGGGAGGTCGCCCGGTATCCCAAGGGCATCGTTTGCGGTACAGCTTCCCCTGTACCATGCATCCCTAGGCACGATAGCTCCCACCTGTGGATTGGGGGATCCATTCTTGGTCACGGCACCTCAGAGGTCCTTTGCCCAACCCCCCTCCAGCCCGAAGGTCGAGGTGGGGCTTGAGTTTCTAGCCTCACTCATACCCACAGTCATCGGAGAAGCCCGTTTATAGAGCCCCGAGCCATTCATCGGAGAGCCCGGTTTATAGGGAACCGCATTCTCTCACCACTCACACTGCTATCGACTCAGGACCTCCTGTATGGTGTTTGTTAAGCCCCCCCCCCCCCCCCCCACGACAAGGGGAAAGGATCCAAAAGGGGGGGGGGGGGCATCACTTGAATGGTTTGGTATAAAATACAAAAATTATATCGGAGACGGAGATTCCAAAACCTTTAAAAATTTATTTGAAGCTGATATTTACAACGGAGACCCAGTGGATGAAAAAAGTGAGTGCGTTTTACATGTAAAAAACACATGTATAGACGTGTAAAAGATGCAAAATAAGCTCTTACCCAGTTGGAAAAGGCAAAGAAAGCTGAAGAAAAAAGAAGAATGCGGAAGAAAATAAGAAAATAAAGTAGATCGAAATAAAATATGGAAATAGCTGAAGCTCCAAAAGTAAAGTATCTCTCCTTGACTAATAAATTGATGATTAAACTTAGTGCTTACTATGGTTTAGCAATAATAAGAAATGAAAATTCACTGGAAAATATGAAAAAAAACTGTTTGGGCAACGTATAATCATTATACTTCCATAAATGAGAATCCGCAGCATGCCGACTGCTCCGAATCGTGCTGCAAATATAAAAAACTCAAAGCTCAAAATCTAGAGCATATTTTTGATGACCCACCTGCTTTTGATGAGAGTACTGCGAACATTTTAAAGCCGATCTACGAAGAAGTATCATCGGATCATCTTTTGCAAAGATGCTTGGGAAAAAATGCGCAAAACAATAACGAAGCTTTCAATCACTGCGTGTGGAATTTAGCTCCTAAACATGTTTTTGTTGGTCAAAAAACATTGGAAATAGCTGCTTTAACTACTGCGTGTACGTTCAATGAAGGGTTTTTACCGCTTTTGAAAATCATGGAGCCTATGGGTATTAGTATCGGCCCGTACGCTATTACTTACGCAAGGCGATGCAACAGCTTACGGTTGGTAAAGACGAAGAAAGATACCGTTCACGCTTCTAAAGAAGCAAGAAGTAGTAGGAGGTCTGAAAAAATTGCTGAAAACGATGCCTATGAAGAAACTGAAGGCTTACTGTATGCACCAGGCATCGACTAATTGTGTAAATATAACTTTAAAAAAAAATGTGTTGTCAAAATTTTAAACGCATTTTACTCAAGATCACATTTCTGCGGTCGGCCTGGGCGATCACAGATTTTCTAGTGAATCGATTGATTTGAAATTTTGACACTTTATTCTATACATCAATAGCTGTGGAACCCTCTAGGAACTTTTTATTTCATCCCTAACTTTCCACTTTACAGCCTGATTTCTACCCGAAAAAACATAATTTTTTGTTTAAAGTCCGCCATTTTATTATTTTTCGATAAAATTGTTTAATCCTAGAGGATGCCAGACAACCTTACAGAACAATTATCCATTTGATTTTTTGTTTCAGATGTTTTGAAGTGCTTTATAATTTCGCGTAGTTTTAGCTGGCTTCCAAGTTATCGAAGGTATCGTACGCGTAATTTCTTTACGAAACTGTCAGGTCTGTAATTGGCCATCCTGGATTTCTTTCGAACTCGGAGAGCGTATGGGCTTTAATCGCGGATCATCGCACGATAGTCCGGTTTGTTCGCTGTAGTCTGGAATGCTAATATGCTCCGCGTCGCTGCTTCTGCTGCTGCTGTTGCTGCCTGGAGAGATCTAACCGCCTCGATGTCCCGGGAAAGAATCAGCACCGAGCTCTGGACTCGCCGCTTTATATAGCTGGGAACCGCGTCATGCCGCACCAATCAGCGCATTTCGTGTTGCCCAGTGTCGCGGTGCTCTGAGCCAATCAGCGAGCTTCGGGAATTGTTCGTCTTAATGTATCAACAATAATCTTGTTGTTCATTATTGACGTTTCTTTTGTAAATGTCGTTTATTATTGAATTATCGAATTATTAAATAACATAATATTAAGAACGACATACTAATGGATTAAACGCGCATTTATATATCTTAATTAAATTTGTCACTTCTACTTATTTCCCTTATTACCCTTTTAAATCAATATCGGAGCGGATTCGATAATTAATTTAATTAAGGATGATTAGCGTTAAGAAAAAACTTATAATATTTAAACCACGATATTATTTCGTTATAATTATTATTTAAATACGATTCTTTATTCGTGTATTGTATCAAATTGTTGTGTCCTTCAACCCACAACAATGTCGTTGTTGTTATTCTCGCACTTGACTTGTCCTACTTGTTTCCGTTAACGTATTTTCTTACTTGTTTTAATATTTGAATTTAACTTATAAAAATGTTAAATTAATTACAAAAGGAAAAAGCGTCGCAATTTGTTTGTTACTGCGGACCTATCAGAGCGCGCCAAATCGCTTAGATCTGATACATACGGATTTTACAATCGAGTAGCTTTGTAACTAAAATAATTTTAGTTACTCCGCTACACTTCAATTTCCCTTTCACACTTTTTAGAACTTTTAGTTTTCCGAAATATAGTAAACAAGTATTGTTTACCATTATAAAAAATAATTATATATTAAGTGTTTTGCAAACTACTATAAAAAAGTCAACAGGAACTAATATCAAGTTGAAAAAATAAAGCCGACCATTGAAAAAAATAACGCTTACGATGTCAAAACTAAAAACATCCTTATTATATAATTCAGTCGTCAGAGAATTGATCTCTGAAAAGAAGACGAACAAGCTGGATTATGCTGAGGATGTCAATTTTGGGAAAGATTCAAAAACTATAAATTTCGATTTTTTGGAACCATCTTAAATCAATACTATAACTATTCAAGAATATGCTTCAAAAATTTCAAAGCGAAATTGGAAGTATGTAATAAAATTGAATTATTACGTTAGGTTTTTTTTGTAAATTAACAAAATTAAATTGGTTTTAAACCGGGCTTATGACCTACCACGACGTTTATAAAAATTGCATTAGATGTTAAAATGCTACAGTTTTAAGATCTCTAAACATTTCAAACACCTTGCGTGTAATCACTTGGATTCCCAAACGCTAGGCTTTGTTTTAAAACATTTATAATCTCAACTAGTAATAATATTAACAACAAAAAAAAAGAAAAAAGGAAAAAGATAAAAGATGAAAAATAATAAATAAAAAAATTTTAAAAATAATGACATTCATAATTATAAGACTAATAAATTTATATTATACTACAATTTCGATTTAACAGTTATTTGGAATAAACTGATATATGAATATGATTGGTTAGCATGCAATTATAATAAATCTAAAGAAAGCATTTATCTTCATATTTGAGTACTAATGTCATTTTTCTTTCTTTAGATTTATTATAATTGCATGCTAACCAATCATATTCGTCTATGAAAACGATGTTTTTGAGATCAGATGAGCTTCGCGGTGTGAAATACGTCGGTGATCACGATTCCAAAACATTTTCTGCTCTTCTAAAAGTAAATCCTTACGTTGATGATCAACCAGTTATCAAGAGCGAGTGTGTGGCTCACGTTCAGAAAAGAATTGGCACTTTGACTTCGAGCCTTAAAAAAGCTAAAAAACTCGGCAGAAAAGGTAAATTGACGGAAAAATTTAATAAAAAAACTAAGTACCTATTATGGCTTAGCGATTCAGAGAAATATAAACAGCGCTGAAGACATGAAGAGAGCTAGCATGGCCACATTTTACCATATGATTTCGACCGACGAAAACCCGCGTCACGAGAACCCTCCAACAGGCAGTGTCAGCTGGTGCTAGTGACAGCAGGCTACATCTCTTGTAAACGCGTCTAAACCTCATCCTGAACCATTACACCGCTTAATTTAAACAAAAAATATGATAGTTTAAAGATTTTTTTAATTTTAGGTATAAAATCCGTGAAAGCTCATTAATGCATCCAACGTTGATAATTCTCTTTAATTTCTCACAATTGCGGTTGTAAATATCTAGAAACTTCGATCAGCATCCAAACTAATGGGTTTTACTCTGGACGGTCTCGTGGTACTTATATTTGTGACGTTTGGGCCGTGACGACAGCCCTCTTCAGAATTTATTCTGTTAAAATGAATATTAAAAACAAAATTAAAAAAATCTTAGAGATAAAACCATCAAACTTATAAATATAAAGAAATTAAAAATTCAGTAAAATACGAAAATGAAATATAAAAGAATCTAACAAAACGTAAAGCAAAATAAATATAGATATAAAACCAAAAAAAGTCATTATAGATATAAAATTATTTCTCCTACATCAATGGTCCGCTAATGTCATTATTTTTTTATAAAATATCCATCACTGTTACTCCACAAACTGATCCGTGCATAAATTATACTAACCATTATTGTTTATTTATATAAGGATTACATTTTACTATCGTACATATGTTTTATATGATTAACTGTTCAACAATCTTCAACAATTATATGATTAACTATTCGTAACAAAAACCTCGAAATATCATTTCAAATCTAAATTTATAGTTTTATTGTCTGTAGAAAATGATGTGACTTTCATTGTCATCGTTTTTCCTTCGGCTGGAATATAACAATGATGCAGCCTAGTATTTGGAAATGTTGACAACATTGAAAATCGTTTACGTAATTGTTTTTCGTACTTCCGAATTTCTATTTGCGGCACCAACAATACTCTGCAAAATGTTGTAAAAATTTTTAGTGAAATAAATTATACTGATTGTCCGTATGTGAAATAGTTTTATGATATCGTGTGAAAAATAAAATATGTTTTATGTCGCTACACGGAGAGAAATGTGAAAGGATGAAACTGTAGGTATTCCTTCGCCACTGTACTAAGATTTCGGCGCTGGTTCTGCACCATGTGTCGCGTGATATCAATCTAAGAAACCCACAGTCTCAGACTGTGAAAACGCTTAGGATGAGACAGCAAAACTGCGATGCTTTCTTCGAGGCTTTCTCCCGCCTAAGTTTTACTTTTTAGACTAGGGCTCTCCAGGACTTTTTTGTAGGAAATTTCCTCCTCTACAAAAAAGGTTTAGTAAATTTTTGCTCTATCTTGCACCGTTTTCGATACGGAAGCAATAGAATGAAAAACAACGTATTCAGCATCCGACGCCATGTTTATCTTTTGTTTTAAAAACTTATCCGATCCTGTCCGTTCCTATTCGATTTCAAATTATTTTTACAGTGATTTAGGTAACTCTTTTGAGCCACCGCTATGTAATCTTGTAAAGTCAACTTATTAATACCTTCGCAGAACTCAGTTTTCGAATGTTCGAAAGTATCTTCAAAACTTTCAAGCGAAGCTGCACTTCCTGCATTGATACAATTTTACTAGTTATTCGAATGCACTTAACACTCCTCATTGGCCTGGACACATTCTTTTGGCATGCAGTTTTCATTATCAACGTCACAAGCAGTACCTTCTAATATGTCTGTGTACTTGTGTTTTCTGAACAGAGCATACAATGTTAGTTTAATATTTTGATGTTCTGTAAAGGCACAAATAGTATGACTTCCAGGATCTCCAGCATGTATAGATTCTATCAGTTTTAACGACATAAAGTTACACTGTAAAAAATATTTTATGAAATTTTAAGAAAAAAGTAGGAAGCAAATTCATAAATGTTACTGTTTGCGTAGAGAAATCAGGCAGGCTGATCTCGTAGCACTCGGATACAGGCTGGTTAGGCGAAGATCGGGAATCGTGAAAGGAGAGAGTTAGAATAATATATCCGTATCAGAGCTATTTTATTTCTGGCGAATATACACTCTCCGCGGAAACACGAGCAGTTGTAACTGCGTGTAATTCCACCGATTTACACCTTTATACGGATGAAAAGAGCACGTTTTTGAGTTAGAGTTGGCGAAGCAGGTTCGCGTGGTTCAAAAGACAGAAAGGAACTAACAGGCCGGACGTGTGTTCCTGCGTTCCGGAATTTGCGAACATATTTCGATAGATGGGCGGCTACCGCAGAAAAAGAGGACCATGAACGAACCTTTGATTCAAGCGCCGATAAATAGGAATCGTCCCAGTGCCGAGAAACACAACTTATTTGATGTCAAATCAGAGCAAGTAATGCCCGTGAGGCCAAATCAGCTGGGTTATCGGTGGGTGGGACGTGTCGCCAAGCGATCGGATAATGTAGTCTTAATTTGAGCAACTCGGTCGCCAACGTAGGTCTTGAGAAGTGAAGGATGTTTCCCAAGCCAGTGGAGGACTATAGATGAGTCTGTCCATGCTATAACTGGTATGGAGCTGTGCTGTAAGGAGTCTACGCTCCACTTAAGCAGTTTAACCAGGAGGAGGAGGGTGGCACAAAGCTCCAAACGTGGCACCGTTAGCCGTTTTACAGGAGCAACCTTCGTCTTACTCGCGAGAAGAAAGCAGGTTTGACTGAACGGGAAGACAACATAAATCACGGCTCCATAAGCCTTCTCCGAGGCATCGGCAAACCCATGGAGGCAAAGACATTCCGTGGAATCGGCACGAATCCAACGTGGAATGGAGATTTGACTCAGGTCCCTGAGTCCGTGGATGAAATCCTGCCACTCGTGTAGAATCTTTTCTGGGAGCGAATCGTCCCATCCCACGTGCGACAGCCAAAGTTGTTGGATCAGAATTTTGGCCTGGATGATCACAGGCGATATCCAACAAAGGGCATCGAAGAGTTTGGCTATGGAAGATAGCATTGAGCGTTTGGTCCACGTTTTGGTGGTCGTGATAATTTCGTGCTTAAACTTAAAGACGTCAGAGCGGAGGGACTCCAGAGGATGCCCAGCGTTTTGACGGACGCATTGTCTAAAAATACCTTATCGAGCGCTATATCGCAAACATCCTCGGGCAGGTCCGCCAAGAGCGCAGGACAGTTAGATGTCCATTTTTGCAGGCTAAAGGCATCTGCACCGATGAGAGCAATAGTTTGATCGCGGAGAGTCTTCGTTTCAAGTAACGTAGGGCCACCAAAAAGAATGTCATCGACGTAGACATTGTTCAGAATTTCTCGGCTAGCATCGGGAAAGGAAGCTTGTTCATCAAACGCAAGTTAATACAGCACTCGTAAAGCAAGGTACGGTGCAGAACTGGTCCCGTAGGTTACGGTATCTAGTCGAAAGATTTCGAGAACGGAATGTGGCGAGCTTTTCCAAAGTATTAATTGATAATTGGCGTCGTCTGGGTGTACGCGAATTTGTCGAAACATTTTTTCGACGTCGGTAGAACACACGTATCGGTGCTGTAGCCAACGTAACAGTATTGAAGCGAAGTCCCGCTGTAGTTTAGGTCCGGTTAATAAATTGTCATTGAGTGACTTAGAGTTCGAGCTGGGGCTCGATGCATTAAAAACAACCCGCAACTTGGTGGTCAAGGAGGACGCTTTCACAACTGCGTGGTGAGGAAGATAATAATTTGGAGCTGCAGAGTCGTACGAAACACGAGACATATAAGGAATTTATCGCATTCGGTCTGTAAGACAGGGTTCTTTGCTAGGCGCCGTTCGCTTGATTCAAATAAACGCTTCGCACGCGTAAAGAATTCTCCGAGGTCCGGAGGATCGCGTTTGAAAGGTAGTCGCACATGATACCGACCCGTTTGATCACGGTGTCTCGTGTCGGAAAAATACTGCTCGCATCGGGTATCGTCCTCGGACCACAGATCGGTCACCGGAATTTCCTCTATTTCCCAGAACTTTTCAAGGCTAGAATGCAGGTCAACATTAGATATCGCATGCAGACAGTGTAGGGCACGTGATGTCTCGCGAGTTGACGAGTAAACCGGTCCGAACAGTATCCAGCCGAACACGGTATTTTGTGCAACGGGCATATTTTCGCGGCGCAGTATGCCATCAAGAAGAATATCGTCGTAAATATGAACCCCGAGTATAGTATCAATGGGATGCGCACTGTATGGTTCAGAATCCGCTAACATTACATCCGTGAACGCGGACCTTACATCAATTGAACAATGCGCAGAAGGCGCATACGCGGTGAGTTTTGGTACTATAAGTGCCTCGACCGATAGAGGCCCACGACCGATTTTCAAGTTTGGTAACACGGACACGGTTGTCGCGTGTTTCACCTGTAAAGATTTACTTATGCCGACGCCGGTAATGGTCGCTGCGACGCGACGACGTGACACACGTAAGAACTGAGCAGCCCTCTCAGAAATGAAAGAACACTCAGACCCAGGATTGACGAGTGTCCGGAGTCTCAGCATACGTCCGTCACATTGGAATCTTATCCATGCTGTAGCGAGTAGATTGGACGTCCGAAATTGCGCCTGTCTCACCCCGTGATGAGCGGCCATGGTCGGTGAAATTACAGGTTTCGAAAGATCCGCTGATGAATCTTTAGTGTCTTTGACCTGCGTTTCCCCGTTGTTGAAGTACGGATGAAGGAGCGTATGGTGCGACTGCCCGCACTGTCAACATCTGGAGGAGCTGCACAGTCTAGACGGATGACCTGTTCTAAGACAATTAAAACACAAATTAGCACGTCGGGCAATGTCCATTCGCGAAGACGGAGAAGAGTTTTTAAATTGAGTGCAAAGATACAAAGGATGAATAGAGTTACATACAATACATTTTCTTGGAGGCACTTTTGACACTTCCCATACCACCTGATTTGTAGCTTGATTCGAGGAATACGAAGGCGTTGATGTCGTCGTTGGAGCTCTATGACGTATTGAAGTGGTGCTAGAACGCTGATTCGATGACCCTCCTTGACTAGGACTGGAGCGATGTTCTGTAGACTTAGTCATCGACAAATACTGCAGCCGGTGCTTTAAATAAGTGTCTAGCTCGGTATACTTTGGCATCACCTCTCTCTTGCCAATCTTCTCAGACCATGCACTGCGAGTGGTCTCATCTACACGACTGAGTTTCATGACAATCAGCAACGAGCTCCGTTCTTCAACGGGTTCTCCCAACGTACGCAGAGCTGCAAAGCACTCATTGGTTTGCAGAATGATCGTTTCGAGCGTAGAAGTTTTGCCAGATTTTGCCGACGGAAGAGAGAGCATTCTATCAATTTGAGCCGTTATCAGGGCAGGTACATCCTGGAAGTGGTCGTAGACGAGTCTCCATGTCTTCTGGAAGTTGCGTCCGTTGACATCTATATTGGCGATAATTGACAAGGCATTAAGGCAGTGAAGCTTCTGTACATCAGATAGTCCAGGCGAGTCCACAACCATAGTAGAGAACAGGTCTCTTCTAATTCGCGGACAGCAGGTCCACATGAACTTCCCGACATGATGACCAAACAGTCTCTAGTATCAATACTAAATTGTTCACTCGCGTGACATGAATCGCGTCTGACTTGAACGCGTCGATCGTTGCACAAATTCGACTTAACGTGTTGAATTGCAATTGTTGCATTGTTACCATGCGTGCCAAATAAGACGGCGATTTTGCGCGAGTGAACCTGGCCGGAAGCCTAAGAGACGGGGGGCCTCATGATCTGTCATTTCGTAAAACTGAATAAAGTATTAATAAACAACTCAAAATTAATATATAGTTATTTTGTGTACAATGCACGAGTTTTTTAACACTGTTTTAATTAATATAACAAAGAAAAACGCGTTCGAAAATGCAATCGAAATCATAGAATTTTATGGTATCGCATAAACAATACGTGTTAGAATGTGCAGCCGGGGAGAGAGGGCAATTTGTCAAAATGGCGACAAGTGACCCATGAGCGTCGGCTTGATCTCACCTGTGATATCCGTGTCACGTATTTACGTCTCGTATCACTGCAGAAAGGTGGGGTAGAATCTCCAAAAAGGCGATATCTCCTCTCTGTAATCGGCACACGTACGTGGTAGGAGTTTGTGTGAAGCTTCGCTGCGAGGGTGGGAAGAGGCTCTTGAAGACTTCGAACGCTGCTAATGACGTTATTCTTGTTAGTGTAGGATGATAGCGTCCTTGCCTCACCCCTTCGCACCTGCAAACTTCTTGAATTACCTTGCACGTGGTTCTTTAATATCCCACATGCACTAGGATTCGCGAATAAATGCACCAACAGAATAGCGTCCGAAAGGTCGATACGCGGCGAATAAATGTCGTATTTTCGTTTCTTTCGCGCACTAACACTGTCCGAAATATACCGACACCATTTGCACTATTCACTTTTTTTTAATAAAAAATGCGTGTACGGTTCAAATTTAATGTTCACGACCCCTACAATCGTTCGAATCCTCGAGTATCCGGCTCGAAGGACCAATGTTTGGTTGCGGAAACACGAGCAGTTGTAACTGCGTGTAATTCCACCGATTTACACCTTTATACGGATGAAAAGAACACGTTTTTGAGTTAGAGTTGGCGAAGCAGGTTCGCTTGGTTCAAAAGACAGAACGGAACTAACAAGCCGGACGTGTGTTCCCGCGTTCCGGAATTTGTGAACATATTTTGATAGATGGGCGGCTACCGCACAAAAAGAGACCATGAACGAACCTTTGAATCAAACGCCGATAAATAGGAATCTTCCCAGTGCCGAGAAACGCATTTTCAAGCTACAGGTGTTGCTCGCACGCGAACAGTTCCAAAAAAGTGTTTCATGACAATTTTTAAACAATTTTCATGACGTGTTATTAAATTTAAGGAATTTTGCTCATTTTGCAAATTTAAGGAAAATGCTCATGGTAAGAGCATTTTGTCCTCTATTTATATATATATATATATTTTTTTTATTAAATTTAACTTTTTTATATATCGGGAATTCCACGTCAATCGGATCACTTGGCTAGCCAAAATTCATTACCGCCAAAAAAATTGTTTCAGGGCTTAAAATTTAGTTCAGTATATCTACTTTTAATTTCCGTGTGGTATTTTTGAAAATTCAAAATGGCGGCTCCAATACGGTGCTTAAAAAGACCACACTTTTGAAAACGAGAGTAAAAACCTTTCATGCAGTTTTTTGTGCCCAAGAAAAATACCATTTTAGAATTTAGTTCTTTGTTATTGGATGCTCCAATTACGAATCTCGTATCAGAATTTTGAAATTCAAAATTGCGGATCCAATATGGCGGATGATTTTGTAAAAAGTGATCGGATGTTGCTGAAACTTGTTTGTCGGGGGTTTTCGGGTTCGCAGAATACGATTCTGATGTTAGATTTTCAAAATTCATAATGGCGGATCCAATATGGCCAATGAATTTTTAAAAAGTGATCGGACGTTGCTGAAACTTGTTTCTCTGGGGGTTTCTGGGGTCGCAGAATACGATTCTGAACTTAAATTTTAAAGATTCAAAATGGCGGATCCAATGTGGCGGATGAATTTTTAAAAAGTGATTGGGCGTGGTTGAAACTTGTTCTTCGGGGAGTTTTGGGGTCGTACAATACGAATCTGGTGGATGACAAAGCTAAATTAAAAATTGTATAGTATCAAAATAATGTCGAAAATCGGTTAAACATAGAATAGCTTACCTCTATTAGGGGTATAGTGTTATAATATGAGTATAAACACAAGTCGGTTAATGAATTATTGCAACCTTCGGATTTAAGAAGTTACGACCTCTGAACCGTATATGTAATAGCTGTTGCCATCGCCAGGAGGCACTATTACCCGTAAAGTTAGATTGTCGTGTTTCTCTTCCGACATTTCCCGCAGCTCTTGAAGCGATGTTGATTTTGTATCGTCAATTCGGAGCGAGTTTCGTTTTCGATGCAGATGCATCTAAAAATCATGCCCTTCTTAGCATTACCCAGGATGAACGACGCGGACGTGATAGGGTTCTCATCCCATTGGGGTGCTTTTTGAAAGTGAGTCCCCTTGCCTCTCACGAATTGGGGTGCTTTTTGAAAGTGAGTCCCCTTGCCTCTCACGAATTTGGGTGCTTTTTGGAAGTGAGTCCCCTTGCCTCTCACAAAAGGAAGAATCATATTAATCATATAATTTAAAAAAGGAAAAAATAATCGAACATTGTCATAAGCTCTGAAAAACCCGTCTGCTAAAGGTTTAAAATAAAAATCATTTCTGGATTTCTTAAATATTTAATAGCAGTCAATAATGGTAGAAATAATAGCAATTTCAATATTAAGAATATAACGTCATTTTAAATTTAAAAATTGTCAATAACTTCAGTACTGGACTTTACTAGTGGGATTAATAGCACTTGAGTATGTCATAACACTCAATATCTTACTTGAATCTGGTACGAATGCATGTGACATTCGAATATTTGGCACGGCTGGGGCAACTGTAAATCTCTTATTTAGAAATCTCTGAGCTTTCTCGTGTGTTTGTTTAGTATAGTAGAAAAATTGAATATTTTTGAACTTATTTTTTGCCCAGATATATAGAGCTTCTGCGTTCAAAATTGCTGAATTTCCTTCGGCCTGAAGACTAGCACGCGTTGCTTCCCTTTTTAAAGTCGCGCCGATACCATCGCATGCTCCTTTTCCATGCGCTGTCGGATGAAAATGCCATTCAGCTTCAATGCCGAAATCGATTTTGTGATACATGAGATTACTCTTTTGGAATCTATTTTTATAATGTTGTACCGCACCATCGGTAACATAAATTTTATTTCAGGAATAATAGTTTGTTGCATTACATACACGGCAGATGTATCATGAGTCAAGCTGTTTGATAATAATATATTACTACAATGGATTATTGTACCTTCTGATTTGTAATAGAAAACGACAGGATGAACCGTACATTGGTCGTTGTTGTAATGAAACCCTTGTGCTGCATTTTGTACAACGAATGCGAAGTTTTCCGAGAAATCACTGTGAACTAATACTTCACCGTATTGAAGGTTTGCTTTACGTTCTTCTACATATTGCGACTGACTCTTAGAAATAAAGTGGTGCAATACGAATTCAGGCAATCTAGAGCACAGTCTGTCAACATAAGTATCTATTGAAAAACATTCTTTTATCAATGCACATCTGTCAGTGGATTGCCATGTGCTGCAAAGAATTCGCGAAATTTCATTCTCTTCCAAAACACGCGATACATAATCTGAAAATTTATCCAAGTGAGGACAAGACTCACACTCCCGTAAGTAGCAATTAGGTTTTGGGCTAGAACAAAGTACAAAATTGATGCAATCATTGTAATCTTTTATGGAATATTCCAAATCTTTAGTCAATTAGGCATCAAGTAAACTTTTAAAATTTTGATGTACGACGTAGACGCAGATGTTGTGCGTGCCTGCCGCTCCGGCAGGCACACACCATTTTGGCCTAAGTTCATAAAACTTACTTAAGCCAATTGGAAATTCAGGATTCTCTATTTTAAATAGTTCATGCAGTTTATTCACGTCACTGAGTAATAACCGTTTTTGAACTGTTTGCTTGTGTCCATTAACTCTCACTGATATGCAGTCATTTTTGTGCGGCAGAATTCGGCTGTTACTATCGTTTTCGTAAAATTCAATTACTTTTTTAATTGTCTGTGTAGGTATGGTCTTTCCTTGTTTTGGACGAGGTACTGCCAACATGCCCAGTTCGTTTCCCAAATCACGACCATTCTTTGCAGTTCGATAGGATGTTCCAAATTCTAAAGCTATGTCACGTATACTCCAGCATTGTGGAGGTATTGTTAAAATAGTCAAGCGTAAGGGATCATTTTCAGGCAAACTCGAAAATTTATCTTTCAGACCCTGCAAAAGTGCTTCTAACTGAACCTCTCTAGATAAACGGGTTCTTTTATTTGAAGGTGTGTCTATGTCTATTTCTGAATCGGGAACATCTTCAGGTTCATTAGCGGTTGTACAAAGTGTTTTTTCTTTTTCGGCAATTTTTTTTCTACAATCTTTGCAAATTCTAGCTTTCTGCGGTAAGTGCGGAAACGTGTAGGGGAGAGTGGTCCTGAGTGGACACTGTGGGTTGAGTTGACACCGCGGCATTTCACACAAATGGCATGTAATCTCGGTTCAATTGTTTCATGGCATGCTATCTTAGTATGCACAGACATCATTTATGCAAACAATTGTCACATAACTTTGTTAGACGCAGCGTGAGAACGAATCTATTATTTACTCTTAACTGAATTTCATTTTCGATCTTCACGCAGAAGAAGCTGCAGGTAAGCAATTACATCGAAATTTCGATTTAGAAAATGCATTTCTTTCTTTATTCTGTACACTAACAGATAGGTTATATTGATTTTGAATTTACCTTTTTTGTTTGAGTAATATTGTGAAACGTGTAGACGTTCGTAGTGGTCCTGAGTCGCCACCACACGTATGGTCCTTTGTTGACACCTATTTGTTTTGCTTTTTTTGGGTTCTTTCATATATTGTTTTTTCCATTTCGATGTTTTTGCTTCATATAAACATGGGACGCAACTTTAAATTCAAGAACTCCAGTCTCAGCAACCTTCCACTAGCGGATTGCACCTGCGTTCTCGTTCGCAAAAAAATCCCATACATCCACCATATTACGAATTCGACGACAATAGTGTGTAATCTGGTTTTCAATTTTCAACTTAAAATAAAAAAATAATGTTAATGTTATTAATGTGTTCTATGATTTTCAACATTATAATCGAAATGATTTTTTAAACTAATATGAACAAATAATGCGTGCTTTATTCTTCTAAATTGTTTAAATTTGTCCACATTCTGTTTAAAGCCAATGAATATGCATTTTTCCTAAATGCAAGCGAAAAAAAGGGGTGTCAAATCAGGACCATGGGGGTTTCAACTCAGGACCACTATTTTGAGAAATCGTCAAAACGTAACTTTTCGCTTCCCAATTTTTTGAGATTGAAAGAGCCACTCTAAATTTTTCTAAATGATAAAGAATTGTTGGAAAATGATCGCCGTACACAACTATGCACTCACCGGCGTCATTAAATCCGATTTACTTTCAGTTTTCGGCTAAATGGTTTACTATGTCAATTCAGGACCACCCTCCCCTACATACACAGACGACACAAGGAAAGGTCTCGTAAAAATAAGAATCGAAGTCGTTTATTTACAAAATGGAAATATTTATTTAATAATGACCTTGACCTTAACCTTACTTTTAACAACAGATTCTATATGTACGTATCACGAGAGTTTTAATACGCGGAACGTGAAAGGAAAATTATATTTTTTTATTAAGAAAAAGTCCGGATTTGCAGCATATGAACAAATGCGGACCAGAAAAACAGAGGTTGCGAATTCTATTATTAACTGCCCTCACAAGTGAGGATTGGTACGACGGGATCGCCTCAGCGACCGCGCTACCGCAAAATTAAATGACTTTCGTACTGCCAACGCCCTCAGCGGGGTCAGGAACATTATTACTGCCTATCTGAAAAAACAAATATAAATAATAAAGCAAAACTGTGATAATATCGACGAAGAGATCGCCCAAGTTCCTCTCAGCGGGGAGACTTAGTGCGAGGACCTATGGAAGTCATGCCAGGATCCCTCAGCGGGAGTCCTGGGCGAGACTTTTAGGAAGAGGGTTCAGGCTAAGCACCTCTCAGCGAGGAGCTAGACGAGCACTGCTCGTCTCTGGATTTTCCTCGAACAGGTCGACTCCGATCCCCTCTCTCGATGCCGAGGCGTCATGCCCTCTCTCTGGAATCGGGCATGTGCACCACAATGAATGACGAGCAAGACCGCCGCTCGGTCCCACCCGAAAGCCTCAGCGACGCAACTTGAACCAAAAGTGCCATATGCGTTGAAAATCTTTGATTTTTAATTCAATTATTATTGGTTTTAGTCTTAACTTATGACAATGTTACTATTCTTTGAAATGTTGGTCCAAATAATGCATAGCCTGCTTGTACTATTCGTCTGCAAGGGCAAAAACGCCGAAAACTTGATTGACACTCTCACGAATTTTGGTATTCTTAGTAACGTCACATTTGTGGCGTGCAAGATATTGTTATTAATTCCACAACACAAGATATTAATTCCATGTGTTATCTGTAGCTGACAAGATTACTTAATATAATATCCATATGCGATATCTGTGCCATGCGCAAAAATTAAGTTCCATTGAGTTATTTACGCGGCACTACTTTTTTCGAAACGGTATCTCGAGACTCATTTAACAGTTTAGTAAGAGCGGCGTGAGAATTTACAAAATTACGACATATATTATGAATACATAAGATATTAAGAAAGAATTTCATCCATTATACGAGAGTGTGCACATTATATTAATCGAGTTTCAGCGCTTCAAATGTGTAAAATGAAAACGTGACTGTTTGAAAAATGACACCTTTTCACGTGGTACAAGTGCAATTCCGTCTACATCGTTTTAGAATAAGGTGTGATGACTATATTTCAACTCATTTTATGACTAATGAAACACGCCGAACGAATATGTTCATTATGAAAAAAGTTATCACGTTAACAAAGTTGTCAAAAATGACCTTTACAAGATAGACGGTTCTGAACAATAAATATGAAAAAACATTAAAATTCATTTATTTCTTATAGTTTTTGGGGTCGCTGATTATGAATCTCGAGCCAGATTTTCGAACTTCAAGATGGCGGTTCCAATATGGCGAATATTTTAACAAAAATGTTAATGTTGAAAAATATAAAAAATACTATCATATTATAATTAAAAATTTTGAATGTAAATAGCTTATATCATGTTATTTAAATTGCATCGATTCCAATATAAAAAATGACGACGTATCTAATTTCCGAAACGCGTTCCAATGTGATTATAAATCATAAAGGGCATAGGGGGGTAAGTATATAATAGATGCCCCCGCATGAAATCGGTTCGAATTAACACCACATATTGCTAACGTATATAAGTATAAAATCCTGAAAGTACGAACTAAAAAATCCCTTTTTGGGGGGAGTTATGGAGGGGGTAAGGAAAATAAAGAAACCCATTTTTCCCGAAAACTAATAAGCCGATTTTAATAAAATTTAAATATGTTTTAAACATAGGTGAGACGAGGTAGGACAACAATTTTCAAGAAAAATTAGAAAAAAATCGTTTTTTAAATTTTCAAAATTTGTTTTGTATTGATTTTTTAAAGATACACCTCCAATTTGTTATTCAAAAAATACTACATAGTGTCTCTTTAACATATATTTTTTTCAAATTTTTAGAAAATATACTTTTTGAGAAAATCAAGTTTTTGTAACCGCTTGCTCCGCGCGCCGTTGCGATATCGGTATGACTCTCTGAGAGCGTCGAGCTCCCACGCCGCGGGACTATTGTTGGCAAAAAATAACTACTTTAAATTACCATTACATATAACTATTGATTACTCGTTCTTGCTTCCTGATACCTCTAAGAAAGCATATGCACAATTTGTACGTAAATAAATTATTTGAATAGTTTTATAAATTATTACAACAATATATTAAAAAGTCGTTCAAAGCGTAAAAAGTTACACTTTTTCACATTTAGACTTCCGTATCGAAAACGATGCATGCAAGGTAGTGCGAAATTGTATTTAACCTTTTTTGTAGACTAGGAAATGTCCTACAAAAAAGTCGAGGGGATCCCTACTCTAAACTCAATCAAAGTTGTGTAAGTTTCAAACGCTGTTCTAACCCGTTGAAGTCACAAGGGGCGTAGCGCATCTCAGAAAAACGAACTCTTTTGTGACAAAAAAAAATGTTCTCTGACATATTTCAGCATAAAAAAAAATTAAATAAATATAAACTATGCATTGGATTATATTGGTGCCGTGCACCCCGTGTGAACGTAATGTTATTGTTATGAAATGTGACCTCAACTGGTTAAAAGGTAGAGACGGCTCACGACCTGGAAGCGTAACGCTTTCGCGGGAGATTGCTGCTCGCTCGCCTCTCCAGATACTTACTCTTATTGCCGCTAGTTGCGGCCGTGGTTGTCACATCTTGTAATTCTCGTCCGTTAGAGAAACGATTTTAGTAGATTATAGATCTCTCCATTGCGTATCCGTTACATCTTATATTATTTTCTGGCATTTGCCTGCATTGGTCTGTCTCCAGTAATTGCTTATAATAGAGTTTTCTAAATTCTATATTAGATAGGGTGATATAAGAAGTTTTTTCATCTTCTTTTTTCGCCTGATTTAATATTTATATGTATTATAACTAAAGGTTTATCAATTTTTTCTTTTTTTTTTACTTATAAAATTAGTATTATAAAGTTGAAAATAGTATATTATAAATATTTTTGTACTATTTAAAATGTCGATGATAAACTTGAAGTGTGCTGGTTGTGACATATTTTTTATAAATATAAAGAAGGTTAAAAAAAAATGATAAGAAACGAATCGGAAGCGCAACAGTATACTGCATCATTAAAAAGGTTAATAACGATTGATGACATTTTGTGTCATTTCTGTCGACTTTCAATTTATAAGAAAAAAAGTCATGATAAAGATAATGATTCTGATGTTGAAACAGATATTTTTTCTGACTCAACTAGAGAAGATCCAACATTTGAAATTCAATATAAACCAAAAGAAATGCCTGACGAGTCTGAACTTATCGAAATTGTAATGTCACGTACAGTGGCCACGCATAAATATTGTTGCCTTTGTTCTTTAACTAATGATCTAATAGTCATTCCCGAAGAAGTTCGCATTTCAACATATATTGGAACAAAAATTTATGTTCCATCTGGAAATCGGTGCTGTAGAAAGCATTCAATAAAAAATATAGATAGATGCTTGGGATGCTTATTGGAAACTCTACAACGCGCTGATCGTTTCCGTGCTTCTATACGCAGCACCTTTTTGGTCTCTTCGTTATTTAGAAAGGCTGGAGTCCGTGCAAATTGCTCTTTTTAAGAAGCTTTTCAATTTGCCAAGAAATGCACCGGCCTACTTAATTCGGTTGGAACTGGGAATACCCTCAATTGCGGTAGAAATATTTAATAGAGCTATTAAATGGGTAATAAAAACCCTTAGAGCGCCGGACTCCAGGCTTCCAAAAATCTTATTGATGCGTCTCAAGGATTTATCCACTGCTTCGCAGGATTCCGGGAATTGGTTGACCCACTTAAGGGCTTTGGCTGACAGGGCAGAGGCGGGCGAGCTCTGGGAACATTTTAATGCCGAATTTTGGGAGCGTTCCGGGCCAATTTTGGTCGGCAAATTTTCGGAAGCCTGTAGAAAGAAAGACCTTGCATCCTATTTCATGTCAGAATCCATTCAGTTGCCAATTTATCGTCTTTCGACGGACACCGCATATACATTGTACCCTCCTCGCCTGCCCTTGGACTGTCTTAGAGTTAGGGCGCAGCTAAGACTAGCGTCGGTTTATTCACGCTCGCTCTTTGTTGCTGGTCGTCGTTATTTGTACAACCCGACAGTTTTGTGCACACTTTGCAATCTAAACGCGAACGAATCGTTGCTACATATTTTAACTGAGTGTCCTTTACTAGCACCGGTTAGGCACGAGCATGCTGCAATGTTAGGATCGCGACCTGTCCATTCGTCTAGTTTACTGTGCGGCTTAATATGTGCTAATGACGTGTTATCGGCGAAGTTGTTATTAAAATTCATTAAGGCCTGTTTTGTACGGAGAGCCTTTTTGCTCGGAGATTAAAGATGGCGCGTAGCACTACCGTGAATACTAAATTTAAGTAATTCAGCGGAGGTCATTGTTAGCCTCATTATGTAAGAATTGTTTTTATTTTTTATATTATAATTATTTTGTATCCGTCACTTACGGAACTCGTTCTCAATGGGAAATTTCTCCCTATTTAAGAGAATAAACTATACAAATACAATAGAAATACAATAAAAAATAGATTTTATGAAGACAATCTGAAGCTTTTAAAAGTACACTCTAGTAGATCAAGTCTTACATCGTTAGAGTTATCCAAATTGATGGAAACTCTTACAGTGAAATGCGATTCGTCATTGTTTAAACATGTAGGTGAATATACTATGCCAGAAGAACAATTACAAGTTTTTACAGGCTTAAAGTGGGATAACCTTTTAAAAATTACTGATATGTTAACTTCACTTTGCAATACACAGTCTCGATCAGTAATGCAAGCTCTTGTAATATTCTTATTTAAATTAAGATCAGGCAATTCCAATAAAATAATAGCTTCTATTTTTCAGCTTCATGACGAGCACAATGTTTCGGATTATTATTCTAGCATTATAAAATCATTTGAAAACGACGTCTTGCCTACAAATTTTGGCCTCTTAACTGCCAACAGAGACAATTTAATTCAAAATCACACGACTGATATGGCGAAAAAATTGCACAATGCTAGTGACAAATTATTTTTGATATGCGATGGCACATATGCTCGTCATCAAAAGAGTACGAACAATGAGTATCAAAGAAAATCTTATTCGGGACAAAAAAAGGTTCCTCTGTGTAAGCCATTTACAATCTGCACAACTGATGGCAATGTTGTTGATATGCTTGGACCATACCTTGCAAATCAAAATGACGCAGAGATTTTAAAAAGTATAATGGAAGATCCGACTGGTTTACCTAAGCTTCTAAAGGAAAATCATATTTTTGTTCTCGATCGAGGATTCCGCGATGTAAAGGACACCTTGGAACAAAAAGGGTTCAAAGTTTTAATGCCTTCTCTAAAGGGAAAACGAAAACAACTCTCTACTGAAGAAGCTAATGACTCGCGGTTTGTCACAAAAATTCGTTATGCAGTGGAATCTGTTCATGGTGTCTTGAAGCAAAAATATCGTCTGTTAGATCATAAAATTGACAATAAATTATTACCAAAAGTAGGATCTTATTTTAAAATAGCTTCATTTCTTAATAATATGTTTGGGAAAAGGTTTCATTCAGACGTTGACATGTTTGATGATATTCTACAGCGAATGCATAATCAATCAAATGAGTCCAACATATTAGCAAATGACGTGGAAGAAAATGGCTGGCTTCGACGTAAGTTACCTTTTCAAACCGTCACATCGGTGATGACCTCCTAGATTTCCCAGAAATGACGGAAAGAGAACTAAAAATTCTATTTACTGGGTCCTATCAGCTCGCTCAAGCCGTATCATATTTGGCGGAGATGATAGACAAGGACGGTAAACTAAAATTGGAATACGTTAAAGATCAGTCAAATGTTCTAAAAGTAAGAGTTCCATCACGTCATGTATCTCGTACGACGTACAGATGCTTTTTGAGGTATAAGCCAAATTCTGTAGGTGTATCGGGTTTGATACATCATTTCTGCGAATGTGCCAATGGTAATCGAACTGTTGGTTGTTGTTCCCACGTGGCTGTTGTCGTTTATTACTTAAGTCAAGCCAAATATTTATCGAGAATTTTAAGACCAGCAAAAGTACTTAGTGAAATATTTAAGAAAACTAATTGTATTCCAGTAATTGAGAGTGACAGTGACGACGACTAAGATAATTTTATCACAAACTTAATTTCGTGAGAGGCGAGGGACTCACGTCCATTGAAAAAAACTGTTTAATTCAAGAAACGTGTGTTACTTTAATTAAGACTAGGATTTTTCTTTGGTTAAACAAGCACCCCGTTACGAAGTTAAAAACCGTACTGCAACCTTCCCGTGGTGAATTTCGATAACTATATAATTACAGGCTAACTGCAGACGTTCCTTCCTTTATATATTTGAAACATAAACAATATCTGTCAGCCAATCACAACCGTCCCGCGGCGAGGGAGCGTGACGCTCCCTGAGGGTCACAACGATGTCGCAGCGGCGCGGCGCCATGCGCCAGTCGGCATGCAAAGCAGGCGATTACAAAAACTTGTTTTTCTCAAAAAGTATATTTTCTAAAAATTTGAAAAAAATATATGTTAAAGAGAACACTATCTAGTATTTTCTGAATAAAAAATTGCAGGTGTATCTTTAAAAAAATCAATACAACAAAATTTTGAAAATTTAAAAAACAATTTTTTTCTAATATTTCTTGAAAAAAAAATGTGAAAATTTGTGTCCTACATCGTCTTACCTATGTTTAAAACATATTTAAATTTCATTAAAATCGGCTTATTAGTTTTCGGGAAAAATGGGTTTCTTTATTTTCCTTACCCCCTCCATAACTCCCCCCAAAAAGCGATTTTTTAGTTCGTACTTGCAAGATTTTATACTTATATACGTAGCAATATGTGGTGTTAATTCGAACCAATTTCATGCGGGGGCATCTATTATATACTTACCCCCCTATGCCCTTTATAATAATTTTCGGAGTCGCTGATTAGAAATCCGAGGTCAAATTTTTTAAATTTGGGATGGCGAATCCAATATGGCGGACGTTTAAAAAAAAATTCAAGGTTTGGTAAACATAAAACATTTAATTTTATTCTACGTAAAATTCTGAAACAAAGTGCTTTGTATCATTTATTTCGAATTGCATCGATTCTCGGATAAAAAAATGCACTATCGTATTTGATTTCAGGGCAGTTGTTTGTAATCTGGGTTTAACTTCAGGAAAACTAAATAATAAAATGAAAATGAATGCTATACAATCTGCTAAAAGTAATAAGAAGACAAATGCAAAAGAGACATCAGATTTAAATACACGAGCTTCAATAAAGAAGACAATCGTTTCAAACGGATACCTGAAATGAAAAAAATTGACACATGTTATAAACTGTAAAAATAAATGTTAGTATTTTTGTTCGCTATATTGACTCCGCCTTCTTGAATTTACAAATTTTAACATTAGATTCTTGATCAGCAACCTCAAAAATGACTGAGTACTGAATTTTATCCAAATCGAATGATTTTTAGTATTTTGGTTCCCCATATTGAATCCGCCATTTTGAATTTACAAATTTTGGCTTTAGATTTGTGATGAGTAATGTCAAAAAACCCTAAGTACTTAGTTTTATTCATACGGAATTATTTAAATTTATTTTACTTTATAAATTATATTTTGCAAATAATATTACGACCCCGCCTTAAGGGCGTTCAATAAAAATGAGTCACAAGTGTGAATTAACATTTCTTAAAGATTTACGAATACAGATGCAAAAGGACGAAAGTGTGCTTTAAATTTAAAAAAAATAAAAATCTGAAACTGGAAAGTTAAAGATTCCGTGGATTTTCCCATATGAGACACATGAGTGTCTCGAGACGAACTTTTGAATAATGATCTATACGCATAATCGTCACACAAGCGAAGCGATATATCGATGTTTACAAACACAAACATC
This sequence comes from Trichopria drosophilae, assembly GCA_030407085.1. NCBI lineage: Eukaryota > Metazoa > Arthropoda > Insecta > Hymenoptera > Diapriidae > Trichopria > Trichopria drosophilae. Next base: position 82,473,262 of record CM059582.1, read on the forward strand.
GGATATGACAGCTGTTAACTTTTGTTCTATTTTTCTATAATGATACCGTTCAGTCGCAAATTTTACATAATGATAATTCTGGAATTAATGTGGTAAGCCATCTTGAAATTTCAACATAACATTCCTAATACTATTTCGAAACTTATGTTAGTTTTTCAAAGAATTCTATAGAATATTAGTTTCACAATCCTAAAAAATAACCTCCTAAAACAGCGATTCCCTATACCGCCCAATCAAATCTTGCAACTTTGACATCAAATATCTCGAAATTTTACGTGGGTTGCTATACTGAATTTTTGGCCACAGATAAACAATATCAAAATAAAGGATTTCTCGAAGTTTCACGAAAATTTGTAGATTTTCTTCTTTTCTGGGAATGTCCTTAATATATATATATATATATATATATATATATATATATATATATGGGGCATTCTTTGTCAACTGGGCCATCTACCCTCCCTAAAATTCATTTGCACTAAAAGAATTGTTCCAGGGCTTAAAATTTAACTTAACATGTCTACTTTTGTTTCCCAAGTGGCAGGAAGCAAAATTCAAAATGGCGGACTGGTGGCGACGTCTAGAATGAAAAAATTCCACAAAATTCATTGTATATCTTATATAAATAATGATACCATCATGCATTAAAAATTTTTTCATGAGCAAAAATTGTGCGTTCATGTACGTACTTTACACACCGTTACTGTTTTCTAACAATTCAAAATGGGGGACCCAATATGGCCGACCGAAATGGAAAAATTCGCTTGATTCAGACGAAACTCGGTTGTAGGGGGTTTTTGAGGTCGCTGATTCCGAATCTGAAGTTAAAAATTGGATATTCAAAATGGTGAACCCAATATGGCCGACCAAAATGAAAAAATTCGCTTGATTCAGACGAAACTCGGTTGTAGGGGGGTTTTTGAGGTCGCTGATTCCGAATCTGAAGTTAAAAGTTGGACATTCAAAATGGTGAACCCAACATGGACGTAGTAAAGAATAATATAATGAAAAAATGTCTCTGTGTTTAACCAGGGTTGACACTGTCTTCACATTTAAATGGTGAAGCCCACATTACTTTTTTCTTTTTTTTTTTCATTTTTTCATTTTTTATTTTTTTTTAAATATTTTTCTTATTTTTCATAAATTAAATAAACTAAAAAGTAAAAGGATCGTAATCAGTTGCTGCTGAATATCTTTTTAAGTTTGATCATCTAACAACGACATCGAATGCAGCTTTTGGATTCGCGGAATAGGTAAAGCGGCGTTAAAGCGAGCTGCGAGCTTTCTCTTGGCTTTATCGTGAGATGTCTTGCTATAAAAAAAGATAGAAATCGTTTTAAAATTTTTTACGGCCCAGTTATAAAGAGCTGATGGCGTTAATATGGCCTCGGTTGGTTTGGCCAGCAGACTCGCTCTTGTCGCTTCTCGTTTAAACGTGGCACCAATTCCATCGCAAGCATTTTTTCCGTGAGCCGTAGTGTGAAAATGCCATTCAGCTGGAATCCCAAAATCACGCTTGTGGTGTATTAAATTGCTTACAGCAAACTTATTTTTAAAGTGCTGCTTAGCACCGTCGCTGAAGTAAATTACCTTCTTCACATTCAGGCATTTCTTCAATTCAGGGATCAGAATGCTCTGAATGGTATAAACAGCGGCAGTGTCATGCTGAGTACTGTCTGATAAAAAGATTAAACTCCGATGGTGTATCTCATTTTCTTCTTTATAATAATATACCACTGGAAATACAGTGCACTGGTCATTATTGAAATGAAAAGCCTGCGATGCGTCTTGTGCGACGTATTTATAATTTTCTGAAAAATCTAATGTAACGAGAACTTCATTCTCACGTAAGCCATTTTTACGATTTTGAAAATATTCAGCGTGCTGTTTTGAAATGAATGAATGTGGTTTCTATACTGTTAGCTTATCGACTAATTCCTCTACAAAATCTGCAGATGGAAGCAAATTTGTAATTAAGGTTGATCTGTCAGTGGATGTCCATGTACTAAATTGTACATTACTGATATTGTTACGTAGCAAAATTTGTAACAAATTTTCAGACAACTCGGCTTTCAGATCCTGGACACTTTGTACATTCATCGAGATGACACGCTGCAGTCGATTGTTCACACATCATTTGTTGCAAACAATCTTTGTATGTACTTATTGTTGTTTCCGACTTTAGCGTCAAATTCTGCTCATTAATAGCGTCTAACATCAATTTACAATTTTGATGAATCGTACAAACGCATACACAATGCGTTCCCCGAGATCCCGCAAGAATACATTGCTTCGGGCGCAATTGTGCAAATTTACTGAAACTTATCTTCATATCTGCATAAGAATCTTTAAACTGTGAGAAAAGTCCTCTTAAGTCCGCGAATAACAGACGTTTTTGCATCAAAGAACGCTCACCGTCAATTTTAACTGAAACCACATCTTTTACTCCTGGCATTATTCTACTGTTGGAGTCACTTTCATAGAACCTTCTTACTACCTCAACAGTTTCTTTCGGTATAGTTTTACCCTGTTTTGCTGTGGTAGAAGGTAAAACGCCTTTTGCTTCTTTTAATGATTTTGCTTTTCCAGCGATTTGTCTTGAACAACCAAATTCACGAGCAATTTTTCTAGCACTCCACATTGACGGCAAAATAGTGAGAATCGCAAGTCGCTTTGGATCGTTAGCATTTAAAGAAGAAAACTTTTGTTTTAACCCATCCAACATATCTTCAAATTCAATATCTCGTTGTGATCGTAGCGTAACGCAACTAGTACTGGTACGCGAACTATCATCGTCTTCATCCATATTATTTGATGTGTCAAAAGATTGCTCTAGCATTTCGTTTATTTCTCCCTCAAGATGTGGAACTTTCATTCGACGGCATTCCCAACAAATTTTACAACTTACTGGAAGACTAGGAAATTTACTACGCAATGTTTTTGACAATGATCGCAAAGCTTTACCTTTATGCATATCTCGATTATACGGATTGCAACATCTGTCACCGTGCACATTTCGAACATCAGCCATATCTATCTACTATAAGTGAAAGGGTTGGGGTCGGTGAAATGATTGGGGTGAATGATAGGGTTGGTATACGTGAAAGGGTTGGTATGAGTGAAATTAATGGGGTGTGTGAAAGGGTTGGTATGGTATAAGTGAATGATACGGTTGGTGTAAGTGAAAAGGTTGGAGTCAGTGAAAGAGTTGGGGTCAGTGAAATGATTGGGGTGAGTGAAAGAGTTGGTATAAGTGAAATTAATGAGGTGAATGAAAGGGTTGGTATTGTATAAGTTAATAATAGAGTTGTAATTTTAATAATTTTATTTTTAATTTGTTTGAGTATTTGTTATTTTATCATTATAAAACGTTTGAAACTAACATTGTAATCCGAGCGAGTGTTAGCGAGCTAGGAAGTTTCCGCTACTTGGTATAAATTGTTTTATTGTACATGATAGCACATTAATCGTTTTGTATCTATAGTTAACGAATAAGTGTCATACAACATACAATATAAAAATAACAAAATTTCTTTTAATATGAATATGAAAGTAATAGACGTATCACAGTACACTCAGCGGGTTCGATGTTTCTACAAGAACGCAGCCTGGCACCTGGGCCTTATATTAGCCGCGACTTACTTGGCTTGATAGAAACGCTTAACGTTCAACGCGGGCTAACTGAACCGTTCTTATTATCATAATGTACATTTTAATTGCAGAGGCAAGAAATAAACGAAATTACTTTCAAAAAGTTTTGTAATTATGGAAAAATGTAAAAATTTGCAATGAATAAGAAAAACACGTACGTGCCAGTTACAAGATGCAAAAACGTCTATTATTCGCAGACATTAGAGGACTTTTTTACAGTTTAAATATTCTTATGCGGGTATCAAGATAAGTTTCAGTAAATTGGAACAATCGCGCCCGAAGCAATGTATTCTTGCGGGATCTCAGGGATCGCATTGTGTATGGGTTTGCTCGATTCATCAAAATGGTAAATTGATGTTACACGCTATTAGTCTTAGTACATTGACGCTTAAGTCGGAAACAACAATAAGTACATACAAAGATTGTTTGCAACAAATAATGTGTGACCATATTTTAAACAATTTCCATCTTTTTTTATAACAAGACATCTCACGATAAAGCCAAGAGAAAGCTCGATTTAACGGCGCTTTACCTTTTCCGCGAATCCAAAAACTGTATTCGATTTCGAACAAACTGCCACTTGGGAAACAAAAGTAGACATGTTAAGTTAAATTTTAAGCCCTGGAACGATTTTTTTAGTGCAAATGAATTTTGGGGAGGAGAGATGGCCCAGTTGACAAAGAATGCCCCATATATATATATCAGTGCCTTAAAGCTAAAGCAGATAGTTTAACGTAGTGGCTGACGTAAGACGCAAAACTGCCGTTGCCGTAATAGGCCTTTTCATATAAGGATTCTAGTTTCTTTTTTTCGAACACTTTTGAGCTCTTATACACATGACTAGTTATTTTTATACCATATAAAATGTGCTTGAAACAAATGAATTCTGTTTCTACCCTTGAAAAGGCCTACCCCTTACGTCTTACGGAATTTTATCTGCGTCTGCTTACGTCTTACGTCTTACGTTTTCTACAATGACACGTAACGGTAACGTAAGTCTAATCCATGTTCTAATTAAATGTCATAAAATGAGAGGTTACATATGTCAAATGTACCTGTTTCGTAATGTTACGTAACCGTTACGTGCCATTGTAGAGTAGCCCTAAGTTCTTGCCGCAAGCCGTTACATCGACTATCTGCTTTGGCCGTTATACATAACTACTTATTTTTGTACAAAATGTGCTCGAGAACAGTCGAAACCAAATCTGTTACCCTTAAATGAAAGGGCCTATGGAAGTAAATCGGCGAAGTGGAATTGACGGAATAGCGGAATTGCCGGAACGAACAACAAGTAATGTAATTACTAAAAAGTAATAAAAAATTAAAAAAGTAATTAAAAGTAATAAAAGTAATATTACTGATTAATAAAAAGTGAAGTAATTACTCGAGTATCAGATGGTAATAGTCATTCCACGTCAGTAATATCAAAACTGAGGTCGATGTCTCCAAATTCCTTCAAAATGAAACATTTGAAGGGTATAGATTTGAAAAACATTATGGTAGAATATTTATTAAAAATTTTCAAAATGGCGGCCGTGATGTCACCTTCATTTAATTTCTTAAAATTACGATATCTATCTTTCCACTTTTCAGATTTTAATTTTACTAGGATCATTTTCTTCAGAAAAACGAGCACTTTCATACAAAAATAAACAAAAAAAGTTGTGATTCTGTCTTACCTACAAATTTGCAAAAAATATTTTTTAATCTTAATTTCAAGTGCCGTCCAGGGATTTTTTTTCCTCAAATGATATGTTGTCTTGTAGAAAAATGCTATATATATTGCGGCGATTTAAAAGTACTAACTAGCGGGCCTGGGGATATCCTTGGGACAAATCAATTATCTGTAGCTGTCATCTGATCGATTTGTCAAAAGGTTAAAAGATTGATAATAGGGCTTCACGATGAAGACTTGAAATGATTCCCCCTTACACACCGCGAAAGTGAGGGTGGGGGATAAATTAGGAGTAATTACATATCATTTTTTTAAATATGAATTACGTCTACTTTACTTTCTTTGATCTGAAACGAATTCTGGTGACATTCTTAATTTGTAACGATATTTTACACATTTTCATTTTCATCATCGAACCAAAACGCAAGAACTTGTGGGTCAAATTGGTGCACTTTTTTCCGAGGACTCCAAATCTACAATAAAAAATGGGGTGTCCCTATTTAAGTTTTATTGCCCCCCCCCCCTCAGGGGGCGGGTGAGAGGGTTTATTTCATTATCACTGGATGCCCCCCTTCGCGTCGGACAACTTTCAGCCCACACCTTTTTTAATTCTGTCCATAGTTCTCGAGGTATTTCAATGTCTTCAGATAAATTTGGATTTTTATCGATTACAGCGCCACCTGTGAACCAAATTGCAATAGCTCCTAGGTCAAATTGATGTACTTTATTCCGGAGAATCCAAATCTGCGATAAAAAATTGGGATTCCTATTCAAGTTTTATTGTTTTTCCCCCACCTCACCCCCAGGGGGTCCACATTATGAAAGCACGACACTCGTGTTTAGGCAAAATTTGACAACGAAAGTTTTGCCTAAATAACGAGAAATAGACAGAGAAAATAGCCTACTTCTGTATGCTCTTCCAGATGACTGCGACCTGTGGCAAGTCAATTGTGACGTTTACGAGGCTGCAAATCTGACACAGATATCGGGGAGTCGGCAGATTACAAAACGCATGTCTCAATTGAACGGTAAGATTGGACTAACACGGAAACTCGCTTCCCTAATTCAGTGCGATCGATTTTAATGGGAAGCGTCTGCTACTGCAGCGCTACCGCCTTAATACAGAAATATCATGATCCCTTATGTCGGCCCCTTTTGAATCCGCGCGTCCCGTCCCGACCGGGCAAGTCGGGGGTACCATTAAAACAGTACAATTCTGATGGGGACCACCTGCAGCTGGTTGAGTCATCCTGCGAGCCATTGCCAGATGACTCCTCAATCAAATATTATCACTTCCCCCTACCGATCAGTATGACCGCCTTCAGAGAGACTCCGTGGCATCGAATTCGACTGGTTGATTCGCCGTTCTGGATCAAAGAAAACTGGCTGTCTCCCTTATTCAAATCCGAAAATTGACCAACACAAGAAGAAGTTTGGTTTAAATTAACAAAAGGTAAAAATCTTTGGGTCTACTCTTTTAATTCATTCTCCTTGGAAGGTGGGCGCAGAAGCGCCATGTCACGGTGAAAAGGGGCTTTACTAAAATGGGAAGAAAATAGCAATAACATATGGGACAACGTCTTATTTTTTAAATAACTCCGCAAATAGATGTTTTTCGATAAATTGATATTTAGAAATTAGTTTCCATTTTTCGAAAGCTATATAATAATATTGAAGTAAAAATCTTTTTTTTAATTATTGAAATTGTAGTCGATTTTAAATAGCTTTTGAAAAATGAAAACTAATTTCGAAATATTAATTTATCGACAAACTAACACCTATTTGCGGAATTATGTCAAAAATAAGACATTGTCGCATATGTTACTGCAGTTTTCTCCGCATTACAGTAACGCCCCCTTTCAGCGTGAAATGGCGCTTCTGCGCCCACTTTGCAAGGCGAATAGCGTTTATAATGTCTTATTGCCCACAAAATCATAAGAAAAAGTTGTAAGAGTCAGTTTACTTCGGAAGCGAAATACTCAATACTCAGGGTTCGAAAAAGGTGGATAAAGCCTCGGGCCAAGAAAAATTTCCAAAGAAGGTTGTTATATATACATAGAACTTACTTCAGTTCACTTTTTGTGCCATTATATTGAGGGCAGAAACCACTGGGCCTCTTTTAAACATGTAAAAAAACGCGATTTTCAAGAAAATGGCCATATTAAAACGGCTATATCTTTTGAAAAGTGTCAGTCTTCGGAAGAGGCGTCGATATGGTTTCTACAATGTGTAAACGTATTTTAAACTTTTTTTTTTATTATTGCAGTTTTTTTAAAAAGTCGATCACTTTTCCCGGGGGAGTTTGGACTAAACTTTTCTATTCCTCTTAATTCCACCTATTCTTATATGTTATGCCTTGTTCTTCCTAGAATTGAAAAACTATAATGAAAATAAGACTTTTCAATGAAAGTTTCATCTGGCTTTCATTTTAAATATATTATTATAACATTCGCACACATAAGAATAGAAAGAAAATCTATTTTGTGACACATTAATATTATTATTTCATGTGTAATATTACGGTAGATATCGCGAAACAAGTATAAGATTGACTTAATTGATATTATATTTCATAAGTAGACGAAATAAGTAAATTCTTAATACGTCTTCAGGATGGAGATCGCTCTTGGCAAGATTCTAATCGTGACAGACACACTGATTATCGCCGAGAGGATAAAGTAGCAGATCGTCGTGGATACCGAGGAATGGATGAACTTCGATCTCTAAACAACTGGAGAAATACAACTGTTGGAAGAGAAAATCAAAAAGATGAGCGTTCTTCTGAAACGTAAGTTCTGTTTAATATCTAGAATAATAGTATCTTGCCATTATGAAATGTAATTTAACTCCCTTGACTTGATCACGTAGTTAATAAATAAGCGTTTAAATGTATTTTGGATATCCGTAAGAACGTTTTGAGGCATAATGCAAGAACAATCGAGTTGTTTACCACTCAACATAGTTAATTACGTATCTTGATACAACAGTGGTTAATAAATTTAAATTTCCTTTCTATCCGGGTTCAGTACTTTGAAACATAAAATTAGGCAAACACTCCTTTATATTAACCCATTTCGTACCAAAGTGTCCGTTTTTGTCCGTCAGCGTTCAAAGACGTATTACTGTATATTTTCAGCCCCTAAAAAAATCGGCAAAGTCATAGTCCACTATTTTCGAGGTCGCTCTATTGATTTATGCCATTTAGAAAACATAAAAACAATGTCCTACCCCTCATTTTCTTCAATTAAAAAAAATAAAGGGTAGTTTTAAGGATATTTTTTTCAAAAAAGTGCAATTTTCAATGCGAAATACTCCATTATATTCAGTGAAATGGCAAAAACAGGTCGGTCGAGGTTTAATATAAAGAGTTATGACATGTGCTTATTTTATTTGCTTCACCTAAGGGTTGAAAACCCACCCTTAACCCATAAGAGTCAAATGGAAAGAAAACTGATGAATTGTCGTAAAATGACCGACTTTTTTAAAACTTGTTGCACAAAAAGTTCTTATATTTGATCAAAGAAAGCACTGCATTTTTCAGAATTTTTTGAACGCTTTTTGAATTTTTAAAAATCCTTAAATTAGGAAATACTCAAAATGGTGTTCAAAAAATTGTGAAACAAATCAGCGTATTCTCTGAACGATTCTAAGAACTTATTGTTCAACGAAATTTTTTCCGAAAATGTGTCCTTTTTCGAATAAAAAATTCCTATAGAAGTTCTATTTCGTCAGTGTTTTGCATACAACGTCTTTAGCCGATACTATAAACGTTACTGTAACCGACTCTTACCGAGTGAGCGTGCGTGCGTGTATCTGCGTGTGCGTGTGTTTGGGCGTGCACAATGTAGAATTTTTGAATGTACAAACATTTACTTTTATCGACTTACATTTCAACTCGAAATCAGGAAAAACTGGTAATGACAAAAATAGTAAATTGAAAATTATAATGTCCAACACATAGATGAAATAGCATGGCAAATTTTATTTGCAAGCTTTATTTTTCAGATTTACGCACACGCACGCTGGCACGCACGCTCACACGGTAAGAATCGGTGACAGTAACGTTTATATTACTGGTTAAAAACGTTGTATACAAAGCACTGACGAAATAGAACTTGTCGAAATTCAGGAATTTTTTATTTGAAAATTACACATTTTCGAGAAAAATGTGGCTGAACAAAAACTGAATTTTTTTCAGAATATTTAAAACACCTTTTTGAGTATTTCCCAATTTTGGGATTTTGAAAAATTCGAAAAGCGCTAAAAAAATTATGAAAAAAATTCAGTGCTTTCTTTGATCGATTCTAAGAACTTTTTATTCAACAACATGTTTTCAAAAAGTCTACCATTTTACGACAATTCATCAGTTGTTTCCATTTGACTCTTATGGGTTAAGGGTGGGTTTTCAACCCTTAGGTGAAGCAAATAAAATAAGCACATGTCATAACTCTTTATATTAAACCTCGACCGCCCTGTTTTTGCCATTTCACTGAATATAATGGAGTATTTCGCATTGAAAATTGCACTTTTTTAAAAAAAAATATCCTTAAAACTACCCTTTTTTTTTTAATTGAAGAAAATGAGGGGTAGGACATTGTTTTTATGTTTTCTAAATGGCATAAATCGATAGAGCCACCTCGAAAATAGTGGACTATGACTTTGCCGATTCTTTTAGGGGCTGAAAATATATAGTCATACGTCTTTGAACGTTGGTAGGAAATGGATTAAGCAAATTGAATAAATGCAAGAAGCAACATAAATATAAGAGAAAGAAACAGAGAATTATATTATGGTTATATTACTTACAGTATCTGTTCGACTTTCTTTTTTAAATTAAATAATAATGTATGGCTGATCTGAAAAGAAATAAAATGAAGTTACGTAAGGACGCGAAGAAATGTAAATGGCATAAAGTGGATTCGTTTTTATTATATTCCTCATTTTTTTAATAGGTATATGTACATTTTTTATCTTTAATGTTTGTCATATTGGTGCAGTCATTGATATTCGCAGGACGTTGGCCTCTCTTGCTTATGGCACTTTTGGCAATTGGAGTATCTTGATCGGGTCTTCCCCCTATTTCCGTATCGAGAACAAAAATAGCCTTGGGAAATTGCACACTGGGTATAAGTGCCCGGACCGGACACAGTTGAAGCATTTATTGAACGGTATTCCCGCATAGAGGGCCTCTTCTCTTCTTTCCACTCCTTCAATTTCGTGCATTCTTTTTCTTCTCTTCTTGATATTTTCTTTCTTCTTACATTCATAAATTATATTAGGCTTGCATTGCCCCCTTATGCATGACTTTTGCACATTTACTGACAGCGTGAATTATGTCAGCATTGTAACCACCACAAGGGCAATATCTTCTTCCGCTCTTTATGTCGCTCGTTAAACGTTTGTGGCTTTTGGTTTTTCGGTTGTTTGTCTGTTGGCTTTTCTATTGGCAGATATGACCGACGATTGAACCGAACATGAAACATAACGAAAGGTACTATCTCTACGTCCCCTTCGATTTTACGACGCGCTCAATTTTTTGAAACTAATTCGGACCGAAATTTAGGAACGCTGGAGTAAATTACGTTGATGCATGCACCGTGGTATTCATCACAAAATAAAAATCTGGATAAGGATAAGGATAAAGGATTTGTAATTTTCCCCCGCTTTAATGACTTAGATGCATATTCGCGGGTCGGTTCTCGGGTGGAGAGGTATAGGATGGACAACACACAGACATTATACATGACAGAACAGGACAACACAAAACCCACCCAGAGCCAGTCCCCCCCTACCCCAATATCGGTACCACCAGCAGATTCGGCGATCTATGCCTTAGCGAGTACGACGCGGGGCTTATCCCATCTTTATCCGAGATAAGACCCAAGACGTACCGACCGCGACCGACAGCGGATAAGACGCTGACGGTACCGATAACTGCCAACGGGGGTCGGCAGCGATCCCAAATTCGTACCTTCGCCCAGCAAAGTTCCTTGGTTATTCCACACTGGACATAAGCAGAGAAAATTGCACGGATGGGGATTCGAACTCGGGACCTTCGCGACGTTCAGTTCGGGCGGACTAAGACTGACGCCTTAGCCCGCACAACCATCACGCCGACAAAATAAAAATCTGTTTGATGTTCATTCCACTCCCTTTGGTCTTGATCGAGAGAAGCAGATACCATAGTTTTCAAAACCGATTGTGCTAACGTATATCGCTACTCTGATATTGTCTAGCATTGCCATCATAAATGGCAATTGTTAAGCGTCCTTAACAATAACCTCGGAGCTTTTCGGAAGTCCAAGACAAATAGATATTTCCATAGTTATTTTCCTTATGCTTAGAATGTCCTGGACTACCCCCTTGTCGATTACTTTCATCACTTTCGGTGATACGGGATAATGTCGTTCTCTACTGGGTACATGCCTCCATATGTCAATTCGGTGTTGGGACAAACCGGTCATATCTGGTTTTTTATTTCTCGTATTATGTTTATAATTTTTAATTCCTGGGACCCGACGGTAGGTGGAATCACAGCCGTTGATTTTCGCCTAATTGAATTCCTTATGTCATACGGTATTCAAACTCCTTTGGACTCATTTAATATTTCTGGATTTCCATTTCCGGATTCATTTAAATTAATAGCCGGGTTTGGAGTACTTTTTATGCCTGTTACGCGATTTCGTAACCGATTCCTTTGTATATTTTAATGTCTATATTTGCTCAATTTTCCGTTGCATCACCAATTTCATAGGGTATAGTTTCTTTATTTATATTTCTAAATTATTCCAGTTCTTGCTTTCGGTTTCCGTTAAATAAATTTCAACTCCGACAAAGGTATTCTTATTAAAATTGTATCTAGTCGGAGGTGCATTAATAAAAATCCATTTTTCCAATAAAAAGTATATTCCCATTTTTAAATATTTTAAAAAATCTAAACCTGAAATACAAAACGAAGGTCAATGTGGTACTATGCTAAAGGTTATGTAATTGAGTCATTCTTTCAATACTACTGGCACTTTAACTTCACCATCAATGTTATCAGCTGTTCCATTATCTATTAAAATCGTCTTATTACACGATTTCGATATTGGAAACTCTAATCGGGTAATTATGTCACCTCCACTTTACCCTAAATGTATTTTAGAGGATTCGGTATCAACCAAATCTAAAATCGGTCGGTTCTTTATGTAAATAATTAAATTTAAACGGAATTTCACATGGAACGGCGGCGGTGATTTGTCTTGATAATTCGAAATGAAAGGAGGTTTCATGCGGTCAAACATGGTTCTCAACGCAGCAAGATAATTAAGGACCGACTCCTTTGCCCCTGTACTCGCTGTCTGGCATCTTCTTTTAACGCCTCCTGACAATCGTCGCGGCCACATCTTTGACGAAAATCACTTACAACATCGAGCCAGGATCCCAAATTCTTTTATGTAACCGAAATCATATACTGAAAGAGCTGTGTGTTATATGTCATCCCCTGCAGTACACAAAATTGTGTCGAGATGCGCGACTTCGCTTTAATTCCAATCGTATCCTAATTTCGGCCCACCGTTGACCCTCAGCGGGTTACTGTGATGCCGAAATGGTCGGTAAGGATATAGTCAGTAAAACAGATGGCTGTTAGCGTACCGTATTTTAATATCTGACCTGAAGGCAAGTCGACATGTCTCGTTTACGTGAACTGCTATTTCACGCGTTAATGCGAAAAAAATGAAGCAGCGCGTAATTTTAAATATATAAACAAATTAATGCTAAATATAAATGTGTTACAGTGTATGTGTTCAGTGAATGTATTCTTTAATTTGATAAGTTAACCGGATTTGAAATGAATCTATCAAATTGACAACCTATACTTTTCCCTAACTCTCCAATCATGAATGAAAGTTAACATTATACTTTCATATACAAGTGTCATTATTCTTAATAATAACACAAGCCTGCAAAAAAAAAGAATTTTCTGTTGTTTGGGATCGACAAATCATTTCCCGTAGTTTTTGATGCGCTGAATCCGAATCTGGCAACAAAAACCTCCCATCACGTCAGGATTTTGAGAAAAGTGGGGGTAAAACTCTAAAAAATCACGTTTTTGGCACTTTTTGACATTGTCTACCCGGTAAACTGGACGTGCTGGAGACTTATCATAGGGATTTAATTAGAGCTTGAACCTTGTACTTTTCGAAGATATAGAGATGTCGGTAACAACAAACTAAATGAACTGTCAAACATGATTTTTTTGAAAGTTGTCAAGTATAAAAATTTCCCGTAGATACAACTCTTTTAATAAATTATCGTATTCACTTGATACTTGTTACTCGGGGGTTTTTAGGGGCGACGATTACAAATATGAAATTAGATTTTAAAAATTGAAAATGGCGGATCCAATATGGCGGGCGAATTTTTTCAAAATTGATTGAATTCACTTGAAACTTGTTACTCGAAGGTTTTCAGGGTCGCTGAATAGTAATGTGTATGATATTCAGATTTTAAAAATTCAAAATGTCGGATCCAATGTGGCGGACAAATTTTTTCGAAATTGATTGGATTCGCTTGAAACTAGTACTACTCGGGGGTTTTCGTGGTCACTGAATACAAATATGACATTAGGTTAAAACAAATTAAAAGTTTTAGATTTTAATTTGTAACAGTTTGTCGTAAATTAATGTATATGGATGTTTCTGTTTTATTATTCTGTTTGAAACAAATTTGCTAGGCTTGGACCGATGTTCGGTCCAGAATGTTTCCATCGCTGGGCCGAGATTTGGCACTATCACTTTGCCAGACATGGTACGATACTCGGGCCCAATATTAGGCCGACGCTGGGACGACGATCGGGAGAAATGCCTATGAGATCAATTTGCCAGGCCAGGCCCGATGCATTGGCCAGTTTTCAGCCGAAGTTTGACAATTTGTTATAGCCAGTATCGGCTACCAATGCTGGCCCTATACTGGCACAGTGAAGTTGCCGACGTTGGGCCAGCATTGATAGCCGAAAGTCGGCTGTAAACGCTGGGCCGAGATTTGGCACTATTAATTCGACGGGGTTGGTCCGATGCTCGGGTCGGTTTTTGGACCAACTGTGGGCCTACGATCGGCAGTACCTTGTATGAAATAAATTTGCTAGAATTGGTCGGATGTTCGGTCCTAAATGCTTCTATCGCTGGGCCGTGATTTAGCACTATCACTTTGCCAGACTTGGGCGGATACTCGGGCCCAATATTGGGCCGACGCTGGGACGACGATCGGGAGAAATACCTATGAGATCAATTTGCCAGGCCTGGCCCGATGCATTGGCCAGTTTTCAGCCGAAGTTTGGCAATTTGTTTTAGCCAGTATCGGCTACCAATGCTGGCCCGATTCTGGCACAGTGAAGTTGCCGACGTTGGGCCAGCTTCGGCAGCCGAAAGTCGGCTGCCATCGCTGGGCCAATACTGCGCCATATGGTCAGCATCGGCATTTCGCACATGGGCCAATCCGATAAATTTTAAAACAAGTCGTCCGCCGTATTCGATCCGCCATTTTGAATTTCTGACATCCGATGTCATATTTGTGTTTAGCAACCGCAAAAACCCCCGAGTAACAAGTTTCAAGTGAATTCAATCAATTTTGAAAAAATTCGCCCGCCATATTGGATCCGCCATTTTCAATTTTTAAAATCTAATTTCATATTTGTAATCGTCGCCCCTAAAAACCCCCGAGTAACAAGTATCAAGTGAATACGATAATTTATTAAAAGAGTTGTATCTACGGGAAATTTTTATACTTGACAACTTTCAAAAAAATCATGTTTGACAGTTCATTTAGTTTGTTGTTACCGACATCTCTATATCTTCGAAAAGTACAAGGTTCAAGCTCTAATTAAATCCCTATGATAAGTCTCCAGCACGTCCAGTTTACCGGGTAGACAATGTCAAAAAGTGCCAAAAACGTGATTTTTTAGAGTTTTACCCCCACTTTTCTCAAAATCCTGACGTGATGGGAGGTTTTTGTTGCCAGATTCGGATTCAGCGCATCAAAAACTACGGGAAATGATTTGTCGATCTCAAACAACAGAAAATTCTTTTTTTTTGCAGGCTTGTGTAATCAATAAAAAAGAGCATGAAATAAATTAAGTGCATATTTACCTATTATATGACTAATAATTTCATATAACGTTATATTCATATTGCTGTCGTCAGTCAAAATTATTTGTTCCGATTTTTAGACCGCAACAGTAACTATTGCCTTTCATTAATCTAAAACCACATTTCTGGATGCATTTTGTGTTTAAACATATATCCTAAAACTAAATTTATGGTACAACTGGAGTCAACTATAATGACATGAATTTGTGAATGCGAATGACCTCTGTAGTGAGTGGGACCGAAAGATACAGAGAAGATCGAGTAGTCATTAATAAGATCTTTTAAGTATTTTGATTCAAAATTCCTTATCGAAAGATTGGGCTCACCTATTATAAAAATACTTTGATACCTTGAAACATATAAATTTAACTTTATTAAAAAATCAGAAAAATGTTGAATTATAAATAACAGGTTCTGTAAAGATGACTTAATATCTAGAAATAGACACTCCGGAGTATTGATACTTATGTTAATAGAACACTCTAAAAATGAGTAACTTATTATTCCCAACAATAAAATTACGAATATCCACTGATATTAGATGGACGTTAGATGGCAAAATAACGAGAAGAAGTGTCTCTCAGGTGCGATAGGAGTCGACAGCAGTGGAAGGGGCAGAGTGCAAGTAGCTGTAGTCCTAGGTGTAGATGGTGACATCACCAGCAAGTACGATACCGCTCGCACACAACAAAGTGAATCTGACTTACGGACTATAAACAATGTAGTTCACGAAGGATGAAATGCCGATCTACATATACCGCATTCAACAAAATCGATTTCTCTATTCCGTCACTTCACACAAATCGACTTTCTCGTTGAACTTTTCGATTGCGAGGGCCCATGGTAGGATTTGGATATTAGATAAATATACAGGCGCTGAACAATACATAAACAGCAAGGAATATATATGCTGGTAATTATGGGTAATTGGCCGAAGAAGTCACGTGTCACTGGAAACCTGCGTACTTCCGCTCTCGCCGAAAAGTGTCGTTGAACGTTGATGTGAAAAATTTGCGTTTTTTACGAAAAGACTCGCGGTGTCTCTACTGCGGGAATTAATGATATTGTTAACACCAACCGTGCAGAAAGGAGGGGAGAGAGTGAAAGAGAGAGAGAGAGAGAGGGAGAGGGAGATTGGCTGGCTGGCTGACTGAATGATTGAGCGATTGTATACTATTTATTGATATCCTGGCTACCAAATTGACATGTCATACCAACACTCTGTTTTTACAAATTCCGAGTAGGATTTATCCAGATACATTGTCTTAATTATTTTCTCTCTCTGGAACAAATGAATAATAGATAACGAGTTTTTAATACCGCATAGTGACGCTAGATAGATGGTATTCTTTAGTATCAAAGGAAAAACAAAGTAATA
This sequence comes from Trichopria drosophilae, assembly GCA_030407085.1. Lineage (NCBI taxonomy): Eukaryota > Metazoa > Arthropoda > Insecta > Hymenoptera > Diapriidae > Trichopria > Trichopria drosophilae. Next base: position 82,490,096 of record CM059582.1, read on the forward strand.
CGAGCGAATAATATACCGCAATATGAACAAAGTACAATGCACAAAGCAATTAGTTTTATGCAAATATAATTGTCGATTACCGTAGTTAAAAATTTCAATCAATCCCAAAATAGCAAGTATTGAGAATGGTTGCTTTAAGCGTGAGAGTGAAATGCAATCGGGTCAAGACCACGAGATTTGTTCAGTATAGCATTTACACAGATGGAGACATCCTGATGATTGATTGCAGAAAAGGGAAAAGTTTGATTTTCAACAGTTAGTTAATTTAACAATTATCGGCCGAGGATAAGATGACGATATGTCCGTAGTGTCGATTTAGAGTAAAGAGAAGTAGAAGCTGAGAAATGGCGTAGGATGTATTGTGACGAATCATCTACAGGACCATACCTCAGCAAGAATGATCATAACTTAGTATGATTCAGTTGTTGTAGTAATATATTATTTAGGAAACTATTTCTAGGCGATTTAACCCATTAACGCCTGAATAACACAAAATTGAACCGCGACTTTCGGCCCTCAAATTTTAAACAAATCGCTATTAGTTTTTTCTGCCACTACATTGTCTTGGTGTTTTGGGTGTATATCTCTGTATCTCTATACGACGCAGCCATTAAAAAAAGCGAAAGATATCATCTTGTGTTTTTTTTTCATATTTGCGTAAAAAATCGCGATTTTTACACGATTTTTTTGTTAGAAAACGGCCGATTGTAACCAAGAAAATAGTTTCTTTTTGCAACAAATGACTACAAACATGTTATTAATACTCGTACTTAAAAAATACAACAGTAGTTTGCTGTAAAAAATGTTGTTTTGCAATATACGAGCCTCTCAATGTCGATAACATCGGTAATTTATGTGTTCTACTCCTGTTCTAACAGAATGGTTTACTTTATTTTATTCCCTTGACGCTCTATAACTTGTTAAATCATATACTAAAGGATTTCGGAAAATTCTAATTATGAATATTATGTAATAATAAAAAAATTCAAATTGGCAGATTCAATATGGCGGAATTTTTTTACATGTTTTCCCGTTTTCGGCTGAAAATGTTCACTCGGGGGTTTTCGGGGTCTCTGATTAGGAATATGATATCAGAATTGGAAACGTGACGTTCTACTTCCGGCTATGTATTTAAATTTCCAAATGCGTCAATCACGTGGACTTCAAAACGACAAGCTGTTGTAAGCCTCAGCACAACAGAGGCGGAATATATCGCTGCAAGCACTGCAGTCAACGAATGTATTTGGCTAACTAGAATGCTAACCGAATTGTGCGTTAAACAACAAGATTCCATAATTTTGTCCGTCGATAACCAAAGTGCCATTAGACTTAGTAACAACCTCGAGTATCATAACCGAACCAAACATATTGATACTCACTACCACTTTGTACGTGAAAAATACCAATACGGTGATATACGTGTAATGTATGTATCTTCCCATGATCAATTAGCCGATATTTTCACAAAACCCTTTCCTAAGGAATGATTTTATTTTCTCAGATCACAATTAGGGGTTGGACTTCTTTTTTGTTACGCTCCTGCAAGGTATGTATTCAGTTTATAATACCTCAGTTTTATAATAATGCGTCGGTACTGATGTCACGTGATCGCTTAATAGTTACTCGCGTTATATTATTTCATCTATTTAGTAAATCACGAGACCTCATAAAGCTGCGGTCGCCCAATTTGTCATTGTTTAAATATATAATTTCATTCATGTGCACGACTTCTTCATATATTTTACCCATAGTGCTCAACAATGATCATGTTTTAAAAAATGTAAAACCCATGGAACGTTCCCATATGACCACCACAAAGTCAAACTTCACGTAAATTAGCGTTTAACTGCCGTAACTTTTGTTAGGCTCTTTTTTTATTGATGATATCATTAGATAGACGCAAAAGACGAATTATGATCGTATTTTAAAAAATTGTAAACCCATGGAACGTTCCCATATGACCACCATAAAGTCAAAATTCACGTAATTGAGCGCTTAAGTACAGTAATTTTTCTTAGGCTCTTTTTTTATTGATGATATCGTTAGATAGATGCAAAAGACGAATTATGATCGTAAATTAGGCTCTTTTTTTATTGATGATATTATGGGGGTCAAATGGGAATGTTCCATGGGTTTTAAATTTGTTAAAATACGATCATAATTCGTCTTTTGCATCTATCTAACGATATCCTCATTAAACAAGAGGCTCAGAAAAATTACGGCACTGAAACGCTGATTTACGTGAATTTTGATCTAATGGGGGTGATATGGAATTTCATTGGAGAGGGACACCTTTAAAGGCTGATTTTATCATTTTAGCACACCCTGGTACACACCAGATAATAAAAAATAATATTACAAACAAGAAAAATTTTTTTTAAATCGCTCGATCGAGTGCTCAAAACTTTAACATCATTAATGGGTTAATACCCTGATTAACTGAACGACACGGCCTCTTATACTGCTCTAAATGTAATGGATTTCGCACCCGCTTAACGCTGACGAGCGGTTTTTTTTCTTGCAGTTCGCACGAAATGTATGTAATAAAACGTCGCATAATACGCTTAGTAACTCCTGGCGCATGAACTTTTAGTACATCCGTTATACACTTACAGATTACCGCGAGATTACAATTTAGACCGTTAGGAACAAGCACAGGTGAGAGACTGTCGCCATGAGGAATTTGCACATTAGAATGTTTGAGGTTAAGTGAAAACGATTAGTTCGTGATTATAGGCCGTGGGCTAAAGAATTATTGTAACAATTTACAAAGTTGGTACGTTGGTAGTTTGGGGTACAACGTTAAGACTATTGATAATATGTAGTGATAAGACAATGGCCGACAACAAAAGAAGGTATACCAAGCTGGCGCATCCACTGCGTAAAATCAGTAATAGACGAGAAGTACGGAAAATCTCTTAGGTCTACAATTTAAGGTCATTTCAGGCTGTGACACCATGATAGTCCGTATTTTACCCGACTAGTATAACCAGTGCTACGCGCACGCGCCTATATGCGACTAAGAGTAAAGAGACCCGTAGAAACGTATTAAATGATTTCTTTCCTAGACATACTGTAAGGCATATTTAAGGCTAATTGAACCCATTAAGGACCAAATGGATTATTTTTCGTGGTCGTCTTCAAGGGCGATATTTTATATGAAACCGGATTTTTCAAATATCGAAACCAATTACACCTTGCGTAAAATTGATCGATCTTTCTGAATCTGCCGTTAAAAAATCAATCGAGCCCATTCCAAAAAAGTTATGCTTGGATTTTCACAAAAAAATTAGATTTTTCACTGACAAATATTATTTAATCGGCATTCTGATATCGGAAACGGTTAATTAAGGATATCATTGATCGGTGAACATATCGCGTCCACGAACTGGACTAAAATTTTAATTTTGAAATGTGCATGATAGCATTTTTAAAATAAAGTTGGAAACTTCCAAAATGGCGGTTAAAACTCGAAAATATTAGCGAAAAGCTCCGGAATTTTTTATTCGAAAATGATATGATAAGTATTTATTTCTGTGCATTTTATTGTACAATATTTACTATAAGATATTTCTTATAATAATTACATAAGTTTGTGATTTGTGAATAGTAGTTGAGAAATGTTATATGTATTACAAAATAGAATTACAGTATATTTCAATTTATTATTTCTTTAAAATGTCTCATAATTCTATCCGTCAAGATTAGAAAAAAAAACAAAAATGCTTTATTTTATATAATGGAAAATGGAGATGAGTTGCGAATGGTAGTAGGTAGGAAATTCCAAATATAGGATGCGGCGATATGGAATGATAACCTCAAGGATTCTGTAGGGAATTTGGAAATAACCAAAGGCTGCGCCTCATCTCTTATTTTCTGTTTGAAACATACGCTGTGAAGGTGTTGTAGTAGCTAAAATCTAGTAGGTAAGGCAGGTTGCGAAGTAACATCTACGCATTCCTATGGAGAGCCCACCCAGTTTTTTTCCTGTATGAAGTTATACGTTCGTACCTGCTTATACCATAAACATATCTTATTGCGTCATTACCCTTACGATCAAGTTTTAATTCCTGCTCCCCAGACATGCTCAAAGTACCACAGATCAGTAATCTACCAGGGGAAACAGAAGCATTTCAATTAGATGATTGCGCAGACGGAAATTGGTACTTTCCCTGAAGAAGCGTATCCTATACATTAAAATATTTATCTTGTTCCATGACATTTTCACATGTTCTTTATATGACAGTTCTGAATTAAGTATAACGCCCAAGCTGCGTCCGGAGGATTCAAAAATTACTCTCGAGTTATCAAAATCAATGAAGTTGTTTTCATCAGCAGAGGGTTCTCGCAGGTAGGCACTTGAGCCAATATCTTTAGTCTTGGATACCTTCAGAGATAGATTATTGCAACTTATAATGGATTGAGCATCACTACACAATTTATGTTTTGCGATATTTATATCTCGAATGTGACATTGTGCGTATATTTAAAAGTCATCAGCAAATGTTATATGATAGATATCTCTATTGAGATCAACAGTTATGTCATTTATGTAGAGAGAAAATAACGGTTGACCAAGTACAGATCCTTGTGGAAACCCTGTATTTAGTTGCCTGAAATTCGATTTGGTTCCGTTTTTTCCCGAGACTGCCTGTGTTCTGCCCGAGAGTTAAGAAACCAGCCAGCACAAGGTGTTATTTGAGAGTCCCAGTGTTGCAAGTTTCCGAAGAAGAGTAACATGACAAACTTTCTCAAAAGCTTTACTAAAATTAAAGAACAGAAGAAGAGAAGAACAGAATTTAAGGAGAGCAGTTTGGGTACTGTAACCTAAACGAAACCCAGACTGATACTCGTCCATAAGGCCATTCAATTTAATGTAATCAGAGTTGACTAAAGACCAGTTTTTCCAATACTTTAGAGAGAAAGCAAAGAAGAGAGATTGGTCTGCAGTAACAAAGGCTTACAGGAACTCTAACCTTACTTAAGGATTTAATCAGTGACTTCTTCCACATTGAAGGGAAGCAGGATTTGTCTACAGAGGAATTGAAGATGTCACATAAGTATTTGCCAATCGTTGACAATGCCGCCTGAACAACACACTGCGGAACAGCGTCAACTCCTCTGGACTGTGAACTGAAGCTTTTTATTGCTAATGTAATGTCAGGGATTGAAATATTTTTTAATTTTTATTTTTGATTTCATCTGTTATTCAGTGGAAGTGTTGACAAGTAGTGAGAGACAGATGGAGTATGTGGATCGTAAGAGACTTTCCTAAAATATGCATTTAGCTGTTCCACTGTAAATCGGTCAGGCGTATTATCAGGACCTGGACATGCCCAAATGACGAAGCTCCATCCATACATGGATCAGTCAAGTTGCATAGTTTATGGTAATAGAAATCAAGATGAGCAGTCTCGATTGCTGAGTGAGCAATATCCCTGGCATTTCTATAGTTATTCAAGTCAAAGGGATGTCTTGTACGTCGAAACCTTATATGAAGTCTGTCTCTGTCACTCATTAAATTAGGATGGAGAGTAGTGAACCAAGGATGCCTGTTTTTTAAAGGATTTACTGTTTTTAGTGGAATAAAAAGTTCCATTGCTTTATGTAGATTTAAGTGTAGCAAGTATATAGATGCTTCTAGAGCGATTACAGAGCTTATGTCATCGAGTAGAGTCCAGACGCAAGAGTTTAAGTAACGGAGAAAACCTGATAAATCTATATGCTTGTAGTCACGGAAGAGAAAGGAGTTTGGTCAACTATTGGTACTGGTATGGAAAGAGTAGCAGGTATGAGGTCATGTCCATCAGAAAAACTTTTCACATAGTTGTTGGTTATATCAGTCTTGGAAAGATCGATGACAGTGTCTCGAGAATCCACTATACATTGATCAAGCCAGGAATCAGATGATCTTGTGTGGAATGTAGCTCCATGCGGGATCAGTTGCATTTTTCATCAACAAATTTTTTGTCCATAAAATCATTTACCTGTAATGAAAGGAGTATGTGGTGGCCTATAACCCACAGCTACAAAAATAGGATTTCCTCCTGAAAACGATACCTCACAAAAAATATATTCAGGAATGCCAGGCTGACCCATCCACACTGCGTTTGAAGAGCATAGGTGTTTTACTGTGAGAGATGCATGTATGAAAATTGAAACGCCCCCACCATGAATGTTTTGATCGTGTCTGAGGAGAATATAATTTGGAAGACTTACCAATGAACTGTCGATATGCTCGTCGAGTTTTGTTTCTGTGACAGCTATGGTGTGGGAGTGCGGTTTTACTGCCAAGTAGAATTTCAACATCTCAATACGAGATCTTAACGAATTAACATTTAGATGGCAAACTCTGAGGTCATCAACTATTTTTTTTTGTTATGCATAGATTAGAAATTTTGAGATAACTTAAGATGCGATGATTGGAGAGATGAGAAGCAACTCAGGGAAAGATGTATTGTAGAAAAAATAGGAGTGTGATGTGATTTATGGATAGTATGTACTGGAGCATTTTAGTGCATTTATGTTGACTATAAAAAAGAATTAAGATTGTGCTTCGTTGTGATGAGAAGTGGTGTATCTACTGTCTTGCGTTTTACGTAAATCTGACCATTTCGTATGAAAAATGTAGAATTGCAAGAGCAATTTTCTCGTAGTCAGTAGAAACCCGTAGTCAATTCCTCTGATGTTTGATGAAGAAGAGCGACGATTTGTATTAAGCCTAGAAATGATAGAGTTAAGCTGTTTATTTTGTTCTTCTAATTGTTCATTTTTCCAGCTGTGACCTGATCGATAGTGCTCTCTTTGGAGGTTATTGAATTTAACAAGTCCCGCAAGGACTGTTTATTTATTTTAAGTGACTGAATTTCCTCCCCTACAGTATCAACCCGCTTTATCAAACATGGCAATTGAGTCAATAGAGTAACCCTTTCATTGAGTCTTGAAATTTGATTTGTGACATTCATGAGTACATCACTAGTATTCGTTTTAAAATTGCCAAGATTTGTAGTGAAACCATTTACTTGGGTAACAAGACCATTTACGTCAGAGCTCATAGCTTCAAGTTTCATTAAGATAGCATCGGTAGATCGGTCGTGCATCTGTATTGGAGATGGTGTAACCAATGTAGCTATAGAGGTACTGCCTAAAGAAGTACCGCGTGTAAAGTCAAAATTTATTAAATCTTTTTCGAATGACGATATACCCGAGTCATTGTCCGACCTCACATCTTGAACTGTTGTTCCCAAGGAACAAAGACAGTAAGCAGTTATTGCATTCAACTGTCCTTGAATTACCAGAAAAAACCTTTTTACATAGCGCACATATTATATTACTTCTAATCATTTTTTTAAAGATGGAATTTTGTAAAATAGTAAACCAAAATATGAGGTGAGAAACAAAATTAGATTAATAATGTCCTATAAAACAATAGACAGATAAATGTATTTACGAAAAACAAAGCGTAGAAAAGAACACACCGGCACTTCAATTGTAAGAATATATTATACATATATGTCAAAAGACGAGTCCATGAAAAAGTATGCGTGCAGACAGAGAAAACATATAGAAAGACAAAGCATATAGAACGAAAGGTTCGTAAACTGTACGCGTCACCTTTTCGAGCAGTCTACGAAAAGTGGGGCTAGTTACAGTCTTTCACTCTTTGATAGTGTTTACTTAAACGGTTGTTGTTTTTCACTACAATGAACCAATGCACTAACACAAATAAGCCGCCGTAATAGATATGCTAGTTTCTCGCCTGCGTAAAGAGTTTATTATTGCAGAATTTTCACAATGCCGCCGCTTTGATTTCTCCAGCAAACTAAATCGAAAAATGAATTTTAGAAAAGAAAAAAACTTTCTAACGAGAATAAACCACTTTTTACCGTTGCCAAAAAAGTGAAGTCTTTAATGGACTTCAATTCACCAATTTCAATTCATAGTAGTGCTGATCCTTACTACGATTTAGGAACCCTAAAATGATAGACTTTCGGAAAAAATGTCGTTGAACAAAAAATGGTTTCATGAGTGAATGACAGTGTTTTATCTCTACAAGAAACAAAGAAAAACTTTAATTTATTCAGTGTTGATTATTTAAAGTAATTTATGATTATTGCATTTATTGTTAACAGTTTATTTTTTATTTTATTTCAATTTAAAGAATATTTACCGCGGAGCTTTGTTGACAGAGTCGTTTATATGTGTCTGTTCGGTGGTAACTATGTACTGTACAATTTAGTTCATAATAGCTTTTAGTTCAGCATTGTTTAGGGAAGTTCAGGAAACATTTTCAGGTCCTTGCTCGTATCCTCGTTTTGTTATTATGACCAATTATGATCGCGCGTCTAACAGTTAAAAAACGCGACTATTTTTTAATTTTTTTGGCTATGTTCGAAAAGTTGCAATTTAGTCAATAATAGCTTTTCGTTCAGCATTGTTTAGGAAAGTTCAGGAAAAATGTTCACATCCTTGCGCGTATGCTGGTCTTGCTTTAATGAACAATTAAGATCGCGCGTCTAACAGTTAAAAAACGCGAGTATTTTTTAATTTTTTTGGCTATGTTCGAAAAGTTGCAATTTAGTCAATAATAGCTTTTCGTTCAGCATTATTTAGGGAAGTTCAGGAAAAATGTTCACATTCTTGCGCGTATGCTGGTCTTGCTTTAATGAACAATTAAGATCGCGCGTCTAATAGTTAAAAAACGCGACTATTATTTAATTTTTTTGGCTATGTTCGAAAAGATGCAATTTAGTCAATAATAGGTTTTCGGTCAGCAATTTTTAGGGAAGTTCAGGCAAAATTTTCCGGTCCTTGCGCGTATGCTAGTTTTGTTTTTATCACCAATTAAGATCGCGCGTCTAACAGATAAAAAAAACGAATATTTTTTTTTTTTTTTTATTATATTCGAAAAGTTGCAATTTAGTCAATAATAGCTTTTCGTTCAGCAATGTTCAGAGAAGTTCAGGAAAAATCCCCAAAGTCTTTCCATCGTTATTCGCGAATCGACCCCCTGGAGCTCCCGTCAGCTAGTTTCAGCCTCATCGGAACGGCACGTCGATATGCACCCAACAAGGATAATTCGCGACCATCAAGATAACGAAAAGTTAGATACGTGGTTTGGAAATCAGAATCCTTTCCCTGTAACTGAACAGCTCATTTCCATTGGCAGCGGCATTATTAATTATCGCGAAGCTGAAAAAATAGACACACAACTAATGTCTGGAATCATTGGTAAAAGTTGCGCTTCTGTTATCTCCAAGAAAAAAGAGAAAGTACTGCCGCTAATTGTGATAAATAGCAGTATAAAAATCGATTCTATCAGGATCCCAATTGATCCACTATTATTATTCCAACGGATTTGCGTGTTAAAACATTCAAACGACGATATGAAGAGATATCTGAAGTATCAACTCGTCGTACGAATAAGTCAACTTCATCCACGTCAGCAAAACGACGGAAGACTTGATGGAAATCATTTGTGTGACGCTTTTTTATAATAAATATAAAAGAATTATACAACTTTTTGTCAAGCGTTTCATTATTAACATTACCTTTTTCAAAATACTTATATATTTGACAATATTAAAAAATATTTGTAATATGAAAGTATTATTAAATACACTTTCAATGCATATTAAACAATAAAATTTTTACTCTATGTGTACTATATATTTAAATACAAATAAAAATATGTGTATTTAAACAATATATTGTTAAATTTCAAACAGCACATTAATATTAATTACGTAGTGATACTAATTGAAAGAAGCATTTCTTAAAACGAGAAATTTCACGATATATTCACTGAAACGAGATAAATTTTTTTCGGCTGAAAACAAGAATTAATAATTTTAGGTTAGGGTCGTCCAAATCAGTTTTGTAAGGTTTTAAAATACCTACAAAATGAGAGGTCACTCGTCCATTTCCGTAGTAGATAGACCAAGTTATTCCGAAAAAATGATTTTTTGCATCCCTCTCCCCCTACATGTGTAAGGTCTGAGGATACGACAATTAGGAAATAAGCTTTTCTCAACACGCCCAACGCGTCAGAAAAGGAATTATAAAATTGTCATCACTTTGTAGCTAAAAGTCTAGAATGACTGGCCTAAACCCAAAAATAACTTGGGTAGGCCCGTAGAGTACACATGCTTGCCCCTGGACTGTTATCCGTAATGCTCGTTTTGCGACCTTCGATGATCCTTATCTCGAAAACGCTCCATTGTTTAGCTTCGGACCTAGGGACACTTTTGATCAGAGCGGTACGAACAACGTTATACTAAATTTTGGTCCAATTTAACCGGACCCAAATCCCCTTATGCCCGGTGCGCGGTCCTTTGATATGGATTGACCTATATACTAGAGTGGTCCAGAAAGTGGCATGATCAAAAAGGTTATCGGAGCCGCGCGGCTTTCGACGGTAAAAAAATAACGAACTTTTCGGTTTGGCAGTTTTCGATTAAATGACATTTAGTTGAGAAGAAGCTTTCCATTTAAGTAACATGGGAATACGTCATATTACATGCAGCATTCGTTTTTTGTTTGTGGAAACCGTTAAGTAACAAAATTTGAACCCTGACAATTTTGAAAGAACATACATTTCTGAACATATACAATTTTTTTTATACTTTTCTAGCCCTTAAAATATGTGGATCGTGTCAAATACAGTTTTAAAAACATCAAATTAGTTTGATGTTTTTTTCATTTAGAATATCACAACGAAAAAGCTTTATATAGGTCTATAAATCTAGCACAATAGGACGCTGTCGTATGAGAAAATAGTATATACAACTAGGGAGCTGCGCTCGGGCGTCAACTCGCAGTCGTGGGCAAACACCTACTTTGCTCACTAGTGGCACAATGTACTACTTCTGATCCGTTTGCATGCACATAAACTGATTCTTTGATGCACCAGTTCTTACAATAATTTATAAAAGTATATTTTAGAATTTGGTGATCCACATCATATCGAACAAAAACTGGACTTTTTTGATTTCATATTCTTTGGAATTGTCTGAAACATTTTTACGTGATTTGGATATTAAAAAATACCATATGTATTATTTTATTTGCGATATTTCTTTTACCGTGCATTTGTCGACAATTTAATTATAGTTTAAAATCATGAAGTAGTTAACACTATAATTAATAATTAATATGTCTGGTCCTAATAGACCCAGTGGCATTTCTCAAAAACGATCATTGTTTTAAGTAAATTACCAGTATATCATAAACGTTCAAAATCGATTTTGTATAAATAACTCGAGCGTTAATCAATTATTCGTAACTTTAATAACACCCGATGAAATATAGTAATCATATTTTCATTTATTACAAGTTCAAATATGGTATCGTGGGATGCTCTAGGTACAATTATAATCTGCTGCTATGTTTTTTCCCAAAAACGATATCGAATTAGGGAAAAATGATTTTATTCATGTCGGTAAATCACCCAATTCTATAATTGCCCAGCTTAGATTTGGCAAATGACTTTTGTAACACCTTAACAAAGAAGATAATCATTGTTTCGTTTGCTGCGAGAAATATGCATGAAAATAGACCCTTGCCTACAAATTGAATTTCTATCGCGTCATTTGTAAATTTAACATCAAGAACGAGAAGGTCATCTCTACCGACAACCCAAGTTGTTGGACATTTCGAAAGAATTGTCCATGCAATGGCTTGTCGATATGCCTTCCCTCCAACATACGGAGTTGTTCCTTCCGTATGTTAGCTCTGAGACGCACTGGGCACAGATTGATGACTGATTCAGCTTCCTATGCACCACTACGTCTCACGTTGAAAACCAGAGCGAGGTTTCGCGCCGCTCGTTCCGCCGCGATGTACAAAAACGCTCCCTTCTCCTGAATCTCATGCTGATGAACTAGCACCATCAGGGGATCCTCCGTTCGATTAATCTTAAAACAAAAGGAAAATAAAAATCAATCTGTATTAGGGAACAAAAATATGCGTTATTATACAATTTCCACAGTGATACTTGTCGTAAAAACATTGAAAACAAAAAAGGGTGAAACATCGGGCCATCTTACGAACGCGAAGATTCCACAGTGGCACGGTTTTTTCAACTCTTCGAGCTGAAAGTAAACTTCATTCACATTCATAAGAACTTTTATCTGATAGCTGACACGCATACCAAACATACTATAACATGTTTTTAAATACGGGACACGACAGTAGATTATGTACACTTGAATGGATTTTTAAGCAATCTTCACGGGACATAATTTCTCGATTTTGCTCGATCAAATGCGAGCTGTTCCGCATTTTGTTAATAAAATTAGTAAAAGTTTCTTATACGAATATGCTATAATAACGCCTACTTTTATTCCATTATACAGATTGATTTTCATATTGTAGTGAATGATGAATTGAAATTATTAGTAGACAATTCTAGTAACAATAATAACAATAATATTTATCATAATAAGAATAATAATTATGATAATTAAAATTATCTGATCACTTTAACCCTTAGCGGTCACTGGGGGTACGGGTCTACCCCACGCTCCGGAGTTTTGGGATCTCTTATTCTATGATGAAATCGTTGACAACAATCGTTGTAAAACAATCGTTGACAGCGCTAATAAGAAAATCGAGGAGATATGTACAAACCTGCTTGCGGAAGATAGAGCACAGACCTACCACCGTCACACTGACTCTTGAAATCCGAGAGTACATCGGTGTTTTATATTATGCCACGTCTATCAAGCTGGCAGAGCAAGGTCGCCCAAAACGAAAAAAAAATACTACCATAATTATGTGCTTTTTATGTGCTTTTGAGCTATGCAAACCGCTAAATCCAAATACCAGCCCTTATCGCAAAACCCACAAAAATGCTTAAAAAATTAAGTAAATGTGCCAACAAAGAAGATACATAATATTTTCTATATCAGGGAGACATTCCAATCTTTATGCTACCGGATGCAACAAATATCTAGTTTCGCGCTCAAACCCTCATTTGAAAAGCCCACCCTTAAGGAAAATAATCATTATTTACAAAGGGAAAGTAGCATAAATTTTTTTTATAGTTGAAAAAGCACACTTGAGTCATTTATTAACCAATAAGACTAACACTGAATTTTGTGCTCGAACCCGAATTGAAAAAAAACTACCCTCAACGGAAAAATGCATTATTTAAGAAGGGAAAGTAGCACAAAATTAGTTGGTGGTTGAAAACGTACCCTTGAGTTATTTATTAACTAATAATACTAATACTGAATTTTGTGCTCTAATCCTTCTCTAGAAAAAAACCTCCGTTAAGGGAAAAATGCATTATTTAAGAAGGGAAAGTAGCATAAATGTGAAACCACCTCTAGGATATTTTCATACCCCTTGACTGTGATATCCTATTTGAAATTCATTCGTTGATCTTTTCGGTTTGAAAGCTGATACAACAATACATAATTTGTCAAATTTATATGTTGATATTCAAATTGTATTCAATTTTGGTAAAAAATATATTTCCTCCAAATTGTACAAATATGCATTGTTATTTCCTAATTAACTCAGCATTTCTTTTTATTGAAATATCTTCAGAAGTCGGTATTTGCAACAAACATTGTTGATTCCAATTTCATAATATTTTATAAAATGCTGATGAAAATATATTAATGTGGTACATAGTTAAATATGAATAAATTGAAATTTGTGCAGGTGGAACATTTCCATATATTTAACGCAATTACTACCCAATGCATTGCAGGAAAAAGCCGCCAAATTTGAATTATATTTGTTTAAAGGGAGGAGCCGTGGAAATCAACACTTCATGGAAGAAAATTATGTACGGCATTTTTATTCTGAATTTTGCGTAGAATATAATAGTATTTTTTATATTTAAAAAATACGAATATTTCCCTAAGACGTTCGACATATTGGGGCTGCCATTTTTAATTTTGCGAATATGACTTCGGATTCGTAATGAACGACCACGAACACCATTAAAATTATGATTTTCAGTTACGGGAGAACTGTTTTCTTGTCAAAACGCGGCAGAACATAGCAAAAAAAAGCAAAAAGTCTTCAAAGTCCACAGTTTTTAAAATTTTTCGTTGAAAAAATTTATTTGTTTATTTTATTCACGATTTCAAACAATTTCTAATATGGATTTGTAAAATTGTCGTTTGGTGTAGAAAATATGGTTAATAAATAACTCAAGGATACGTTTTCAACCACCAACTAATTTTGTCCTACTTTCCCTTCTTAAATAATCAATCAGTTCTATACAGTCCCCAGTCGTGAGTGGTTGTATTTGTTTACGCTCCGAGTTTCGTAATTAGTGTGTTCAATTTATGTCATTTGTACGTTAAGTCAGTCGACGGGTTGGAAAATTTTAATTAATTTTCAACGAAATTTCTTCTGACCTTTTTCCAGTGGAAAAATAATAAGTGCCAACTGGTGCACTCTAACATTAGTGCGTACATACATACAAGAGTGTCACCTATATTTAACGTACATTTTTACACACAACTGGCCGTTCATTGATATATTTATAACGCCACTATTGCATTCTCCGGCGAAATATTAAAAATCTAGATTCTGCTGCAATTTTTCCTGAAAGACAGAGAAATACAATTTTCTTAAATGAATATTTACCTCAAGACCGATATAAACTTTTTAGACGTGCTCAAGATATGAGTAAGCAAAAGGGACTGAAGGTCTTACGTCGAGGTCCAGTAATTTTATTACGTGCTGAAGATGGCGCTACGACGCAGATCAATTCGACTGAAGAATTGGATGCCTTTTTTAGACAAATCTGACATAATAGTAACTCACTATCAAATTCGCTTCAATTATCGGCACTCGATCATCCACATAGATTTGCTGCTCGTACGCTAAAGCAACCACGGTATTCGAAGTTCAGCAACATCACAGTCTACTACCAGAATGCAAGAGGACTTCGAACGAAGTTATCGAAAATTCGAAACAACTTATCCTGCTTGCAACCATCTCCAGATGTGATCATCTTGACTGAAATTTGGTTACATCAAGACATTATGGACTCGGAACTGGGTTTTCTGGGTTATTCTGTCTATCGCACTGATAGATCATCATCATCGAAGCAGAGGAGGCGGCGTCTTGATTGCGGTGAAATCATATGTATCTTGGGGCCTGCTGTCGTCAGCATTATTTGCGAACTCGGAACATTTGTGCGTATCTATTGCATCTGAATTTGGTAGATTGATAGTCTCTGCATCATATTTTTCTCCATCGGCTCCGGAGAGTGATTATAATTTATTTGCAAATATGATAGAAGACATTGCTTTAAAATTTAATAATTGCCAATGGGTTATTTCCGGAGACTTTAATCTACCAAATGTTGTTTGGAATCGTGACGGTTCCGGTTTTAAATGTACGGGTTACATCTCTGCGATTTTTAAAGCTGCGTCTAATACTTGTAGTGACCTATTCTCGTTCCTATAGCTTTCTCCTTATTTCCCGGCCCATTCTAGCAAGGGTTATACTTTAGACGTTCTTTTTTCATCATGTGTTAATACAGTGTATCATGATAGCCCTGATTTCTTAGTCCCAACCGATTGTCATCATAAACACGCTTACTTTTATTTATATAATCAAATTCAATCTGTTGAGTTTAACTTTATATCATATAATTTTAATAAAGCCAACCTTGCTGGGCTGGGTAGGGATTTGTCGATGGTGGACTGGAAATGTATTGAAGATGACCCGGACCTTAATAGTGCCGTAGATTCTTTTTATAAAAAGTTATACGGGGTAATATCGAAAAATGTTCCAATTATGCGCGTAACTTCGTGCCATTTTCCACCATGGTGTAATTCAGAATTAAAAAATATGATGTTTGATAAAAAAATTAGCTCATAAAAAGTGGAAAAGTTTTAGGATTATTGATGATTTCATAGAATTTAAACGTCTAAGAGAATTGTGCATAAAATATTCGAAATTACAGTATAAAGAGTATATCACGGATATGGAGAAGAATGTAAGATCTAACGTACGTGCTTTTTGGTCTTTTGTCAATAACTCTCGTAAAAGGAACACCTTTCCCAGTAATATGCATTTTTCGAGATAAATTGGCATCGGACCACAACAGTATTGTAAATTTGTTCAGCGATTACTTCGGTTCGGTGTATTCGAAAGCTTCAAATTTTAGTCCAAAACTTGTACATACTGTATCTGCTAAGTCCATTGGAGACTTTAGAATATCTCTTGATCAGTTGGAAAGTGCAATTAATAATTTGAAACCATCTTGTGGCTCTGGCTCTGATGGTATACCTTCAATTTTCATTAAAAACAATGTGAAATCGTTACTCAACCCGTTATACTATTTGTTCAATATGTCGCTGGATCTTGGGCTTTTCCCTTCTAAATGGAAGGAAACTCTTATAACACCGATTTTTAAAAATGGAGATAGTAGTAATGTTGAGAACTACCGTCCAGTTTCGGTTATTAGCTGTATCCCGAAATTATTTGATTGCCTCATTGCAGCAAAATTGAACGATGTTTTAATGTCTGTTATTATTGACAATCAGCATCGTTTTTGTAAGAATAAATCCACGGTTACAAACTTGCTTTTATTCTCAGATTTTGTGTCTAATTCAACCGCGTTAAATAATCAAGTTGACACCGCTTATTTGGATTTTTCGAAGGCTTTCGACAGTATTAATCATGCTGTGCTTTTAGGCAAACTAAATCATTTGGGGTTCTCAGGCTCATTCATGAGATGGATGGATTCGTACTTAAATGGTCGAACTCAGCGTGTAAGATATAAAAACTGCAGATCGAAGCCTTGCGTTGCTTCCTCGGGAGTTCCGCAGGGGTCACATCTGGGGCCAATTCTTTTCAATATTTTTATTAATGACATTATAGAATTCGTAGACTATTCAAACATTTTATTGTATGCGGACGATATAAAGCTATACATGCAGATTCGTTCACCCATGGATGCCTCGAAGCTCCAAAGAGATCTAGATTCAATTGGACGGTGGTCAGCGCAAAATGGACTAAATCTGAATATCTCGAAGTGTAAAATAATGTCTTTTTCTCGGCGACCTGATAAGTTCGAATTTATGTACAACAATCGGACCTGGGCGTTATAATGTGTGATAACTTTTCATTTAAAAAACATTTAATACATGTGCATGCGAAGGCATCAAGGATGCTCGGCTTTGTGCAACGAGTCACAAGAGATTTTAGAGACCCGTGGTCGATCGCGTACATCATACGAACATTAGTATTACCACATTTGTTGTATGCCTCTCCTATCTGGTCTCCTTAAACAGTAGCCGATATTGATTTGTTAGAGAGTGTTCAGCGAAGAGCTCTAAGATATCTTGCTTCTAAGTCCGATCAACCAATGTCGGTATTTCATCAAAATTCAAATTTCCGACTGTTCATTCGACTCGTAAATATTATGACTTATTAATAGTTTTCCGTATTTTAAATACCTTGCCAAACTCAAAATTGTCCGCATTATTTCCGCGCAGGGACAATCCGTATTCCGTTCGGAACCAAAGAACGCTATGCGAGACCACGTGTATGAACAACTATTCATTTTATTTTCCGATTCCTCGCCTTAAACGTGCTTGGAATAGTCTGAACATTGACATGCGCTCGTGTGCAAGTTTTTATACTTTTAAAAGATGTATATCGGCTAGTACGGTATCCTGTTATGTGTAATTGTATATATGTAATTTATATTTTATCTGCGTTTTATTTTTATATTCGTCGACCCTGTATATGGTTCATTATTATACAATTATTATTATTGTATATTGCGCGTAGTATTTTGTAAAGGACCATTTTGGTCCGTAGAGAAATAAATAAATAAATAAATAAATAATGCATTTTTCCGTTGAGGGTGAATTTTTTTTCAATAAGGGTTCGAGCACAAAATTCAGCGTTAGTCTTATTTGTTAATAAATGATTCAAGGGTACGTTTTTAACCACCAAATAATTTTGTGCTATTTTCTCTTCTTAAATAATCATTATTTTCCCTTAAGGGTGAATTTTTTCTAATAAGGGTTCGAGCACAATATTCGGTATTAGTCTTGACGGTTAATAAATGACTCAGGGGTACGTTTTCAACCACCAAATAATTTTGTGCGACTTTCCCTTCTTAAATAATGCATTTTTCCTTTGAGGGTAAATTTTTTCCAATAAGGTTCGAGCACAAAATTCGGTATTAGTCCTAATGGTTAATAAATGACTTCCCGTCTTAAATAATGCATTTTTCCTTAAGGGTGGGCTTATCAAATGCGGGTTTGATCGCGAAATTAGATATTTGCTGCATCCGTTAGCATAAAGATCGGAATGTCTCTTTGATATAGAAAATATTATGTATCCTCTTTGTTGGCACACTTACTTAATTTTTTAAGCATTTTTGTGGCTTTGATTCTTTGCTAAGGGTCGTTTTTGCGATAAGGGCTGGTATTTGGATTTAGCGGTTTGCATAGTTCAAAAGCACATAATTGTGCACCTTTTCCAGATTGTACCTGATTAGTCCTTCATTAATTTTGTGAGTATGCTCTGCTATCTTGTGTTATGCCAGCAGTGCATTATAAAATGTCTATTCTTAGAAAAACGTTAGGAGCACAACATTTTTAAATAGAGCACATAATTAGCACATAAAAAGCACATAATTATGGTAGTATTTTTTTTCGTTTTGGGCGACCTTGCTCTGCCAGCTTGATAGACGTAATTATGCTGGTTTATGGAAATCTTCAAAAGTGGATAACAACGAAGTTTGGGACAAGAAAACCGGATTGAACTTCTATCGAGTGGTTTTTTCGAATGAGATTTGAATTTCTTCAATCTTGCCTTCGGTTTGATGTAAAAGAAAATAGGGATCGAAACGATAGATTTTTCCCCATCAGAATTTATCAATAATTGCACTAAATATTACTGTGCCAGTAATAAATGTACTGTCGAGGAACAGCTGCTCGGATTCAAGAGCCGGTGTGCATTTCGTATGTATATAAAATCGAAACCGGACAAGTATGGATTGAAATTGATCACACTCAACGACACTGCAAATGCGTATTTAATCAATGCTATACCGTATTTAGGTAAAGGTGCCACTATCAATAATCCTGATAGATTACTTAGTAGAGGTTTTTTTTTCAATCGCTAACGACTCCGATACACGGCACCAATCGTACGGTGACGTGCGACAATTGGTTTACCACGATCCCTCTGCTTACAAAAATAATAAAAGAATAAATGGGAGATTTCCTTGGAGATGAAGATAGCTTCGAAGCAACCTTCTGAAACTAAGTTTTGTCACACCAAGGAAATAACATTTTTTTTATACACGCAAGAAAAATAAAATTGTCTTGGTGGCTTCGACTTACCTCCATACCCAAGAAATAGCGAACGGAAACCGAACATCGTTCTGCATTATAACGACACGAAAAGAGCGACGGATATATTCGATTAATTGCGTCATGCCTACACAGTTGCTCGGAAAAAAAAAAGATGGCCGATGCGGATATTCATATCTTATTCTTATCTCTCTAGGAATGCTTGATCAAGCTGCTGTTAATGCTCGCATTATGCGAAATGTGAAAACTAAAAGCAGGCAACGCACGGGAATCCACTAATGCTATTATCGTCTTGAAAAAAACTAGTTGCGCATCGGTCATTCCCGTTGATGCACCAAAGATTGGAAGAGCCGCGCCTGCTCAGATATTTACAACTAAGTATCAAACACATCATGGGCATGGATACAGACCAAGAATTCGAAAATCTATAAAAAAGTTACATACAAGCCGGCGCAGAGGTGCGTACACTGTGACCGGAAACTAGATAGGAAGCGCGTTTCGGATGTTCCGCCTATAAAGTCCCCGTGTGCGAGGAACACTGATTTATTTTATGTATTACCAGCAGTGGGCAGTAAAAATTTTTTATATATTTTGGCATTAATTTGAATCTTTTTCAATGCCTACATTTGTATTTTAAAATAAATAAAACATCAAAAACACAAATATAATGCATTTTAATTTTTTCACTTTTACCTGCCGTAATTTTGCAAAATAAATATACTTTTTGAAAGATCAGCGGATACTGTATTTTTTTATGGTAGTAGTACATGTTTTACGTAGAATCTTAAAATTTCAGCCCTTAATATTGGGAAATGCCGGAGTTATGAATTTTTGAATGAAAAAGTCCATTTTCATAAATTACCAATTTAAAAATTCCTTTTATAAATTAAGGGACAACAACACTTAGAAACGTTTAAAAACTGTTAAAAAAACATCACCCAACCGGTTTCAAGCCTTAAAACACACACATGATTTGTACAACAGCGTTTTTCGACGTGGGGTACGGCCGCTATAATTCGCAAACGAAATGTGGCCGCTTAGGGTTAAATCAATACTCATTAAGAATATTAAGAAGGAATTAAACAAAATACATTTTTATTACAAAATAATATTTTAAAAACGATAAAAATAATTAAAATTCACAGTTTTTATAACTTTTAATAGTTTATAACAAATTATGGGGAAAAAAATAAAATCAACAATGTCGGGATTCGACCGCCCAAACATCGAATTTCAAAGCCAACAGGCTAGCACCCAAGCCAACGCGGCTTCGTATTGTCTCTTCGTTCGCTGCGTATAAGACTTCAGCGTAAAATTTTAAAACGTGTTTTTCTCGAAAACGACTGCGTATTGGGTCGTGTTGCTTTATGAGATGTAAAAAGGTACTAAGCACCACATTATGACCAAGTTTCAATAAAATCGGAGAGCACCATTCCTTAAAGCCCCCTTGAACTAAAGTCTCCTTGTTAGTTTCATCTGCAATCAGGCTACATCCGCGTTACACGTGTAAACTAAAATCAAATCCATTTCTAGATAGTTAGGAGCTGCCAAATTTGATGATGTCCATTTCCATAATTGCTGGGTCAAAAAAATATATATGGGTCATTTCACGTCAACCGGATAATCAGTGTACCCAAAATTTGAATTAACCAATGAAGACGTTTAAGGTCTCAAAACATTCGTCTGGTCAAGCACCTTCAAATAAGTTCTGGCCTTTTGGAAAATTTCATAATGGCGGCTCAAAATGGAGGCTGGAAACCAAACAAAAATTGAGAATTCGAATCAAAAAGCTTGTGGGAAAGAAAATTGGTGTTCTATTCGATTGGTTTTGGGCTCAAATTGTTGGTTTCTGACGTCTCCAAAAATTTAGTAAGGTAGATTGATGAACTCCGAGATGGCGGATTCAAGATGGCGTCTGAAGCGCCGAAATCGTCGTGATTTAAAAAAGAATCGTCAGATAAATGTTAAATTAGTCAAGAATCGAGGAAATTTTAAGTACATACAGAACTTCTTTATAGTTATCCTATAAATAACCAGGACACTTTTTTACTGCTCTAACGGCCGTCCACGAGTAGCCTTGTTCTCAGGCAACAAAACGAACTATTCCGCGCTCTATGGTTAACTTATAAATAACAAATTGACGCCATTTTGAACATTCAAACACTGACATAAGATTCATAATCAGTGATCCCATGACACCAAGAGCGATAAATTCCGAGCAAAATGATTGGAATTATGATAAAGTTGTCCGCCATACTGAATCCTCCGTTCGAAGTTTTCAAAACCTGACTTAAGAAAAACCCGTTATACAACGGATTTTGCAGCCCGCGAAATTCAGCCCATTGTGTATAAAAGACTTTCATCATAAAGAATAATAGTCGGCGTACAACGCAAATCTTCACCATCAAGTCCTGCTGATGATTTCAGTAGGTACTACTTTAATTTGTAGTATATATATTCACCTCTGTATATATATGAGATGCCCATACATACTTGAATACCCTTCAGTCACATAAAATTATCCCAACTTTTGAATATTGAGCAACGCACTGGGCTAGATCAATCTTTTAGTTAGTATTTTTGTTTCTATATTTGGTTCGAGAGGGTTCTCTCCCTACGCTGTTAGTCAAAAGCAGGAAGTTATTTGAATTTTTTTTTTACTAGTTCGGTACTAAGTAACCGGTATAATGCAACTTACCTACAATGTACAATTTTTCGAAAATAATTAATTTGGTCTCTCATAGTTACCAAATGAGGATTGTTAGGCTGAACATGTTCAAGTACATATTCAAATTTTTGTTAAATAAATTTCAATAATATTTGTCACGAATCTCGTAATATTTTATTAAAATCCTAAAAAGTGCCCTTATCGTGCCCCGTTTGACAAACATTTGCATATGGCTATAGCATTTTTATTTATTGATAAATAATATACATAAATTTAGTTTACATTATTTAAACAGGAAGGAACACTCCTTTTACTCATTAGTAAAAACGCTAGAACAATATGCAGACTATAACATATGCAATGAAATTAATTTTGTGAAGAACCTGTCGGACTTGTATGTAGATACCGGTATGGGGTGGTTTGTTAATGTAAAAATGCAAAACATCATTTTTATTCCGATTTGAAACAGTTCTTTACCTAGTTTTTTATTTTAAACTCATCAAAAATGTCGGGAGTGGTAATAAGAACATATTTCACAATCAATGACCATTTGAGTTTAGTTTATTTCCAATTAAATTTCTTCGAATATAAACTAACAAATATTCAATAAGGGGTCGTCCATAATCTAAGTGGCCTTTTTTTTTGCATTTTTAACCCCCCCCCCCCACTCCGTACCATTTTTAACCCCCACCACCCCCACTCCACATTTTATCCAAGTTCTATATGCAGTTTATATAAGCCATAGTGTCTGCCTTACCCCCCCCCCCCCCCCGCTCTCAATATGGTGGCGTAGTTTATGGACGACCCCCAATGTGTTTTTAACCATTCTGACAGTAGGTAGACATCAATATAAAAAAGATATAGTTAATAGGGCTTTTATTTATTTGCATTTTTAGAGAGGTAAATATGTCTGTAAAGATTATAAGGCTATAGCTGTAATAGCTCGACAAATAATGATTATGATAGAAACACGTGAAATTATGCGTGAGAAACGCGATTACTTTATAACGATCTAAAAATCATAACACGAATAAAACAAGATAGAGCTTTCCAATGTGATTTAGCAATGTTATCTGTAAATGATTATAATTTTACATTGTTTTCATCATTACGTTGGATTACCATCATGAAGTCTGATAGTGCGCCTACTCCAGGCGGAATCGATTTCAAATCATGCAGGCAAAACTAACTTCAAGTAATAGAATTAGCTGTCCCTAAAATATGTTATTCTCCAAGAAAAATAAAGGGACACGTTTTTTTTTATTTTTCATAAAATCTTTGTTTAATGAAGTTATCTGGATTTTAACTTTGAAAGGCGAAACTTTAAAACAGCACTAAAACAACATTAATTCGCCCCTAAATTTTTATCTAATTTTTATCTAATTTTATTTAATTAATAATAAATGTAATCAATTTTTTCTTTGGTATTTTTGGAGGCCTTGTCTTCCCCAAAATCCGGTTTAAAATTTTTGTGATTTACTAAAAATAAACAAATTACATTTTCTCGAAACCCACCATTTTTTTCTCTCTCAAATGTTTACCATAAATTCTTACCAATATGACGAATAATTGCTATAAGTATGACTCCGGCTAAACCACATTGACAGACAGAAGAATTTTTTTTGAACATTTTTTTCCGAAAATTTTTTGAACTTTTCTCCAGCCCGGAGGCTCTAGGCAATACACCCAGAAAATATTGTTATGTATTTTCGGGGTCACTGATTACGAATACATGCTCAGATTTCCGAAATTCAAAATGGCGGCTTCGATATGGAGTTCGTCTGATAAAAAAATTGATTTTTTTGAAAAATAAAAAAATTCCTTCATTCTGCGGAGAATTGCGTATAAAAAAATGTTATAATTTTTCTGAGTTGTCAGTATCAAGTATTAGTAAACAGTGGATATTCTCTGCAACAGCGGATGGTAAAGGCGCCTACTATGGTATCGGACGAATTGTAAAACTTTTCGCTAGTACTCACAATTTGCAAAAATGCCGTCTTGGCCGCGTCTTTTGTAAGAGAATTCCAGAAGTACACTTTTTCCATTAATTTACTTTTGAACTCATCAACGGATTTACAAAACTTCCGGAAAACCAAAACTCGAAAATGGAGTTCCAAGAAATGAGGTTCCAAGAAATGTCACATTTGGAAGATCGAACATAATGAATGGAGACAATTTCTGTTACACGGCTCGAACTGCTAAACACGATTTGGAAGAAATTAAATAAACACATTTTTAATTCAATAATAATAATATATTCCATAAATTTTTTCGGAATCTATGCAATATACAGAAAAATCATGAAGAACATTTTTTTATACAGAATTCTGCGTAGAATATGATGGCATTTTTTATTTTTCAACAAAATCAAGTTTTCATTACACGGACGCCATACTGAAGTCGCCATTTTGAATTTCGTAAATCTGACCACGTGTTCAGTGACTCCGAAAATACTTAAAAATATAATCTTATATAAAATATAATCTTCTAGGGTGGAATACCCAGAGCTTCCAATCTAGAGAAAAGTTAAACAAATTTTCGAAAAAAAATTCTCCTGCCTGTAAATGTGGTTTAGCCGGCGTCAAGCTTATAGCAATTCGTCATATTGGTAAGAATTTATGGTAAAAATTTGAGAGAGAAAACAATATGAGGGGTTTCGAGAAAATGTAATTTGTTTATTTTTAGTAAATCACCCCTCATTTTGTTAATTTTGCAGCTTTTTACAAATTTTAAATGAGTTTTTGAAGAAGACAAGGCCTCAGAAAATATCCAAGAAAAAAATTGATTACATTAATTAGAAAAAAAGTACGGGCGAAACAATGTTGCTTTAGTGTTTTTTTAATGTTTTACCTTTCAAGGTTCAAATCCAGATAACTTCGTTAAATAAAGTTTTTATGAAATTTAAAAAAATACGTGTCCCTTTATTTTTTTCCTTGGAGAATAACATATTTTAGGGACAGCTAATTCTACAACTTGACGTTAGTTGGCCTGCGTGATTTGAAATGGATTCCGCCTGCGTACGTTTTTCAGCCTGAAATCTAATATTATATACAGAAATTATGTCTCATATGAATGAATATATATGCTCCTGAGGACTCTACGTGCGTGGGATACACTTTAAATGATTACACATTCAGAAACTCTTGGGACTTATTAAATTATAACAACATTCTGCTGAACAAAAGAATTAATTAATAATTGATTCAATGAGTACTCCCCCTGAAAATGGAAATAGCTCTAAACTGCCATTCATGGAAACTTCACTAACATATTTAGTAAATTTATGTAAATGAATAGCGTATGTGTACAGTAATTCCATTAAATTTATTATGCATTGACTTTTTTTCAGTGGCGCTGAAAGAGTGGTCGAGTCGTCTATTACTAAACAAGACGGAAAAAAAGAATATCAAACTGAAGATGCCGGCGGATGGTCGAAAGTTGGTGGACGTCGCTGAATAATCACAAATAAATGATAATCGCATTTTCAAGGATTGTTCACAACCGATATTGTAATCATTTGGTTTACTTTAATAATAATGGAAATAAAATCAATAAGTCTACTTTTATGTAACGATAAGATCATTTATTAAATGACGTTACAGCTAGAAGTGTATTTCTTAACATATTTACTGGAAAACATTTTATGTCTGCCGAAATAATTCTGTTGTGAAATTAATTATTTTAGAGGTACATTTGAGAGGTACTTTATTTACTTATCCGTCGATTGATTCTTATTTTTGCTTTTGTAGATTTTATTTGTCCTTAATCTATAAGCGAGTTTTATTTTATTCTTAAAAAGTTGCTTTTCTCTAATATTTGCTTGAATCTTAAATAATAACCACTTTAAATTTACATACAATGCTTACTTTTGCTGTATCGTGATAAGAAGCAATTCGATCTTACACGAATTAAAAGGTTACTTATAACAAAATTAATTGCAGAAAGAGTTAATATTTTTATTTCAATTCGGGAAATTAGTAAACCTGAGAGCATAATCTTACCGGTACAGGCCATCTTGGTTGTATGACGAAATATAGTCGATCTGTCCTGCAACCTGAAAAGTATAAAAATTTTCAAATTATTTCGCTCAATATATTTATTAAATTCCGTTCGTAATATCGGTAATTAATGAGTATTTTGTTTGTCCTTTTCCTCCCTATAGCCCTTTCCTTGATTTATTTAAATGCATTTCATAATAATGCAATTATTTATATCAATTTAAATTCTGAAAATTATCGTGGAACACGGTTTTCGTGCGGTCCTTGTCTCTCGGTACGTCGGTGCTCTTCGCACTCCCTTGAGGTCACACAACTTACGTATTCAGCGAAGCCTGGCCCATCTTATTTAACGTACAGTGGTAAGCGTGGTAGGAGGTGAGGAAAATAGCATAACTAACTCTCTGTTGTATAGATAGGCGATACTGGTTGCACTTGCGTGGGAGAGTAATTGAAGGATTTCTCTTTCCTTTCAGATGCCACGCACCCGATCCGCCTGTACACTTTGAACAAGTATTCCTCTCCCCTACTAATTAAGTATCCTTATTTCTCCCATTTTGCTGCATCCACTTCTAATTTCTGTATTTCCCATATGGGGCATTACGCGAAATAATCCAGCGTAAAAATGAAAAGCTATTCAAACGTGTTGCAATTTACAGAATCTTCAGTTGTAATAGCGAGGAAGTTTATTGGAAAAATTTGTGAACCTACATGAAAGGGTCGCCGGATTATAGGGACTTCAATTTTCGCCACATTGTCCTTTACGTCCACATTGAAAGATCTGTAACTCCCGATAACATGAACCGATTTTAAAAAATGACCAATGCTTTTTAAAGCTTTTAGTTTGTACTTCTAGAATAAATTAATCAGTATTAATCAAATTTATAAATTTTTTAATATTAATATTAAAGTACATTAGATAAGACGGGCCAGACTTCGCTGAATACGTGAGTTGGGTGACGTTGACGGAGTGCAAGCAGCACCGACGTACCAAGAGACATGGACCGCACGAATACAGTGTTTCACGATAATCTCCAGAATTTATATGTATATATACAGGGTGTTTCTTTTAAGTTGAAACTGTCAAATATCTCGAAAAGTACGCACTCTACGAAAAAATGTTAAGAATGAAAATTTAATGGGTCTAAGGTGTACATACAGTGATATTAAAAGTGCCCCCCCCCCCACAACGCCCATGGGGGCGGTGGTGAGGGTAAGTTCGAAATCTTAAATGGGAACCCCTATTTTTTATTGTATATTCAGATTCTTTGAATAAAAGTGCGTATGATTTGTCTAAAGCATTTTTCTCGTTTCGCGATAGATGGCGCTGTAATCGACGAAATTCAATTTTTCTTCATCTTACTGTTACTGAAAATGAACGCTTACGATTCTGCAAAACATTAACAATAAAAATACACCATTTCCACTATGACATGACTGACCACAGAAAAAAAGAATTTTTCAAATTGCTTCAGAAGCGTTCAAGGAGTACAATAAAAACTCGTACATAAAAAAAACATACATCGCGATGAACATAGAACCTTCTTCTTTTTGAAATCGGTTAAAAGTAAAGGCAATGGAGCTTAGGGTCTCTTTGGTAATTATTATTCTGAAATTGTATATATATATTTTTTTGCATGTCTATATATTTTTTTTTTGTTTTCATGGTTACATTTTTTTATAATTTTTATCTATTTCTCGTTGTTTAGGCAAAATTTTCGTTGTCAGATTTCGCATAAATATGAGTTTCCTGCTTTCATAATGTGAGCTTTGTGAACCTGGCACCCGACTTTTCGAAATTCAAAATGTAAAACGCTATTTCGATAGAGTTATGAATGTAGTTGAACGTAGTAGAACGAATTTCGTTTGTAGTTGCAGAAAGAAAAAGTTACAGGGGGTCCAAAAAAGCCCAGCACACCAGTTTCAAAAATTTTTTGTTTCAAATTTTTTTCCGACAGAAAATCATTTGTAGTTGATTGTAGTGAAGGAATTTCCGTTTGTAGTAGACAGGAAACCGTTTTATGATTAAAAATTTTTTTTTTATTTTTAATTTTTTTTTTTTATTTTTCAATTTTTTTAATTTATATTTTATGAAAATGTATATTTATAGTCTGCATTGGCAAAATCCCACTATTCGCAGACAAAGTTGATACGAAAGAGTTGCTGCCCCCCCCCCCCCTGACCCTCCGCACACCAAACAGCCTCCGATTAAGAGTAACCAAAACAACCATAAATATTAATTTCGTGCCCAATTGCTCTCAAGAGCAGTTTATTGCAAATTAATATATTCATAACAATTCGTACTTTTTTTTTAAGCAACCGGGGCAACTATAAACAACTACAACCGTTTATTCAACATCTAATATGAATAACAAATCATGCCCTGGCGTTTAAATCATTTGTAGTAATTTCTAAAGCTACTACAAACTACTACAAACATTTATTTCGTCTGTAGTGTTATTAACATACAATATCCTATGGTTTAAATCGTTTGTAGTAATTTTTTAAGCAACTACAAACGTTTATTTCGTCTGGAGTGTTAATACAATACAATATCCTACTGTTTAAATCGTTTGTAATAATTTTTTAGGCAACTAGAAACATCCGATTAATCACAAGTGTCAATAAAATGCAGTGTCCTATGGTTTAAATCGTTTGTAGTAATTTTTCAAGTAACTACAAGCATCCGATTAATATCTAGTGTTAATGAAATGCAGTGTCCTATGGTTTAAATCGTTTGTAGTAATTTATTAAGCAACTACAAACAACTACAAACGTTTATTTCGTCTGAAGTTTTAATACAATACAATATCCTACGGTTTAAATCGTTTGTAGTAATTTTTTAAGCAACTACAAACGTTTGCTTCATCTCTAGTGTTAATAAAATGCAATGTTCTATGGTTTAAATCGTTTGTAGTAATTTCTAAAGCTACTACAAACAACTACAATCCTTTATTTCATCCCCAGTGTTAATAAAATGCAGTGTCCTATGGTTTAAATCGTTTGTAGTAATTTTTTAAGCGACTAGAAACCTTCCATTCATCGCTAGTATTAATAAAATGCAATGTTCTATGGTTTCAATCATTTGTAGTAATTTCTAAAGCTACTACAAACAACTACAAACGTTTATTTCGTCTCTAGTGTTAACAAAATGCAATGTCCTACGGTTTAAATCGTTTGTAGTAATTTCTAAAGCTACTGCAAACAACTACAAACATTTATTTTGTCTCTAGTGTTAATAAAATACAATATTCTACGGTTCAAATCGTTTGAAGTAATTTATTAAGCAACTACAAACAAATACAAACGTTCATTTCGTCTGTAGTGTTAATAAAATACAATATTGTATGGTTTAAATCGTTTGTAGTAATTTTTCAAGTAACTACAAGCATCCGATTAATTACTAGTGTCAATAAAATGCAGTGTCCTATGGTTTAAATCGTTTGTAGTAATTTTTTGATCAACTACAAACAACCACAAAAGTTTATTTCGTCTCTAGTGTTAATAAAATACAATATTCTATGGTTTAAATCGTTTGTAGTAATTTTTTAAGCAACTGCAAACGTTCGTGTCATCTCTAGTGTTAATAAAATGCAATGTTCTATGGTTTCAATCATTTGTAGTAATTTCTAAAGCTACTACAAACAACTACAAACGTTTATTTCGTCTCTAGTGTTAATAAAATGCAATGTCCTATGGTTTAAATCGTTTGTAGTAATTTCTAAAGCTACTACAAACGTCATATTTCATCCCCTGTGTTAATAAAATGCAATGTCCTATGGTTTAAATCGTTTCTAATAATTTCTTGAGCAACTACAAACAACAACAAACGTTTATTTCGTCCCTAGTATTAATAAATTCCAATATCCGACTCATTAAATCGTTTGTAGTAATTTCTTAAGCTACTGCAAAACAACTACAAACTTTAATTTCGTCTCTAGTGTTAATAAAATACAATATTCTACGGTTTAAATCGTTTGTAGTAAGTTATTAAGCAACTACAAACGTTTATTTCGTCTGAAGTTTTAATACAATACAATATCCTACGGTTTAAATCGTTTGTAGTAATTTTTTAGGCAACTACAAACGTTCGTTTCATCTCTAGTGTTAATAAAATGTAATGTTCTATGGTTTCAATCATTTGTAGTAATTTCTAAAGCTACTACAAACAACTACAAACGTTTATTTCGTCTCTAGAGTTATTAAAATACAATATTCTACGGTTTAAATCATTTGTAGTAATTTCTAAAGCTACTACAAACTACTACAAACATTTATTTCGTCTGTAGTGTTATTAACATACAATATCCTATGGTTTAAATCGTTTGTAGTAATTTTTTAAGCAACTACAAACGTTTATTTCGTCTGGAGTGTTAATACAATACAATATCCTACTGTTTAAATCGTTTGTAATAATTTTTTAGGCAACTAGAAACTACTACAAACGTTTATTTCGTCTGTTGTGTTATTAACATACAATATCCTATGGTTTAAATCGTTTGTAGTAATTTTTTAAGCAACTACAAACGTTTATTTCGTCTGGAGTGTTAATACAATACAATATCCTACTGTTTAAATCGTTTGTAATAATTTTTTAGGCAACTAGAAACATCTAGTGTTAATAAAATGCAGTGTCCTATGGTTTAAATCATTTGTAATAATTTCTAAAGCTACTACAAACAACTACAATCCTTTATTTCATCCCCAGTGTTAATAAAGTGCAATGTTCTATGGTTTCAATCATTTGTAGTAATTTCAAAAGCTACTACAAACAACAACAAACGTTCGTTTCATCTCTAGTGTTAATAAAATGCAATGTTCTTTGGTTCAAATCGTTTGCAGTAATTTCTTAAGCTACTACAAACGTTCCATTCATCTCTAGTGTTAATAAAATGCAATGTCCTATGGTTTAAATCGTTTGTAGTAATTTCTAAAGCTACTACAAACGTTTATTTCGTCATTAATGTTATTAAAATACAATATCCTATGGTATTTTAAATCTAATACGTTTGCAGTAATTTTTTAAGCTACTACAAACGTCCATTTCATCTCTAGCGTTAATAAAATTCATTGTCCTTTGGTTTAAATCGTTTGTAGTAATTTCTTCAGCAACTACAAACAATAACAAACGTTTATTTTGTCTGGAGTGTTAATAAAATACAATATTGTATGGTTTAAATCGTTTGTAGTAATTTTTCAAGTAACTACAAGCATCCGATTAATTACTAGTGTCAATAAAATGCAGTGTCCTATGGTTTAAATCGTTTGTAGTAATTTTTTGATCAACTACAAACAACTACAAAAGTTTATTTCGTCTCTAGTGTTAATAAGATACAATATTCTATGGTTTAAATCGTTTGTAGTAATTTCTAAAGCTACTACAAACAACTACAAACGTTTATTTCGTCTCTTGTGTTAATAAAATGCAATGTCCTATGGTTTAAATCGTTTGTAGTAATTTTTTAAGCAACTACAAACATTTATTTTGTCTCTAGTGTTAATAAAATGCAATGTCCTATGGTTTAAATCGTTTGTAGTAATTTCTAAAGCTAGTACAAACAACTACAATCATTTATTTCATCCCCAGTGTTAATAAAATGCAGTGTCCTATAGTTTAAATCGTTTGTAGTAATTTCTTAAGCTACTACAAAACAACTACAAACGTTTACTTCGTCTCTAGTGTTAATAAAATACAATATTCTGCGGTTTAAATCGTTTGTAGTAAGTTATTAAGCCACTACAAACGTTTATTTCGTCTGAAGTTTTAATACAATACAATATCCTACGGTTTAAATCGTTTGTAGTAATTTATTAAGCAACCACAAACGTTTATTTCGTCTGGAGTGTTAATACAATAAAATATCCTACGGTTTAAATCGTTTGTAATAATTTTTTAGGCAACTACAAACGTTCGTTTCATCTCTAGTGTTAATAAAATGCAGTGTCCTATGGTTTAAATCGTTTGTAGTAATTTCTAAAGCTACTACAAACAACTACAAACGTTTATTTCGTCATTAATGTTATTAAAATACAATATCCTATGGTATTTTAAATCTAATACGTTTGCAGTAATTTTTTAAGCTACTACAAACGTCCATTTCATCTCTAGCGTTAATAAAATGCATTGTCCTTTGGTTTAAATCGTTTGTAGTAATTTCTTGAGCAACTACAAACAACAACAAACGTTTATTTCGTCTCTAGAATTAATAAATTCCAATATCCGACTCATTAAATCGTTTGTAGTAATTTCTTAAGCTGCTACAACCAACTACAAACGTTTATTTCGTCTCTAGTGTTAATAAAATACAATATTCTACGGATTAAATCGTTTGTAGTAATTTTTTAAGCTACTACAAACATCCGATTAATATCTAGTGTTAATAAAATGCAGTGTCCTATGATTTAAATCGTTTGTAGTAATTTTTTAAGCAACTACAAACAACAACAAACGTTTATTTCGTCTCTAGCGTTAATAAAATTCATTGTCCTTTGGTTTAAATCGTTTGTAGTAATTTCTTGAGCAACTACAAACGTTCGTTTCATCTCTAGTGTTAATAAAATGCAATGTTCTATGGTTTGAATCGTTTGTAGTAATTTCGAAAGCTACTACAAACAACTACAAACGTTTATTTCGTCTCTAGTGTTAATAAAGTGCAATGTTCTATGGTTTCAATCATTTGTAGTAATTTCAAAAGCTACTACAAACAACTACAAACGTTTATTTCGTCTCTAGTGTCAATAAAATGCAGTGTCCTATGGTTTAAATCGTTAGTAGTAATTTTTTAGGCAACTACAAACGTCCGTTTCACCTCTAGTGTTAATAAAATACAATATTCTACGGTTTAAATCATTTGTAGTAATTTCTAAAGCTACTACAAACTACTACAAACGTTTATTTCGTCTGTTGTGTTATTAACATACAATATCCTATGGTTTAAATCGTTTGTAGTAATTTTTTAAGCAACTACAAACAACAACAAACGTTTATTTCGTCTCTAGCGTTAATAAAATTCATTGTCCTTTGGTTTAAATCGTTTCTAGTAATTTCTTGAGCAACTACAAACAAATACAAACGTTCATTTCGTCTGTAGTGTTAATAAAATACAATATTGTATGGTTTAAATCGTTTGTAGTAATTTTTCAAGTAACTACAAGCATCCGATTAATTACTAGTGTCAATAAAATGCAGTGTCCTATTGTTTAAATCGTTTGTAGTAATTTCTAAAGCTACTACAAACAACTACAATCGTTTATTTCGTCATTAATGTTATTAAAATACAATATCCTATGGTATTTTAAATCTAATACGTTTGCAGTAATTTTTTAAGCTACTACAAACGTCCATTTCATCTCTAGCGTTGATAAAATTCATTGTCCCTTGGTTTAAATCGTTTGTAGTAATTTCTTGAGCAACTACAAACAACAACAAACGTTCGTTTCATCTCTAGTGTTAATAAAATGCAATGTTCTATGGTTCAAATCGTTTGCAGTAATTTCTTAAGCTACTACAAAACAACTACAAACGTTCATTTCGTCTCTAGTGTTATTAAAATACAATATTCCATGGTTTAAATCTTTTGTAGTAATTTTTTAAGCAACTGCAAACAACTACAAACGTTCATTTCGTCTCTAGTGTTAATAAAATACAATATTCTATGGTTTAAATCGTTTGTAGTAATTTCTAAAGCTACTACAAACAACTACAAACGTTTATTTCGTCTCTAGTGTTAATAAAATGCAATGTCCTATGGTTTAAATCGTTTGTAGTAATTTCTAAAGCTACTACAAACAACAACAAACGTTTATTCCGTCTCTAGAATTAAAAAATTCCAATATCCGACTCATTAAATCGTTTGTAGTAATTTCTTAAGCTACTGCAAAAGAACTACAAACGTTAATTTCGTCTCTAGTGTTAATAAAATACAATATTCTATGGTTTAAATCGTTAGTAGTAATTTTTCAAGTAACTACAAGCATCCGATTAATTACTAGTGTCAATAAAATGAGTGTCCTATGGTTTAAATCGTTTGTAGTAATTTTTTAGTCAACTACGAACAACTACAAACGTTAATTTCGTCTCTAGTGTTAATAAAATGCAGTGTCCTATGGGTTAAATCATTGGTAGTAATTTTTTAAGCAACTGCAAACGTTCGTTTCATCTCTAGTGTTAATAAAATGCAATGTTCTCTAGTTTCAATCGTTTGTAGTAATTTCTAAAGCTACTACAAACTACTACAAACGTTTATTTCGTCTCTAATGTTATTAAAATACAATATCCTATGGTATTTTAAATCTAAATCGTTTGCAGTAATTTTTTAAGCTACTACAAACGTCTATTTCATCTCTATTGTTAATAAAATGCATTGTCCTTTGGTTTAAATCGCTTGTAGTAATTTTTTGAGCAACTACAAACAACAACAAACGTTTATTTCGTCTCTAGAGTTAATAAATTCCAATATCCGACTCATTAAATCGTTTCTAGTAATTTATTAGGAAGCTACAAAGAACTACAAACGTTTGTTTCGTCTGTAGTGTTAATAAAATACAATATTCTATGGTTTAAATCGTTTGTAGTAATTTTTTAAGCTACTACAAACATCCGATTAATCACTAGTGTCAATAAAATGCAGTGTCCTATGGTTTAAATCGTTTGTAGCATTTTTTAATCAACGACAAACCTTCCATTCATCACTAGTTTTAATAAAATGCATTGTCCTATGGTTTAAATCGTTTGTAGTAATTTCTAAAGCTACTATAATCTACTACAATCCTTTATTTCATCCCCAGTGTTAATAAAATGCAGTGTCCTATGGTTTAAATCGTTTCTAATAATTTCTAAAGCTACTACAAACAACTACAATCCTTTATTTCATCCCCAGTGTTAATAAAATGCAGTGCCCTATGGTTTAAATCGTGTGTAGTAATTTTTTAAGCAACTAGAAACCTTCCATTCATCTCTAGTATTAATAAAATGCAATGTCCTATGGTTTCAAATATTTGTAGTAATTTCTAAAGCTACTACAATCTACTACAAACGTTTACTTCGTCTCTAGTGTCATTAAAATACAATATCCTATGGTATTTTAAATCTAAATCGTTTGTAGTATTTTTTTAAGCTACTACAAACGTCCGTTTCACCTCTAGTGTTAATAAAATGCAGTGTCCTTTGGTTTAAATCGTTTCTAGTAATTTCTTGAGCAACTACAAACAAATACAAACGTTCATTTCGTCTGTAGTGTTAATAAAATACAATATTCTATGGTTTAAATCGTTTGTAGTAATTTTTTAAGCAACTGCAAACGTTCGTGTCATCTCTAGTGTTAATAAAATGCAATGTTCTATGGTTTCAATCATTTGTAGTAATTTCTAAAGCTACTACAAACAACTACAAACGTTTATTTCGTCTCTAGTGTTAATAAAATGCAATGTCCTATGGTTTAAATCGTTTGTAGTAATTTCTAAAGCTACTACAAACAACTACAATCATTTATTTCATCCCCAGTGTTAATAAAATGCAGTGTCCTATAGTTTAAATCGTTTGTAGTAATTTCTGGAGCAACTACAAACAACAACAAACGTTTATTTCGTCTCTAGAATTAATAAATTCCAATATCCGACACATTAAATCGTTTGTAGTAATTTCTTAAGCTTCTACAAAACAACTACAAACGTTTACTTCGTCTCTAGTGTTAATAAAATACAATATTCTGCGGTTTAAATCGTTTGTAGTAAGTTATTAAGCCATTACAAACGTTTATTTCGTCTGGAGTGTTAATACAATACAATATCCTTCGGTTTAAATCGTTTGTAATAATTTTTTAGGCAACTACAAACGTTCGTTTCATCTCTAGTGTTAATAAAATGCAGTGTCCTATGGTTTAAATCGTTTGTAGTAATTTCTAAAGCTACTACAAACAACTACAAACGTTTATTTCGTCATTAATGTTATTAAAATACAATATCCTATGGTATTTTAAATCTAATACGTTTGCAGTAATTTTTTAAGCTACTACAAACGTCCATTTCATCTCTAGCGTTAATAAAATTCATTGTCCTTTGGTTTAAATCGTTTGTAGTAATTTCTTGAGCAACTACAAACAATAACAAACGTTTATTTCGTCTCTAGAGTTAATAAATTCCAATATCCGACTCATTAATTCGTTTGTAGTAATTTATTAGGAAGCTACAAAGAACTACAAACGTTTATTTCGTCTGTAGTGTTAATAAAATACAACATCCTACGGTTTAAATCGTTTGTAGTAATTTTGTAAGCTACTACAAACATCCGATTAATATCTAGTGTTAATAAAATGCAGTGTCCTATGATTTAAATCGTTTGTAGTAATTTTTTGATCAACTACAAACAACCACAAAAGTTTATTTCGTCTCTAGTGTTAATAAAATACAATATTCTATGGTTTAACTCGTTTGTAGTAATTTTTTAGGCAACTACAAACGTTCGTTTCATCTCTAGTGTTAATAAAATGTAATGTTCTATGGTTTCAATCATTTGTAGTAATTTCTAAAGCTACTGCAAACAACTACAAACATTTATTTTGTCTCTAGTGTTAATAAAATACAATATTCTACGGTTCAAATCGATTGAAGTAATTTATTAAGCAACTACAAACAAATACAAACGTTCATTTCGTCTGTAGTGTTAATAAAATACAATATTCTATGGTTTAAATCGTTTGTAGTAATTTTTCAAGTAACCACAAGCATCCGATTAATTACTAGTGTCAATAAAATGCAGTGTCGTATGGTTTAAATCGTTTGTAGTAATTTTTTAAGCAACTGCAAACGTTCGTGTCATCTCTAGTGTTAATAAAATGCAATGTTCTATGGTTTCAATCATATGTAGTAATTTCTAAAGCTACTACAAACAACTACAAACGTTTATTTCGTCTCTAGTGTCAATAAAATGCAATGTCCTATGGTTTAAATCGTTTGTAGTAATTTCTAAAGCTACTACAAACAACTACAATCCTTTATTTCATCCCCTGTGTTAATAAAATGCAGTGTCCTATAGTATAAATCGTTTGTCGTAATTTCTGGAGCAACTACAAACAACAAAAAACGTTTATTTCGTCTCTAGAATTAATAAATTCCAATATCCGAGTCATTAAATCGTTTGTAGTAATTTCTTAAGCTGCTACAACCAACTACAAACGTTTATTTCGTCTCTAGTGTTAATAAAATACAATATTCTACGGTTTAAATCGTTTGTAGCAATTTTTTAGGCAACTACAAACGTTCGTTTCATCTCTAGTGTTAATAAAATGCAATGTTCTATGGTTCAAATCGTTTGCAGTAATTTCTTAAGCTACTACAAAACAACTACAAACGTTCATTTCGTCTCTAGTGTTATTAAAATACAATATTCCATTGTTTAAATCTTTTGTAGTAATTTTTTAAGCAACTGCAAACGTTCGTTTCATCTCTTGTATTAATAAAATGCAATGTCCTATGGTTTCAATCGTTTGTAGTAATTTCTAAAGCTACTACAATCTACTACAAACGTTTATTTCGTCTCTAATGTTATTAAAATATAATATCGTATGGTATTTTAAATCTAAATCGTTTGCAGTAATTTTGTAAGCTACTACAAACGTCCATTTCATATCTAGCGTTAATAAAATTCATTGTCCTTTGGTTTAAATCGTTTGTAGTAATTTCTTGAGCAACTACAAACAACAACAAACGTTTATTTCGTCTCTAGAGTTAATAAATTCCAATATCCGACTCATTAAATCGTTTGTAGTAATTTCTTACTACAAACTACAAACGTTTATTTCGTCTCTAGTGTTAATAAAATACAATATTCTACGGTTTAAATCGTTTGTAGTAATTTTTTAGGCAACTACAAACGTTCGTTTTATCTCTAGTGTTAATAAAACGCCATGTTCTATGGTTTTAATCGTTTGTAGTAATTTCTAAAGCTACTGCAAACAACAACAAACGTTTATTTCGTCTCTAGAATTAATAAATTCCAATATCCGACTCATTAAATCGTTTGTAGTAATTTCTAAAGCTACTACAATCTACTACAAACGTTTATTTCGTCTCTAATGTTATTAAAATACAATATCGTATGGTATTTTAAATCTAAATCGTTTGCAGTAATTTTGTAAGCTACTACAAACGTCCATTTCATCTCTAGTGTTAATAAAATGCATTATCCTTTGGTTTAAATCGTTTCTAGTAATTTCTTGAGCAACTACAAACAACAACAAACGTTTATTTCGTCCCTAGTATTAATAAATTCCAATATCCGACTCATTAAATCGTTTGTAGTAATTTCTTAAGCTACTGCAAAACAACTACAAACGTTAATTTCGTCTCTAGTGTTAATAAAATACAATATTCTACGGTTTAAATCGTTTGTAGTAATTTTTTAGGCAACTACAAACGTTCGTTTCATCTCTAGTGTTAATAAAATGTAATGTTCTATGGTTTCAATCATTTGTAGTAATTTCTAAAGCTACTGCAAACAACTACAAACGTTCATTTCGTCTCTAGTGTTAATAAAATACAATATTCTACGGTTTAAAT
This sequence comes from Trichopria drosophilae, assembly GCA_030407085.1. Taxonomy (NCBI): domain Eukaryota; kingdom Metazoa; phylum Arthropoda; class Insecta; order Hymenoptera; family Diapriidae; genus Trichopria; species Trichopria drosophilae. Next base: position 82,528,627 of record CM059582.1, read on the forward strand.
CGTTTGTAGTAATTTATTAAGCAGCTACAAACAAATACAAACGTCTATCTCCTCTGTAGTGTTAATAAAATACAATATTCTATGGTTTAAATCGTTTGTAGTAATTTTTTAATCAACGACAAAACTTCCATTCATCACTAGTGTTAATAAAATGCAGTGTCCTATGGTTTCAATCCTTTGTAGTAATTTCAAAAGCTACTACAAACAACTACAAACGTTTATTTCGTCTCTAGTGTCAATAAAATGCAGTGTCCTATGGTTTAAATCGTTAGTAGTAATTTTTTAGGCAACTACAAACGTCCGTTTCACCTCTAGTGTTAATAAAATGCAATGTTCTATGGTTTCAATCATATGTAGTAATTTCTAAAGCTACTACAAACAACTACAAACGTTTATTTCGTCTCTAGTGTTAATAAAATGCAATGTCCTATGGTTTAAATCGTTTGTAGTAATTTCTAAAGCTACTACAAACAACTACAAACGTTTATTTCGTCATTAATGTTATTAAAATACAATATCCTATGGTATTTTAAATCTAATACGTTTGCAGTAATTTTTTAAGCTACTACAAACGTTTATTTCGTCTATAGTGTTAATAAAATTCAATATCCTACGGTTTAAATCGTTTGTAGTAATTTCTTAAGCTACTAAAAAAAAAATTACAAACGTTTACTTCGTCTCTAGTGTTAATAAAATACAATATCCTACGGTTTAAATCGTTTGTAATAATTTTTTAGGCAACTACAAACGTTCGTTTCATCTCTAGTGTTAATAAAATGCAGTGTCCTATGGTTTAAATCGTTTGTAGTAATTTCTAAAGCTACTACAAACAACTACAAACGTTTATTTCGTCATTAATGTTATTAAAATACAATATCCTATGGTATTTTAAATCTAATACGTTTGCAGTAATTTTTTAAGCTACTACAAACGTCCATTTCATCTCTAGCGTTAATAAAATGCATTGTCCTTTGGTTTAAATCGTTTGTAGTAATTTCTTGAGCAACTACAAACAACAACAAACGTTTATTTCGTCTCTAGAGTTAATAAATTCCAATATCCGACACATTAATTCGTTTGTAGTAATTTATTAGGAAGCTAGAAACAACTACAAACGCTTATTTCGTCTGTAGTGTTAATAATATACAATATCTTATGGTTTAAATCGTTTGTAGTAATTTTTTAAGCTACTACAAACATCCGATTAATATCTAGTGTTAATAAAATGCAGTGTCCTATGGTTTAAATCGTTTGTAGTAATTTATTAAGCAGCTAAAGACAAATACAAACGTTTATCTCGTCTGTAGTGTTAATAAAATACAATATTCTATGGTTTAAATCGTTTGTAGTAATTTTTTAAGCAACTGCAAACGTTCGTTTCAACTCTAGTGTTAATAAAATGCAGTGTCCTATGGTTTAAATCGTTTGTAGTAATTTTTTAAGCTACTGCAAACATCCGATTAATATCTAGTGTTAATGAAATGCAGTGTCCTATGGTTTAAATCGTTTGTAGTAATTTATTAAGCAACTACAAACAACTACAAACGTTTATTTCATCTGTAGTGTTAATAAAATACAACATCCTACGGTTTAAATCGTTTGTAGTAATTTTTTAAGCCACTACAAACATCCGATTAATTACTAGTGTCAATAAAATGCAGTGTCCTATGGTTTAAATCGTTTGTAGTCATTTTTTGATCAACTACAAACAACTACAAAAGTTTATTTCGTCTCTAGTGTTAATAAAATACAATATTCTATGGTTTAAATCGTTTGTAGTAATTTTTTAAGCAACTGCAAACGTTCGTGTCATCTCTAGTGTTAATAAAATGCAATGTTCTATGGTTTCAATCATTTGTAGTAATTTCTAAAGCTACTACAAACAACTACAAACGTTTATTTCGTCTCTAGTGTTAATAAAATGCAATGTCCTATGGTTTAAATCGTTTGTAGTAATTTCTAAAGCTACTACAAACAACTACAATCATTTATTTCATCTCTAGCGTTAATAAAATTCATTGTCCTTCTGTTTAAATCGTTTGTAGTAATTTCTTGAGCAACTACAAACAACAACAAACGTTTATTTCGTCTCTAGTGTTATTAAAATACAATATCCTATGGTATTTTAAATCTAAATCGTTTGTAGTAATTTCTTAAGCTGCTACAACCAACTACAAACGTTTATTTCGTCTCTAGTGTTAATAAAATACAATATTCTACGGTTTAAATCGTTTGTAGTAATTTATTAAGCAACCACAATCGTTTATTTCGCCTGGAGTTTTAATACAATATAATAGCAAGTTTGTAGCAATTTTTTAGGCAACTACAAACGTTCGTTTCATCTCTAGTGTTAATAAAATGCAATGTTCTATGGTTCAAATCGTTTGCAGTAATTTCTTAAGCTACTACAAAACAACTACAAACGTTCATTTCGTCTCTAGTGTTATTAAAATACAATATCCTATGGTATTTTAAATCTAAATCGTTTGCAGTAATTTTGTAAGCTACTACAAACGTCCATTTCATCTCTAGTGTTAATAAAATGCATTATCCTTTGGTTTAAATCGTTTCTAGTAATTTCTTGAGCAACTACAAACAACAACAAATGTTAATTTCGTCTCTAGTGTTAATAAAATACAATATTCTACGGTTTAAATCGTTTGTAGTTAGTTATTAAGCAACTACATACGTTTATTTCGCCTGAAGTTTTAATACAATACAATATCCTACGGTTTAAATCGTTTGTAGTAATTTTTTAGGCTACTACAAAACAACTACAAACGTTCATTTCGTCTCTAGTGTTATTAAAATACAATATTCCATGGTTTAAATCTTTTGTAGTAATTTTTTAAGCAACTGCAAACAACTACAAACGTTCATTTCGTCTCTAGTGTTAATAAAACGCAATGTCCTATGGTTTAAATCGTTTGTAGTAATTTCTTAAGCTACTGCAAAAGAACTACAAACGTAAATTTCGTCTCTAGTGTTAATAAAATACAATATTCTATGGTTTAAATCGTTAGTAGTAATTTTTCAAGCAACTACAAACGTTTATTTCGTCTCTAGTGTTAATAAAATGCAATGTCCTGTGGTTTAAATCGTTTGTAGTAATTTCTAAAGCTACTACAAACAACTACAAACGTTTATTTCGTCTCTTGTGTTAATAAAATGCAATGTCCTATGGTTTAAATCGTTTGTAGTAATTTCTAAAGCTACTACAAACAACAACAAACGTTTATTTCGTCTCTAGAATTAATAAATTCCAATATCCGACTCATTAAATCGTTTGTAGTAATTTCTTAAGCTTCTACAAAACAACTACAAACGTTTACTTCGTCTCTAGTGTTAATAAAATACAATATTCTGCGGTTTAAATCGTTTGTAGTAATTTTTCAAGTAACTACAAGCATCCGATTAATTACTAGTGTCAATAAAATGAGTGTCCTATGGTTTAAATCGTTTGTAGTAATTTTTTAGTCAACTACGAACAACTACAAACGTTAATTTCATCTCTAGTGTTAATAAAATGCAATGTTCTGTATTTCAATCGTTTGTAGTAATTTCTAAAGCTACTACAAACTACTACAAACGTTTATTTCGTCTCTAATGTTATTAAAATACAATATCCTATGGTATTTTAAATCTAAATCGTTTGCAGTAATTTTTTAAGCTACTACAAACGTCCATTTCATATCTAGCGTTAATAAAATTCATTGTCCTTTGGTTTAAATCGTTTGTAGTAATTTCTTGAGCAACTACAAACAACAACAAACGTTTATTTCGTCTCTAGAGTTAATAAATTCCAATATCCGACTCATTAATTCGTTTGTAGTAATTTATTAGGAAGCTACAAAGAACTACAAACGTTTATTTCGTCTGTAGTGTTAATAAAATACAACATCCTACGGTTTAAATCGTTTGTAGTAATTTTTTAAGCTACTACAAACATCCGATTAATATCTAGTGTTAATAAAATGCAGTGTCCTATGATTTAAATCGTTTGTAGTAATTTTTTAAGCAACTACAAACATCCGATTAATCACTAGTGTCAATAAAATGCAGTGTCCTATGGTTTAAATCGTTTGTAGCATTTTTTAATCAACGACAAACCTTCCATTCATCACTAGTTTTAATAAAATGCATTGTCCTATGGTTTAAATCGTTTGTAGTAATTTCTAAAGCTACTATAATCTACTACAATCCTTTATTTCATCCCCAGTGTTACTAAAATGCAGTGTCCTATGGTTTAAATCGTTTGTAGTAATTTCTGGAGCAACTACAAACAACAACAAACGTTTATTTCGTCTCTAGAATTAATAAATTCCAATATCCGACTCATTAAATCGTTTGTAGTAATTTCTTAAGCTTCTACAAAACAACTACAAACGTTTACTTCGTCTCTAGTGTTAATAAAATACAATATTCTGCGGTTTAAATCGTTTGTAGTAAGTTATTAAGCCACTACAAACGTTTATTTCGTCTGAAGTTTTAATACAATACAATATCCTACGGTTTAAATCGTTTGTGGTAATTTATTAAGCAACCACAAACGTTTATTTCGTCTGGAGTGTTAATACAATACAATATCCTTCGGTTTAAATCGTTTGTAGTAATTTCTTGAGCAACTACAAACAACAACAAACGTTTATTTCGTCTCTAGTGTTATTAAAATACAATATCCTATGGTATTTTAAATATAAATCGTTTGTAGTAATTTTTTAAGCTACTACAAACGTCCGTTTCATCTCTAGTGTTAATAAAATGCAGTGTCTTTTGGTTTAAATCGTTTCTAGTAATTTCTTGAGCAACTACAAACAACAACAAATGTTTATTTCGTCTCTAGTGTTTATAAAATACAATATTCTACGGTTCAAATCGATTGAAGTAATTTATTAAGCAACTACAAACAAATACAAACGTTTATCTCGTCTGTAGTGTTAATAAAATACAATATTCTATGGTTTAAATCGTTTGTAGTAATTTTTCAAGTAACTACAAACATCCATTCGTCTCTAGTGTTAATAAAATGCAATGTCCTATGGTTTAAATCGTTTGTAGTAATTTTTTAAGCAACTACAAACAACCGTTTATTTCTAGTGTTAATAAAATGCAATGTCCTATGGTTTAAATCGTTTGTAGTAATTTTTTAAGCAACTACAAACGTTTATTTCGTCTCTAGTGTTAATAAAATGCAATATCCTATGGTTTAAATCGTTTGTAGTAATTTCTAAAGCTACTACAAACAAACGTTTATTTCTCTAGTGTTAATAAAATACAATATCCTATGGTTTAAATCGTTTGTAGTAATTTTTTAAGCAACTACAAACGTTCGTTTCATCTAGTGTTAATAAAATGCAATGTCCTATGGTTTAAATCGTTTGTAGTAATTTCTAAAGCTACTACAAACAACTACAAACGTTTATTTCGTCTCTAGTGTTAATAAAATGCAATATCCTATGGTTAAATCGTTTGTAGTAATTTCTAAAGCTACTACAAACAACTACAAACGTTTATTTAGACTCTAGTGTTAATAAAATACAATATCCTACGGTTTAAAACGTTTATAGTAATTTTTTAAGCAACTACAAACGTTTATTTCATCTCTAGTGTTAATAAAATGCAATGTCCTATGGTTTAAATCGTTTGTAGTAATTTCTTAAGCTACTACAAACAACTACAAACGTTTATTTCGTCTCTAGTGTTAATAAAATACAATATTCTATGGTTTAAATCGTTTGTAGTAAGTTATTAAGCCACTACAAACAACCGTTTAATCTCTAGTGTTAATAAAATGCAATATCCTATGGTTTAAATCGTTTGTAGTAATTTTTTAAGCAACTACAATCATTTATTTCATCTCTAGCGTTAATAAAATTCATTGTCCTTCGTTTAAATCGTTTGTAGTAATTTCTTGAGCAACTACAAACAACAACAAACGTTTATTTCGTCTCTAGTGTTATTAAAATACAATATCCTATGGTATTTTAAATCTAATACGTTTGCAGTAATTTTTTAAGCTACTACAAACGTCCATTTCATCTCTAGCGTTAATAAAATGCATTGTCCTTTGGTTTAAATCGTTTGTAGTAATTTCTTGAGCAACTACAAACAACAACAAACGTTTATTTCGTCTCTAGAGTTAATAAATTCCAATATCCGACTCATTAATTCGTTTGTAGTAATTTATTAGGAAGCTACAAAGAACTACAAACGTTTATTTCGTCTGTAGTGTTAATAAAATACAACATCCTACGGTTTAAATCGTTTGTAGTAATTTTTTAGGCAACTACAAACGTTCGTTTCATCTCTAGTGTTAATAAAATGCAATGTTCTATGGTTTCAATCATTTGTAGTAATTTCTAAAGCTACTACAAACAACTACAAACGTTTATTTCGTCTCTAGTGTTAATAAAATGCAATGTCCTATGGTTTAAATCGTTTGTAGTAATTTCTAAAGCTACTACAAACAACTACAAACGTTTATTTCGTCTCTAGTGTTAATAAAATACAATATTCTACGGTTTAAATCGTTTGTAGTAAGTTATTAAGCCACTACAAACATCCGATTAATCACTAGTGTCAATAAAATGCAGTGTCCTATGGTTTAAATCGTTTGTAGTAATTTCTAAAGCTACTACAAACAACTACAATCCTTTATTTCGTCTCTAGTGTTAATAAAATGCAATGTCCTATGGTTTAAATCGTTTGTAGTAATTTTTTAAGCAACTACAATCATTTATTTCATCTCTAGCGTTAATAAAATTCATTGTCCTTCTGTTTAAATCATTTGTAGTAATTTCTAAAGCTACTACAATCTACTACAAACGTTTACTTCGTCTCTAGTGTTATTAAAATACAATATCCTATGGTATTTTAAATATAAATCGTTTGTAGTAATTTTTTAAGCTACTACAAACGTCCGTTTCATCTCTAGTGTTAATAAAATGCAGTGTCTTTTGGTTTAAATCGTTTCTAGTAATTTCTTGAGCAACTACAAACAACAACAAACGTTTATTTCGTCTCTAGAATTAAAAAATTCCAATATCCGACTCATTAAATCGTTTGTAGTAATTTCTTAAGCTACTGCAAAAGAACTACAAACGTTAATTTCGTCTCTAGTGTTAATAAAATACAATATTCTATGGTTTAAATCGTTTGTAGTAATTTTTTAGGCAACTACAAACGTTCGTTTCATCTCTAGTGTTAATAAAATGTAATGTCCTATGGTTTAAATCATTTGTAGTAATTTCTAAAGCTACTGCAAACAACTACAAACATTTATTTTGTCTCTAGTGTTAATAAAATGCAATGTCCTATGGTTTAAATCGTTTGTAGTAATTTCTAAAGCTACTACAAACATCCGATTAATCTCTAGTGTTAATAAAATGCAGTGTCCTATGGTTTAAATCGTTTGTAGTAATTTTTTAAGCAACTACAAAACTTCCATTCATCTCTAGTGTTAATAAAATGCAATATCCTATGGTTTAAATCGTTTGTAGTAATTTCTTAAGCTACTACAAACAACTACAAACGTTTATTTCGTCTCTAGTGTTAATAAAATACAATATTCTACGGTTTAAATCGTTTGTAGTAATTTTTCAAGTAACTACAAACGTTTATTTAGTCTCTAGTGTTAATAAAATGTAGTGTCCTATGGTTTAAATCGTTTGTAGTAATTTTTTAAGCAACTAGAAACCTTCCATTCATCTCTAGTATTAATAAAATGCAATGTCCTATGGTTTCAATCGTTTGTAGTAATTTCTAAAGCTACTACAAACTACTACAAACGTTTATTTCGTCTCTAATGTTATTAAAATACAATATCCTATGGTATTTTAAATCTAAATCGTTTGCAGTAATTGTGTAACCTACTACAAACGTCCATTTCATCTCTAGTGTTAATAAAATGCATTATCCTTTGGTTTAAATCGTTTCTAATAATTTCTTGAGCAACTACAAACAACAACAAACGTTTATTTCGTCTCTAGAGTTAATAAATTCCAATATCCGACTCATTAATTCGTTTGTAGTAATTTATTAGGAAGCTACAAAGAACTACAAACGTTTATTTCGTCTGTAGTGTTAATAAAATACAACATCCTACGGTTTAAATCGTTTGTAGTAATTTTTTAGGCAACTACAAACGTTCGTTTCATCTCTAGTGTTAATAAAATGTAATGTTCTATGGTTTCAATCATTTGTAGTAATTTCTAAAGCTACTGCAAACAACAACAAACGTTTATTTCGTCTCTAGAATTAATAAATTCCAATATCCGACTCATTAAATCGTTTGTAGTAATTTCTTAAGCTACTACAAACAACTACAAACGTTTACTTCGTCTCTAGTGTTAATAAAATGCAATGTCCTATGGTTTAAATCGTTTGTAGTAATTTCTAAAGCTACTACAAACAACTACAAACGTTTATTTCGTCTCTAGTGTTAATAAAATGCAATGTCCTATGGTTTAAATCGTTTGTAGTAATTTCTAAAGCTACTACAAACAACTACAATCCTTTATTTCATCCCCAGTGTTAATAAAGTGCAGTGTCCTATGGTTTAAATCGTTTGTAGTCATTTTTTAAGCAACTACAAACGTTCTATTCATCTCTAGTATTAATAAAATGCAATGTCCTATGGTTTAAATCGTTTGTAGTAATTTTTTAGGCAACTACAAACGTTCGTTTCATCTCTAGTGTTAATAAAATGCAATGTTCTATGGTTTCAATCATTTGTAGTAATTTCTAAAGCTACTACAGACAACTACAAACGTTTATTTCGTCTCTAGAGTTATTAAAATACAATATCCGACTCATTAAATCGTTTCTAGTAATTTATTAGGAAGCTACAAAGAACTGCAAACGTTTATTTCGTCTGTAGTGTTAATAAAATACAATATCCTATGGTTTAAATCGTTTGTAGTAATTTATTAAGCAACTACAAACAACTACAAATGTTTATTTCATCTGTGGTGTTAATAAAATACAACATCCTACGGTTTAAATCGTTTGTAGTAATTGTTACGGCCGGAGGGAAAGGCGTTTTGCAAGGGTTTTTGGTTGCAAATACCGTTTCCTCGACACAACCGCGAAAAGACTGGATCGACTGGAAGAGTCAATCCTGAGTTCGAAAATTTGTGGGGGCTGCTGCTAATGCAAAAGAAATGAATAAAGGTGAAGGTAAAATAAAGAAGTACAAATGTTTTCAGGAAAAATTTGATTTATTTTATTTAAGTTTCAAAAACATGGTGTTAGACAGAATAGGAAAGGTATAAGGTAGGAATGATAGGGAGCGATGAAGCGACCTTCTGAACAATTTGGAGGAGCCGTCTAATATTTTTTTTCCCAAGCATCTGGCACTGAAAACAAAAAAGGGAATAAGGTGTTAATGAAATACGGAATTTCTATTTAAAGTATAAGTCAAAAGGGGGGGGGAAGTCTACTAATTAATAGAAAACAAAAATAAAAATTATAACATATAACAATATGACAATATGAAGTCCCTATGGATTTATCCTGGTCGACGTGCTGCCATCGATTACAGGATAAACCAACGTTGGGATTGATATGGATCCACTTACCGGAGAAGGTTAACAGAGTCCAAAAGGAACTTCGTCCACCGCTCGGGAAAGAGGAAATAATCAATCCTTAGCATGCGTTCCTTCTGGTGTCACCTACGACCGAAGTGTGGCTGAGCGGCTGGAACTTATCCACTCATCATCTTCAACTGCCTGCCTGACGCTGGTTGACACTCTAACTGACTGAGTGACTGACTGACTGACTGACTGACTGACTGGAACTGACTGGCTGGAACTGTCTGACCGTTTGACGCTGGTTGACACTCTAGCTAACTGGCTGAGTGACTGACTGACTGACCGGCTGGAACTCTAACCAACTGACTGGTTGTTTGCGCACGCCCTTTTTATAATGAAGATGGCCCATGGTCGCGAATCATAAAATTTTGGGAGTAGGAAAAGTGAAAGGAATTCTTGGAAAGATGCTGGATTCTGGTTGTTCCGTCATATCTCTACATGTTTTTAACAATATTTGAATTTCAATATGAATTATGTATAATGTGGCAAATATAATGAGATCCATGCGAATCTTGGACTCTGTGCTATGCCATTTGCAACTTTCAATATATAGAATAACAAGCATTCTCGTCGACATTGGCAGAATGTAAAAATGTTTGGAATTGTTAAACTGAAAATATCGTGAAACTATTCGGATACTAATGCTGTTGTAATTAAACGTTATCGCAATTAAATTGGCAATTTTGATCGTCGTGATTAACAGTAGTAATTAAATTTACAAAAATGTATGGTTGAAAGTATTGTCGTACTTAAATCGAATTAAACATATTGTCGGAATAGAATTTACAATTGTTGGCGCACTTAAATATAGCCTTATTTGAAATTACAAAAATATTCGAATGTCGCATTAAATTGGAATTAAACATATTGTCGCAAAGAAACGTATAAAAATGATCGATGATGGATATTGTCGCGTTTGAAAAATCTACTGAAAATGTTGTCGCAATTGAATGTTTATTAAATTCTAGAATATTTATTTAAGATTTTCAAATGCTGTAACGAAGATTACGACATCGTGTTTTCGGAAATTTACGTGTAATATTCTTATTCGGTATACTGTATTATGTACTTGTTTTCTTAGATATAGCGAAGGTTTTTCTTTGGAGGACAAATCTAAGTGCGATGTTCGGCTGACGTAATATCACGTGAATTACTTATTTTACAGAATTTTCGGCATACCGGTTTTGATTCTTCTTTTTCGTGAATAATGGCAAAGTTTTTAGAAAACGATGAAATTGCTGTTGCCCAGTGATTGCCTTCGGTCCAGTATGATTCATGCAAAGCAGTTTATTTGTCGAATTGAATTATTAAGCAATGCTCAGTTACAATGAATGTGGTTATACTTCTCAGAACTGTTTTTTAGCAATTATTTATTTAGTTACGGGGACGTAACACCCCCTTCCTTTGTTGAAAGTTGGTCCTCCAACTTTCGGAAAAGTGAGACGTTTGTTAATGTGGTCTGTTAATATATGCAAGCTATTGTGTAGTGTAGACGTGGAGTGAGATATTACAATTTCAGTCGCAATGAACGCCATATATAAATTTCGGAGTTTATAGACGCATTGTTGTCTGTTAATTTCAAAATAAGATGTGTTTATAACTTTTATGGTATTCTTCGCGTTACAATAGTGCGCAAATTATTTCATTCTTCCCTAATATTTGACATTTTTGTATGGATATTGTTATTTCGAGATTACAACGACGTAGTTTTCGGTGAGCGTTATACATACATTTTAGTACTATCTGTCACAATAAGTAAGCGCTATTACATTTTGTCGATGAACATTTTGAGATCCATTTCGCATACGTGCTGTTTTTAATTTGATTTTAGTTCTATATTATTGGTTAGTCTATTTCAGTTTCTTGCACTTATTAGTTGAAGGGATTTGCATGCATCAGTTTGTAAGTTTAATTACCATGACCTTATTTAAAATGTTACTATTGTAATTTACCCTTGAAAATTTGTGTGTAGTGTGCTTTTAATGTTAATGATTCCTGCAAGTATATATAATTTGATATTTCATTTATATGAAGCTTGTGAGAAAATGTAATGTCTTTGGTGTTCTATTTCTTGTTCTCATTTTCCTCTCGCAATTATTTGGGATCTAAAGAAGGTTCTGGTGAAATAAATATAAGGTTATATTACAAAAATTTGTCTTCGTATGTATTTTTCTCGCTCTCCACAAAATTGTGTCAAGCCTAACTTAACGGCGAGTTTCTTATCATTTTTTATACTTTGAGAATGGCAATACCTAATCTCTTTTTCATTCCTTCTCGATATTACGCGGTCGACGTTATTTGTGATGGCAAGCCCTAAGGAAACCATACATAGTCTCTACACGCTGCGAGAGTTAAAAATGATATTGAATAACAATACAAAAAAAAACTTAAAATTAAGTAAGTGTTTTTCTCGCTCTCCACCAAATCGTGGCAAGCCTGACTTAACGGCGAGTTTCTAATCATTTTTTATATTCCGAGAGTTTCCAAATTCTCGTTTTCATTCCTTCTCGATTTTAAAAGGTCAATGTTATGGTAAGCCCTAAGGAAACCGTATACAGTTTAAACACTTTACGAGAGTTAAAAATGGTTAAAAGTCAAAACACAAATTGATGTTTAAAAGTGATTGCTAAATTAAGGTTGCGGTATTTTCTTGTTTCCTTTTATTCATTTCATCCGTCTTTATTTTCTCCCTTACAATATTACGATAGGAGAATGCGATTTGATAACGTAACTTTCTTTGTATGTATAGATGTATATTCTGTAAGATTTTCTTTTTATATCTTTTATTTTATTCATTGTCATATGCAATTAGTTTTTCTGCAATGAAAGAAATAGTAGTGAATGTAAACAATTATACGTTGGTTGTTCTTCTTTTACTGCCTCTAGTTATTATCGGAAATGTTGCCTTAAAATTTGAATGTTGCTTGTGAACTGATATAGTAGAAAGAAATTTATTCATTGTTAGTCTTAAAAGAACATATGTAACTTGAAGGACAGCTTCATCTATTTTGTCAAATCGTTTAGATTGTTTCCCATATAATTTGATATCTTGAAAAATAAATTGTTCACATACATATATGCATGTTGATTATCCCATATATCCACTTAGATTGTTGGGTATTGGAACCGACATGTATATTTGTATATGCGTAATGTCATATTATTATTGGTTTTATTAAAATCTTATAATAAATATTACTAGATTATACATGGATATTAGGTATACTATAAAGTATGGCTTATTTAAAATGTGTAAAAAAAAGGATTGCGGAATTTGATTGGGACCTTCGCATGCTTATGGACTCTAAATTCAATTGTTGCGTAATCTTATTGTTTAATAGGCTCTATTTCATGATCTTTTAATTTCGTAATTGTTTTAATTATTTTAATCATATTATTTTTATTATTTTCTATATTTCATTATTATTATTATCTCTTTTTTCTTTTTTTTTTGTTTATTCATATTAAATGTCGGCGATATTTATATATGTATCTATGTATATATATTTTTCATTTGTTACTTTATATTATTTTTTATTTACAGCATTTTGTAGTTGCATTATTTTTATGCTAAAGTGAATCTTACATTTGAATGTTTGTATCTTAATACTTGGACTTAATTTCTGTTATTATAATTACATGACTGTTTATACATATATTATAAAAATATTAAATACTATTTTTTTCCTCTATCAAATGGATAATGTTGTAGGTTCTGATTTATAACTATTTGTTGGAATCTATCAGTTCTTTCATTATTCTTTTTATACCCATTATCGGTTTCGACTATAATATCATATTCATTTTTACTTTTAATTTCATTAATTTTTTTAATTGTATTTTCATTTAATTCATTTTGACATTCATTAATTGTTTCATTTAGTTTTTGATTTTCACTCGTTAGATAATGTTTGATTTCCATTTTACCTAACAATTTATATTCGTTTTTATTTCGTATTCCATTTTTATTTGTCAATTCATTCTTAATTTCCGATTTATTCATTAATTCATTGTTATTTTCATACACGATTTGCTTTTTATTCTTATTTATTAATTCATTTTGGTTTATTTTAATTACTTCGTTTCCATTTTCATTTTCATTTTTATTTTCTTTTGCTTTAATTAATTCATTCTCAATTTGTTTTGTATGTAACAATTCGTTGTCATTCATATTTATCGATTTGTTTTTATTTTTATTTATCAATTCATATTCATTTATAATCATTAATTCGTTTTTATGTTTAAATGTTAATTCATTTTTGCTTCTTTTAATTATTTCATTTTCATTTTTCAATGTATTTTTGTATTTCATTTCATTTTTATTTTTTATTATATTTTTATTTTTACTAGATTCAGAGGGGAAATCTTGATCCGGTTTTTTATCTGTACTGGATTCAGAGGATTTAACTTGATCTGTTTTGTTATTTTTATTAATATTCAGTGTTATATGTTTCATTGTAATTTCATCTCGCTTTATCATTTCATTACATTTTTCATTTCTAACTATATTATTTTTTCCGTTTTTAATTACATATGTAATATTTAGATTAATTTTATTTTCATCGTTTGTATTCTCGTATTCATGTCTATTTTCATATTTATTTTTAATTTTATATTTATTTGATTGTTCACTTTTATGTTTATGTTCATCAGTATTTTCTTTATCATTTGTATATTGGTATTCATTTTTATTCTCGAGTTGGTTTGAATTTTTATATTTATTTATATTATCATATTGATTTGTATTTTTTTGTTGATTTGTATCTACATAGTGATTTAAGTATTCATTTTTATTCCTATATTCGTTTAAATCAAATTCGTGGATATTTTCATACTTATTTTTGAGTTCATTTTTATGTTGTTGTTTTGAATTTTGGTATTCATTTGTATTATTATATCGTTTTATATTTTTACATTTATTTTTATTTAGTATTTGATTTCCGTTTGTTCTTATTACTTCATTTGCGTTTGTTGTGTCATATTCCTTGGTGCTTTCCTTGTCAATTTTGTAACCAATATTCTTGTAAGTTTTATAGTCGTTGGTTTCGTGGCTAATTTCATATTCATTGGTGATTTCGTTGTCGGTTTCATATTTGATTTCATTATTTTTTGTTCGCCTATAACTTAACTGAATTACATTATCTTTTTCGTCATATGATTCTATTTCGTCAATTTTGATTGTTGGTGTATATTTTTTTAATGTCAGGTTTACTTCAGTGTATAAGTCTTTTGAAGAAAGTTTAATAGTTGGTGCTTCATTAATACTTAGACGAAACGTTTTTACTGGTTTTGATTTGCTTTGATTGCTCGAAGAAGAATTATTTAATGCTTGTTCCAAAATGTCCCCTTTCCTATTGGTAAATTCCTTTTCTCTTGATTTTGGGTTGTTTAATTCTAGTAATATTTCTGCACATATTTCTGTTCTAAAGTTCTTGCATTGATCCCAGGTGTGTCCTATATTTTTACAATGCGTACATTGAATTCCTATTTTCTTTGATCTTTTACTATAATTTTGTTGGCGAGCTTGTGTATTTTCAAAATATGTTTGGTTGTGCCGTTGATTCCTATTTGGAAACTTGTTATCATTGTTCTGGTATGTTTGCGACAGGTTTTCATAATTTCTGGCTTGCAAAAGATGTTTGTGTGGTGATCGACTTTCTTGGTAGTTCCAAGGAACTGCTTGATAGTTTTGTAAGGGTCCGTTTTGAGAATGTTGTATTTTTTTATTTTGAAGTTGAAAATTTTTGTGGTTTAGTTGATAGTTATCTTGATCGTTCCAAGGTGTATTTGTATAATTTTGTGATTCCAGGATTTGAGAATTCCGCTTTGTATTTCGAAGGGTTGAAGAATGATAATTTTGTTGTTGATGATTATAATACTCGTTTTGTCGTAAATTTGGTCGATAATTTTTGTACTTGTGGTATCCATTTGTCTGGAAGTTATCAAATTCATCTAAAGGAGAGTTTTGGTATATATTTCTTTGATGATGCTGGTAATTCTGCATATTGTGTTTGGAATTATTATATTTTATTTTTATAAAAGTTTTGCTTCGGTGTTTATTTTCCGTAGTATTCTGTTTCTATTTTTAAGTATTTTCTTTCTGACATTATTTTTTTATCTTTGCTCACTTTTTCTTGAATAATAAAACAAAGTTTCTATAACATGAAAATTACGAGCTTTTTTGAATAACAAGGATATTTAAAATTCTTTGTAATTAATGTAATTTCAGTTGCTTGGAATATGTAAATTGTTTGAGAGATAGTAAATAAAATCTAATGTTAAACTTTTGCAGTATTATTCACATGTTTTATTGGAGTATATATAAAACGAGTTTGGTTGAAGAAAATGAAAATAGTTTTCTGAAATGAGTACTTTTGAATTTTGTTTGAGAGTTTTATAACATTTTCGTCTTGAAATTTTTCAGGATGTTTCTGGTATGTTTTATTCAAATGTTGAATGGAAATAAGTAATCCTTTTGGGAAAAGTTGTTTGAAATCATTAAAAACTGATTAAAATAATAATAAAATTAATTGAGCAATAGGCATTTGTTTCTTTTGTCTTTCGTTTAGTTAACGTTAAAAGTTTACTTTTATTATATAATATTTAATTATCTATTAAAGTTTGTGAAATATCAAAAGAATATATAAAAATTAAATGAAGTCATTATAATTCATATGGTTACCTAAAAAATTATGAATTTTTCTTTTAAACTTCTGTATTTTATAATCACTATTATTCATGTTTTTCTTAGTATTTGCTTAAGAATTATATTCCTTACATTAAAATAAAGAAAATTGTACAATATATACGTATACAAATTTATATAATGTGAAAATAAGAAGTCATAAAAATTTGATCATCATCTATTGGACTATTAAGAGAATGTTTCCTCTCAATGCCATTGATTTTTTTATTTTCTTATTGAAATTGCGTTTATAACTATATCTTATTAAAATTAGTTTATTTCTCTATATTGTATTACTATCATCAATTTTATATACTTGTGACGGGTGTATTTATTTGTTTAAAGTTGTAAACTTGAAAAAAAATAATTTTTCACTTTTTGTATTTACTCATCTGTAAAAAAAATTGTATATTTATTTTCTTTTGGGTTTAAATATTATTGTTTGTCAATGAAATTCTTAAGAGTTATTGGCCGAAATTATTTGTAACGTGAATGCCTTTTTAGTTAATTCCGTTAATATAATATTTATGGCATCACGTTATGTCTCGTGCTTAGACGACGAATACATATTATTAATTTAAATTTAAGTTTAGTTTTCAGATGAAAAGGTAAACAAAGGGCGTGCTCGCGAGAATCCACGTGAGTCGGCAGACCTGGCTAGCCCTTTGCTCCGCGCGGTTCAGGACGAATGTCCTTATATATTAATTTATTTTCACGCGTCTACACGTTTTTCTGCACAAACGTTTTTTTTTTTTTATTTGCGCGTGTGTGCGTGAACTTTTGTAGTCACGCGACTGTATGTTTTGTTGGCCGAATATATTGGTGACATCCCGACCAGGCTGCAGCCCCGCGAACAAGCGAGCGAGAAGGCGAACGTACCCAAATTTAGAGCGAGCGAGAGATCGTCATTTTGTAAGTACCGGCTATTTTTCCTTCGGTTTCGCGAATATCGGGCATTAATTAATTTCTTTGTGTTTTTGTATATATTTAAGCGGTGAATAAATAATAATTCATTAAATAGGCTTTAATTCTTTTTTATGTTTTATTTGTGTATGCATTGTGTCCTCATTCGTCCTCGTATCCGTTTGTTTATTCAAATTAATTTTTCTTTTATGCATCTTAATTGCATTTTTCATTTTTTCATTGTCGAGTCAGTGCCGCGATAAATCCGGGAAAAATCGGTTGATCGAACGGTTGTGTCGATCGCTAAAATTTCAAAGTCGATCCACAACCAACCGCCCGACAACGCGGGACGTGCGACAAAAGTCGTACGACCGTTTATAACTGCCAACGCGGTACATGACTTTACGGCGATTTAGCCTAATTAATTTGCTTTTATTTAATCGACAAATTCTTTTATCCCTAACAAAAAGGCAGTTATATATTTATAAAAATATATAAGTTATGTGCAGATTAATTATAGATATATTTAATATATTACTAAGAGTTTATTAAAAAAAAAAATTTATGGAATGGAAATATCATAAGTTACAGCTTTATTATTTTGATGCGATTATCTTTAAGTGTGGCGCATAACATCTAGAGTCTAACTTTTTGTTTTATTTTTTTAAGAACTTAAGATTTGGAAAATAATTCTATATTTTTACTGATGTTAATGTCATATATGTACAATTTGATTTTCTAAATTGTATTATTGTCGTTTATCAGCAATATTGTTACTTTTTAGAATATTAAGGTATTTAAAAGTTTAAATCAAAATTTTGGTTAAATCAGAGATTTATATTTTATGTGCTTTCATAGTTAAAATTACATATAAATGCATAATTTATTTAAGCTGAGAAAATATTTAGAGAATAATGAAGGATAAAATATTTTTGTTAAGTGCTATTATACAATTGAGATCATGTCTTATAATTTGACAATGATTTGAGAGTTTGTAATTTTCTCTTCTATATTTTTTTTTTTTTAAACAATATAAATATGCGAAGATCCAATCTTCTCTTCTACACAGTATCAGATGCCTAGGAGACTACTCCGAAGATATTCAGTTGGCCGTGTGGATAGATAGGTTTTGACTATTTTGTAGGACGGAAGGAATAATGGTTAAACCAGACGATATTATAGTATATTTTTGTTTTGAACCCAAATAAAAGTGCATAAAATTCTACTTTATAAGTTATAATGCGGATAAAAATTTGAAAAGGTCAATAACTATTTCTTTTATTATTTCTCCATTACATAGCATAAACAGTTTTCCTGCTAATTCCAATGTCATCACTTGTGATGGCTGCGAGAGGAGTGTTTTTGCAATAATTATTATTATTATTATTTTTTTTTGGAATTGTCTAGTCCTTTATTTTTTCCTTGCATTAACAGTTTTCCCACGAGCACCGCTGTCACCACTTGGTATGACGGCGAAGGAAGTGTTTTTACAAAAGTTATTATTATTTTTTTTTTATATTTTTTTGTTGAAATAGTATAGACCATTATTTTTTCCTTTGCATTAACAGTTTTCCCACGAGCACCGCTGTCACCACTTGGTATGACGGCGAAGGAAGTGTTTTTACAAAAGTTATTATTATTTTTTTTTTATATTTTTTTGTTGAAATAGTATAGACCATTATTTTTTCCTTTGCATTAACAGTTTTCCCACGAGCACCGCTGTCACCACTTGTTACGGCCGGAGGGAAAGGCGTTTTGCAAGGGTTTTTGGTTGCAAATACCGTTTCCTCGACACAACCGCGAAAAGACTGGATCGACTGGAAGAGTCAATCCTGAGTTCGAAAATTTGTGGGGGCTGCTGCTAATGCAAAAGAAATGAATAAAGGTGAAGGTAAAATAAAGAAGTACAAATGTTTTCAGGAAAAATTTGATTTATTTTATTTAAGTTTCAAAAACATGGTGTTAGACAGAATAGGAAAGGTATAAGGTAGGAATGATAGGGAGCGATGAAGCGACCTTCTGAACAATTTGGAGGAGCCGTCTAATATTTTTTTTCCCAAGCATCTGGCACTGAAAACAAAAAAGGGAATAAGGTGTTAATGAAATACGGAATTTCTATTTAAAGTATAAGTCAAAAGGGGGGGGGGAAGTCTACTAATTAATAGAAAACAAAAATAAAAATTATAACATATAACAATATGACAATATGAAGTCCCTATGGATTTATCCTGGTCGACGTGCTGCCATCGATTACAGGATAAACCAACGTTGGGATTGATATGGATCCACTTACCGGAGAAGGTTAACAGAGTCCAAAAGGAACTTCGTCCACCGCTCGGGAAAGAGGAAATAATCAATCCTTAGCATGCGTTCCTTCTGGTGTCACCTACGACCGAAGTGTGGCTGAGCGGCTGGAACTTATCCACTCATCATCTTCAACTGCCTGCCTGACGCTGGTTGACACTCTAACTGACTGAGTGACTGACTGACTGACTGACTGACTGACTGGAACTGACTGGCTGGAACTGTCTGACCGTTTGACGCTGGTTGACACTCTAGCTAACTGGCTGAGTGACTGACTGACTGACCGGCTGGAACTCTAACCAACTGACTGGTTGTTTGCGCACGCCCTTTTTATAATGAAGATGGCCCATGGTCGCGAATCATAAAATTTTGGGAGTAGGAAAAGTGAAAGGAATTCTTGGAAAGATGCTGGATTCTGGTTGTTCCGTCATATCTCTACATGTTTTTAACAATATTTGAATTTCAATATGAATTATGTATAATGTGGCAAATATAATGAGATCCATGCGAATCTTGGACTCTGTGCTATGCCATTTGCAACTTTCAATATATAGAATAACAAGCATTCTCGTCGACATTGGCAGAATGTAAAAATGTTTGGAATTGTTAAACTGAAAATATCGTGAAACTATTCGGATACTAATGCTGTTGTAATTAAACGTTATCGCAATTAAATTGGCAATTTTGATCGTCGTGATTAACAGTAGTAATTAAATTTACAAAAATGTATGGTTGAAAGTATTGTCGTACTTAAATCGAATTAAACATATTGTCGGAATAGAATTTACAATTGTTGGCGCACTTAAATATAGCCTTATTTGAAATTACAAAAATATTCGAATGTCGCATTAAATTGGAATTAAACATATTGTCGCAAAGAAACGTATAAAAATGATCGATGATGGATATTGTCGCGTTTGAAAAATCTACTGAAAATGTTGTCGCAATTGAATGTTTATTAAATTCTAGAATATTTATTTAAGATTTTCAAATGCTGTAACGAAGATTACGACATCGTGTTTTCGGAAATTTACGTGTAATATTCTTATTCGGTATACTGTATTATGTACTTGTTTTCTTAGATATAGCGAAGGTTTTTCTTTGGAGGACAAATCTAAGTGCGATGTTCGGCTGACGTAATATCACGTGAATTACTTATTTTACAGAATTTTCGGCATACCGGTTTTGATTCTTCTTTTTCGTGAATAATGGCAAAGTTTTTAGAAAACGATGAAATTGCTGTTGCCCAGTGATTGCCTTCGGTCCAGTATGATTCATGCAAAGCAGTTTATTTGTCGAATTGAATTATTAAGCAATGCTCAGTTACAATGAATGTGGTTATACTTCTCAGAACTGTTTTTTAGCAATTATTTATTTAGTTACGGGGACGTAACATAATTTTTTAAGCTACTACAAACATCCGATTAATATCTAGTGTTAATAAAATGCAGTGTCCTATGGTTTAAATCGTTTGTAGTAATTTTTTAAGCTACTACAAACATCCGATTAATATCTAGTGTTAATAAAATGCAGTGTCGTATGGTTTAAATCGTTTGTAGTAATTTTTCAAGTGACTACAAGCATCCGATTAATTACTAGTGTCAATAAAATGAGTGTCCGATGGTTTAAATCGTTTGTAGTAATTTTTTAATCAAATACAAACCTTGCATTCCTATCTAGTATTAATAAAATGCAATGTCCTATGGTTTCAATCGTTTGTAGTAATTTCTAAAGCTACTACAAACTATTACAAACGTTTATTTCGTCTCTAATGTTATTAAAATACAATATCCTATGGTATTTTAAATCTAAATTGTTTGCAGTAATTTTTTAAGCTACTACAAACGTCTATTTCATCTCTATTGTTAATAAAATGCATTGTCCTTTGGTTTAAATCGCTTGTAGTAATTTTTTGTGCAACTACAAACAACAACAAACGTTTATTTCGTCTCTAGAGTTAATAAATCCCAATATCCGGCTCATTAAATCGTTTCTAGTAATTTATTAGGAATCTACAAAGAACTACAAACGTTTATTTCGTCTGTAGTGTTAATAAAATACAATATCCTATGGTTTAAATCGTTTGTAGTAATTTTTTAATCAACTACAAACCTTGCATTCATCTCTGGTATTAATAAAATGCAATGTCCTATGGTTTAAATCATTTGTAGTAATTTATTAAGCAACTACAAACAACTACAAACGTTTATTTCATCTGTAG
The DNA here is from genome assembly GCA_030407085.1 of Trichopria drosophilae. Lineage (NCBI taxonomy): Eukaryota > Metazoa > Arthropoda > Insecta > Hymenoptera > Diapriidae > Trichopria > Trichopria drosophilae. Next base: position 82,550,330 of record CM059582.1, read on the forward strand.
TGTTAATAAAATACAACATCCTGCGGTTTAAATCGTTTGTAGTAATTTTTTAAGCTACTACAAACATCCGATTAATCACTAGTGTCAATAAAATGCAGTGTCCTATGGTTTAAATCGTTTGTAACAATTTTTTAATCAACGACAAAACTTCCATTCATCACTAGTTTTAATAAAACGCAATGTCCTATGGTTTAAATCGTTTGTAGTAATTTTTTAATCAACTAGAAACAACTACAAAAGTTTATTTCGTCTCTAGTGTTAATTAAATACAATATTCTATGGTATTTTAAATCTAATACGTTTGCAGTAATTTTTTAAGCTACTACAAACGTCCATTTCATCTCTAGCGTTAATAAAATGCATTGTCCTTTGGTTTAAATCGTTTGTAGTAATTTCTTGAGCAACTACAAACAACAACAAACGTTTATTTCGTCTCTAGAGTTAATAAATTCCAATATCCGACTCATTAATTCGTTTGTAGTAATTTATTAGGAAGCTACAAAGAACTACAAACGTTTATTTCGTCTGTAGTGTTAATAAAATACAATATCTTATGGTTTAAATCGTTTGTAGTAATTTTTTAATCAACTACAAACCTTGCATTCATCTCTAGTGTTAATAAAATGTAATGTTCTATGGTTTCAATCATTTGTAGTAATTTCTAAAGCTACTGCAAACAACTACAAACGTTTATTTCGTCTCTAGTGTTAATAGAATACAATATTCTATGGTTTAAATCGTTTGTAGTAATTTTTCAAGTAACTACAAGCATCCTATTAATTTCTAGTGTCAATAAAATGAGTGTCCTATGGTTTAAATCGTTTGTAGTAATTTTTTAATCAACTACAAACAACTACAAACGTTTATTTCGTCTCTAGTGTTAATAAAATGCAGTGTCCTATGGTTTAAATCGTTTATAGTAATTTTTTAATCAAATACAAACCTTGCATTCCTATCTAGTATTAATAAAATGCAATGTCCTATGGTTTCAATCATTTGTAGTAATTTCTAAAGCTACTACAAACTACTACAAACGTTTATTTCGTCTCTAATGTTATTAAAATACAATATCCTATGGTATTTTAAATCTAAATTGTTTGCAGTAATTTTTTAAGCTACTACAAACGTCTATTTCATCTCTATTGTTAATAAAATGCATTGTCCTTTGGTTTAAATCGCTTGTAGTAATTTTTTAATCAACTACAAACCTTGCATTCATCTCTAGTATTAATAAAATGCAATGTCCTATGGTTGAAATCATTTGTAGTAATTTATTAAGCAACTACAAACAACTACAAACGTTTATTTCATCTGTAGTGTTAATAAAATACAACATCCTGCGGTTTAAATCGTTTGTAGAAATTTTTTAAGCTACTACAAACATCCGATTAATCACTAGTGTCAATAAAATGCAGTGTCCTATGGTTTAAATCGTTTGTAACAATTTTTTAATCAACGACAAACCTTCCATTCATCACTAGTTTTAATAAAATGCAATGCCCTATGGTTTCAATCGTTTGTAGTAATTTCTTAAGCAACTATAAACAAATACAAACGTTTATCTCGTCTGTAGTGTTAATAAAATACAATATTCTATCGTTTAAATCGTTTGTAGTAATTTTGTAATCAACTACAAACGTTCGTTTCATCTCTAGTGTTAATAAAATGTAATGTTCTATGGTTTCAATCATTTGTAGTAATTTTTTAATCAAATACAAACCTTGCATTCCTATCTAGTATTAATAAAATGCAATGTCCTATGGTTTCAATCGTTTGTAGTAATTTTTTGAGCAACTACAAACAACAACAAACGTTTATTTCGTCTCTGGAGTTAATAAATTCCAATATCCTATGGTTTTAAATCTGTTTGCAGTAATTTTTTAAGCTACTACAAACGTCTATTTCATCTCTATTGTTAATAAAATGCATTATCCTTTGGTTTAAATCGCTTGTAGTAATTTTTTGAGCAACTACAAACAACAACAAACGTTTATTTCGTCTCTAGAGTTAATAAATCCCAATATCCGGCTCATTAAATCGTTTCTAGTAATTTATTAGGAATCTACAAAGAACTACAAACGTTTATTTCGTCTGTAGTGTTAATAAAATACAATATCCTATGGTTTAAATCGTTTGTAGTAATTTATTAAGCAACTACAAACAACTACAAATGTTTATTTCATCTGTGGTGTTAATAAAATACAACATCCTACGGTTTAAATCGTTTGTAGTAATTTTTAAGCTACTACAAACATCCGATTAATATCTAGTGTTAATAAAATGCAGTGTCCTATGGTTTAAATCGTTTGTAGTAATTTTTTAAGCTACTACAAACATCCGATTAATATCTAGTGTTAATAAAATGCAGTGTCGTATGGTTTAAATCGTTTGTAGTAATTTTTCAAGTGACTACAAGCATCCGATTAATTACTAGTGTCAATAAAATGCAGTGTCCTATGGTTTAAATCGTTTATAGTAATTTTTAATCAAATACAAACCTTGCATTTCTCTCTAGTATTAATAAAATGCAATGTCCTATGGTTTCAAACGTTTGTAGTAATTTCTAAAGCTACTACAAACTACTACAAACGTCTATTTCATCTCTATTGTTAATAAAATGCATTGCCCTTTGGTTTACATCGCTTGTAGTAATTTTTTGAGCAACTACAAACAACAACAAACGTTTATTTCATCTCTAGTGTTAATAAAATGCAGTGTCCTATGGTTTGAATCGTTTGTAGTAATTTCTAAAGCTACTACAAACAACTACAAACGTTTATTTCGTCTCTAGTGTTTATAAATCCAATATCCGGTTTAAATCGTTTGTAGTAATTTATTAGGAATCTACAAACAACTACAAACGTTTATTTCGTCTGTAGTGTTAATAAAATACAATATCCTACGGTTTAAGTCGTTTGCAGTAATTTTTTAAGCTACTACAAACGTCCATTTCATCTCTAGCGTTAATAAAATGCAATGTCCTATGATTTAAATCGTTTGTAGTAATTTATTTAGCAACTACAAACAACTACCAACGTTTATTTCATCTCTAGAGTTAATAAAATACAGTGTCCTACGGTATAAATAGTTTGTAGTAATTTTTTAAGCTACTACAAACATCCGGTTAATCTGCAGTGTTAATAAAATGCAGTGTCCTATGGTTTAAATAGTTTGTAGTAATTTTTTAAGCAACTACAAACCTTCCATTCATCTCTAGTGTTAATAAAATGCAATGCTCTACGGTTTAAATCGTTTGAAGTAATTTCTTAAGCTACTACAAACTACTACAAACGTTTATTTCGTCTCTAGTGTTAATAAAATACAATATTCTACGGTTTAAATCGTTTGAAGTAACTTTTTAAGCAACTACAAACGTCCGTTTCATCTCTGGTGTTAATAAAATGCAGTGTCCTATGGTTTAAATCGTGTGAATAATTTCTTAAGCTACTACAAACTACTACAATCGTTTATTTCGTCTCTAGAGTTAATAAATTGCAATATCCGACTCATTACATCGTTTCTAATAATTTCTTGAGCTACTACAAACAACTACAAACGTTTATTTCGTCCCTAGAGTTAATAAAATACAATATCCTACGGTGTAAATCGTTTATAGTAATTTTTTAAGCAACTACAAACCTTCCATTCATCTCTAGTGTTAATAAAATGCAGTGTCCTATGGTTTGAATCGTTTGTAGTAATTTCTAAAGCTACTGCAAACAACTACAAACGTTTATTTCGTCTCTAGTGTTTATAAAATACAATATTCTACGGTTCAAATCGATTGAAGTAATTTATTAAGCAACTACAAACAAATACAAACGTTTATCTCGTCTGTAGTGTTAATAAAATACAATATTCTATGGTTTAAATCGTTTGTAACAATTTTTTAATCAACGACAAAACTTCCATTCATCACTAGTTTTAATAAAACGCAATGTCCTATGGTTTAAATCGTTTGTAGTAATTTTTTAATCAACTAGAAACAACTACAAACGTTTATTTAGTCTCTAGTGTTAATAAAATGTAGTGTCCTATGGTTTAAATCGTTTGTAGTAATTTTTTAAGCAACTAGAAACCTTCCATTCATCTCTAGTATTAATAAAATGCAATGTCCTATGGTTTCAATCGTTTGTAGTAATTTCTAAAGCTACTACAAACTACTACAAACGTTTATTTCGTCTCTAATGTTATTAAAATACAATATCCTACGGTTTAAATCGTTTGTAATAATTTTTTAGGCAACTACAAACGTTCCTTTCGCCTCTAGTGTTAATAAAATGCAGTATCCTATGGTTTAAATCGTTTGTAGTAATTTATTAAGCAACTACAAACAACTACAAACGTTTATTTCGTCTCTAGTGTTAATAAATCCAATATCCGGTTTAAATCGTTTGTAGTAATTTATTAAGCATCTACAAACAACTACAAACGTTTATTTCGTCTCTAGTGTTAATAAAATACAATATCCTACGGTTTAAGTCGTTTGTAGTAATATTTTAATCAACAACAAACCTTGCATTCATCTCTAGTATTAATAAAATGCAATATCCTACGATTTAAATCGTTTGTAGTAATTTATTAAGTAACTGCAAACAACTACAAACGTTTATTTCGTATCTAGTGTTAATAAAAAACAATATCCTACGGTATAAATAGTTTGTAGTAATTTTTTAAGCTACTACAAACACCCGGTTAATCTCCAGTGTTAATAAAATGCAGTGTCCTATGGTTTAAATCGTTTGTAGTAATTTTTTAAGCAACTACAAACCTTCCATTCATCTCTAGCGTTAATAAAATTCATTGTCCTTCTGTTTAAATCGTTTGTAGTAATTTCTTGAGCAACTACAAACAACAACAAACGTTTATTTCGTCTCTAGTGTTATTAAAGTACAATATCCTATGGTAGTTTAAATCTAAATCGTTTGTAGGAATTTTTTAAGCAACTACAAACGTTCGTTTCATCTCTAGTGTTAATAAAATGCAATGTTCTACGGTTTCAATCGTTTGTAGTAATTTTTTAATCAACTACAAACCTTGCATTCATCTCTAGTATTAATAAAATGCAATTTCCTATGGTTTCAATCGTTTGTAGTAATTTCTAAAGCTACTACAAACTACTGCAAACGTTTATTTCGTCTCTAGTGTTAATAAAATACAATATCCTACGGTTTAAATCGTTTGTAGTAATTTTTTAAGCTACTACAAACGTCCCTTTCGCCTCTAGTGTTAATAAAATACAATATCCTACGGTTTAAATCGTTTGTAGTAATTTCTTGAGCAACTACAAACAACAACAAACGTTTATTTCGTCTCTAGAGTTAATAAATTACAATATCCGACTAATTAATTCGTTTGTAGTAATTTATTAGGAAGCTACAAAGAACTACAAACGTTTATTTCGTCTGTAGTGTTAATAAAATACAATATCCTATTGTTTAAATCGTTTGTAGTAATTTATTAAGCAACTACAAACAACTACAAACGTTTATTTCATCTGTAGTGTTAATAAAATACAACATCCTACGGTTTAAATGGTTTGTAGTAATTTTTTAAGCTACTACAAACATCCGATTAATATCTAGTGTTAATAAAATGCAGTGTCCTATGGTTTAAATCGTTTGTAGTAATTTTTTAAGCTACTACAAACATCCGATTAATATCTAGTGTTAATAAAATGCAGTGTCCTATGGTTTAAATCGTTTGTAGTAATTTATTAAGAAGCTACAAACAAATACAAACGTTTATCTCGTCTGTAGTGTTAATAAAATACAATATTCTATGGTTTAAATCGTTTGTAGTAATTTTTCAAGTGACTACAAGCATCCGATTAATTACTAGTGTCAATAAAATGAGTGTCCTATGGTTTAAATCGTTTGTAGTAATTTTTTAAGCAACTGCAAACGTTCGTTTCATCTCTAGTGTTAATAAAATGCAATGTTCTACGGTTTCAATCGTTTGTAGTAATTTCTAAAGCTACTACAAACAACTACAAACGTTTATTTAGTCTCTAGTGTTAATAAAATGTAGTGTCCTATGGTTTAAATCGTTTGTAGTAATTTTTTAAGCAACTAGAAACCTTCCATTCATCTCTAGTATTAATAAAATGCAATGTCCTATGGTTTCAATCGTTTGTAGTAATTTCTAAAGCTACTACAAACTACTACAAACGTTTATTTCGTCCCTAGTATTAATAAATTCCAATATCCGACTCATTAAATCGTTTGTAGTAATTTTTTAGGCAACTACAAACGTCTATTTCATCTCTATTGTTAATAAAATGCATTGCCCTTTGGTTTACATCGCTTGTAGTAATTTTTTGAGCAACTACAAACAACAACAAACGTTTATTTCATCTCTAGTGTTAATAAAATGCAGTGTCCTATGGTTTGAATCGTTTGTAGTAATTTCTAAAGCTACTGCAAACAACTACAAACGTTTATTTCGTCTCTAGTGTTTATAAAATACAATATTCTACGGTTCAAATCGATTGAAGTAATTTATTAAGCTACTACAAACTACTACAAACGTTTATTTCATCTCTAGTGTTAATAAAATACAATATTCTACGGTTTAAATCGTTTGAAGTAACTTTTTAAGCAACTACAAACGTCCGTTTCATCTCTGGTGTTAATAAAATGCAGTGTCCTATGGTTTAAATCGATTGAAGTAATTTCTAAAGCTACTGCAAACTACTACAATCGTTTATTTCGTCTCTAGAGTTAATAAATTGCAATATCCTATGGTTTTAAATCTAAATCGTTTGTAGTATTTTTTTAAGCAACTACAAACGTTCGATTCATCTCTAGAGTTAATAAAATGCAGTGCCCTACGATTTAAATCGTTTATATTTATTAAGCAACTACAAAAAACTACAAACGTTTATTTCGTCTGTAGTGTTAATAAACACAATATCCTATGGTTTAAATCGTTTGTAGTAATTTTTTAAGAAACTACAAACATCCGATTAATCTCTAGTGTTAATAAAATGCTGTATCCTATGGTTTAAATCGTTTGCAGTAATTTCTTAAGCAACTTCAAACAACTACAAACGTTTATTTCGTCTCTAGAGTTAATAAAATACAATATTCTACGGTTTAAATCTCGTTTGTAGTAATTTTTTAAGCTACTACAAACGTCCGTTTCATCTCTAGTGTTAATAAAATGCAATGTCATATGGTTTAAATCGTTTGTACTAATTTCTTAAGATTCTACAAACAACTACAAATGTTTATTTCGAACCTAGTGTTAATAAAATACAATATCCTACTGTTTAAATCGTTTGTAGTAATTTTTTAAGCAGCTACAAACAACTACAAACGTTTATTTCGTCTCTAGTGTTAATAAAATACAATATCCTATGGTTTAAATCGTTTATAGTAATCTTTTAAGCAACTACAAACCTTCCATTCATCTCTAGTGTTAATAAATTGCAATATCCGACTCATTAAATCGTTTCTAATAATTTCTTAAGCTACTACAAACAACTACAAACGTTTATTTCGTCCCTAGAGTTAATAAAATACAATATCCTACGGTTTAAATCGTTTGTAGTAATTTTTTAAGCTACTACAAACATCCGGTTAATCTCCAGTGTTAATAAAATGCAGTGTACTATGGTGTAAATCGTTTATAGTAATTTTTTAAGCAACTACAAACCTTCCATTCATCTCTAGTGTTAATAAAATGCAATGTTCTATGGTTTAAAACGTTTGTGGTAATTTCTTAAGCTACTACAAACAACTACAAACGTTTATTTCGTCCCTAGTGTTAATAAAATACAATATCCTACGGTTTAAATCGTTTGTAGTAATTTTTTAAGCTACTACAAACGCCCGTTTCATCTCTAGTGTTAATAAAATACAGTGTCCTATGGTTTAAATCGTTTGTAGTAATTTTTTAAGCAACTACAAACGTTTCATTCATCTCTAGTGTTAATAAAATGCAATATCCTATGGTTTAAATCGTTTGTAGTAATTTCTTAAGCTACTACAAACAACTACAAACGTTTATTTCGTCTCTAGTGTTAATAAAATACAATATCCTACGGTTTAAATCGTTTGTAGTAATTTTTTAAGCAACTACAAACATCCGTTTCATCTCTAGTGTTAATAAAATGCAATGTTCTACGGTTTAAATCGTTTGTAGTACTTTCTTGAGCAACTACAAAGAACAACAAAGGTTTATTTCGTCTCTAGAGTTAATAAAATACAATATCCTATGGTTTAAATCGTTTGTAGTAATTTCTTAAGCTACTACAAACGTTCGATTAATCAGTAGTGTTAATAAAATGCAATGTTCTATGGTTTAAATCGTTTGTAGTAATTTCTTAAGCTACTACAAACAACTACAAACGTTTATTTCGTCTATAGTGTTAATAAAATACAATATCCTACGGTTTAAATCGTTTGTAGTAATTTTTTAAGCTACTACAAACATTCGATTAATCTCTAGTGTTAATAAAATACAATATCCTACGGTTTAAATCGTTTCTAGTAATTTTTTAAGCTACTACAAACGTCCCTTTCGCCTCTAGTGTTAATAAAATACAATATCCTACGGTTTAAATCGTTTGTAGTAATTTTTTAAGCAACTACAAACAACCATTTCATCTCTAGTGTTAATAAAATGCAATATCCTATGGTTTAAATCGTTTGTAGTAATTTCTTAATCTACTACAAACAACTACAAATGTTTATTTCATCTATAGTGTTAATAAAATACAATATCCTACGGTTTAAATCGTTTGTAGTAATTTTTTAAGCAACTACAAACATCCGTTTCATCTCTAGTGTTAATAAAATGCAATTTCCTATGGTTTAAATCGTTTGTAGTAATTTTTTAAGCTACTACAAACAAACGTTATCTCTAGTGTTAATAAAATGCAATATCCTATGGTTTAAATCGTTTGTAGTAATTTTTAAGCAACTACAAACTACAAACGTTTATTTCGTCTAGTGTTAATAAAATACAATATCCTACGGTTTAAAACGTTTGTAGTAATTTTTTAAGCAGCTACAAACATCCGGTTAATCTCTAGTGTTAATAAAATGCAATGTTCTATGGTTTAAATCGTTTGTAGTAATTTCTTAAGCTACTACAAACAACTACAAACGTTTATTTCGTCTCTAGTGTTAATAAAATACAATATTCTACTGTTTAAATCGTTTGTAGTATATTCTTAAGCAACTGCAAACAACTAACACCGTTTATTTCGTCCCTAGTGTTAATAAAATACAATATCCTATGGTTTAAAACGTTTGTAGTAATTTTTTAAGCAACTACAAACGTCCGTTTCATCTCTGGTGTTAATAAAATGCAGTGTCCTATGGTTTAAATCGTTTGTAGTAATTTTTCCTACGGTTTAAATCGTTTGTAGTAATTTTTCCTACGGTTTAAATCGTTTGTAGTAATTTTTCCTACGGTTTAAATCGTTTGTAGTAATTTTTTAATCAACTACAAACCTTGCATTCATCTCTAGTATTAATAAAATGCAATGTCCTATGGTTTCAATCGTTTGTAGTAATTTCTAAAGCTACTACAAACTACTACAAACGTTTATTTCGTCTCTAGTGTTAATAAAATACAATATTCTACGGTTTAAATCGTTTGAAGTAATTTTTTAAGCTACTGCAAACATCGATTAATCTCTACTGTTAATAAAATGCCGTGTTCTATGGTTTAAATCGTTTGTAGTAATTTATTAAGTAACTACAAACAACTACAAACATTTATTTCGTCTCTAGAGTTAATAAATTCCAATATCCGACTCATTACATCGTTTCTAGTAATTTCTTAAGCTACTACAAACAACTACAAACGTTTATTTCGTCCCTAGTGTTAATAAAATACAATATCCTACGGTTTAAAACGTTTGTAGTAATTTTTTAAGCTACTACAAACATCCGGTTAATCTCCAGTGTTAATAAAATGCAGTGTCCTATGGTTTAAATCGTTTGTAGTAACTTCTGAAGCAACTATAAACAACTAAAAACATTTATTTCGTCCTTAGTGTTAATAAAATACAATATCCTATGGTTTAAATCGTTTGTAGTCATTTTTTAATCAACTACAAACCTTGCATTCATCTCTAGTATTAATAAAATGCAATTTCCTATGGTTTCAATCGTTAGTAGTAATTTCTAAAGCTACTACAAACTACTACAAACGTTTATTTCGTCTCTAGTGTTAATAAAATACAATATCCTACGGTTTAAATCGTTCGTAGTAATTTCTTGAGCAACTACAAACAACAACAAACGTTTATTTCGTCTCTAGAGTTAATAAAATACAATATCCTACGGTTTAAATCGTTTGTAGTAATTTTTTAAGCTACTACAAACGTCCGTTTCACCTCTAGTGTTAATAAAATACAATATCCTACGGTTTAAATCGTTTGTAGTAATTTTTTAAGCTACTGCAAACATTCGATTAATCTCTAGTGTTAATAAAATGCAGTGTCCTATGGTTTAAATTGTTTATAGTAATTTCTTGAGCAACTACAAACAACAACAAACGTTTATTTCGTCTCTAGAGTTAATAAAATACAATATCCTACGGTTTAAATCGTTTGTAGTAATTTTTTAAGCTACTACAAACGTCCGTTTCACCTCTAGTCTTGATAAAATACAATATCCTACGGTTTAAATCGTTTGTAGTAATTTCTGAAGCTACTACAAACTACTACAAACGTTTATTTCGTCCCTAGTGTTAATAAAATACAATATCCTACGGTTTGAAACGTTTGTAGTAATTTTTTAAGCAACTACAAACATCCGTTTCATCTCTGGTGTTAATAAAATGCAGTCACCTATGGTTTAAATCGTTTCTAGTAATTTTTTAAGCAACTACAAACCTTCCTTTCATCTCTAGTGTTAATAAAATGCAATGTTCTATGGTTTAAATCGTTTGTAGTAATTTCTTAAGCTACTACAAACAACTACAAACGTTTATTTCGTCTCTAGTGTTAATAAAATACAATATTCTACTGTTTAAATCGTTTGTAGTATATTCTTAAGCAACTGCAAACAACTAACACCCTTTATTTCGTCTCTAGAGTTAATAAAATACAACATCCTACGGTTTAAATCGTTTGTAGTCATTTTTTAGGCAAGTACAAACGTTCGTTTCATCTCTAGTATTTATAAAATGCAGTGTCCTATGGTTTAAATCCTTTGTAGTAATTTCTTAAGCAACTATAAACAACTGCAAACATTTATTTCGTCTATAGTGTTAATAAAATACAATATCCTACGGTTTAAATCGTTTGTAGTATTTTTAAAAGCAACTACAAACATCCGATTAATCAGTAGTGTTAATAAAATGCAGTGTCCTATGGTTTAAATCGTTTGTATTAATTTCTTAAGCAACTATAAACAACTAAAAACGTTTATTTCGTCCTTAGTATTAATAAAATACAATATCCTATGGTTTGAAACGTTTGTAGTAACTTTTTAAGCAACTACAAACATCCGTTTCATCTCTGGTGTTAATAAAATGCAGTGTCCTATGGTTTAAATCGTTTGTAGTAATTTTTCCTACGGTTTAAATCGTTTGTAGTAATTTTTTAATCAACTACAAACCTTGCATTCATCTCTAGTATTAATAAAATGCAATTTCCTATGGTTTCAATCGTTTGTAGTAATTTCTAAAGCTACTACAAACTACTACAAACGTTTATTTCGTCTCTAGTGTTAATAAAATACAATATTCTACGGTTTAAATCGTTTGAAGTAATTTTTTAAGTTACTGCAAACATCCGATTAATCTCTACTCTTAATAAAATGCCCTGTTCTATGGTTTAAATCGTTTGTAGTAATTTATTAAGTAACTACAAACAACTACAAACGTTTATTTCGTCTCTAGTGTTGATAAAATACAATATTCTACTGTATAAATCGTTTGTGGTAATTTCTTAAGCTACTACAAACAACTACAAACGTTTATTTCGTCTATAGTGTTAATAAAATACAATATCCTATGGTTTGAATCGTTTGTAGTAATTTTTTAATCAACTACAAACATCCGATTTATCAGTAATGTTGATAAAATGAAGTGTCCTATAGTTTAAATCGTTTGTAGTAATTTTTTAAGCAACTACAAACTACTACAATCGTTTATTTCGTCTCTAGTGTTAATAAAATGCAGTGTCCTACGGTTTTAATTGTTTGTAGTAATTTTTTAATCAACTCCAAACCTTGCATTCATCTCTAGTATTAATAAAATGCAATTTCCTATGGTTTGAATCGTTTGTAGTAATTTCTAAAGCTACTACAAACTACTACAAACGTTTATTTCGTCTCTAGTGTTAATAAAATACAATATTCTACTGTTTAAATCGTTTGTGGTAATTTCTTAAGCTACTACAAACAACTACAAACGTTTATTTCGTCTATAGTGTTAATAAAATACAATATCCTACGGTTTAAATCGTTTGTAGTAATTTTTTAAGCTACTACAAACGTCCCTTTCGCCTCTAGTGTTAATAAAATACAATATCCTACGGTTTAAATCGTTTGTAGTAATTTTTTAAGCAACTACAAACATCCGTTTCATCTCTGGTGTTAATAAAATGCAGTCTCCTATGGTTTAAATCGTTTATAGTAATTTTTTAAGCAACTACAAACAACTACAAACGATTATTTCGTCTAGTGTTAATAAAATACAATATCCTTTGGTTTAAATCGTTTGTAGTAATTTTTTAAGCTACTACAAACGTCCGTTTCATCTCTAGTGTTAATAAAATGCAGTGTCCTATGGTTTAAATCGTTTGTAGTAGTTTCATGAGGTACTACAAACAACAATAAACGTTTATTTCGTCTCTAGAGTTAATAAAATACAATATCCTATGGTTTAAATCGTTTGTAGTAATTTTTTAAGCTACTACAAACAACTACAAACGTTTATTTCGTCTCTAGTGTTAATAAAATACAATATCCTACGGTTTAAATCGTTCGTAGTAATTTCTTGAGCAACTACAAACAACAACAAACGTTTATTTCGTCTGTAGAGTTAATAAAATACAATATCCTACGGTTCAAATCGTTTGTAGTAATTTTTTAAGCAACTACAAACGTCCCTTTCGCCTCTAGTGTTAATAAAATGCAGTATCCTACGGTTTAAATCGTTTATAGTAATTTTTCCTACAATCGTTTGTAGTAATTTGTTAAGCATCTACAAACAACTACAAACGTTTATTTCGTCTCTAGATTTAATAAAATACAATATCCTACGGTTTAAATCGTTTGTAGTAATTTTTTAAGCATCTACAAACATCCGTTTCATCTCTAGTATTTATAAAATGCAGTGTCCTATGGTTTAAATCGTTTGTAGTAATTTATTAAGTAACTACAAACAACTACAAACGTTTATTTCGTCCTTAGTGTTAATAAAATACAATATCCTATGGTTTGAAACGTTTGTAGTAACATTTTAAGCAACTACAAACATCCGTTTCATCTCTGGTGTTAATAAAATGCAGTGTTCTATGGTTTAAATCGTTTGTAGTAAATTGTTAAGCTCTACAAACAACTACAAACGTTTATTTCGTCTCTAGTGTTAATAAAATACAATATTCTACTGTATAAATCGTTTGTGGTAATTTCTTAAGCTACTACAAACAACTACAAACGTTTATTTCGTCTATAGTGTTAATAAAATACAATATTCTACTGTTTAAATCGTTTGTAGTATATTCTTAAGCAACTACAAACAACTAACAGCGTTTATTTCGTCTCTAGATTTAATAAAATACAACATCCTACGGTTTAAATCGTTTGTAGTCATTTTTTAGGCAAGTACAAACGTTCGTTTCATCTCTAGTATTTATAAAATGCAGTGTCCTATGGTTTAAATCCTTTGTAGTAATTTCTTAAGCAACTATAAACTACTGCAAACGTTTATTTCGTCTCTAGTGTTAATAAAATACAATATTCTACGGTTTAAATCCTTTGAAGTAATTTTTTAAGCTACTGCAAACATCCGATTAATCTCTACTGTTAATAAAATGCCCTGTTCTATGGTTTAAATCGTTTGTAGTAATTTATTAAGTAACTACAAACAACTACAAACATTTATTTCGTCTATAGTGTTAATAAAATACAATATCCTACGGTTTAAATCGTTTGTAGTATTTTTAAAAGCAACTACAAACATCCGATTAATCAGTAGTGTTAATAAAATGCAGTGTTCTATGGTTTAAATCGTTTGTAGTAATTTATTAAGTAACTACAAACAACTACAAACATTTATTTCGTCTCTAGAGTTAATAAATTCCAATATCCGACTCATTACATCGTTTCTAATTTTTTAACCAACTACAAACATGCGTTTCATCTCTGGTGTTAATAAAATGCAGTGTCCTATGGTTTAAATTGTTTGTAGTAATTTCTTGAGCAACTACAAACAACAACAAACGTTTATTTCGTCTCTAGAGTTAATAAAATACAATATCCTATGGTTTGAAACGTTTGTAGTAACTTTTTAAGCAACTACAAACATCCGTTTCATCTCTGGTGTTAATAAAATGCAATTTCCTATGGTTTCAATCGTTCGTAGTAATTTCTAAAGCTACTACAAACTACTACAAACGTTTATTTCGTCTCTAGTGTTAATAAAATACAATATCCTACGGTTTAAATCGTTTGTAGTAATTTTTTAAGCTACTACAAACGTCCGTTTCACCTCTAGTGTTAATAAAATACAATATCCTACGGTTTAAATCGTTTGTAGTAATTTCTTAAGCTACTACAAACAACTACAAACGTTTATTTCGTCTCTAGAGTTAATAAAATACAACATCCTACGGTTTAAATCGTTTGTAGTCATTTTTTAGGCAACTACAAACGTTCGTTTCATCTCTAGTGTTAATAAAATGGAGTGTCCTATGGTTTAAATCCTTTGTAGTAATTTCTTATGCAACTATAAACAACTGCAAACATTTATTTCGTCTATAGTGTTAATAAAATAAAATATCCTACGGTTCAAATCGTTTGTAGTAATTTTTTAAGCAACTAGAAACATCCGTTTCATCTCTGCTGTTAATAAAATGCAGTGTCCTATGGTTTAAATCGTTTGTAGTAATTTCCAAAGCTACTACAAACAACTACAAACGTTTATTTCGTCTCTAGTGTTAATAAAATACAATATTCTACTGTTTAAATCGTTTGTAGTATATTCTTAAGCAACTACAAACAACTAACAACGTTTATTTCGTCTCTAGTATTGATAAAATACAATATTCTACGGTTTAAACCGTTTGTAGTAGATTCTTAAGCAACTACAAACAACTACCAACGTTTATTTCATCTCTAGAGGTAATAAAATACAATATCCTACGGTTTAAAACGTTTGTAGTAATTTTTTAAGCAACTAGAAACATCCGTTTCATCTCTGGTGTTAATAAAATGCAGTGTCCTATGGTTTAAATCGTTTGTAGTAATTTTTCCTACGGGTTAAATCGTTTGTAGTAATTTTTCCTACGGTTTAAATCGTTTGTAGTAATTTTTCCTACGGTTTAAATCGTTTGTAGTAATTTGTTAAGCATCTACAAACAACTACAAACGTTTATTTCGTCCCTAGTGTTAATAAAATACAATATCCTACGGTTTAAAACGTTTGTAGTAATTTTTTAAGCTACTACAAACATCCGGTTAATCTCCAGTGTTAATAAAATGCAGTGTCCTATGGTTTAAATCGTTTGTAGTAACTTCTTAAGCAACTATAAACAACTAAAAACATTTATTTCGTCCTTAGTCTTAATAAAATACAATATCCTATGGTTTGAAACGTTTGTAGTAACTTTTTAAGCAACTACAAACATCCGTTTCATCTCTGGTGTTAATAAAATGCAGTGTCCTATGGTTTAAATCGTTTGTAGTCATTTTTCCTACGGTTTAAATCGTTTGTAGTCATTTTTTAATCAACTACAAACCTTCCTTTCATCTCTAGTGTTAATAAAATGCAATGTTCTATGGTTTAAATCGTTTGTAGTAATTTCTTAAGCTACTACAAACAACTACAAACGTTTATTTCGTCTCTAGTGTTAATAAAATACAATATCCTACGGTTTAAATCGTTCGTAGTAATTTCTTGAGCAACTACAAACAACAACAAACGTTTATTTCGTCTCTAGAGTTAATAAAATACAATATCTTACGGTTTAAATCGTTTGTAGTAATTTTTTAAGCTACTACAAACGTCCGTTTCACCTCTAGAGTTAATAAAATACAACATCCTACGGTTTAAATCGTTTGTAGTCATTTTTAAGCAACTACAAACGTTCGTTTCATCTCTAGTATTTATAAAATGCAGTGTCCTATGGTTTAAATCCTTTGTAGTAATTTCTTATGCAACTATAAACAACTGCAAACATTTATTTCGTCTATAGTGTTAATAAAATAAAATATCCTACGGTTCAAATCGTTTGTAGTAATTTTTTAAGCAACTATAAGCATCCGATTAATCAGTAGTGTTAATAAAATGCAGTGTTCTATGGTTTAAATCGTTTGTAGCAATTTGTTAAGCATCTACAAACAACTACAAACGTTTATTTCGTCCCTAGTGTTAATAAAATACAATATCCTACGGTTTAAAACGTTTGTAGTAATTTTTTAAGCAACTAGAAACATCCGTTTCATCTCTGCTGTTAATAAAATGCAGTGTCCTATGGTTTAAATCGTTTGTAGTAATTTCCAAAGCTACTACAAACAACAACAAACGTTTATTTCGTCTCTAGTATTGATAAAATACAATATTCTACGGTTTAAACCGTTTGTAGTAATTTATTTAGCAACTACAAACAACTACAAACGTTTATTTCGTCTGGAGTGTTAATAAAATACAATATCCTATGGTATAAATCGTTTGTAGTAGATTCTTAAGCAACTACAAACAACTACCAACGTTTATTTCATCTCTAGAGGTAATAAAATACAATATCCTACGGTTTAAAACGTTTGTAGTAATTTTTTAAGCAACTAGAAACATCCGTTTCATCTCTGGTGTTAATAAAATGCAGTGTCCTATGGTTTAAATCGTTTGTAGTAATTTCTTAAGCTACTACAAACAACTACAAACGTTTATTTCGTCTCTAGTGTTAATAAAATACAATATCCTACGGTTTAAATCGTTTGTAGTATTTTTTTAGGCAACTACAATCGTTCGTTTCATCTCTAGTGTTAATAAAATGCAGTGTCCTATGGTTTAAATCGTTTGTAGTAATTTCTTAAGCAACTATAAACAACTAAAAACGTTTATTTCGTCCTTAGTATTAATAAAATACAATATCCTATGGTTTGAAACGTTTGTAGTAACTTTTTAAGCAACTACAAACATCCGTTTCATCTCTGGTGTTAATAAAATGCAGTCTCCTATGGTTTAAATCGTTTATAGTAATTTTTTAAGCAACTACAAACCTTCCTTTCATCTCTAGTGTTAATAAAATGCAATGTTCTATGGTTTAAATCGTTTGTAGTAATTTCTTAAGCTACTACAAACAACTACAAACGTTTATTTCGTCTCTAGTGTTAATAAAATACAATATTCTACTGTTTAAATCGTTTGTAGTATATTCTTAAGCAACTACAAACAACTAACAACGTTTATTTCGTCTCTACAGTTATTAAATACAACATCCTACGGTTTAAATCGTTTGTAGTAATTTTGTAAGCTACTACAAACGTCCGTTTCACCTCTAGTGTTAATAAAATACAATATTCTACGGTTTAAATCGTTTGTAGTAATTTTTTAAGCAACTATAAACAACTAAAAACATTTATTTCGTCCTTAGTGTTAATAAAATATAATATCCTACGGTTTAAATCGTTTGTAGTAATTTTTTAATCAACTACAAAACTTGCATTCATCTCTTGTGTTAATAAAATGCAATGTTCTATGGTTTCAATCGTTTGTAGTAATTTCTAAAGCTACTACAAACTACTACAAACGTTTATTTCGTCTCTAGTGTTAATAAAATACAATGTTCTACGGTTTAAATCGTTTGAAGTAATTTTTTAAGATACTGCAAACATCCGATTTATCTCTAGTGTTAATAAAATACAATATTCTACTGTATAAATCGTTTGTGGTAATTTCTTAAGCTACTACAAACAACTACAAACGTTTATTTCGTCTATAGTGTTAATAAAATACAACATCCTACGGTTTAAATCGTTTGTAGTCATTTTTTAGGAAACTACAAACGTTCGTTTCATCTCTAGTGTTAATAAAATACAGTGTCCTATGGTTTAAATCGTTTGTAGTCATTTTTCCTACGGTTTAAATCGTTTGTAGTAATTTTTTAATCAACTACAAACCTTGCATTCATCTCTAGTATTAATAAAATGCAATTTCCTATGGTTTCAATCGTTTGTAGTAATTTCTAAAGCTACTACAAACTACTACAAACGTTTATTTCGTTTCTAGTGTTAATAAAATACAATATTCTACGGTTTAAATCGTTTGAAGTAATTTTTTAAGCTACTGCAAACATCCGATTAATCTCTACTGTTAATAAAATGCCCTGTTCTATGGTTTAAATCGTTTGTAGTAATTTATTAAGTAACTACAAACAACTACAAACGTTTATTTCGTCTCTAGTGTTAATAAAATACAATATTCTACTGTAAATCGTTTGTGGTAATTTCTTAAGCTACTACAAACAACTACAAACGTTTATTTCGTCTATAGTGTTAATAAAATACAATATTCTACTGTTTAAATCGTTTGTAGTCATTTTTTAGGCAAGTACAAACGTTTGTTTCATCTCTAGTATTTATAAAATGCAGTGTCCTATGGTTTAAATCCTTTGTAGTAATTTCTTAAGCAACTATAAACAACTGCAAACATTTATTTCGTCTATAGTATTAATAAAATACAATATCCTACGGTTTGAAACGTTTGTAGTAATTTTTTAAGCAACTACAAACATCCGTTTCATCTCTAGTGTTAATAAAATACAATATCCTACGATTTAAATCGTTTGTAGTAATTTTTTAAGCAACTACAAACGTCCGTTCCATTGCTACTGTTAATAAAATATAATATTCTATGGTTTAAAACGTTTAGTAATTTTTTAAGCTACTACAAACAACTACAAACGTTTATTTCGTCTCTAGTGTTAATAAAATACAATATCCTACGGTTTAAATCGTTTGTAGTAATTTATTAAGCAACTACAAACATCCGATTCATCTCTAGTGTTAATAAAATGCAGTGTTCTATGGTTTAAATCGTTTGTAGTAATTTCTTAAGCAACTACAAACAACTACAAACGTTTATTTCGTCTCTAGTGTTAATAAAATACAATATCCTACGGTTTAAATCGTTTGTAGTAATTTTTTAAGCAACTACAAACATCCGTTTCATCTCTAGTGTTAATAAAATGCAATATTCTATGGTTTAAATCGTTTGTAGTAATTTCTTAAGCAACTACAAACAACTACAAACGTTTATTTCGTCTCTAGTGTTAATAAAATACAATATCCTACGGTTTAAATCGTTTGTAGTAATTTTTTAAGCAACTACAAACTACAAACGTTTATTTCATCTCTAGTATTTATAAAATGCAATGTCCTATAGTTTAAATCGTTTGTAGTAATTTGTTAAACACCTACAAACAACGACAAACGTTTATTTCGTCCCTAGTGTTAATAAAATACAATATCCTACGGTTTAAATCGTTTGTAGTCATTTTTTAGGCAACTACAAACCTTCCTTTCATCTCTAGTGTTAATAAAATGCAATGTTCTATGGTTTAAATCGTTTGTAGTAAATTGTTAAGCATCTACAAACAACTACAAACGTTTATTTCGTCCCTAGTGTTAATAAAATACAATATCCTACGGTTTAAAACGTTTGTAGTAATTTTTTAAGCTGCTACAAACATCCGGTTAATCTCCAGTGTTAATAAAATGCAGTGTACTATGGTTTAAATCGTTTGTAGTAATTTCTAAAGCTACTACAAACTACTACAAACGTTTATTTCGTCTCTAGAGTTAATAAAATACAATATTCTACTGTTTAAATCGTTTGTAGTAATTTTTTAAGCAGCTACAAACATCCGGTTAATCTCCAGTGTTAATATTATGCAGTGTACTATGGTGTAAATCGTTTGTAGTAATTTTTGTAATTTTTTAAGCAACTACAAACCTTCCTTTCATCTCTAGTGTTAATAAAATGCAATGTTCTATGGTTTAAATCGTTTGTAGTAATTTCTTAAGCTACTACAAACAACTACAAACGTTTATTTCGTCTCTAGTGTTAATAAAATACAATATTCTACTGTTTAAATCGTTTGTAGTATATTCTTAAGCAACTGCAAACAACTAACACCGTTTATTTCGTCTCTAGAGTTAATAAAATACATCATCCTACGGTTTAAATCGTTTGTAGTCATTTTTAAGCAACTACAAACGTTCGTTTCATCTCTAGTATTTATAAAATGCAGTGTTCTATGGTTTAAATCCTTTGTAGTAATTTCTTAAGCAACTATAAACAATTACAAACGTTTATTTCGTCTATAGTGTTAACAAAATACAATATCCTACGGTTTAAATCGTTTGTAGTAATTTGTTAAGCATCTACAAACATCCGATTAATCAGTAGTGTTAATAAAATGCAGTGTTCTATGGTTTAAATCGTTTGTAGTAATTTTTTAAGCAACTACAAACAACTACAAACGTTTATTTCGTCCCTAGTGTTAATAAAATACAATATCCTACGGTTTAAAACGTTTGTAGTAATTTTTTAAGCTACTACAAACATCCGGTTAATCTCCAGTGTTAATAAAATGCAGTGTCCTATGGTTTGAATCGTTTGAGGTAATTTCTTAAGCTACTACAAACAACTACAAACGTTTATTTCGTCTCTAGAGTTAATAAAATACAATATCCTACGGTTTAAATCGTTTGTAGTAATTTTTTAAGCTACTACAAACATTCAATTAATCTCTAGTGTTAATAAAATGCAGTGTCCTATGGTTTAAATTGTTTGTAGTAATTTTTGATTCAACTACAAACCTTGCATTCATCTCTAGTATTAATAAAATGCAATTTCCTATGGTTTGAATCGTTTGTAGTAATTTCTAAAGCTACTACAAACTACTACAAACGTTTATTTCGTCTCTAGTGTTAATAAAATACAATATCCTACGGTTTAAATCGTTTGTAGTAATTTTTTAAGCTACTACAAACGTCCGTTTCACCTCTAGTGTTAATAAAATACAATATCCTACGGTTTAAATCGTTTGTAGTAATTTATTAAGTAACTACAAACAACTACAAACGTTTATTTCGTCTCTAGAGTTAATAAAATACAACATCCTATGGTTTAAATCGTTTGTAGTAACTTCTTAAGCAACTATAAACAACTAGAAACATTTATTTCGTCCTTAGTGTTAATAAAATACAATATCCTATGGTTTGAAACGTTTGTAGTAATTTTTTAAGCTACTACAAACATTCGATTAATCTCTAGTGTTAATAAAATGCAGTGTCCTACGGTTTTAATTGTTTGTAGTAATTTCTAAAGCTACTACAAACTACTACAAACGTTTATTTCGTCTCTAGTGTTAATAAAATACAATATTCTACTGTTTAAATCGTTTGTGGTAATTTCTTAAGCTACTACAAACAACTACAAACGTTTATTTCGTCTATAGTGTTAATAAAATACAATATCCTATGGTTTGAATCGTTTGTAGTAATTTTTTAATCAACTACAAACATCCGTTTCATCTCTAGTGTTAATAAAATACAACATCCTACGGTTTAAATCGTTTGTAGTCATTTTTTAGGCAAGTACAAACGTTCGTTTCATCTCTAGTATTTATAAAATGCAGTGTCCTATGGTTTAAATCCTTTGTAGTAATTTCTTAAGCAACTATAAACAACTGCAAACATTTATTTCGTCTATAGTGTTAATAAAATATAATATCCTACGGTTTAAATCGTTTGTAGTATTTTTAAAAGCAACTACAAACATCCGATTAATCAGTAGTGTTAATAAAATGCAGTGTTCTATGATTTAAATCGTTTGTAGTAAATTGTTAAGCATCTACAAACAACTACAAACGTTTATTTCGTCCCTAGTGTTAATAAAATACAATATCCTACGGTTTAAAACGTTGGTAGTAATTTTTTAAGCAACTACAAACGTCCGTTTCATCTCTGGTGTTAATAAAATGCAGTATCCTATGGTTTAAATCGTTTGTAGTAATTTTTCCTACGGTTTAAATCGTTTGTAGTAATTTTTTAATCAACTACAAAACTTGCATTCATCTCTTGTGTTAATAAAATGCAATGTTCTATGGTTTCAATCGTTTGTAGTAATTTCTAAAGCTACTACAAACTACTACAAACGTTTATTTCGTCTCTAGTGTTAATAAAATACAATATTCTACGGTTTAAATCGTTTGTAGTAATTTTTTAAGCTACTGCAAACATCCGATTAATCTCTACTGTTAATAAAATGCCCTGTTCTATGGTGTAAATCGTTTGTAGTAATTTATTAAGTAACTACAAACAACTACAAACGTTTATTTCGTCTCTAGTGTTAATAAAATACAATATTCTACTGTATAAATCGTTTGTGGTAATTTCTTAAGCTACTACAAACAACTACAAACGTTTATTTCGTCTATAGTGTTAATAAAATACAACATCCTACGGTTTAAATCGTTTGTAGTCATTTTTTAGGCAACTACAAACGTTCGTTTCATCTCTAGTGTTAATAAAATACAGTGTCCTATGGTTTAAATCGTTTGTAGTAATTTCTTAAGCAACTATAAACAACTACAAACGTTTATTTCGTCTCTAGTGTTAATAAAATACAATATCCTACGGTTTAAATCGTTTGTAGTAATTTTTCCTACGGTTTAAATCGTTTGTAGTAATTTTTTAATCAACTACAAACCTTGCATTCATCTCTAGTATTAATAAAATGCAATGTCCTATGGTTTCAATCGTTTGTAGTAATTTCCAAAGCTACTACAAACAACGACAAACGTTTATTTCGTCTCTAGTATTAATAAAATACAATATTCTACTGTTTAAATCGTTTGTGGTAATTTCTTAAGCTACTACAAACAACTACAAACGTTTATTTCGTATATAGTGTTTATAAAATGCAATGTCCTACGGTTTAAATCGTTCGTAGTAATTTCTTGAGCAACCACAAACAACAACAAACGTTTATTTCGTCTCTAGAGTTAATAAAATACAATATCCTACGGTTTAAATCGTTTGTAATATTTTTTTAGGCAACTACAATCGTTTGTTTCATCTCTAGTGTTAATAAAATGCAGTGTCCTATGGTTTAAATCGTTTGTAGTAATTTCTTAAGCAACTATAAACAACTAAAAACGTTTATTTCATCTCTAGAGTTAATAATATACAATATCCTATGGTTTGAATCGTTTGTAGTAATTTTTTAAGCAACTACAAACCTTCCATTCATCTCTAGTGTTAATAAAATGCAATGTTCTATGGTTTAAAACGTTTATGGTAATTTCTTAAGCTCCTACAAACAACTACAAACGTTTATTTCGTCCCTAGTGTTAATAAAATACAATATCCTACGGTTTAAATCGTTTGTAGTAATTTTTGAAGCTACTACAAACATTCGATTAATCTCTAGTGTTAATAAAATGCAGTGTCCTATGGTTTAAATTGTTTGTAGTAATTTTTCCATCGTTAAACAACTACAAACGTTTATTTCATCTCTAGTGTTAATAAAATGCAATGTTCTATGGTTTAAATCGTTTGTAGTAAATTGTTAAGCATCTACAAACAACTACAAACGTTTATTTCGTCCCTAGTGTTAATAAAATACAATATCCTACGGTTTAAATCGTTTGTAGTCATTTTTTAGGCAACTACAAACCTTCCTTTCATCTCTAGTGTTAATAAAATGCAATGTTCTATGGTTTAAATCGTTTGTAGTAATTTCTTAAGCAAATATAAACAACTACAAACGTTTATTTCGTCTATAGTGTTAATAAAATACAATATCCTACGGTTTAAATCGTTTGTAGTAATTTTTTAAGCAACTAGAAACATCCGTTTCATCTCTGCTGTTAATAAAATGCAGTGTCCTACGGTTTAAACCGTTTGTAGTAATTTATTTAGCAACTACAAACAACTACAAACGTTTATTTCGTCTCTAGTGTTAATAAAATACAATATTCTACGGTTTAAATCGTTTGTAGTATATTCTTAAGCTACTACAAACAACTACCAACGTTTATTTCATCTCTAGAGTTAATAAAATGCAGTGTCCTATGGTTTAAATCGTTTGTAGTAATTTTTCCTACGGTTTAAATCATTTGTAGTAATTTTTTAATCAACTACAAACCTTGCATTCATATCTAGTATTAATAAAATGCAATGTCCTATGGTTTCAATCGTTTGTAGTAATTTCCAAAGCTACTACAAACAACAACAAACGTTTATTTCGTTTTTTTCGTTATCTATGGTTTAAATCGTTTATAGTAATTTTTTAAGCAACTACAAACCTTCCATTCATCTCTAGTGTTAATAAAATGCAATGTTCTATGGTTTAAATCGTTTGTAGTAATTTCTTAAGCTACTACAAACAACTACAAACGTTTATTTCGTCTCTAGTGTTAATAAAATACAATATTCTACTGTTTAAATCGTTTGTAGTATATTCTTAAGCAACTGCAAACAACTAACACCCTTTATTTCGTCTCTAGAGTTAATAAAATACAACATCCTACGGTTTAAATCGTTTGTAGTCATTTTTTAGGCAAGTACAAACGTTCGTTTCATCTCTAGTATTTATAAAATGCAGTGTCCTATGGTTTAAATCCTTTGTAGTAATTTCTTAAGCAACTATAAACAACTGCAAACATTTATTTCGTCTATAGTGTTAATAAAATACAATATCCTACGGTTTAAATCGTTTGTAGTATTTTTAAAAGCAACTACAAACATCCGATTAATCAGTAGTGTTAATAAAATGCAGTGTTCTATGGTTTAAATCGTTTGTAGTAAATTGTTAAGCATCTACAAACAACTACAAACGTTTATTTCGTCCCTAGTGTTAATAAAATACAATATCCTACGGTTTAAAACGTTTGTAGTAATTTTTTAAGCAACTACAAAACTTGCATTCATCTCTAGTGTTAATAAAATGCAATGTTCTATGGTTTCAATCGTTTGTAGTAATTTCTAAAGCTACTACAAACTACTACAAACGTTTATTTCGTCTCTAGTGTTAATAAAATACAATATTCTACGGTTTAAAACGTTTGTAGTAATTTTTTAAGCAACTACAAACATCCGTTTCATCTCTGGTGTTAATAAAATGCAGTCACCTATGGTTTAAATCGTTTATAGTAATTTTTTAAGCAACTACAAACCTTCCTTTCATCTCTAGTGTTAATAAAATGCAATGTTCTATGGTTTAAATCGTTTGTAGTAATTTCTTAAGCAAATATAAACAACTACAAACGTTTATTTCGTCTCTAGAGTTAATAAAATACAATATTCTACTGTTTAAATCGTTTGTAGTATATTCTTAAGCAACTGCAAACAACTAACACCGTTTATTTCGTCTCTAGAGTTAATAAAATACAACATCCTACGGTTTAAATCGTTTGTAGTCATTTTTAAGCAACTACAAACGTTCGTTTCATCTCTAGTATTTATAAAATGCAGTGTCCTATGGTTTAAATCCTTTGTAGTAATTTCTTATGCAACTATAAACAACTGCAAACATTTATTTCGTCTATAGTGTTAATAAAATAAAATATCCTACGGTTCAAATCGTTTGTAGTAATTTTTTAAGCAACTACAAGCATCCGATTAATCAGTAGTGTTAATAAAATGCAGTGTTCTATGGTTTAAATCGTTTGTAGCAATTTGTTAAGCATCTACAAACAACTACAAACGTTTATTTCGTCCCTAGTGTTAATAAAATACAATATCCTACGGTTTAAAACGTTTGTAGTAATTTTTTAAGCAACTAGAAACATCCGTTTCATCTCTGCTGTTAATAAAATGCAGTGTCCTACGGTTTAAACCGTTTGTAGTAATTTATTTAGCAACTACAAACAACTACAAACGTTTATTTCGTCTGGAGTGTTAATAAAATACAATATCCTATGGTATAAATCGTTTGTAGTAGATTCTTAAGCAACTACAAACAACTACCAACGTTTATTTCATCTCTAGAGGTAATAAAATACAATATCCTACGGTTTAAATCGTTTGTAGTAATTTTTTAAGCTACTACAAACGTCCGTTTCACCTCTAGTGTTAATAAAATACAATATCCTACGGTTTAAATCGTTTGTAGTAATTTCTGAAGCTACTACAAACTACTACAAACGTTTATTTCGTCCCTAGTGTTAATAAAATACAATATCCTACGGTTTGAAACGTTTGTAGTAATTTTTTAAGCAACTACAAACATCCGTTTCATCTCTGGTGTTAATAAAATGCAGTCACCTATGGTTTAAATCGTTTCTAGTAATTTTTTAAGCAACTACAAACCTTCCTTTCATCTCTAGTGTTAATAAAATGCAATGTTCTATGGTTTAAATCGTTTGTAGTAATTTCTTAAGCTACTACAAACAACTACAAACGTTTATTTCGTCCCTAGTGTTAATAAAATACAATATCCTACGGTTTAAATCGTTTGTAGTAATTTTTTAAGCTACTACAAACGTCCGTTTCGCCTCTAGTGTTAATAAAATACAATATCCTACGGTTTAAATCGTTCGTAGTAATTTCTTGAGCAACCACAAACAACAACAAACGTTTATTTCGTCTCTAGAGTTAATAAAATACAATATCCTACGGTTTAAATCGTTTGTAATATTTTTTTAGGCAACTACAATCGTTTGTTTCATCTCTAGTGTTAATAAAATGCAGTGTCCTATGGTTTAAATCGTTTGTAGTAATTTCTTAAGCAACTATAAACAACTAAAAACGTTTATTTCGCCTCTAGTGTTAATAAAATACAATATCCTACGGTTTAAATCGTTTGTAGTAATTTTTTAAGCAACTACAAACATCCGTTTCCTCTCTGGTGTTAATAAAATGCAATGTTCTACGGTTTAAATCGTTTGTAGTAATTTCTTGAGCAACTACAAACAACAACAAACGTTTATTTCGTCTCTAGTGTTATTAAAATACAATATCCTATGGTATTTTAAATCTAAATCGTTTGTAGGAATTTTTTAAGCAACTACAAACGTTCGTTTCATCTCTAGTGTTAATAAAATGCAATGTTCTACGGTTTCAATCGTTTGTAGTAATTTCTAAAGCTACTACAAACAACTACAAACGTTTATTTAGTCTCTAGTGTTAATAAAATACAATATCCTATGGTTTAAATCGTTTGTAGTAATTTTTTAAGCTACTACAAACATTCGATTAATCTCTAGTGTTAATAAAATGCAGTGTCCTACGGTTTTAATTGTTTGTAGTAATTTTTTAATCAACTCCAAACGTTTATTTCGTCTCTAGTGTTAATAAAATACAATATTCTACTGTTTAAATCGTTTGTGGTAATTTCTTAAGCTACTACAAACAACTACAAACGTTTATTTCGTCTATAGTGTTAATAAAATACAATATCCTACGGTTTAAAACGTTTATAGTAATTTTTTAAGCAACTACAAACCTTCCATTCATCCCTAGTGTTAATAAAATGCAGTGTCCTATGGTTTAAATCGTTTGTAGTAATTTTTTAAGCAACTACAAACCTTCCATTCATCTCTAGTGTTAATAAAATACAATATCCTACAGTTTAAATTGTTTTAGTATTTTTTTAGGCAACTACAAACGTTCGTTTCATCTCTAGAGTTAATAAAATGCAGTGTCCTATGGTTTAAATCGTTTGTAGTAATTTTTCCTACGGTTTGAATCGTTTGTAGTAATTTTTCCTACGGTTTAAATCGTTTGTAGTAATTTTTTAAGCAACTACAAACCTTCCATTCATCTCTGGTGTTAATAAAATGGAGTGTTCTATGGTTTAAATCGTTTGTAGTAATTTCTTAAGCTACTAGAAACAACTACAAACGTTTATTTCGTCCCTAGTGTTAATAAAATACAATATCCTACGGTTTAAAACGTTTGTAGTAATTTTTTAAGCTACTACAAACATCCGGTTAATCTCCAGTGTTAATAAAATGCAGTGTCCTATGGTTTAAATCGTTTGTAGTAACTTCTGAAGCAACTATAAACAACTAAAAACATTTATTTCGTCCTTAGTGTTAATAAAATACAATATTCTACGGTTTAAACCGTTTGTAGTAATTTATTTAGCAACTACAAACAACTACATACGTTTATTTCGTCTGGAGTGTTAATAAAATACAATATCCTATGGTATAAATCGTTTGTAGTAGATTCTTAAGCAACTACAAACAACTACCAACGTTAATTTCATCTCTAGAGGTAATAAAATGCAGTGTCCTATGGTTTAAATCGTTTGTAGTAATTTTTTAAGCAACTACAAACGTTCCATTCATCTCTAGTGTTAATAAAATGGAATGTTCTATGGTTTAAATCGTTTGTAGTAATTTCTTAAGCTACTACAAACAAATACAAACATTTATTTTGTCTATAGTGTTAATAAAATACAATATCCTACGGTTTAAATTGTTTTAGTATTTTTTTAGGCAACTACAAACGTTCGTTTCATCTCTAGTGTTAATAAAATGCAATGTTCTATGGTTTCAATCGTTTGTAGTAATATCTAAAGCTACTACAAACAACCACAAACGTTTATTTCGTCCCTAGTGTTAATAATATACAATATCCTACGGTTTAAAACGTTTGTAGTAATTTTTTAAGCTACTACAAACATCCGGTTAATCTCCAGTGTTAATAAAATGCAGTGTACTATGGTTTAAATCGTTTGTAGTAATTTTTCCTACGGTTTAAATTGTTTTAGTATTTTTTTAGGCAACTACAATCGTTCGTTTCATCTCTAGTGTTAATAAAATGCAGTGTCCTATGGTTTAAATCGTTTGTAGTAATTTCTTAAGCAACTATAAACAACTAAAAACGTTTATTTCGTCCTTAGTATTAATAAAATACAATATCCTATGGTTTGAAACGTTTGTAGTAACTTTTTAAGCAACTACAAACCTTGCATTCATCTCTAGTATTAATAAAATGCAATTTCCTATGGTTTCAATCGTTAGTAGTAATTTCTAAAGCTACTACAAACTACTACAAACGTTTATTTTGTCCCTAGTGTTAATAAAATACAATATCCTACGGTTTAAAACGTTTGTAGTAATTTTTTAAGCAACTACAAACGTCCGTTTCATCTCTGGTGTTAATAAAATGCAGTGTCCTATGGTTTAAATCGTTTGTAGTAATTTTTCCTACGGTTTAAATCGTTTGTAGTAATTTTTCCTACGTTTTAAATCGTTTGTAGTAATTTTTCCTACGGTTTAAATCGTTTGTAGTAATTTATTAAGCAACTACAAACAACAACAAACGTTTATTTCGTCTGGAGTGTTAATAAAATACAATATCCTATGGTTTAAATCGTTTGTAGTAATTTTTTAAGCAACTACAAACCTTCCATTCATCTCTAGTGTTAATAAAATGCAGTGTTCTATGGTTTAAATCGTTTAAATCGTTTATAGTAATTTTTTAAGCAACTACAAACCTTCCTTTCATCTCTAGTGTTAATAAAATGCAATGTTCTATGGTTTAAATCGTTTGTAGTAATTTCTTAAGCTACTACAAACAACTACAAACGTTTATTTCGTCTCTAGTGTTAATAAAATACAATATTCTACTGTTTAAATCGTTTGTAGTATATTCTTAAGCAACTACAAACAACTAACAGCGTTTATTTCGTCTCTAGATTTAATAAAATACAACATCCTACGGTTTAAATCGTTTGTAGTCATTTTTTAGGCAAGTACAAACGTTCGTTTCATCTCTAGTATTTATAAAATGCAGTGTCCTATGGTTTAAATCCTTTGTAGTAATTTCTTAAGCAACTATAAACAACTGCAAACATTTATTTCGTCTATAGTGTTAATAAAATACAATATCCTACGGTTTAAATCGTTTGTAGTATTTTTAAAAGCAACTACAAACATCCGATTAATCAGTAGTGTTAATAAAATGCAGTGTTCTATGGTTTAAATCGTTTGTAGTAAATTGTTAAGCATCTACAAACAACTACAAACGTTTATTTCGTCCCTAGTGTTAATAAAATACAATATCCTACGGTTTAAAACGTTTGTAGTAATTTTTTAAGCAACTACAAACGTCCGTTTCATCTCTGGTGTTAATAAAATGCAGTGTCCTATGGTTTAAATCGTTTGTAGTAATTTTTCCTACGGTTTAAATCGTTTGTAGTAATTTTTCCTACGGTTTAAATCGTTTGTAGTAATTTTTTAAGCAACTACAAACCTTCCATTCATCTCTGGTGTTAATAAAATGGAGTGTTCTATGGTTTAAATCGTTTGTAGTAATTTCTTAAGCTACTAGAAACAACTACAAACATTTATTTCGTCTATAGTGTTAATAAAATACAATATCCTACGGTTTAAATCGTTTGTAGTAATTTTTTAAGCAACTACAAAACTTGCATTCATCTCTAGTGTTAATAGAAAAGCTGTAGTTTTTAATTGTTTTATATTGAATAATTTCGCCATTTTTTCATTATTTTACTTAAGAAATTCTTTCCTTTATCTGTTAATATAGTTTTCGGGGTTCCAAATATACATATGAATCTTTTTACTAGGGCTTCCGCAATATCAGTGGCTGTCGCTTTTTTTTATGGTATTGCAATTAAGTATTTTGTTAAGTTGTCTTGTATTGTTAGTATATTTTCATAACCTTCTTCTGTCTTATTGTTTGGTATTACAATGTCCATTGCTATTTTCTCTATTGCTTGTTTTGGTGTATCTGATATGACCATTGGTTGTTTAGTTTTACGAGTTAATTTTTTTAACTGAAAAGATTTACAAGTTTGTATAAATTTTTCAACGTCTGATTTCATGCTTTCCCAGTAATAATTTTGTTTAATTCTCTTTAAAGTTTTATTTAATCCTTTATGATCGCTTACTGGTGTTGAATGTAATTCCTTGACTATATCTTCTCTATCTTTGATATTTACATATGTTATTTTTCCATTGCAAATTATTACTCGTATATTCATATTCTTAAATTGGTGTTCTATTATTTTCAATACATCAGCCCATTTTACACCTACTATTTCATTTGTTTTTGAAATACTGATTGTTTTTATTTGTAATTTATTAATTTCTTCTTTTAATAATTTAATAAGAGTTTTAATATTTTTTTGTATTGTTAGTTGGCTTTCTCCTTTATCTATAATAACCGGTAATGCAAAGTGGTATTTGTTATTTGTTTTAATAATTGAGACTTTATTTAGTGCTAGATTGTCAAATTTTGGTAATTTATTTCTAATTTTTAAGTCTGATACTCCTTTATCACAAGGTTGTCCCGTCGTAGTTATAAAATAGGCTAAATTATCTTTCTGCATATATAAATGGTTTTTAATTTCAATTATACTTTTAGTTCTATTTTGTTCATTATTTTTGTTACTATCTTCGTTGTCATCCTCGTCAGAGTCTAATTCGCTCTCTTTATCGGCATTGATAAATAGATTTTTGTGGTTTTCAGTTGTTTCTTCTTCATCTGATTCAAAATATATATGATTTGAATATATGTCAGTTGTATTTTCAGTTACGATATTGCTATCTTCGTTTATGTATTTTATCTCCTCAAAGTTGATTTCTGAATGTTGTTGATTTTGCTTTTTAGGAGGCCTGTCTTTTTTCCTTCCTTCAGATTTCTTGTTTACTATTCTTTTTGCTTTGTTGTTTATTTGTAATCTTTGTGGTTGTTGAGTTTTTCGTGTACTTCTTCGTAATATAGGTTTTTCATTTTCATGTATTTGTGCGGCAAATATTACTTTGTTAGTTGTTTCTGGTATGTTATTTGTGTGAGTTTTGAGATTTATTTTTGAAAAATTTTCTAAACATTCATCGTCGGTGTGACTTAATTTATTGCATTTAGGGCAAAATGATATATTTGTTGGTAATTTATATTGTGGTCCTGTATAATTAATCTTATATAATTATTATCCCTAGCGATTTTTATGTTATAAATAGGGTTATGTAATATTCCGGTGTTTAGAGATTTTTGTTCATTTAAAATTTCTTTACTTTTTATGAATTCTATTGGTTTTAATATTTGAGTGTTTTTATTTTCATTTGAACAATCCCACTGATTAGCATTTCCTTTATAACCTAATCCTTTTCTATTTGTTTGTGTTTTTATTTTTATTGGTTCTTTAATTCCTTGGTTATATTTTCCCATGCCTGTTCCTTTCCATCCCATTTTATTCATTATATTCGTTATTTTTTTATTAGTAAATTGTGTTTGGTTTATTTCTTCCATTTTCAAAATTTCGACAGGATTTCTGGATAAAGCATCTGCGTTAACATTTGATTTACCTGCTTTATGGATTACGTCAAATTCATATTCTAATAAATTATACATCCATTTTGCTACTCTCGAGTTTGGATCTTTTTTTGTTTTAAAAGATGTGAGGGGTTTATGATCTGTTACTACTGTAAAGTGTCTTCCGTAAACATAATGTCTGAAGTGTAGAATTGCGTAATAAATGGCTAATGCTTCTTTATCATATGGTTCATATTTCTTTTCGTGCTCATTTAATACTCGAGATGTATATGCAATGGGTTTGTCTTTGCCTATCTCTCCTTGTGAAAGTATGGATCCTATCGCGTAACCAGATGCGTCAGTTGTAATTATAAATGGTTCGTCAAAGTTTGGGTATTGTAAGATTCGAGCGTTACATAATATCTCACGTAGTATATTGAATGCATTGTTTTCCTCTGGTCCCCAGATAAAAGGCGTGTTATCTTTTAGGAGATTTGATAATGGTTTAGCTATTTTAGAAAAATTTTCAATAAATCTTCTGTAATATCCTGCGAGTCCTAAGAATTGTCTAACATTCTTTTGATTTTTGGGTATTGGAAATTTTTGAACACAGTTGATTTTATTTGGGTCAGGTTTAAAACCGTCCTTACTGATTATATGACCAAGGTAACAAACTTCTTTTCTTAGAAATTCGCATTTATCTGGTTGTAATTTCAGATTTGCTTCTCTTAATCTGTTCATAAGTTTTTCGCATTTAATTTCGTGTTCATGTAAAGATGAAGCATATATGACTATATCGTCTAAATAAACAAACAGTTCGTTTCCTTGTAATCCTGATAATACGATGTCCATGAGCCGTTGAAATGTAGCGGGTGCGTTTTTGAGACCGAATGGCATGCGGTCAAATTCATAGTGCCCATGTGGCGTTCAAAATGCTGTTTTCTGTGAGTCTTTTTCATCCATTTTTATTTGTAAAAAGCCTGATGCGAGGTCAAATACTGAGAAATACTTAGCACCTCCTAATTGGTCTAGGATATCAATTATGTTTGGTATTGGGTATGAATCTCCTATTGACTTTTCATTTAATTTTCTGAAATCTAGAACCATTCTCCATCTTTTATTTCCTTGTGAGTCGGGTTTCTTCGGTACTATCCACAGTGGTGTATTATAGGGCGATTTTGATGGTTTTATTATTCCGCTGTTTACTTGCTCTGTTATTTGTTTATTAATTTCGTCTTTATGGATTGGAGGAAATCTGTATTGTTTGATATTTATTGGTATTTCATCTGTTGTGATTATTTTATGTTTTACGAGTTCTGTGTAACTCAGAGGTTCATCTGGTAAATGAAAAATGTCTGCGTTTTTATTTATAATTTTTTGTATGCTTTCTTTCTCTTCTGCATTTAAATGTTGCATTCGTAATAACTCATTAACTTGTTTAGCTCTTTTTGTTTCTTTGTTTAATGTACAATGTAATTTTGCTTTCTTGGGTTTTGTTAATGATTCATGTTTTCTTCTTAGATATTCCTTGTATGTTAAAAATGCATGTTTCTTGTTTTTTATTTCACTCATTATTTTAGTATGATAATTGTTTATATCAGTATCTGTTACTTTTGTTATATGTATGTTTTCAATTTCAGATTTATTAATTTGAGGTTTGTTCAGTTCGGTTTTTGTTGTTTGTATTTCATTAATTTTATGTGAAAATAGTGTTTTCGCGTTTTTTGTATATAAATCTTGATCCTCTTGAACAGAAGAATCGATAGTTTGTGGTAATTGATTTAATATTATATTTATTATATTATATTTGTTCCTATTTGTACTTTCATTTTCATTAGGAATTTCAGTTTTATTTTCATTGTAATTTTCAATTTCATTTTTAGTTTCGTTTTCATTTGTATTATATGTTTCTGTTTTATTTTCATTTTTATTTTCATTTGTATTATATGTTTCTGTTTCATTTTTATTTTTATTTTCATTTTCATTTTTATTACATGTTTCTGTTTCATTTTCATTTTCATTTTCATTTTTATTACATGTTTCTGTTTCATTTTCATTTTCATTTTTATTATATATTTCTGTTTCATTTTCATTTTTATTTTCATTTTCATTTTTATTACATGTTTTTGTTTCATTTTCATTTTCATTTTCATTTTTATTACATGTTTCTGTTTCATTTTCATTTTCATTTTTATTATATATTTCTGTTTCATTTTCATTTTTATTAAAAATTATAAATTCATTTCCATTAAGAACTTCACTTTCATTATCATTGTAGTCTTCGTTAAAAATTTCTTTATAAATTTTATTATAAGCTTCATTATGGATTTCAAAATCACTATATTCTTCTTCGTAATTTTCAGTTTTATTCTTGTTTTTATTTTTATTTATTGTTTGTTTTATTTCTGGGTTATTTTCTATTTCTTCGAGTTCTATGGTTGGTATTTTTATTTCCGTTTCATAATCAGTTGTATTGTAGATTTTTAAATATGCTCTTCCATTATCATTTTTTACTATTGCTTCTCCTAAATAAATTCCTTCAATATCACTTAATTGTGGTACATAACCAAAGTTTATATCTTTATTTTGAACGTTTATGTAGAAGGTTGATATTGCTCTTGCTGGGACTATCATAGTCTCGTTATGAAAATAAATCTTGTTTTCTTTCCATTTAATACAATGATTTTTATAATCTATGGTTGCTTGATGTCATTAAAGAATTCGGAACCTATTATTCCTGCAGATTCTATGGGGAAATCGTTTCTAACTATGTGGAATTTTGTTTCATCTCCTAAAACTTTTATAGTTATTACTCCTAATGTGCTTACAGGTTGTTCTGTAATTCCTTTTAATTCAAGTATTTCTGATTCGTCGACTAATGTCTCTCCTACTATATAATCCGCTTTAATTATATTTACACTTGCTCCTGTATCTACCATTAAATCTATTGTTGTATAAAGGTTATCAGCTTCTATTTTAATTATTGGTACTTCTTTTTTACTAAGGTGAATAGTTTTTATTTCTCTGTGTCGATTTTTTTGACAACATTCAATTGGCGCTTGGTTCCTGTCTCCCTCTGCGCGCCTGCTCTGGGGAGACCCGATTCGTTTCCCGATACATTTTGATTATTTAATTCACTTAATATTTCGTTTCGCATTTTATTTTTGAGTTTTCTACATTCTTGTATTTCATGTCCATTATTTTTACAATAAGTACACTGTTGGTTTTGTTGAAATCTATTATTATCATAAGATTTATTATTTTCATAATTTGAGTTTTGGTTGTTTTGAAAGTTTGGTAGTTGAAAGTTTCTGTGATTTGATTGTTGATTATTCTGAAAATTCGGTTGTTGAAAATATCTATAATTTGGTTGTTGGTTTGATTGTTGATAATTTCTATAATTTTGTTGTTTGTTGTTTTGAAAATTTTGTTGTCTAAACTGTCTATAATTCGATTGTTGCGGATTTGATTGAAAATTTTTATAATTTTGTTGTTGTTGTTGTTGTTGTTGGTTTTGGAAATTTCGTTGATTATTTCGAGGTTGATAATTTTGAATTTGTCCTGGATTTCTAAAGAAGCATGTACCTGCCTCATGACCAATTTTTTTACATATTTGGCATCTTTTTTCCGTATTAATCATTTTTATTTTCTGTAATTTTGTTTTGTCTTCTTGTTTTATATTATCATCTGTTGTTCCTCTGATATTGTGAGTTACTTTTTTCTATTTGTAATGCTTTTTGAACAGCTGTTGGAAAATCTGGAATTTCTACATTCGTTAATCTAATTTCATATTCAGGTTTTAGTCCATTTAAAAATGTTTCTAATACTTCACTCTTGGTTCGTGCTATATCTTCTTCTGTTGCTTGTCCATTGCCACTTAATGATTTGTATGTTTCAGTTATTCTGACACCCGTTTCTCTGACACGATTTGCATATGCTACTATATTTTCAAAATCTAATTGATGCATGCCTATTAATTCTTGTCTTATTTCCGTTATTGAATTTCCGGGGAAATATATTTCTCGAAGAGTTTTTAATAATGCAGTTATTGTTTGGAATTGTTCATTTTTTATTGCGCGTCGAGCTTCGCTCTTTCAATCTACTTTTTATCAGTTTCACGAGGTCTTGTTCCGAGTCATCCGGAAGCATATCTTTTGCTTCTTCGCAACCTTCTACGAATGCGAAAAAGGTCCTAGGATCATCGTCAAATCTAGGTTAGTACCTATGGCATAGAAATAGTTTTCTATGGCATGATTTAACGTTAGTCTATCGCGTTGTTGTGCCATTTCGTTTATTTTATTATTAATGTTTTGGTTATCTGTGTTATTTACTGTTTGATATACTTCGTCGTCGTCGCTATCTGAATTTAGGCTTTAGTCTAAGTTTATTTGCGAAAAGAAGTGTGTAATATCTTCAATAGATAGTTCTTCTTCTTTAATGTACTGTTTTTTCTCTTCTACGCTTGAATCATTATCTTTAATATTTTTATTATTATTTATTGGAGTACTAGTTTTTAATAATGGTATGCTCTTTTGATACCAGTTTTGGAGTCTATTTATGTGGTCTTTTGTTTTTTCTGGAGTTTTTTTCTGGTTGGTTGTGTTCTTCTAATAAGTTGTTATATTCATTTATTAACTTGCTGACTTCGTTACTTGGTTCTTGGATTTCTAATTCTTGTATACTAATTTCTAATTTCTTCAATTTATTTTCAATTTTTTGTGTTTTATTGATGCTTACTTGTATGTTTGAAGTACCAGGAACTTCTGCTAAATCTATGTTATTTCCTGTTTGTTTGAGTATTTCTTGATTAAAATATTGATCAATTTCATGCGATTTTTCTACTTGTGTTTCTGGTTTTTTTCTTGGTTTCCTATCAGTAACTAATCCTTCTACTAAAAATTGTTTCTTATCTTTTTCGTTTAGTTGTTTTAAACTACTTCTAGTAACTCTTTGTCCGGACATTTAGTTTCATTGTCATTACTGAATAAGTATCGAAACTTACTAAATATTTATTATAAAAGTTTCTTACATATTAATTATTTTTGGCCTTTTCTATTGCTTTTCTTACTCTACGTCTCCGACGCTTATCTGATCTACGAAATTGTTTTAAATTTTGAATAATTATAGGTTTCTTATTTGCTAATGAATCTAATTCTTTCTTTAAGACTTTTACAATTTTAAATAAGACGGTATCATCAAATAATTCTTCCTTTGTTAGTGTTTTATTGTTAAATGTACTTGTATTAATGTCAGCGTCGGCTAACATAAATATTATGCTGTTTTGCTGGTGCTCTAAGTACTTGTCTTCATAATGCTTTGATTCCCATTTTTTTTTTTTTTTTATTATTTCTTCGCGCTGTCTTCGTGATTTTATTTTAATTTGTTGAACTGTTAAATCTCGTTTTATAATTTTCTTGATCTTCTTTTTTCTTTGTTTCCCTTTTTTTTAATTCTTTTCTTTTATTCGGATCTGTTCGTAGTTCATCATTTATTTTTTTCTGGATTTCGTATTCTTTTATATGATATGATATTGGTCTATTATCAATAGGAGTTTGTCTTTTCATTTTTACAAAATCTGGTGTTGATTGAATAGGCGTAATTAGAACAATTCCGCTTGGTGGCTGATGTTGATGTTTTAGCTAGTGATCAGTTCTGCAGCACCAAAAGCGAGGGAACTGTGAATGATGATGATCAAAGTTCCGCTGCACCAAAAGCGAGGGAACTGTGAATGATGATGATGATGGTTCTGCTGCACCAAAGTGAGAGAACTGAGAATGATGTGAAAGTTCCGCTGCACCAAAGTGAGAGAACTGTTTTGAGATTTTTAACTGTTTCGCTGCACCTTAAGTGAGAAAACAATTAAGTCTGTCTTTCCAGCGTGTCCATAGGTTTATTTATACTGCCTGCCCCACCGTGGAAAAGCTTCGGACTGGGAAGCGAGGGTGTCTGGTTCGAGGAGCGTAGATCGGTGACAATTTGTGAACGTTTTTCTGCTAATATTGAAATTCTTGATGTTGCAATGAATTTTCTCTTAATATTTTGGTTGATTGTTTTACAATTGTTTCGTATCAGTTTATACAAAAATGAATGAAGGTTCTAGCATTTATAGAACTGAAGTTATTTAAATAAAATGACTAAGCTTAAGAATTTTACATTTGTTTGATATATAAAGATTCGGAATAATTTTGAAATTTAATAATTTACAATTATAGTTCCATAAATTTTTGTATAACTTTACAATAATTACATTTAATATAATTTTTATTAGTCATGATACTAATATTATTGATTCTTAAATTTTCCTGAGATTATAAATTATGAATAATATAATTTTACATTATTTTTTTGAGATTGTTTGTTGATATGGCTGTAAGATTTCCTTCTTTTATATATATATTAATACAATTATTAATAATTATTTCGTATGAATGATCATTATCAACAATAAAAATATTAATTTCCCATTTGTTATAAGGAATATATTATTTATTTATAATTTTTTTGGGCGATGCATTTTAATGTTTTAAGAATAAAAATAGTCGTATATCAATGTATAGAAATGTTTTGACAATTAGGAAATCAACATCTACATGTATTTTACTTTTCATTGGTTGATTTATAAATACGAAATAATCAATAAAATTAAATTGTATGCACATGGGAACGCTATGTTGGTGCTTCCTTATCAAAGGATTACATTACGCCTTCGATTACGCATTCTTTTACGCGTTCGTAGCTTGCTTTATTGGAAATAATTTTTAAACGTATAAGATTTATAAAAATTATATTAAACAGTTTTATTAATTGTTGACATGTTACGTGGAACGTGACACCCCCCCTCTTAGTTAAAAGTTGGTCCTCCAACTGTCGCATGTATTATTGCGGTTTTACAATTGGTTGTTAAATTTTTGATGATCATACAGACATAAATACATTTCTTATCGACGTTTGTACATTTGATGAGAAAAGTTAAGTACATACATATTATTAAAAAGGTCGATGTGTGTGTCATAAAGAATGTGTCAGAATGTGTTTGTTTAGAGTGAATGAATATATAAGTTTACTTTTGATGGAATGTTTTTATGTATACCAGACACCTTCTTAAGTTTGATAAGAGGTATAAAAGCAGATTGGCATTCCCTTTTATTTCAATTTTTGTTTTCAATTCTTTTAAAGCGTTAGTTAGTATGCAGCCAGCTTAAAGTTTGGTCATGTTGTTACAAGGCTTTGTGGTTAATAGTGCGTATGTGCAGTTTTGTGGAAAATTAATATAAGGAATATGTGTATTTATATGTGTGTTTTTATTATGTGGGTGTGTGTTTTCAAGGTAACATCAATGGTTAATGGGTTAGTTGTGCAAGTTATTTTTGGTAAACATTAAAATTTATTTTTGCTGATATTTTATAAATCAATTTTCAAATAATTTATTATATATAACTATGGAAAATATTTTATTAAGATATGTAAATTATTAATATTTTTAGAATTTCAATTGAATGAATATCAAACTTATTAATGAATTTTTCCTAAGTATATGACATCTCGCTCTCCACCAAATTGTGGCAAGCCTAACTTAACGGCGAGTTTTCTTATGTCGTTTGTAACTTAGAAATATTTTTCATTTTATTAATTGAAGGATTAACAACCTCAAATGAATGAATATCAAACTCATCAATGAATTTTCCCTAAGTATATGACATCTCGCTCTCCACCAAATTGTGGCAAGCCTAACTTAACGGCGAGTTTTCTAATGTCATTTGTAACTTAGAAATACTTTTAATCTTATGAGTATTTATTTAACTCGCTCACCACCATATTGTGGCAAGCCTAACTTAACGGCGAGTTTTCTTATCTCATTTGTATGAGTTTTCTTTCTTTTCCTTGATTAGAAGTATTTTGTATTTAACATTGTTGAGCCTTTCTTCATTTGAATCCGTCATTCTTCAATTATTGTTTTGATCATGCATCATGCGTATGTTTGATAATCATTATTTTGTTTTATATTTTGAGCTATTGTTAGTCTATGTTAGTTTTACAAGTTAGTATTTTCATGCAGTTGTTCTTGAAATTTGTAATCTCTCAACTGAATTTTTTTTTTTCTTTTTTTTTTTAATTTTAATATTATTTAATTTTTATACATTACTTTTTATTGTATGATTTCAATTATTATTTAGAAAAAAATTGTTGCGGAGTTTTCGGATTTGTTCATCAATATACCAGAATATATTTCTGTTAGGTTGTTGAACAGTCCTGTACACTACCTTTTTTTAAACAGGTTATGCTTTACCAGCTTATTCACTTGGCTCCATCTTGCAACTCTTATTATCTAATTATTGAATACTTAGAAAAGTAATTATGAGAATAAAATTTTATTTTATTTATTTCAAAGTTATACAGTATGATGATTATATGTTTATAATGGGTTGTTATTTTTAATCCCATGATTCTTCTTGGTGCTTTTCTGTTTTTATTTCTTCTTTTATGGTTGGATTGGTCCATAATTTGATTTCTAAAAATTCGTGTTCATAACAATTACTGCATTCGTCTGTACTTCTTATTACTGCTAGTTCTTTGTGACATATTTTGCAAGATCTTGGAAAGTGAGTAATTTCGCCACATATTTCACACAAGTCATTGTTGCATTTATTGAGTTCTATCAATCTATCTCGTCGATTTTTCTTTCCATATTGTATTTTGTTAGTTTGTTTATTGTAACAACATTTACATATAGCATCGTTTCCTTGAATGTAGTGTATTGGTGTTTTAATGCATTTTTTTATTTTATAATGACCTCGAATGATAAATTCTGCATAGGGTGGCTTTAGGTCGTATGATTCTTTTTTTGTTGTTAAATTCAATTGTTCTAATTTTATTTCTTCTACTGCTGCGTTAGTAATCTTGATAGGATGTTTAATTGATTGATTATCCAAATGTTGTTTTATTGGTATGCAAGCTACGTTGAAACATTCATTGCATTTTCTAATTTCATTTATTACTGTAATCTGTTTTTTGCAAGTTGTGCAGTAGTCTGGGTGTTGATTTGTTCCTCTATCCATTATTGTGTGTATTTCCCTTGTTCTAACGTATTCCTGTTTTTCCCAGTTGTGCATAAACTTTGGTCCTTCCATGTAAAATTTTCTGAGATTTTATGGCAGTCTTGTAGTACAATATGGGAGTATATTCCAATATCCTGTAGTCGTATGTATTCCATTTCAATCTATACATAAGTTTTAATTCTGTTATGTTTTTATTATTTTGAAATCAAACATTTGTGTTTAATTTTTAATTTTGAGATTATAAATTTCAGTTTAGTAATTTGTTGAACTGTTAAATCTCGTTTTATAATTTTCTTGATCTTCTTTTTTCTTTGTTTCCCTTTTTTTTAATTCTTTTCTTTTATTCGGATCTGTTCGTAGTTCATCATTTATTTTTTTCTGGATTTCGTATTTTTTTATATGATATGATATTGGTCTATTATCAATAGCAGTTTGTGTTTTCACTGTAATTAAAAAAAATAAAAAATTGATTCGTAATTTATTGAGAATGGAAGTGTAAATCAATTTTCAAGCCAACCACCAGGAAATTAAATATCGAAAAATGATATTGATGTTTATGAATATTATTATCGTTTTCTTTTGTCGATTGAAACTACTGATTGTAATGTTAACTTAATATGTATCGATTGATCTTTTAAGCTTATAAGTTCTTTTTACTTTTAATTTATTTACATTTATTATTCTAACCGTTCTCCTGCAGCACAGTTTTCTCGTTCTAACACCGCTGTCACCATTTTGTTATGACCGAAATTAGTAAAACTTACCTTCGATCAAGCAAGGGGTCGAATTAACCAACTGGTTAATCCTAAAGTTCTTTTGGCGAACGAGGGCTACTGTGTTGAGAAGAATGGATAGATAAATGTAACCAAAATTTAATGGACTAATCTTAATCTTATTTCATTTATTTATTTATTAATTTACAATAAATTATTAAATTGGATACACAAATGGATGTTGGAGTGGTAAATAAACAGTTAATTTCCCGGTGGATGACTCAGGTGGACATTTGGATTTTACTGTAACAATGACAAAAATAGAATAGTTAATAACCGCTATGATGATTTTTGGGTGAGTGTTAGTTGAGGAAAAATTTAAGTAATAAGGAAATTGTTTTATATTTATTTATATATTTTTATACGTAATTGGGGATAATACATTTTTTATTAAAATAAATAAGAAGATAAGAACTATTTAAATACCTAACTGTCCCTATTAATCCTAGTCTGTCGGCTAACACCAAGATGTTAGTCAACTCACTACGATTACTAAAGAAAAAAATATTGTCCCTAAGGTATTATCCCTTTCTTCCTTTATTTAATAATTAAAAGAAAATGTTATATATAAAGGGATTAATACGTTCGTCTCAAACAAAATTTAAATTATCAAAATAAAATTAATGCCTAAGCATCAATAAATGATTCATTTTTTCGGAGGGTTTTAATTTGTTTTAGGGAAAGGTTGTTAGTAAAGAAGGGTTTACAGGTTTTATTAATACTCACTTTTTACAAAATCTGGTGTTGATTGAATAGGCGTAATTAGAACAATTCCGCTAGTGATCAGTTCTGCAGCACCAAAAGCGAGGGAACTGTGAATGATGATGATCAAAGTTCCGCTGCACCAAAAGCGAGGGAACTGTGAATGATGATTTCGTCTATAGTGTTAATAAAATACAATATCCTACGGTTTAAATCGTTTGTAGTAATTTTTTAAGCAACTACAAACGTCCGTTTCATCTCTGGTGTTAATAAAATGCAGTGTCCTATGGTTTAAATCGTTTGTAGTAATTTTTCCTACGGTTTAAATCGTTTGTAGTAATTTTTCCTACGGTTTAAATCGTTTGT
This sequence comes from Trichopria drosophilae, assembly GCA_030407085.1. Classification (NCBI taxonomy): domain Eukaryota; kingdom Metazoa; phylum Arthropoda; class Insecta; order Hymenoptera; family Diapriidae; genus Trichopria; species Trichopria drosophilae. Next base: position 82,593,662 of record CM059582.1, read on the forward strand.
AGTAATTTTTCCTACGGTTTAAATCGTTTGTAGTAATTTTTCCTACGGTTTAAATCGTTTGTAGTAATTTTTCCTACGGTTTAAATCGTTTGTAATAATTTTTTAAGCAACTACAAAACTTGCATTCATCTCTAGTGTTAATAAAATACAATATCCTACGGTTTAAATCGTTTGTAGTAATTTTTTAAGCAACTACAAACATCCGATTAATCAGTAGTGTTAATAAAATGCAGTGTTCTATGGTTTAAATCGTTTGTAGTAATTTGTTAAGCATCTACAAACAACTACAAACGTTTATTTCGTCCCTAGTGTTAATAAAATACAATATCTTACGGTTTAAAACGTTTGTAGTAATTTTTTAAGCAACTACAAACGTCCGTTTCATCTCTGGTGTTAATAAAATGCAGTGTCCTATGGTTTAAATCGTTTGTAGTAATTTTTCCTACGGTTTAAATCGTTTGTAGTAATTTTTCCTACGGTTTAAATCGTTTGTAGTAATTTTTTAATCAACTACAAACCTTGCATTCATCTCTAGTATTAATAAAATGCAATATCCTACGTTTCACCTCTAGTGTTAATAAAATACAATATCCTACGGTTTAAATCGTTTGTAGTAATTTTTTAAGCTACTACAAACATTCGATTAATCTCTAGTGTTAATAAAATGCAGTGTCCTATGGTTTAAATTGTTTGTAGTAATTTTTTAAGCAACTACAAACCTTCCATTCATCTCTAGTGTTAATAAAATGGAATGTTCTGTGGTTTAAATCGTTTGTAGTAATTTCTAAAGCTACTACAAACTACTACAAACGTTTATTTCGTCTATAGTGTTAATAAAATACAATATCCTACGGTTTAAATCGTTTGTAGTAATTTTTTAAGCAACTACAAACATCCGATTAATCAGTAGTGTTAATAAAATGCAGTGTTCTATGGTTTAAATCGTTTGTAGTAATTTGTTAAGCATCTACAAACAACTACAAACGTTTATTTCGTCCCTAGTGTTAATAAAATACAATATCCTACGGTTTAAAACGTTTGTAGTAATTTTTTAAGCAACTACAAACGTCCGTTTCATCTCTGGTGCTAATAAAATGCAGTGTCCTATGGTTTAAATCGTTCGTAGTAATTTTTCCTACGGTATAAATCGTTTGTAGTAATATTTCCTACGGTTTAAATCGTTTGTAGTAATTTTTTAATCAACTACAAACCTTGCATTCATCTCTAGTATTAACAAAATGCAATATCCTACGTTTCACCTCTAGTGTTAATAAAATACAATATCCTATGGTTTAAATCGTTTGTAGTAATTTTTTAAGCTACTACAAACATTCGATTAATCTCTAGTGTTAATAAAATGCAGTGTCCTATGGTTTAAATTGTTTGTAGTAATTTTTTAATCAACTACAAACCTTGCATTCATCTCTAGTATTAATAAAATGCAATTTCCTATGGTTTGAATCGTTTGTAGTAATTTCTAAAGCTACTACAAACTACTACAAACGTTTATTTCGTCCCTAGTGTTAATAAAATACAATATCCTGCGGTTTGAAACGTTTGTAGTAATTTTTTAAGCAACTACAAACATCCGTTTCATCTCTGGTGTTAATAAAATGCAGTCTCCTATGGTTGAAATCGTTTATAGTAATTTTTTAAGCAACTACAAACCTTCCATTAGTTTCTAGTGTTAATAAAATACAATATTCTACTGTATAAATCGTTTGTAGTAATTTATTAAGTAACTACAAACAACTACACACGTTTATTTCGTCTCTAGAGTTAATAAAATACAACATCCTACGGTTTAAATCGTTTGTGGTAATTTTTTAAGCAACTACAAACGTCCGTTTCATCTCTGGTGTTAATAAAATGCAGTGTCCTATGGTTTAAATCGTTTGTAGTAATTTTTCCTACGGTTTAAATCGTTTGTAGTAATTTTTTAATCAACTACAAACCTTGCATTCATCTCTAGTATTAATAAAATGCAATATCCTACGGTTTGAAACGTTTGTAGTAATTTTTTAACCAACTACAAACATGCGTTTCATCTCTGGTGTTAATAAAATGCAGTCTCCTATGGTTTAAATCGTTTATAGTAATTTTTTAAGCAACTACAAACCTTCCATTCATCTCTAGTGCTAATAAAATGCAATGTTCTATGGTTTAAATCGTTCGTAGTAATTTCTTAAGCTACTACAAACAACTACAAACGTTTATTTCGTCTCTAGTGTTAATAAAATACAATATTCTACTGTATAAATCGTTTGTGGTAATTTCTAAAGCTACTACAAACTACTACAAATGTTTATTTCGTCCCTAGTGTTAATAAAATACAATATCTTACGGTTTAAAACGTTTGTAGTAATTTTTTAAGCAACTACAAACGTCCGTTTCATCTCTGGTGTTAATAAAATGCAGAGTCCTATGCTTTAAATCGTTTGTAGTAATTTCTTAAGCAACTATAAACAACTGCAAACGTTTATTTCGTCCCTAGTGTTAATAAAATACAATATCCTATGGTTTGAAACGTTTGTAGTAATTTTTTAAGCAACTACAAACACCCGTTTCATCTCTGGTGTTAATAAAATGCAGTGTTCTATGGTTTAAGTCGGTTGTAATAATTTTTTAAGCAACTACAAACCTTCCATTCATCTCTAGTGTTAATAAAATGGAATGTTCTATGGTTTAAATCGTTTGTAGTAATTTTTTAATCAACTACAAACTACTACAAATGTTTATTTCGTCCCTAGTGTTAATAAAATACAATATCTTACGGTTTAAAACGTTTGTAGTAATTTTTTAATCAACTACAAACCTTGCATTCATCTCTAGTATTAACAAAATGCAATATCCTACGTTTCACCTCTAGTGTTAATAAAATACAATATCCTACGGTTTAAATCGTTTGTAGTAATTTTTTAAGCTACTACAAACATTCGATTAATCTCTAGTGTTAATAAAATGCAGTGTCCTATGGTTTAAATTGTTTGTAGTAATTTTTTAAGCAACTACAAACCTTCCATTCATCTCTAGTGTTAATAAAATGGAATGTTCTGTGGTTTAAATCGTTTGTAGTAATTTCTAAAGCTACTACAAACTACTACAAACGTTTATTTCGTCTATAGTGTTAATAAAATACAATATCCTACGGTTTAAATCGTTTGTAGTAATTTTTTAAGCAACTACAAACATCCGATTAATCAGTAGTGTTAATAAAATGCAGTGTTCTATGGTTTAAATCGTTTGTAGTAATTTGTTAAGCATCTACAAACAACTACAAACGTTTATTTCGTCCCTAGTGTTAATAAAATACAATATCCTACGGTTTAAAACGTTTGTAGTAATTTTTTAAGCAACTACAAACGTCCGTTTCATCTCTGGTGCTAATAAAATGCAGTGTCCTATGGTTTAAATCGTTCGTAGTAATTTTTCCTACGGTTTAAATCGTTTGTAGTAATATTTCCTACGGTTTAAATCGTTTGTAGTAATTTTTTAATCAACTACAAACCTTGCATTCATCTCTAGTATTAATAAAATGCAATATCCTACGTTTCACCTCTAGTGTTAATAAAATACAATATCCTACGGTTTAAATCGTTTGTAGTAATTTTTTAAGCTACTACAAACATTCGATTAATCTCTAGTGTTAATAAAATGCAGTGTCCTATGGTTTAAATTGTTTGTAGTAATTTTTTAATCAACTACAAACCTTGCATTCATCTCTAGTATTAATAAAATGCAATTTCCTATGGTTTGAATCGTTTGTAGTAATTTCTAAAGCTACTACAAACTACTACAAACGTTTATTTCGTCCCTAGTGTTAATAAAATACAATATCCTGCGGTTTGAAACGTTTGTAGTAATTTTTTAAGCAACTACAAACATCCGTTTCATCTCTGGTGTTAATAAAATGCAGTCTCCTATGGTTGAAATCGTTTATAGTAATTTTTTAAGCAACTACAAACCTTCCATTCGTCTCTAGTGTTAATAAAATACAATATTCTACTGTATAAATCGTTTGTAGTAATTTATTAAGTAACTACAAACAACTACACACGTTTATTTCGTCTCTAGAGTTAATAAAATACAACATCCTACGGTTTAAATCGTTTGTGGTAATTTTTTAAGCAACTACAAACGTCCGTTTCATCTCTGGTGTTAATAAAATGCAGTGTCCTATGGTTTAAATCGTTTGTAGTAATTTTTCCTACGGTTTAAATCGTTTGTAGTAATTTTTTAATCAACTACAAACCTTGCATTCATCTCTAGTATTAATAAAATGCAATATCCTACGGTTTGAAACGTTTGTAGTAATTTTTTAACCAACTACAAACATGCGTTTCATCTCTGGTGTTAATAAAATGCAGTCTCCTATGGTTTAAATCGTTTATAGTAATTTTTTAAGCAACTACAAACCTTCCATTCATCTCTAGTGCTAATAAAATGCAATGTTCTATGGTTTAAATCGTTCGTAGTAATTTTTTAAGCAACTACAAACGTCCGTTTCATCTCTGGTGTTAATAAAATGCAGTGTCCTATGGTTTAAATCGTTTGTAGTAATTTTTCCTACGGTTTAAATCGTTTGTAGTAATTTTTTAATCAACTACAAACCTTGCATTCATCTCTAGTATTAATAAAATGCAATATCCTACGTTTCACCTCTAGTGTTAATAAAATACAATATCCTACGGTTTAAATCGTTTGTAGTAATTTTTTAAGCTACTACAAACATTCGATTAATCTCTAGTGTTAATAAAATGCAGTGTCCTATGGTTTAAATTGTTTGTAGTAATTTTTTAAGCAACTACAAACCTTCCATTCATCTCTAGTGTTAATAAAATGGAATGTTCTGTGGTTTAAATCGTTTGTAGTAATTTCTAAAGCTACTACAAACTACTACAAACGTTTATTTCGTCTATAGTGTTAATAAAATACAATATCCTACGGTTTAAATCGTTTGTAGTAATTTTTTAAGCAACTACAAACATCCGATTAATCAGTAGTGTTAATAAAATGCAGTGTTCTATGGTTTAAATCGTTTGTAGTAATTTGTTAAGCATCTACAAACAACTACAAACGTTTATTTCGTCTCTAGTGTTAATAAACTACAATATCCTACGGTTTAAAACGTTTGTAGTAATTTTTTAAGCAACTACAAACGTCCGTTTCATCTCTGGTGTTAATAAAATGCTGTGTCCTATGGTTTAAATCGTTTGTAGTAATATTTCCTACGGTTTAAATCGTTTGTAGTAATTTTTTAATCAACTACAAACCTTGCATTCATCTCTAGTATTAATAAAATGCAATATCCTACGTTTCACCTCTAGTGTTAATAAAATACAATATCCTACGGTTTAAATCGTTTGTAGTAATTTTTTAAGCTACTACAAACATTCGATTAATCTCTAGTGTTAATAAAATGCAGTGTCCTATGGTTTAAATTGTTTGTAGTAATTTTTTAATCAACTACAAACCTTGCATTCATCTCCAGTATTAATAAAATGCAATTTCCTATGGTTTGAATCGTTTGTAGTAATTTCTAAAGCTACTACAAACTACTACAAACGTTTATTTCGTCCCTAGTGTTAATAAAATACAATATCCTGCGGTTTGAAACGTTTGTAGTAATTTTTTAAGCAACTACAAACATCCGTTTCATCTCTGGTGTTAATAAAATGCAGTCTCCTATGGTTGAAATCGTTTATAGTAATTTTTTAAGCAACTACAAACCTTCCATTCGTCTCTAGTGTTAATAAAATACAATATTCTACTGTATAAATCGTTTGTAGTAATTTATTAAGTAACTACAAACAACTACACACGTTTATTTCGTCTCTAGAGTTAATAAAATACAACATCCTACGGTTTAAATCGTTTGTGGTAATTTTTTAAGCAACTACAAACGTCCGTTTCATCTCTGGTGTTAATAAAATGCAGTGTCCTATGGTTTAAATCGTTTGTAGTAATTTTTCCTACGGTTTAAATCGTTTGTAGTAATTTTTTAATCAACTACAAACCTTGCATTCATCTCTAGTATTAATAAAATGCAATATCCTACGGTTTGAAACGTTTGTAGTAATTTTTTAACCAACTACAAACATGCGTTTCATCTCTGGTGTTAATAAAATGCAGTCTCCTATGGTTTAAATCGTTTATAGTAATTTTTTAAGCAACTACAAACCTTCCATTCATCTCTAGTGCTAATAAAATGCAATGTTCTATGGTTTAAATCGTTCGTAGTAATTTCTTAAGCTACTACAAACAACTACAAACGTTTATTTCGTCTCTAGTGTTAATAAAATACAATATTCTACTGTATAAATCGTTTGTGGTAATTTCTAAAGCTACTACAAACTACTACAAATGTTTATTTCGTCCCTAGTGTTAATAAAATACAATATCTTACGGTTTAAAACGTTTGTAGTAATTTTTTAAGCAACTACAAACGTCCGTTTCATCTCTGGTGTTAATAAAATGCAGAGTCCTATGCTTTAAATCGTTTGTAGTAATTTCTTAAGCAACTATAAACAACTGCAAACGTTTATTTCGTCCCTAGTGTTAATAAAATACAATATCCTATGGTTTGAAACGTTTGTAGTAATTTTTTAAGCAACTACAAACATCCGTTTCATCTCTGGTGTTAATAAAATGCAGTGTTCTATGGTTTAAGTCGGTTGTAATAATTTTTTAAGCAACTACAAACCTTCCATTCATCTCTAGTGTTAATAAAATGGAATGTTCTATGGTTTAAATCGTTTGTAGTAATTTCTTAAGCTACTACAAACAACTACAAACGTTTATTTCGTCCCTAGTGTTAATAAAATACAATATCCTACGGTTTAAATCGTTTGTAGTAATTTTTCCTACGGTTTAAATCGTTTGTAGTAATTTTTTAATCAACTACAAACCTTGCATTCATCTCTAGTATTAATAAAATGCAATATCCTACGTTTCACCTCTAGTGTTAATAAAATACAATATCCTACGGTTTAAATCGTTTGTAGTAATTTTTTAAGCTACTACAAACATTCGATTAATCTCTAGTGTTAATAAAATGCAGTGTCCTATGGTTTAAATTGTTTGTAGTAATTTTTTAAGCAACTACAAACCTTCCATTCATCTCTAGTGTTAATAAAATGGAATGTTCTGTGGTTTAAATCGTTTGTAGTAATTTCTAAAGCTACTACAAACTACTACAAACGTTTATTTCGTCTATAGTGTTAATAAAATACAATATCCTACGGTTTAAATCGTTTGTAGTAATTTTTTAAGCAACTACAAACATCCGATTAATCAGTAGTGTTAATAAAATGCAGTGTTCTATGGTTTAAATCGTTTGTAGTAATTTGTTAAGCATCTACAAACAACTACAAACGTTTATTTCGTCCCTAGTGTTAATAAAATACAATATCCTACGGTTTAAAACGTTTGTAGTAATTTTTTAAGCAACTACAAACGTCCGTTTCATCTCTGGTGTTAATAAAATGCAGTGTCCTATGGTTTAAATCGTTTGTAGTAATTTTTCCTACGGTTTAAATCGTTTGTAGTAATTTTTTAATCAACTACAAACCTTGCATTCATCTCTAGTATTAATAAAATGCAATATCCTACGTTTCACCTCTAGTGTTAATAAAATACAATATCCTACGGTTTAAATCGTTTGTAGTAATTTTTTAAGCTACCCACCCCCCCCCCCCCCCACCCCCCCCCCCCCCCACCCCCCCCCCCCCCCACCCCCCCCCCCCCCCACCCCCCCCCCCCCCCACCCCCCCCCCCCCCCACCCCCCCCCCCCCCCACCCCCCCCCCCCCCCACCCCCCCCCCCCCCCACCCCCCCCCCCCCCCACCCCCCCCCCCCCCCACCCCCCCCCCCCCCCACCCCCCCCCCCCCCCACCCCCCCCCCCCCCCACCCCCCCCCCCCCCCACCCCCCCCCCCCCCCACCCCCCCCCCCCCCCACCCCCCCCCCCCCCCACCCCCCCCCCCCCCCACCCCCCCCCCCCCCCACCCCCCCCCCCCCCCACCCCCCCCCCCCCCCACCCCCCCCCCCCCCCACCCCCCCCCCCCCCCACCCCCCCCCCCCCCCACCCCCCCCCCCCCCCACCCCCCCCCCCCCCCACCCCCCCCCCCCCCCACCCCCCCCCCCCCCCACCCCCCCCCCCCCCCACCCCCCCCCCCCCCCAAGTAGAATAAACTGGTATATGTCACATCCCGGAGCATTAAGTATTTTTTCGAAAATAATGGCATTATACTCAGATACGTAATACGCGTCAAAAGAGACCGCGACGTTTAATCCCGTTTTTCTACCTCTTTGCAGGGTTTTGGAAATTTTCAAAATGTATTATTTCGTAGTCCTGTATATGTAGAATAAACTGGCATATGTCACATCCCGGAGCATTAAATATTTTTTCGAAAATAATGGCATTATATCCAGATACGTAATATGCGTCAAACGAGACCGCGACTTTCAATCTCGTTTTTCTCCCCCTTTGCAGGGTTTTGGAAATTTTCAAAATGCATTTTTTTGTACTCCTGTATATGTAGAATAAACTGGTATATGTCACATCCCGGAGCATTAAATATTTTTTCGAAAATAATGCCATTATATCCAGATACGTAATATGCGTCAAAAGAGACCGCGACTTTCAATCCCGTTTTTCTCCCCTTTGCAGGGTTTTGGAAATTTTCAAAATGCATTTTTTTGTACTCCTATATATGTAGAATAAACTGGTATATGTCACGTCCCGGAGCATTAAGTATTTTTTCGAAAATAATGGCATTATACTCAGATGCGTAATATGCGTCAAAAGAAACCGCGACTTTCAATCCCGTTTTTCTCCCCCTTTGCAGGGTTTTGGAAATTCTCAAATTGCATTTTTTTGTACTCCTATATATGTAGAATAAACTGGTATATGTCACGTCCCGGAGCATTAAGTATTTATTCGAAAATAATGGCATTATACTCAGATACGTAATATGCGTCAAAAGAGACCGCGACTTTCAATCCCGTTTTTCTCCCCCTTTGCAGGGTTTTGGAAATTTTCAAAATGCATTTTTTTGTACTCCTATATATGTAGAATAAACTGGTATATGTCACATCCCGGAGCATTAAGTATTTTTTCGAAAATAATGGCATTATACTCAGATACGTAAAATGCGTCAAAAGAGTCCGCGACTTTCAATCCCGTTTTTCTACCTCTTTGCAGGGTTTTGGAAATTTTCAAAATGCATTTTTTTGTACTCCTGTATATGTAGAATAAACTGGTATATGTCACATCCCGGAGCATTAAGTATTTTTTCGAAAATAATGGCATTATACTCAGATACGTAATACGCGTCAAAAGAGACCGCGACTTTTAATCCCGTTTTTCTACCTCTTTGCAGGGTTTTGGAAATTTTCAAAATGTATTATTTCGTAGTCCTGTATATGTATAATAAACTGGTATATGTCACATCCCGGAGCATTAAATATTTTTTCGAAAATAATGGCATTATATCCAGATACGTAATATGCGTCAAAAGAGTCCGCGACTTTCAATCCCGTTTTTCTACCTCTTTGCAGGGTTTTGGAAATTTTCAAAATGCATTTTTTTGTACTCCTATATATGTAGAATAAACTGATATATGTCACATCTCGGAGCATTAAGTATTTTTTCGAAAATAATGGCATTATACTCAGATACGTAATATGCGTCAAAAGAGACCGCGACTTTCAGTCCCGTTTTTCTCCCCCTTTGCAGGGTTTTGGAAATTTTCAAAATGTATTATTTCGTAGTCCTGTATATGTAGAATAAACTGGTATATGTCACATCCCGGAGCATTAAATATTTTTTCCAAAATAATGGCATTATACCCAGAGACGTAATATGCGTCAAAAGAGACCGCGACTACCAATCCCGTTTTTCTACCCCTTTGCAGGGTTTTGGAAATTTTCAAAATGCATTTTTTTATACTCCTTTATATGTAGAATAAACTGATATATGTCACATCCCGGAGCATTAAGTATTTTTTCGAAAATAATGGCATTATACTCAGATACGTAATGTGCGTCAAAAGACACCGGGACTTTCAATCCCGTTTTTCTCCCCCTTTGCAGGGTTTTGGAAATTTTCAAAATGTATTATTTCGTAGTCCTGTATATGTAGAATAAACTGGTATATGTCACATCCCGGAGCATTGAGTATTTTTTCGAAAATAATGGCATTATACTCAGATACGTAATATGCGCCAAAAGAGACCGCGACTTTCAATCCCGTTTTTCTACCCCTTTGCACGGTTTTGGAAATTTTCAAAACCCTGCAAAAACCTCAAAAAAACGTATGCCCTTTCGCACAAACGTAGTACGTTTACTTTCTATTAGAGATACATTCTTACGTTGTGAATGCTTATATCTATGCTTTTTGGATATTACATACTTTATTTTTTACATTCAAGGTTAATTAAAAGAAATTTTTCAATGAAATACGAATTAAATTAAAGATTAAATGCGTTTGCGTATACAGCGGCAGTAGTAACAGCCGGTAGTGGTCTGACGAATCTGGCGGCTAGCTCTTGGCGGCTAGTTTCAGCCTCATTCACCATTGTTCTTAGCGTAGACAGCGAATTTAGTACTGCTAGAGCTTTTCTTTTCCCTTTGACTTCATTTCTAACATCAGGTATTCGTATAACGATTGTCGTAGATTGTTCAAAATCAAGGTGATCACTTGAAAAATGTGTGCACTTCCTGTCGCATTTACATTTGGAGCAACTTGATGTATTGAATAATACAATACCCGATTTATTTTTCCATCATGTATATTGGTGAACTTTCATTGTGCCAGGAAAACTTTTAATTTTAGAGGGCAAAACGACATCACTGTTTTCTATCTCTTCGACTCCAACGACATCAATATGTATGGATTTGGCACATTTATGAAGAGTTGAAACGAGGACGTCAAAATTGGGAATATCGTTACCACATTTAACTTGATCGTCTGCCATTCTTTTTAAACTGCCACCAATGCCATCAGCCGGACTTTTACCATGTCCTGCTTCACTAAAATTGTACGTTATGTTACTAATTTGCGGATACAACACAGGTAAATATTGCGTAACAATATAAAACATTTTTGAATTTCGATACTGAGTTGTCGGTCCATCACTTGCCAAATGAATGGTATTCATTGAAAGCATACGTGGCAAATAATAGTCCAGTATTTTTCTTATGGGTACCATAATCGCTGCAGAATCATGCCTCAATGATTCGGATAATGTTGCAAAGCCTTTAGAGAAGCCCATGGCGTAAAATATGCCTGTGTGCAATGTGCATTGAGATTCTCTAGCACCAAAGTGCCTCATTGTTGTATTTACAAGAGTAGTTTTCGCCGAAGTCCATAAGTACAACTACATATTTATCTGATAAATTAGCTATTAATTTTTTCAGGAAAACTGTTTGATGAACAATTCGGAATTCGTGAGCCATGAAATTTTCAACATTTTGTTTAAACAATTCTATACCCTCATTTATCGTGCAGGTGACCACCTTTTTTCAGTGATTTTTGCAGCGATTGGTTTCTTAGACTTTGCAATAATTCGTTTTTCTTGAGATGTTGTCCATTTTGAGTAAAACATTTCTTCGTCTAGTTTAATTCCTTCGCAATTAAAAGCAATTTGTTTGTCTTTACAATGTACACAGGTTCTGGAGAGACAATCTTCGTGTCTTTTTTCGCATGTAACACTGACTATAACTTTTTCAGAAGTGTTTTCATTAATTATTTTCATTTTGTACAATGCATCGATTAACAAAGATAAGTTTTCATGAGTGACACAAGCACATGTATCTCTCTGTGCTATTTTTGGATGTACGCAATAAACTGGACGAAGTTTTGGCAAAAGTGGAATATCCCACACGAAACGAATTTTCTGTACAAAATTTGACATGCAAATGAAGCATACGGGCATTTAAATAACGTTTTGATACTTGCTCACCATTTATAACCTTGTAAGCTTTTTTGGAAGGAATAATGCGACTCAAAAAATTCCCGAAAGAAATTTTGGACTTTATTTTGCATGAGCGTGTTACCTGTTTTTTTTTCATTTTTACGTATTTCAAGGCATCTTCACTTTGGTGATTTCTAGATAGAATAATGTTCATAACATTCTGTTGAATGAATCTCAATTTCCTAAACTTTTTTATCACTGCTCCACAAATCAATCTTCCAAAAATTTGCTTAATTTTGTCGCTATTCTTATCATTATACGAAGTTTTAAGTTGACGTAGTAAAATTTCAGAAGAAACTGGCTTACCTGGACTTGACGTCCGTTGAGAAATTTATTTACAGTTGCCTAAGGATAAGCAGATTTATTATTTGCTCGGTGTAATCTTTTCTTTAATTTCATAACTGTTTTTTCAAGTATACGTATTTTGGCCTCAACCTTGTTTAAAGTTCTGTAGCAATTCCTCACATTTCTCATTTCTCGTTTCTTTGTCGTTTTTGCTTGTTTGGAAATTACATTTTGAGCTTGCGAGATTTTCTTTGCGATATTCTTTGCTTTTTTCTTGTAATTCTTTTTTCTCTTTCCGTTAATTGCCCCATTGATTTGAATTGTCCAGCTTTTTATGTAATTCATTCCTGTGTCGCTCTTTTGCACAATAAATGTGGTGTAGCACTGGATTTTCTCGAATTTTGCATCTTCTTTCTCTCGCTAATTCTCTTCTTTTCACTAAACGCATCTCTTCTCGAGCATTAGATTTATATTTTTTAGACTTGTCTATTGATTTTTTTTGTTTTCAAAACTTTTGATTTTCGTTCCTTCGTTTCTTTATCGCGGGTTAAATAGTCCTGTTGTGTTCTTAGACATAGTGTGTGTCTAAGGAAATTGAACAAAATATTTTTATATTGAAGACGTAAGTGTTGTACGTAATGCCGATTGAAACTGCCTGTTGACCTCTGCAAGAATCAAAGAAATCGAACTGCAGAAACAACGATAAAAACCACAACTGAGAGTAGAAACGAAGAGCCAATCAGAAGGCTTGTCGAACGAATGATAAAAATTGACATTACTTAAACATTATTATACTCCCAAATACATGCCCCAGGACAAGTAAGATTTAGCGGGTGAAGACAAGTAAAAACAACCAACTTAAATAATACTATGATTTAATTATCATAAAACGAAATGATTTAACCTCTTAAAATACATCGAGTATTACAATTTTAATTTTTAATTTCAAATGATCGCGAGACTTAAATTAACTTGAATAAAATTCCAATTAACGCATATGAAAATTAGCTTATTTTCTAAGGGCACGATTCGCATTCTTTTTTGCGTTTCTAACACGCTTCTTATCAATTGCAGCCTGCTGAATTTTGTCTAACTCCTGAAATTCGCAGTGGTAGGATTTCGTTCTAAAAGCCACGCTCCAAATCAGGGTTGGCAAGGTTCGCGTGTATTGTCGACGATAAGGCCACGTTTGGGGTTCCTCCTTTTCTTGTTTGGTTGTAGGATCCGGCGGAAGGACGGGTTCCAAACGAGGATCAAAAGTAGATAACTCCGCAGCTCGCATATAATTCGGCGGTCTTAAGCTGATAGGACTTTTAGCCGAATTTTGTGCTCGAACCCTTATTGGAAAAAATTCACCCTTCAGGGAAAATAATGATTCTTTACGAAGGGAAAGGAGCACAAAATTATTTTAGAGTTGAAAATGTCCCCTTGAGTCATTTATAAACCAATAACCAATAAGACTAATACCGAATTTTGTGCTCCTACCCTTACTGGAAAAAATTCACCCTTAAGGGAAAATAATCATTATTTAAGAAGAGAAAGTAGCCCAAAATTAATTGGTGGTTGAAAACGTACCCTTGAGTCATTTATTAACCAATAAGACTAATACCGAATTTTGTGCTCGAACCCTGATTGGAAAAATTCACCCTTGAGGGAAAATAATGATTATTTACGAAGGGAAAGGTGCACAAAATTATTTTATAGTTGAAAACGCACCCTTGAGTTATTTATTAACTAATAAGACTAATACCGAATTTTGTGCTCCTATCCTTATAGGAAAATATTCACCCTTAAGGGAAAGTAATGATTATTTACGAAGGGAAAGGAGCACAAAATTATTTTACATTTGAAAACGTATCCTTGAGTTATTTATTAACCAATAAGACTAATAGTGGATTTTGTGCTCCTACCCTTATTGGAAAAAATACACCCTTAAGAGAAAAATGCATTATTAAAGAAGGGAAAGTAGCACAAAATTATTTTACAGTTGAAAACGTACCCTTGAGTTATTTATTATCCAATAAGACTAATACCGAATTTTGTGCTCGAACCGTTATTGGACAAAATTCACCCTTGAGGGAAAATAATGATTATGTACGAAGGAAAGGAGCATAAAATTATTTTACATTTGAAAACGTACCCTTGAGCTATTTATTAACCAATAAGACTAATAGCGAATTTTGTGCTCCTACCCTTATTGGAAAAAACCCACCCTCAACTGAAAACTGCATTATTTAAGAAGGGAACGTGGCACAAAATTATTAGGTGGTTGAAAACGTACCCTTCAATCATTTATTAACCAATAAGACTAATAAGGAATTTTGTGCTCCTACCCTTATTGGAAAAAATTCACCCTTAAGGGAAAATAATCATTATTTAAGAAGGGAAAGTAGCACAAAATTATTTTATAGTTGAAAACGTACCCTTGAGTTATTTATTAACCAGTAAGACTAATACCGAATTTTGTGCTCGAACCCTTATTGGAAAAATTCACCCTTGAGGGAAAATAATGATTATTTACGAAGGGAAAGAAGCACAAAATTATTTTACGGTTGAAAACGTACCCTTGGGTCATTTATAAACCAATAAGACTAATACCGAATTTTGTGCTCCTACCCTTATTGGAAAAAATTCACCCTTAAGGGAAAATAATCATTATTTAAGAAGGGAAAGTAGCACAAAATTATTTTATACTTGAAAACGTACCCTTGATTTATTTATTCACCAATAAGACTAATACCGAATTTTGTGCTCGAACCCTTATTGGAAAAATTCACCCTTCAGGGAAAATAATGATTATTTACGAAGGGAAAGGAGCACAAAAATATTTTACGGTTGAAAACGTAGCTTTGAGTTATTTATTAACCAATAAGACTAAAACCGAATTTTGTGCTCGAATCCTTATTGGAAAAAACCCACCCTCAACAGAAAAATGCATTATTTGAGAAGTGAAAGTAGCACAAAATTATTTGGTGGTTGAAAACGTATCCTTGAGCCATTTATTAACCAATATGACTAATACCGACCTTCGTGCCCGAACTCTTATTGGAAAAAATTCACCCCTGAGGAAAAATAATGATTATTTACGAGGGGAAGAGTGCACAAAATTATTTTACGATTGAAAACGTGCCCTTGAGTCATTTATAAACCAATAAGACTAACACCGAATTTTGTGCTCGAATCCTTATTGGAAAAAATTCACCCTTGAGGGAAAATAATGATTATTTACGAAGGGAAAGGTGCACAAAATTATTTTATAGTTGAAAACGTATCCTTGAGTTATTTATTAACCAATAAGACTAATAGCGGATTTTGTGCTCCTACCCTTATTGGAAAAAATACACCCTTAAGAGAAAAATGCATTATTAAAGAAGGGAAAGAGCACAAAATTATTTTACAGTTGAAAACGTACCCTTGAGTTATTTATTATCCAATAAGACTAATACCGAATTTTGTGCTCGACCCGTTATTGGAAAAAATTCACCCTTGAGGGAAAATAATGATTATGTACGAAGGGAAAGGAGCATAAAATTATTTTACATTTGAAAACGTACCCTTGAGTTATTTATTAACCAATAAGACTAATAGCGAATTTTGTGCTCCTACCCTTATTGGAAAAAACCCACCCTCAACTGAAAACTGCATTATTTAAGAAGGGAACGTGGCACAAAATTATTAGGTGGTTGAAAACGTACCCTTCAATCATTTATTAACCAATAAGACTAATAAGGAATTTTGTGCTCCTACCCTTATTGGAAAAAATTCACCCTTAAGGGAAAATAATCATTATTTAAGAAGGGAAAGTAGCACAAAATTATTTTATAGTTGAAAACGTACCCTTGAGTTATTTATTAACCAGTAAGACTAATACCGAATTTTGTGCTCGAACCCTTATTGGAAAAATTCACCCTTGAGGGAAAATAATGATTATTTACGAAGGGAAAGAAGCACAAAATTATTTTACGGTTGAAAACGTACCCTTGGGTCATTTATAAACCAATAAGACTAATACCGAATTTTGTGCTCCTACCCTTATTGGAAAAAATTCACCCTTAAGGGAAAATAATCATTATTTAAGAAGGGAAAGTAGCACAAAATTATTTTATACTTGAAAACGTACCCTTGATTTATTTATTCACCAATAAGACTAATACCGAATTTTGTGCTCGAACCCTTATTGGAAAAATTCACCCTTCAGGGAAAATAATGATTATTTACGAAGGGAAAGGAGCACAAAAATATTTTACGGTTGAAAACGTAGCTTTGAGTTATTTATTAACCAATAAGACTAAAACCGAATTTTGTGCTCGAATCCTTATTGGAAAAAACCCACCCTCAACAGAAAAATGCATTATTTGAGAAGTGAAAGTAGCACAAAATTATTTGGTGGTTGAAAACGTATCCTTGAGCCATTTATTAACCAATATGACTAATACCGACCTTCGTGCCCGAACTCTTATTGGAAAAAATTCACCCCTGAGGAAAAATAATGATTATTTACGAGGGGAAGAGTGCACAAAATTATTTTACGATTGAAAACGTGCCCTTGAGTCATTTATAAACCAATAAGACTAACACCGAATTTTGTGCTCGAATCCTTATTGGAAAAAATTCACCCTTGAGGGAAAATAATGATTATTTACGAAGGGAAAGGTGCACAAAATTATTTTATAGTTGAAAACGTATCCTTGAGTTATTTATTAACCAATAAGACTAATAGCGGATTTTGTGCTCCTACCCTTATTGGAAAAAATACACCCTTAAGAGAAAAATGCATTATTAAAGAAGGGAAAGAGCACAAAATTATTTTACAGTTGAAAACGTACCCTTGAGTTATTTATTATCCAATAAGACTAATACCGAATTTTGTGCTCGACCCGTTATTGGAAAAAATTCACCCTTGAGGGAAAATAATGATTATGTACGAAGGGAAAGGAGCATAAAATTATTTTACATTTGAAAACGTACCCTTGAGTTATTTATTAACCAATAAGACTAATAGCGAATTTTGTGCTCCTACCCTTATTGGAAAAAACCCACCCTCAACTGAAAACTGCATTATTTAAGAAGGGAACGTGGCACAAAATTATTAGGTGGTTGAAAACGTACCCTTCAATCATTTATTAACCAATAAGACTAATAAGGAATTTTGTGCTCCTACCCTTATTGGAAAAAATTCACCCTTAAGGGAAAATAATCATTATTTAAGAAGGGAAAGTAGCACAAAATTATTTTATAGTTGAAAACGTACCCTTGAGTTATTTATTAACCAGTAAGACTAATACCGAATTTTGTGCTCGAACCCTTATTGGAAAAATTCACCCTTGAGGGAAAATAATGATTATTTACGAAGGGAAAGAAGCACAACATTATTTTACGGTTGAAAACGTACCCTTGGGTCATTTATAAACCAATAAGACTAATACCGAATTTTGTGCTCCTACCCTTATTGGAAAAAATTCACCCTTAAGGGAAAATAATCATTATTTAAGAAGGGAAAGTAGCACAAAATTATTTTATACTTGAAAACGTACCCTTGATTTATTTATTCACCAATAAGACTAATACCGAATTTTGTGCTCGAACCCTTATTGGAAAAATTCACCCTTCAGGGAAAATAATGATTATTTACGAAGGGAAAGGAGCACAAAAATATTTTACGGTTGAAAACGTAGCTTTGAGTTATTTATTAACCAATAAGACTAAAACCGAATTTTGTGCTCGAATCCTTATTGGAAAAAACCCACCCTCAACAGAAAAATGCATTATTTAAGAAGTGAAAGTAGCACAAAATTATTTGGTGGTTGAAAACGTATCCTTGAGCCATTTATTAACCAATATGACTAATACCGACCTTCGTGCCCGAACTCTTATTGGAAAAAATTCACCCCTGAGGAAAAATAATGATTATTTACGAGGGGAAGAGTGCACAAAATTATTTTACGATTGAAAACGTGCCCTTGAGTCATTTATAAACCAATAAGACTAACACCGAATTTTGTGCTCGAAACCTTATTGGAAAAAATTCACCCTTGAGGGAAAATAATGATTATTTACGAAGGGAAAGGTGCACAAAATTATTTTGTAGTTGAAAACGTACCCTTGAGTTATTTATTAACCAATAAGACTAATACCGAATTTTGTGCTCCAACCGTTATTGGAAAAAATTCACCCTTGAGGGAAAATAATGATTATTAACGAAAGGAAAGGAGCACAAAATTATTTTACATTTGAAAACGTACCCTTGAGTTATTTATTAACCAATAAGACTAATAGCGAATTTTGTGCTCCTACCCTTATTGGAAAAAACCCATCCTCAACGAAAAAATGCATTATTTAAGAAGGGAAAGTAGCACAAAATTATGTGGTGGTTGAAAACGTGCCCTTGAGTCATTTATAAACCAATAAGACTAAAACCGAATTTTGTGCTCGAATCCTTATTGGAAAAACCCCACCCTCAACTGAAAACTGCATTATTTAAGAAGGGAACGTGGCACAAAATTATTAGGTGGTTGAAAACGTACCCTTCAATCATTTATTAACCAATAAGACTAATACCGAATTTTGTGCTCCTACCCTTATTGGAAAAAATTCACCCTTAAGGGAAAATAATCATTATTTAAGAAGGGAAAGTAGCACAAAATTATTTTATAGTTGAAAACGTACCCTTGAGTTATTTATTAACCAGTAAGACTAATACCGAATTTTGTGCTCGAACCCTTATTGGGAAAATTCACCCTTGAGGGAAAATAATGATTATTTACGAAGGGAAAGGATCACAAAATTCTTTTACGGTTGAAAACGTACCCTTGGGTCATTTATAAACCAATAAGACTAATACCGAATTTTGTGCTCCTACCCTTATTGGAAAAAATTCACCCTTAAGGGAAAATAATCATTATTTAAGAAGGGAAAGTAGCACAAAATTATTTTATACTTGAAAACGTACCCTTGAGTTATTTATTCACCACTAAGACTAATACCGAATTTTGTGCTCGAACCCTTATTGGAAAAATTCACCCTTCAGGGAAAATAATGATTATTTACGAAGGGAAAGGAGCACAAAAATATTTTACGGTTGAAAACGTAGCTTTGAGTTATTTATTAACCAATAAGACTAAAACCGAATTTTGTGCTCGAATCCTTATTGGAAAAAACCCACTCTCAACAGAAAAATGCATTATTTAAGAAGTGAAAGTAGCACAAAATTATTTGGTGGTTGAAAACGTATCCTTGAGCCATTTATTAACCAATATGACTAATACCGACCTTCGTGCCCGAACTCTTATTGGAAAAAATTCACCCTTGAGGAAAAATAATGATTATTTACGAGGGGAAGAGTGCACAAAATTATTTTACGATTGAAAACGTGCCCTTGAGTCATTTATAAACCAATAAGACTAACACCGAATTTTGTGCTCGAATCCTTATTGGAAAAAATTCACCCTTGAGGGAAAATAATGATTATTTACGAAGGGAAAGGTGCACAAAATTATTTTATAGTTGAAAACGTACCCTTGAGTTATTTATTAACCAATAAGACTAATACCGAATTTTGTGCTCGAACCGTTATTGGAAAAAATTCACCCTTGAGGGAAAATAATGATTATTAACGAAAGGAAAGGAGCACAAAATTATTTTACGGTTGAAAACGTACCCTTGAGTTATTTATTAACCAATATGACTAACACCGAATTTTCTGCTCGAATCATTATTGGAAAAAACCCACCCTCAACGAAAGAATGCACTATTTAAGAAGGGAAAGTAGCACAAAATTATGTGGTGGTTGAAAACGTACCCTTGAATCATTTATTAACCAATATGACTAATACCGAATTTTGTGCCCGAACTCTTATTGGAAAAAATTCACCCTTGAGGGAAAATAATTATTATTTACGAGGGGAAGGGTGCACAAAATTATTTTACGGTTGAAAGCGTACCCTTGAGTCATTTATAAACCAATAAGACTAACACCGAATTTCGTGCTCGAATCCTTATTGGAAAAACCCCACCCTCAACAGAAAACTGCATTATTTAAGAAGGGAACGTGGCACAAAATTATTTTGTGGTTGAAAACGTACCCTTGAGTTATTTATTAACCAGTAAGACTAATACCGAATTTTGTGCTCGAACCCTTATTGGAAAAATTCACCCTTGAGGGAAAATAATGATTATTTACGAAGGGAAAGAAGCACAACATTATTTTACGGTTGAAAACGTACCCTTGGGTCATTTATAAACCAATAAGACTAATACCGAATTTTGTGCTCCTACCCTTATTGGAAAAAATTCACCCTTAAGGGAAAATAATCATTATTTAAGAAGGGAAAGTAGCACAAAATTATTTTATACTTGAAAACGTACCCTTGATTTATTTATTCACCAATAAGACTAATACCGAATTTTGTGCTCGAACCCTTATTGGAAAAATTCACCCTTCAGGGAAAATAATGATTATTTACGAAGGGAAAGGAGCACAAAAATATTTTACGGTTGAAAACGTAGCTTTGAGTTATTTATTAACCAATAAGACTAAAACCGAATTTTGTGCTCGAATCCTTATTGGAAAAAACCCACCCTCAACAGAAAAATGCATTATTTAAGAAGTGAAAGTAGCACAAAATTATTTGGTGGTTGAAAACGTATCCTTGAGCCATTTATTAACCAATATGACTAATACCGACCTTCGTGCCCGAACTCTTATTGGAAAAAATTCACCCCTGAGGAAAAATAATGATTATTTACGAGGGGAAGAGTGCACAAAATTATTTTACGATTGAAAACGTGCCCTTGAGTCATTTATAAACCAATAAGACTAACACCGAATTTTGTGCTCGAAACCTTATTGGAAAAAATTCACCCTTGAGGGAAAATAATGATTATTTACGAAGGGAAAGGTGCACAAAATTATTTTGTAGTTGAAAACGTACCCTTGAGTTATTTATTAACCAATAAGACTAATACCGAATTTTGTGCTCCAACCGTTATTGGAAAAAATTCACCCTTGAGGGAAAATAATGATTATTAACGAAAGGAAAGGAGCACAAAATTATTTTACATTTGAAAACGTACCCTTGAGTTATTTATTAACCAATAAGACTAATAGCGAATTTTGTGCTCCTACCCTTATTGGAAAAAACCCATCCTCAACGAAAAAATGCATTATTTAAGAAGGGAAAGTAGCACAAAATTATGTGGTGGTTGAAAACGTACCCTTGAGTCATTTATAAACCAATAAGACTAAAACCGAATTTTGTGCTCGAATCCTTATTGGAAAAACCCCACCCTCAACTGAAAACTGCATTATTTAAGAAGGGAACGTGGCACAAAATTATTAGGTGGTTGAAAACGTACCCTTCAATCATTTATTAACCAATAAGACTAATACCGAATTTTGTGCTCCTACCCTTATTGGAAAAAATTCACCCTTAAGGGAAAATAATCATTATTTAAGAAGGGAAAGTAGCACAAAATTATTTTATAGTTGAAAACGTACCCTTGAGTTATTTATTAACCAGTAAGACTAATACCGAATTTTGTGCTCGAACCCTTATTGGGAAAATTCACCCTTGAGGGAAAATAATGATTATTTACGAAGGGAAAGGATCACAAAATTCTTTTACGGTTGAAAACGTACCCTTGGGTCATTTATAAACCAATAAGACTAATACCGAATTTTGTGCTCCTACCCTTATTGGAAAAAATTCACCCTTAAGGGAAAATAATCATTATTTAAGAAGGGAAAGTAGCACAAAATTATTTTATACTTGAAAACGTACCCTTGAGTTATTTATTCACCACTAAGACTAATACCGAATTTTGTGCTCGAACCCTTATTGGAAAAATTCACCCTTCAGGGAAAATAATGATTATTTACGAAGGGAAAGGAGCACAAAAATATTTTACGGTTGAAAACGTAGCTTTGAGTTATTTATTAACCAATAAGACTAAAACCGAATTTTGTGCTCGAATCCTTATTGGAAAAAACCCACTCTCAACAGAAAAATGCATTATTTAAGAAGTGAAAGTAGCACAAAATTATTTGGTGGTTGAAAACGTATCCTTGAGCCATTTATTAACCAATATGACTAATACCGACCTTCGTGCCCGAACTCTTATTGGAAAAAATTCACCCTTGAGGAAAAATAATGATTATTTACGAGGGGAAGAGTGCACAAAATTATTTTACGATTGAAAACGTGCCCTTGAGTCATTTATAAACCAATAAGACTAACACCGAATTTTGTGCTCGAATCCTTATTGGAAAAAATTCACCCTTGAGGGAAAATAATGATTATTTACGAAGGGAAAGGTGCACAAAATTATTTTATAGTTGAAAACGTACCCTTGAGTTATTTATTAACCAATAAGACTAATACCGAATTTTGTGCTCGAACCGTTATTGGAAAAAATTCACCCTTGAGGGAAAATAATGATTATTAACGAAAGGAAAGGAGCACAAAATTATTTTACGGTTGAAAACGTACCCTTGAGTTATTTATTAACCAATATGACTAACACCGAATTTTCTGCTCGAATCATTATTGGAAAAAACCCACCCTCAACGAAAGAATGCACTATTTAAGAAGGGAAAGTAGCACAAAATTATGTGGTGGTTGAAAACGTACCCTTGAATCATTTATTAACCAATATGACTAATACCGAATTTTGTGCCCGAACTCTTATTGGAAAAAATTCACCCTTGAGGGAAAATAATTATTATTTACGAGGGGAAGGGTGCACAAAATTATTTTACGGTTGAAAGCGTACCCTTGAGTCATTTATAAACCAATAAGACTAACACCGAATTTCGTGCTCGAATCCTTATTGGAAAAACCCCACCCTCAACAGAAAACTGCATTATTTAAGAAGGGAACGTGGCACAAAATTATTTTGTGGTTGAAAACGTACCCTTGAATCATTGATTAACCAATAAGACTA
Organism: Trichopria drosophilae; assembly: GCA_030407085.1. Lineage (NCBI taxonomy): Eukaryota > Metazoa > Arthropoda > Insecta > Hymenoptera > Diapriidae > Trichopria > Trichopria drosophilae. Next base: position 82,616,865 of record CM059582.1, read on the forward strand.
ATACCGAATTTTGTGCTCGAACCCTTATTGGAAAAATTCACCCTTGAGGGAAAATAATGATTATTTACGAAGGGAAAGGTGCACAAAATTATTTTATAGTTGAAAACGTACCCTTGAGTTATTTATTAACCAATAAGACTAATACCGAATTTTGTGCTCCTACCCTTATTGGAAAAAATTCACCCTTAAGGGAAAATAATCATTATTTAAGAAGGGAAAGTAGCACAAAATTATTTTATAGTTGAAAACGTACCCTTGAGTTATTTATTAACCAATAAGACTAATACCGAATTTTGTGCTCGAACCCTTATTGGATAAATTCACCCTTCAGGGAAAATAATGATTATTTACGAAGGGAAAGTAGCACAAAATTATTTTATAGTTGAAAACGTAGCCTTGAGTTATTTATTAACGAATAAGACTAAAACCGAATTTTGTGCTCGAATCCTTATTGGAGAAAATCCACCGTCAACGGAAAAATGCATTATTTAAGAAGTGAAAGTAGCACAAAATTATTTTGTGGTTGAAAACGTAGCCTTAAGTTATTTATTAACCAATAAGACTAATACCGAATTTTGTACTCCTACCCTTATTGGAAAAAAATCACGCTTAAGGGAAAATAATCATTATTTAAGAAGGGAAACTAGCAAAAAATTATTTTATAGTTGAAAACGTACCCTTGAGTTATTTATTAACCAATAAGACTAAAACCGAATTTTGTGTTCCTACCCTTATTGGAAAAAATTCACCCTTAAGGGAAAATAATATATTATTTAAGAAGGGAAAGTAGCACAAAATTATTTGGTGGTTGAAAACGTACCCTTGAATCTTTTATTAACCAATAAGACTAATACCGAATTTTTTGCTCGAACTCTTATTGGAAAAACTCCAACAGAAAAATGCATTTTTTAAGAAGGGAAAGTATCACAAAATTATTTGGTGGTTGAAAACGTACCTGAAACTGAACTAGGAGGCTGAATTAGAATTTTATTTGAGGAAATATGTAGATGGAAAAATAATTGTGTGGCCGAGACAGCTTCACTCCAATTTCTAAATTTATTCTTCTCAACACAGGTTCTAATGCACAATAATCCATAAGAAAAGCACTAAACCCAATTTACCGTATAAACTAATTGTTTTATTATGCAAAACCAGCGTTAACTAAATAAGCACGTGGCGGCGTCGTTTACGTTGAGTGCGAATGCTTGCGATTTGTAAGTTAGGAACGCTCTCCACGAAAGGCAAGACGCGACTGATTCTTATGCTATATTGTTCGCAATTCACGAACATATTGATCATGTGATCAATCGGGCTCAGATTCACACACACATTAACATTCCGCTCGCCTCGTTTAATCATAAACGAAATTAAAAAATACAAAAATTTAAAGCCGCAATTACAATGATTCTAACTGTAAGACACGAACTTAGCTCGCATTTTCATGAACAGGAAGTACGCATAACTTATGAATAGGACGCTTATAAGTGCTATTAGCAGTCTTTAAGTCACAGACACGCACGAGTCCGTCCGATCCGGCATGAGTCGCTAAAACTCTCGCTAACTCCTATTTCATAGGAGGTACTTTCTCTTCCGAAATTAGTACAATATCGCCAACCTTAATATTCGAGCTAATATCACGCCACTTGCTACGCTTGTAAAGGGTACGCAAATAATCTTTGCTCCATACAGACCAAAACTGCTCACGCATCCGACGAATCAATTGCCAACGCGATAGATGATTCTCATTAAGATGCATAACCGAGGGCTCTGGTGGAGCAGATAAGGCTGACCCTATTAAGAAGTGACCAGGAGTTAAGAAGGATAGATCATCAAAGTCATTGGATACACCTGCTATTGGCCGTAAATTCAGGCAAGCCTCAATCTGACATAACAGTGTGGTGAATTCCTCGACAGTCAAAGTGCTATCACGTACCACTGTTTTAAAGTGATGCTTGAACGATTTGACTCCAGCCTCCCACATACCGCCAAAATGCGGTGAATTTGGTGGAACAAACTTTAATTCGATGTTTTCATCGGACAAGTGGGATGCAAATTCAAGATCTCTAAGTGCCTGGCGAAATGCCAGTTTCAAATCGTTAGAAGCACCTTCAAAGTTCTTAGCGTTGTCACTCATAACGATTGATGGCATGCCCCGACGAGAGCAAGATCGACGGAACGCCGCTAAAAATGCAGGTGCGTTGTAATCCATGACCAGCTCCAGATGTATGGCTCTGGTAACCATACAAACAAAAATTGAAGTGTAACATTTTTTTGCACGATGCCCACGTCCAGCAAAAGCACGTACCATCATTGAACCTGTGTAATCAATGCCAACACACTGAAAAGGGCGTTGTGACTGGGGAGCTACGCGAGCGACGGGAAGATCCGCCATTTTTTGGGTTGCTAAGCTAGCTCGATATCTAGTGCAAACAATACAACGGTAAATAATTGACCTTATAAGCACCTTTGCGCGAACAACATAATACTTCAACTGAAGAGTTCGCAAAGTCAATGAGGTACCTCCGTGGAGAGATTGCAAATGGCAGTTCTGTATAATCATACGAGTAAGTGGGTGGTTTCCCAAAATTATAGGGAACCTTTCATTAAAACTAAGAATCGAATTTCCAATTCGTCCTCGCGCTCTAATAAGACCCAGATCATCAATGTAGGGATTGAGCGCTTTGGTACTGCTAGAATTAGGCAACGGTTTAGAATGCTGCAGAGTACTTATATCCGCTGGAAAACATTCCTTTTGAATGACCTTTAAGCAATAATTCCGTGCTACATCCATGTAAGATAACGTACCATGATCACAACTGGACCGTGTTTTTCTTACCAGAGCAGCGAATTTAAATACTAGTGCTAAAATCCTTACTAACTTACGCCAATTAGAAATACGAGAAAATATATCTAGATTTTCTACAACTCCTCGAAGTGAGTGAACAGGCCGTTCCTCTGCAATACTCTCGTCACTATCATTGGTCGAGGTAAGCTTGGGCCAATCTGACTCAGAATACTTTAAAAAGGACGGGCCTGACCACCACAACGAACATGAGTCAAAACCAACTGCAGAAACACCACGCGTAGCCATGTCTGCTGGGTTACACTCTGTTGGAACATAACGCCACTCTTTAATTTCCTTTGTCGACTGTATTCGGGCAACTCGGTTGCTTACAAAAGTTTTCCATCGAGATGGACAAGAAGCAAGCCAAGAAAGAGTTACTGTGGAATCCGACCATGCAAAAACGGGTATGCATTCGAGTTCGAGGCTATCCACAGCCCAAGTGATCAAGCGAGCTAGTAGCTCTGCTGCACACAATTCCAATCTTGGAATCGTGATGGTTTTTAAGGGCGCAACTTTAGTCTTACTAACTAAAAGGCGAGTAGTGATCACGTTTTTTATTTGAATCCGTACATATATCACAGCAGCATATGCGAGCTACGATGCATCGGCAAAACCGTGAAGTTGTACATCTGGGTTTTCAGTAAAATGAAGCCAACTCGGTATTGTAATCCGAGAAACTTGTGATAGTTCAGCACAGAAGCTAGTTGCAATTCGCGCTATGGAACTTGGTAATGGGTCATCCCAGCCTATATTTAATAACCAGAGCTGTTGCATTAAAATTTTAGCCGTAACAATTACGGGTGAAACCCATCCTAAAGGGTCATACAACTTCGCGATAAATGAAAGTAATGAACGTTTACTGAGCACATTAGGTATATCAGTCGTAACTTTAAACCGGAAAGTATCACTTGAAGGACACCAATATACTCCTAGCACCTTTACGCTAGCATCATCGGTAAAATGTTTCTCCGAAGGAGCTTCGCACAATGATGGGGAAAATTCTTTTAATAACGTCGGACAATTACTACACCACTTGCGAAGAAGTAGTCCACCACTATTAGTCAACGATATCAATTCTTGCTGCAATTCCTTGCAAGACTCAAGTGAATGAGATCCACTTAAAATATCATCTACAAAAAGACTCTTCTGAAGCTCTCTCGCTGCTCTAGGGAATCGGAATTCTTCGTCTATGGACAGCTGTTTCATTGTACGTAAAGCTAGGTATGGTGCCGATACAGTACCGTAAGTTAAGGTCAGGAGCCTATGTGAGTTTATGTCAGAATTCGGTGAAGGTCTCCTCAATATCATTTGATATCGTGTATGATCGTCATTCACAAAGACTTGCCGAAACATTTTCTCGACATCTGTTACGAATGCAACGCGATGTAATCGCCAACGTAAAAGTATAGTCTGTAAATCTCCCTGTAACTTAGGACCAGGTAGAAGAAAATCATTCAGAGACCTTCCATTTGCCGTGGTGGAAGAAGCATTAAAAACTACTCTAACTTTCGTAGTTGTGCTACTTTGTTTCACGACAGGGTGATGGGGAATATAACAGTGTTGAGCGTCAGATTCCTCAGGGTCATGTAATTTCATATGACCTAAGTCATGATACTCCTGAAGAAAGTGATTATACTCCTTACTCAATGCCTGATCACGATTCAGTCGCAGCTCCAATCGTAAGTACTGAGATCGCGTGATGTTGTACGATAAGCCGATGTCTATAGGAAGAGGTTGTGAAAATGGCAAATCTACTTTATAGCGTCCGGTAGAATCTCTCTGCGCAGTTCGTGAAAACAATTCCTCACATGTCGCTTCGTCGCGAGTCAAATGAATTTTCGAAGGGCAGTTTTCGACCTGCCAAAAACGTTCAAGTGATTGATGTAATTCTTCATTTGATATAACATGAAGCGAACTAAATGAAGACGGTGAGTTTGAGAAACTATTATTTAATGGAACATCAATTGTTCCTGAAAGAACCCAACCAAATATAGTTTCTTGAGCTAGAGGCTCACCCGGAACTTTAATTACGCCATTGCGCGCTATCTCCCTGTAAACATCTGCTCCTAATATTAAATCAATTGTTCGCGTACCAGTAGAATCATTATCAGCTAATTGTAACTGACTTACGAGTGGCCATGTTTTTACATTCATATTCGTACGTGGCACATACGCAGTTAGTTTTCGAAAAATTAAAACAGGTAAGTCAATTGCATTTTCGGAAAGGTAACGCGAAGCAACATTGATTTTACTTACAGCTCGAATAGGTTGTGGTTTTTGATCGCCAATACCAGAAACTGAAGCATGAATTTTGGAGCGAGACAATCGCATTAATTGAGCTGCATTTTCAGATATAAATGATTTTTCTGAACCTTGGTCGATCAATGCACGCACAGACATCATTCTGCCATTAGAGGTTACATCAACACACGCTGTAGCTAGTAAAGCAACTTTAGTATCTCGTGAAATTAAAGGTGTGGCAACATGAGACGAAAGTGTCGCATGTTCCGTGCTACTTTCGATCGAAGATTTTAAAAAACCACCATGTAGCAACGTATGATGTCTCTGCTTACATTGCGAGCAATTGTTCCTCTGAGCATAATTTCGAGGAATGTGACCTTTTAGCAAACAGTTAAAACATAAACTTAGCGCACGAGCCCTTTCAACGTGAGCAGAAGCTAACAAATTAATAAATTTATCGCACTGGAAAATAGAATGACTCAAACTGCATAAATAGCATATTTTAGTATTACTAGACGCGGCCACATGAGATGAAAATTGGGAACGTGTATTAGAATTGATTTTATTAACTTTAGAAGAAACCTTTGCAGTTACATTTTGCGACTTACTTCCGGGAAATAAGGCAGCGACATTTATCGAATGGATTCGAGCTGAAAGGAACTGTTCCAATTCATAAAATTTAGGAAAAGTTTCCCTTTTCCCAATGTTCACTTCCCATTGCAATCTCGTTTCCGGATCAAGTCGCATAACTGTCAGAACAACAAGTATAGAACTCCAAGAATTAACAGGTTCACCCAAATTTTTTAAAGATGCTATAATTTCGCGCGTTTGAGAAAGTAATAATTCTAATTTACGCGGGCACATAGTTTTGACAGAATCGAGTTATAACAAACGCAACATTTCAGTAAAGGTCAAAACTTGCACGTCTTGATAATAATCAGTTACGATTTTCCAAGCTTCGCCGAAATTTACTTCATTCACTGGAATATTTTTTACCAAAGAAAGCGCAGAGCCCTTTAGGCTTCCCTTCAAGTAGTGGAATCGCTGAACATCTGAGAGCGACGGCTCATTCACGACTAATGATGTGAAGAGATCTTTGAAGTTGGACCAACTTGCAACATTTCCATCAAACTCTGGTATCTTAATACGCTCCAATGAAGATCGGTGCTGAATTGTAGGTCCTGCAGGTGGCGTCTGAAATGGAGTCGTCGTTGGTAACCGAAATGCTTCTGTAGCGTCATTTTGAACTGCCAAGAGGTCAAAAGCATCAAAAACCTTTTCCCTCAGTTTCTCAAAACTTTGCTCCTCTATATATGCAGAGATGTCCTCTTGGTCCCCTTTTCGTAACAACCGATGATGCATATTTTCACAAACAGTCCACAAGTTATTTAACCGTTCTGTTCTGATGTTGATAGCCGAAAATCCAGGGGAAGTATCCTTATTTCTTGTTAAGATATTTAATTGTGTCTCTACTGCAAGTATGTATTCATGTTGACTTAGCAACTCCGGATCGAGTGCAGCTCGTTTAGACATTGTAAACCAGCTTAATTAGGTATCCAAATTTAAGTGTCTACAAGTTAGGTCTCAGCCGAGACCGCTCACCGTCACAAAATGTGAAAAAACTATCAAACAGTGGAAATATTGAGGTGCACAAGTATCGTTATTACAAATCACCAAAATAATGCATACGTAGAGACATCTGTATTTCCACAGTAGAGTCCTATTCAAATAATAACAATAGTCGAAGGGACTCGTAATCGAAATAATATTTTCGAGAGCTGCGCGTGACGCCGAGTGTTAATTCGAAATAAAGAGGCGAGCTCTCCCACTCCGACTCGCGTGAGAGGGGAAACTGAATTTAGGGGGTATCCAAGCGTCCGGAGCGTCTTGCCCCTCTCCTCCTTTAGCGAATTTTATTAATTTTCACCTTTTATTTTTTAGGTAAAATGATTTGGATTTTTCTTGAAAAATCCAATAAAGCACTTGCGAGAAATGTTCAGAAGTGCCAGTATCCGCGCAAAATAATGTAACATCTGGCTTGATTGAGCAGATTAGCGTGGATACGAATTCGACCCACCATTAGCCACGTGCACACGCGATTCGGTTTAGAGCATTGAAAAAGGGTTATTAGAGTTTTTTAGCAATTGAAGCACTTGCACACACTTATATCCGGCTCGAAGGACCATGAAATTGAACTAGGAGGCTGAATTAGAATTTTATTTGAGGAAATATGTAGATGGAAAAATAAGTGTGTGGCCCAGACAGCTTCACTCCAATTTCTAAATTTATTCTTCTCAACACAGGTTCTAATGCACAATAATCCATAAGAAAAGCACTAAACCGAATTTACCGTATAAACTAATTGTTTTATTATGCAAAACCAGCGTTAACTAAATAAGCACGCTGCGGCGTCGTTTACGTTGAGTGCGAATGCTTGCGATTTGTAAGTTACGAACGCTCTCCACGAAAGGCAAGACGCGACTGATTCTTATGCTATATTGTTCGCAATTCACGAACATATTGATCATGTGATCAATCGGGTTCAGATTCACACTCACGTTAACAGTACCCTTGAGTCATTTATTAACCAATAAGACTAATACCGAATTTTGTGCTCGAACATTTATTGGAAAAAATTCACCCTTGAGGCAAAATAATGATTATTTACGAAGGGAATGGTGAACAAAATTATTTTACAGTTGAAAACGTACCCTTGAGTCATTTATAAACTAATAAGACTAATACAGAATTTTGTGCTCGTATCCTTATTGGAAAAAATTCACCCTTCAGGGAAAATAATGATTATTTACGAAGGGAAAGGAGCACAAAATTATTTTACGGTTGAAAACGTACCATTGGGTCATTTATAAACCAATAAGACTAACACCGATATGAATGCTTCCCTATTTTCAATCATTATGGAAATATTCACTGTATTTGTTTTAATGCTTGCCCATACTTCAAGATTACAATTATAAAGTGAATGCTTTGCTATTCTTAAAGAAGTATTGCTGCATGTATTTTGAATGCTTCCAAATACTTCCTGTACGGGAAACTTGGTGAATGGTTCTCAATGCTTCAAGAAGCATTCATGTGAATATTTTCAATGCTTCATAATGTTTACAGCTGACACGGTATTTAGGTGTCCCGCACCATAGTTTTTCGCCGTCCATGTTGACTGCTCCATAGTTTTCGATGTCTAGGTGTTTCGCACCGTAGTTTTTTAGGCATCTGGGCACCTGAACGACACAAAAAGTCAGTGCGAGAAAACCTAGATATCGAAAACTATGAACGGCGAAAAATGACGGTGCGGGACACCTAGACATCGAAAACTGTAGAACATCGAAACGGTAGACCTGGATTGGTATTTTATCTGCATGGTGGGATAGAAGAGTGTTCAATTTCGAGAACTGGTAATTCAGAAAGAAAATGGAATACTCAGGATTGCTCCTGTGTCCGTGAAGGGGCTGATAATGTATAGAAAATTGTATTAATAAGAATACAGTTTATACCCTTTTGTACGTGTTCTACAATTCCGAAAAAAGCGAATATATAATTAAAACTAGAAAGCGTTAAAACAAAATATTTTGTATATGTAAATATCGCATTACGTGTTTAACAGTGATCGTCAGCAGTGGACCAGTGGTCGACGTCGCGCACGGTCGTTACTCAAGTTAAGCAACTTACTTGGAGAACAGTAGCTGCATAGGTGACCGCTCAGGAATTTCTTCAAAAATAATTTATTAAAAAATAAAAAAATAAGTATAATTAAGTTAAATAAAAAATCTTAATTTTTTAATTAATTTTTTTAATAAAATTTTATAATAAAAAGAGAAAATGAAAAGAATTATATGAAAGTCCTGTCAGTTTTGAATTTCATAGGATTCGGTAAAAACAATTCTATACTTCCCAATACTTTTACAAGGATTAAGAAATAGTATTTAGAAGTTATTATTGAAAATTTCAATGCTTCTGAATACTTTTTCGTTTGCTGGGCGGATATCAAAAGAAAGTATGATATTTTATTAAGTGCCGGTGTTGCTAGTTTCAGCGTCATCATTTCTTGTCCCTAATGCCCCAAAGAATCTAAAACAAAAATTTTCGGACTGAAAAATTTAAATTTTCAAATTGTTAACAAAATTTGTTAATAACAATTAACTGCACTTCTTTCAGGCATTCTACCCAAAAAATTCGGATTCAGGGACCCAAAATTCATAATAATCCAGTTTATTTAATCGGGAACATACAAAAGGCCACATCCCCACAGCTGGCGACATTGTATCTATTCAGACAAAATGATTTTTAACGTTCTTATATTTTTAATTGTAATTTGAAAAGTGAAAGGTGTTCCGGGCAAACGATTCGCTCTGTTTAGGTGAATCGTTCGTCTAACATTTTTTCAGTGCATCAGCTTCAATTTCCCATTGAATTTTAATGAAAGTATTATCAGGTCAGTTAAAATAATAATACAAAAAAGAATCAGAAATATGTGCTTACTATACAAACCCACGAAAAATGTAGATAAATTTGTACATATAATTCCATTAAAAAACTTATTTTTCCATATTTTAATGCTTTTTTTGACAAAATAACTACAAATTTGATTAAACATAATATCCAAGTACATAATATCATATGTGACTCCCAGTAAACAAAAACAAATAGAAAGTTAAAAATACGAATTGAAATGAATTCAAGTGAATTAAAATGAATTAAAAAGTGGATTCAGTTAATCATTTTCATGCGTTTTAATTCATTTTAATTCACTTGAATTCATTTCAATTCGTATTTTTAACTTTCTATTCGTTTTCGTTTACTGGGCTCACAATATGAATAACATCATAAAAAAATGAACGGACGTAACTGACATTATGTCACAAAATAATGTGGTCTATAAAATCAACTTATAGACAACTTATCAACAACTTCAGATACTGTTACGGACAGAATCGATGTTTTATCGACTGCGGTACCCAGCGTAGGTTTTTCCCACAAATGTGGTTTTCCCTACGCCATTGCGCACCCGAATAGGGTACCTCTCAAAAATGAAGCTGGCCTGTTAGGTAATTATGAAAAAGGCCCTTCAAAATGGTGACGATCTCGATACAATTATTTGTAATTCGAATAGGATAATATCGATGTATAATATGACGTTGTAGTCTATTTAAATATTCGAGCGTTTGAAAAGTTGAACTAATATAAGAAAAAGAGACGATCGGGTTGAGAGAGAACGTTCCGGAACTCCGTCGGGTAACGGGTGAAGAAGTCCGCGTCGCGATCGGATCGTCACCGGTTGATCGCAAATAAATAGTTGATATTTTCTTTCGGCCGATCAAATCGCGTATTTTTTAAAACCCTTCCACCAGTCGTTTACAGATACATATAAAGGAACATACAAAAAACTATAACCCACACTCAACTAAACATAGAAAGTGCTTCAATCATGAATTTAAATCGGATGATGTCAAGATTTTAGACAAGGAATCTGTATGGGAAAATGGATAATATCTAAAATGTTAAATATACACTTACAGAAATTTTCCATCAACAAAAAAGAAGACACCAACAACCTGCACAGTTTCTTTACACAGTTATTAAGCCTCCTGAGCACCAGTTTTTCTTTTTCCATATGGAAACAACGCAGTTTGGACGAATGTATTCGTCACTGTGCACAGGAGGGTTAAATATGCTAAAAATGCAATTGTATAAATGAACTTCATAATTGAACTGTATTCTGTGTCTGTTATTGTGGATTCAATTTTAAACGTTCACGTTAAGTATATGTATTGTACCTATGTCATCGATTCGTTGCTTTGGATTTTGTTAGCCAGTTATAACATCAGGACATATATACTAACGACATGTGGTTGCTATGATTAAATTTTATAAAATTGAGATATTTATTAAGGTTTATCCTTATTTGTAAAATAAGTGTTGCTTTTAACAAATTCAATCGTTAAACTTTCTTTGTTAATTTATTTAATAAATATTTAGTCTAACGAGGATGGGCAAGGCCGTCACCAAAAAGAAAGAATGCAATTTATTCATTACCACATTTTTGCTCAATTGATCCGGATTATCGATATATTCAATCATGTCTGATATTATAAATGGAATTCTTGCAAATAGTAATCCTCACATAGATGCAATATTTATGCGTTTTGAAAACGCTTTCGTTAATGTGGATCACCAAATTTTTTAAATGAATTGACAAAAATAGGTATTAGTAGGTTTTCTACTCGACTGCTTGAACGTATTACAAAATTAATCAAATTAGACTAGGTTATGAACAAGATAGAGAGTGAAATTGGGAAATTCAATGGATAATTGGTTAACGTGCTGTCCTTGCAAACTGAAAATTCTTTAAGTTTCAAGTTTGAACCTCTGTTCATGGATATATTAAATTTCATTTTTTTAATTCCATGCAATTCAAACTCCTTCAACATATACAGTTTGGCTGCTAATGCACGTGCCACATTAGAGTATTGAAAAAAACTAACTCCTAATAACTAACTAATATATATTTATTATATTACTTTACATTTTCGTTGTGCTGTGTCCAACATAATGAAATAAAGTAATTAATGTCAAAATACATGAAATCAAGTAATTAATTCATTATCTCGATACCCTGTCCTAACGCAAATGTTTCATTACGAACAAAATGGTCACCCCCGTCCTAATGCATATTCTCCAGTGTACCCTCAAAATTACTCTCACCCAAGGAAAGTATGCATTAGAACAAGAAAGAAATATGCTATGGGACAGGATGCATTAGGACAGGGACCACTGTAATATATTTTGTTCCCAATATTTATTTTTTAAGATTAACTTATTTAACAATTTTTATAAATATCGAAAATGTAAATTGCTATTTATTATGAGAAGTAATAGCAACTTCAGCAAAATTATTATTAAATTTTGTTTTCACCACTAATTCCTGTATTAAAAGAATTTGTTTTATTGTAAGGTTATCGGCTTTCTAAACAATATAATTTTGGAACAAATATAAAATACAACACAACTTAAGTGTAAGATTTGCCAGGAACAAGAGATTTCTTGTTCATTTTTTCATGAATATAGATACATTATTATTCCTATACAAGTAATTATTTTGGCTGTGTCTAAATCCACGTATAAATTAATTTCATATATGCTTGGATTTGGCAGTCAAATCGAGTAAATGCTTTCTCCCAAATTCAGGGTGCTTTCTGCGGGACTGCCGTCCTCCAGACCCACTGCTAAAGCTATCCTAACCTAACCAAACACATAAACCTTTATTGGATCCGTCTCTCTTCCACTCATGCATAATATAGGAAACCGTACATGGACATAGACACTCCGAATTATTTACAATTCAATTTCCATTATGACAAGAGGAAAATCAACAAATGTGTACTGAAAATTGAATGGAGATACCAGATTGATGCGTACCATCCTTACTCTTTGTGACAGTAGAACTCTTATCTTGGGAATACATGATTATCTAAGACGTTCAACAGCCACGTTGGGAATATGAATTACTTTAAAATCATATCCAACGGCTTCATTTACCATAGCCAATGATCTGTGAAACTAACTCTATCGCATTATTTGATTGTCTGTTAATAACTCAGCATTTATAATTGTCCGATTGGAAAATAGTGTTTTAAATACGATCACTGCAGTTACTCTTAGGAGTTCCTTTTAGCATAGCCAGCATCACTATTATTAATAAACGAAAATCACGCTCAGAAAAAATGCTGCGAAATGTCTGACCGCATATTTATAACAATCCGTCTGTGTCCATCATAGAACACTTACTAAAGAGAATTGAAAGCGATGCCTTAAAAACAGGAAACAAAAACCGCGCTAACGCAGTGATTAAAGGGGAGTTCGCTGAGTTGCTGATTTCAGCGAGGCGATATTGATTGTCCACGAAGTGGCGACTCGAAGGGTAGGCCCCTCAACTAAAATGTAGGTGACTGAAACGATTTTTCGAAACGAATTTTTAACATTAAATTTTCATAAAGGGATCAAATTGTCCCTATTTGCCCCCTGGATGCCCCCCTTCCTGTCGAACCACTTTCATCCGACAACTTTTTTGATTCTGTGCATAGTTCTCGAGGTATTTCAATGTCTTCGGATAAATTTGGATTTTTATCGATTACAGCGCCACCTGTGAACCAAAATGCAATAGCTCCTAGGTCAAATTGGTGTACTTTTTTCCGGAGAATCCAAATCTGCAATAAAAACTGGGGGTTCCTATTTAAGTTTTATAGTTTTTGCCCCCACTCCACCTCCAGGGGATGGGGGAGGGGGTAAATTTAATTATCACTGGATGCCCCCCTTCGTGTCGAACAACTTTCATCCGACAACTTTTTTGATTCTGTGCATAGTTCTCGAGATATTTCGATGTCTTCAGATAAATCGGCCACCCTGTATATATCGGGCATTCCACGTCAACCGGGTCACTTGGCTGGCCAAAATTCATTACCGCCAAAAAAATTGTTTCAGGGCTTAAAATTTAGCTCAGTATATCTACTTTTAATTTCCGTGTGGTATTTTTGAAAATTCAAAATGGCGGCTCCAATACGGTGCTTAAAAAGACCACACTTTCGAAAACGAGAGTAAAAACCTTTCATACAGTTTTTTGTGCCTAAGAAAAATACCATTTTAGAATTTAGTTCTTTGTTATTGGATGCTCCAATTACGAATCTCGTATTAGAATTTTGGAATTCAAAATAGCGGATCCAATATGGCGAAGAATTTGTAAAAAGTGATCGGATGTTGCTGAAACTTGTTTCTCGGGGGTTTTCGGGGTCGCAGAAAACGATTCTGATGTTAGATTTTAAAAATTCAAAATGGCGGATGAATTTGTAAAAAGTGATCGGATGTTGCTGAAACTTGTTTCTCGGGGGTTTTCGGGGTCGCAGAAAACGATTCTGAACTTAGATTTTAAAGATTCAAAATGGCGGATCCAATATGGCGGATGAATTTTTAAGAAGTGAACGGATGTTGCTGAAACTTGTTTCTCGGGGTTTTTTGGGGTCGCAGAATACGATTCTGAACTTAGATTTTAAAGATTCAAATTGGTGGATCCAATATGGCGGATGAATTTTTGAAAAGTGATTGGGCGTTGTTGAAACTTGTTCCTTTTTGGAAGATTAAGATTCTTATTTAGAATATGCCAAATCTTCAGTCAATTCGTTCGAATGTGCGGCATCAATTAAGCTTTTAAAATTTTGTGGTATGACGCAAACGCAGATGTTGTTCGGCCTGAAGACTAGCACGCGTTGCTTCCCTTTTTAAAGTCGCGCCGATACCATCGCATGCTCCTTTTCCATGCGCTGTCGCATGAAAATGCCATTCAGCTTCAATGCCGAAATCGATTTTGTGATACATGAGATTACTCATTTGGAATCTATTTTTATAATGTTGTACCGCACCATCGGTAACGTAAATTACATGTTGTACGCGTGGGCACACTTTTTTTATTTCAGGAATAATAGTTTGTTGCATTACATACACGGCAGATGTATCATGAGTCAAGCTGTTTGATAATAATATATTACTAAAATGGATTATTGTACCTTCTGATTTGTAGAAAACGACAGGATGAACCGTACATTGGTCGTTGTTGTAATGAAACCCTTGTGCTGCATTTTGTACAACGAATGCGAAGTTTTTCGAGAAATCACTGTGAACTAAGTCGATTCGCAGATGGGGCTGTCAACAGCAGCGCAAATTAAGTTCCAAAATTATCGGGATTCTGCTTAATCCTCGAATTAAAAAAAAAATAAGGGAATAATCTTTTTCACTTTCATAAATCCAACACATCAACGACTCTTGTTATCTTTGTTATTCATTAAACTAAAGATAAAAGATCGATGTCGTGATAGTTAGGATGTACATTTCGCACTCACAACTGTAAAAAAGTAATATGCAATGCTCATTACACTCATGTGAAACACCTGTATCTAGATATATTACATCGATATTAGTACTCGATATCAGGCTTCCTTTTGACCTAATGAAAATCCATTTCTACTATGGGAGCTGCGTTTACAGACGCGCAGAGCCGCGAATATTGCAACGGCACCTAGCAGCAATAAGCCTTCCACCCGTTTGGGTCTTAATGGGTTAAGCTGACGCTAGGTGGCATTGCGATTTCCGCGGTTCGATTTTGCTCCCGTTATAGAAACGTAACTTCATTTGGTATAATAGAAGACTTGAAGGAATATGTCGATACTTTATATCTTATATGTTATATGTGTTTCTTTTGCAGTATAAAACGCATATAAATATTTTTAAATAAAATATTGCAGTATATTGGTGACGCTTGCTATTTGCTACAAGTATTGATTCAAATATTACCTATTAGTGTATAACTTGTATTATCGTTGTGTTCATTACTTACCATGGCGGGGGTTTCCGATCATAGTGGTAGATCAAATACAGTAATTCGCACAGACAGATGCATAAATCCATTGCTGAAACGTGGTCATATAGGTAAAGTGTTACGAGAAGTTTCGGAAAATATTTTATTAATGTTTCCGCACTTACCGCAGAAAGCTAGAATTTGCAAAGATTGTAGAAAAAAAATTGCCAAAAAAGAAAAAACACTTTGTACAACCGCTAATGAACCTGAAGATGTTCCCGATTCAGAAATAGACATAGACACACCTTCAAATAAAAGAACCCGTTTATCTAGAGAGGCTCAGTTAGAAGCACTTTTGCAGGGTCTGAAAGATAAATTTTCGAGTTTGCCTGAAAATGATCCCTTACGCTTGACTATTTTAACAATACATCCACAATGCTGGAGTATACGTGACATAGCTTTAGAATTTGGAACATCCTATCGAACTGCAAAGAATGGTCGTGATTTGAGAAACGAACTGGGCATGTTGGCAGTACCTCGTCCAAAACAAGGAAATACCATACCTACACAGCAATTAAAAAAGTAATTGAGTTTTACGAAACTTCTTAAATCCGAAGGCTGCAATAATTCATTAAACGACTTGTGTTCATACTCATATTATAACACTATACCCCTACTAGAGGTAAGCTATTCTATGTTTAACCGATTTTCGACATTATTTTGGTATTATACAATTTTTAATTTAGCTTTGTCATCCACCAGATTCGTATTGTACGACCCCAAAACTCCCCGAGGAACAAGTTTCAATCACGCCCAATCACTTTTTAAAAATTCATCCGCCACATTGGATCCTCCATTTTGAATCTTTAAAATTTAAGTTCAGAATCGTATTCTGCGACCCCAAAAACCCCCAGAGAAACAAGTTTCAGCAACATCCGATCACTTTTTAAAAATTCATTGGCCATATTGGATCCGCCATTTTGAATTTTTAAAATCTAACATCAGAATCGTATTCTGCGACCCCGAGAACCCTATAGAAACAAGTGTTAGCAACATCCGATCACTTTTTACAAATTCATCCGCCATATTGGATCCGCCATTTTGAATTCTTAAAATCTAACATCAGAATCGTATTCTGCGACCCCGAAAACCCCCGAGAAACAAGTTTCAGCAACATCCGATCACTTCTTAAAAATTCATCCGCCATTTTGAATCTTTAAAATCTAAGTTCAGAATCGTTTTCTGCGACCCCGAAAACCCCCGAGAAACAAGTTTCAGCAACATCCGATCACTTTTTACAAATTCATCCGCCATATTGGATCCCCCATTTTGATTTTTTAAAATCTAACATCAGAATCGTATTCTGCGACCCCGAAAACCTCCGAGAAACAAGTTTCAGCAACATCCGATCACTTTTTACAAATTCATCCGCCATTTTGAATTACAAAATTCTGATACGAGATTCGTAATTGGAGCATCCAATATCAAAGAACTAAATTCTAAAATGGTATTTTTCTTGGGCACAAAAAACTGTATGAAAGATTTTTACTCTCGTTTTCAAAAGTGTGGTCTTTTTAAGCACCGTATTGGAGCCGCCATTTTGAATTTTCAAAAATACCACACGGAAATTAAAAGTAGATATACTGAGCTAAATTTTAAGCCCTGAAACAATTTTTTGGCGGTAATGAATTTTGGCCAACCAAGTGATCCGGTTGACGTGGAATGCCCGATATATATACAATATGAAAAAATGATTACGCGTCTTACTTTTAAAGAAAATAAACCGTAAATAGTCGCAGCGAGTTGATTTGGAGACGATTTTCTCTAATAGACGCGCGATCGTGTTTTGTCGACCGCCATGACGCTCGAACTGGTAATTGAAATTCAAAAATCTTTGA
The DNA here is from genome assembly GCA_030407085.1 of Trichopria drosophilae. Lineage (NCBI taxonomy): Eukaryota > Metazoa > Arthropoda > Insecta > Hymenoptera > Diapriidae > Trichopria > Trichopria drosophilae. The sequence continues at coordinate 82,634,209 of CM059582.1, forward strand.
TACCGGAACCATTAGTCTCGTGCGCGCGGCCTCGAAACAATTGATGCGCTACATCGTTGGCGGTTATATGAATGTTGTGCTGCGCTCGTTTTGTCCTCCAAATTAAGAGTGTTTGAAATTAAACACTACAGCAAAGACCTATTTTGGAGAACAAATTTTAAATATTAAATATGACGTTATGATTGATTTATAGTTGTATTGTAAACGGTTCTGCAAGCTATTTTTAACAAAACAATGTTAATATTGGCGATGATTAATTTATTCAAATTCTAGATCGAATAACTAAATTTGGAAAGAATTCAAACACAGTTTAGTACAGGGATAAATATTTTAAATTCTAAATTTGATTATATTGAGAATCAAACATAAATACGTGCATATATACGGAGAAATAGAACGACAAATTATTAAATCGATAATTGTAAATTTTAAGAATTAAAAGTGAGAATAGTACGAAGTTGGATGACGATATAATAGGCATCCAATTACGTCAAAATCACTCGATGATACGTTTGGCAGAGTTTATTATTCGACGTTGTAATTCGGCAATTTAAGTCGAAATTTCGATCTTTTCGAGTTTATTGAATATCAAAGAAATACAAAACAGCGCCTTTGACAGGTGTTCTGACGAACATCATATTTCTCCAGATGTCCGTAAGAACATCGCGCCTTTATAAATGTTGAAACGAAACTGTTGCGAACAATTCGAATCGTTCTAAAGATATTGCCGCCGAGACTTCGGCTTCGAGCGAATAAAGTTTTAGTTTTTGAAAGCTTGACCGCACGTTTTATTTTACCAGTTTTGAACGTAAATTTGGTGCATTGAAATATAATCGAAATAACAGCGCCTTAAATAGGTGTTAGTAAAACGTCATGTTTTGTCCGATGTTTGTGGAAACATCACCCCCACTTTCTCAAACAGAAGTTTGATGAAAGATAATATTTATTGGTACATATTCTAAAGAATGTCACATTTTAGCGGTGTTTCTGAAGTCCAGTATGGCCATTGATATTTGAAGAAAATATGATGGCGATTGATGATTAATCATGTAGATTAACCTTCCATCCCACTGTGGGTCCAGTGGACCCACGGCTCAGTCGCGCTTCGATTTGACTGCCTTAATACTGGAATCGGGACTTGTGCCACCAACTGTCGTTCATTCCACACCTGTACTATAAAATCCAACGAAAATCATACCCGTTTAACGTTCAGAACGCGTCTGGAGGTGGCCTGAATTTCGTCAGGAAATTCACCGGGTCTAGCGGACCCATAAAGGGGACGGACGTAATTTTTGCAAAAAAAAGTGCATTTTGTTTTCTTCGTTTTTTGGCGTCAGGAGGTACAAAAAAGTATTAAGTGTAGAAATAAATAATTTGGTAAAAAAACGGTGTCAACTTTACCCAACCCGGTCCGATCGGATGAAAAAAATTCGCTGTGTTCAATGTGCGATGAACACCGGTGCTACTTGTGCGTCGATTGCGTATTGCAGCAAGAGTAAAAGTATTTTTCCACTTCACATTATTAAAAAGTATGTATAAATAAACAATTAAAATTGTAATTCATTTATAAATATAGCTAAAATTTAATTAGACCTCTGCCTTATTCAATTATTTTCTATACGCACATTTTTTGTAAATCTGCCAACTTCAATGTTCAAAATAAATAACTTTTTTGCGATGGATGCTATTGCACAATTGTTTTCTTCATTCGGGCATATTTCAAGAGTATCCAGTTAAAATTTTACCTAAAAAAATTGAAAAACCAAAAAGTAATGCTTTTTTAAGTGAAAAAAGTCATTTTTTCCACTTTCACACATTCTCTATTTTTTTAAACAATGTTAATTTTTTTTTTAATTTTTTTATGCCTTACATATTCTTTCTGATACATCTGAGAATGTCCATGAATTATTTTAAATCGATATAATTAAATGCGTATCGAGAATCCACGTTTTTATCGCATGGGTCTACCGGACCCAGTGGGGGACAGATGATTGAAATAGGAAGTGGGGGATGGAAGGGTTAAAGAAATTTGATTTGTATTTAAATATGTGAACGAAGTAGCATGAATTTATAATGGGATTATGATTCTAATTACAAATGAAAAGGACATGGTTTGACCTTTTCGTGAACGGTTTGGTATCGATTTCATTTCAAATTTTGTGCGCGTATGACAATTTGAATAGTGCACGGAAAGAAATTTGGCACCAATTTAAATCGTGATATACGGAATTTATTTGGTTCGCGCAGAATGTGATTCATTATAACTTGTATCCGATCAGAAATTGATCAACTTTCGGTCCATTCCATCACTGCTGCAAATGAAGCGATTCAAATCATTCCTCTCGGGTTCATTTCGATCCCGAGCTTCCGATTTGTAACAGATCTTTCCGTATAGGACTGAAACGCTTCTTCTTGTGCACCGATAGAGCGCACCAGGCGCGAAGACTCCATAATCTCGTAGTATTTTCAACCATCACTGTTTATTTTTATTGTAATTTTAATAATAAGAAGTTTATGATTTTTATATTATTGTATACGTAATATTAATTGAATTAAATTAAATGTTCATTAAAAATTGCTGCTATTTGTACGTCATTCGTGTCAACTGCGGTCTTATTTCCGTTATACAGAGAAGTGCGACTATACGAATCGCTGAGTTTTCATTCCCTGTAAATATAAAAAAAAACGCCAAATATAGAAGTTTTTTAATGGAAAGTCGATATTGTACCATCATAACTGTATATTTATAAACGTTATTACGCTACTTTTGGCGGACAGAATCAGCTTGATGGGACAGCACCTTAAAGGGTCCAAAAGAACGTCAGTATTTTAAGGGTTAAAAGTTAAAAATTAAAAAGTTACAAGTAAAATTAAAATCAATGATAAAAACGACAATTAATTCGGCATCTTTGACGAGAAATTCGACGTCGGTTTCATCGTCGAAAACGGTGCCGAAACCGACGACGAAGTCTATGTCGAAAATGACATCGCAAACGACGACAAAGCCAACGTCGAAAAGGATGTCGTAAACTACGTCGAAAAAGATGCCGAAAACGACGTCAAAAAAGACGTAATAAATTATATCATAAGAAATAAAAAAGAACCATACATACATCATAAACGATGTAATGAACGACGTCAGAAACGACGTCGAATACTATGCTAAAACCGTCATCGATAGCGACGTCCACATAGATGTCGGAATCGATGTAGAATAAGACGTCGGATAAGACGTCAGGTATGCTGTTCAAATCGGTCCCAAAACCAGGCATCATTTACGACGTCGTATTCGACGTAGAACGACGTCGTTTCCGGCGTCGATTCCGTAGTCGATTCCGACGTCTGAAATGGCGTCGTTTCCGACGGCGATTTTTTCAATAGGGACATGTCACTAGTCTTTATATTCAATAAATGCTCATTTTCCATGGCATTTTCATTTATATTAATTCTTTTGTACCTTAATAATAAAATTCTATTGCACTTATTACATATTATGCTTAGTAACATGTATGCAATAATCTAACGGCTACAAACTCTTTACGACTATGCAATTTATGTTGAAACATATTCTTTGTGAATATGTACGCAATTAAACAAATTTAAAATTAAGTAGCAAAGATTATGAAAGAATTGAATATATTCCGTCATGAATTACTGAGGCGAGCAGAGTTTATGCTTCTCAGATTAGTGTACATGTCAATGGCACTAATATTCATATAAATACAATAAAACTATATTGATAATGTACAGAAGCATTTCAATAAATTATAATTCCTTATAAAATGAGCACTTATTATTGAATATTATATCAGAAACATACAATTATTTGAAAACCGAAAACGCACATAGACTTTGCTGTACTAGTTGGAACGTGCCCAGTATTACAAAACTTTATGATTTATTTTTAAATTTGTCTACTTACAAACATACTTACAAGGTACATGTATTGAAATTATCACAAACATAATCAACAAAAATTAAAAGCGTAGACTGAGTTCCAACAAGAATCATAGTCGTTGAAAGTTTGTGGATTTTAGATTATTTCTTACAAGTTACTGCTCTTAATATGTCATAAGTGCCATAGAACTTTATTAATAATATGGTATAAAAGAATTAATAGAAACGAAAATTCAGTGCGAAATTAATATGTATTAAATATAAAGGCAAGTGAAATGTTTGCGATATTCTAAAAACCGTAAACTCCTTTTGACAATGTAGTTCTTGTTAGAACGTATTCTATGCTTTTAATAATTGATATTTCCATTTGTTATAATATCAATACATGTTAATAATATATATGTTTTTTGCAAGTAAGAAAATTTTAAAATAAGTAATATTGATTGACAGCATTGGTCACGTTCCAAGTATTACAAAGCGGATTAGAGTTTTTCAATTGGTGCGCATATGTGGTTGGCCTTAATTTTGCAATAAGTTTTAATTTATATTATACAAATTCAGTTGAATATTATCAATAAATTTTTATTCATTCTATCACATACTACATCCACCGACATGTGTACTAATCTGAGAATAGTAAACTCTTCTCGCTTCTGTACTTTTTAACGAAACATATTCACTGCTTTCAATTTTTGCTACTTGATTTTAAATTTGTTTAATTGCACTTGTACGTAGAAGATGTACGTATTCAAATTATAATAAATATAAATATCAACGATTGAAAGCATGGAATGCCTTCCAACAATAACTACAGTATCGAGTCGACTTTATGGTTTTTAGAATTTTCTATACATGTCACTTTATATTCTATAAACATTAATTTTACATAGAATTATCATTTATAATAATTCTTTTATACGATATTGATGAAATTCTTTTGCACTTATTACATATTGAGAGTAGTGACATGTATACAATAATCTGGAAAGCTCTAACTACCAGCGACACTTCAATTCTTGTCGGCACGCATCCTATCTTTTCAGTCATTGCTCAGTTCAATGCAATGATAACCATAGGTGCAAGTAATCAATTTTAAAAAGAAATAGCACAGATCACTATTTATAGGGAATAAAAATAAAATTTACGCACTCACACATACATATTTTATTAGTGTTCATTATGTAGCACTAATGCTAAATAATAAAACAAAATTCAAACTCGAACCACTGTCATTATGACAGAACACAGAACGCGTCTGGATCGATCGATCGAATCGAGCCAGTACCGTCACGTCAGAAACGGTACGTTCCCAGTTGCGGGTTTGAAACGAGCCCGACAACGGAATTATTTCACACAGGCATGCGAGATCTGTCCCAGGTCTATCGAAGAATTCAAGTGGTTCAATTTTGAGTCTATATATAGATCGCCTTAACAGGGAGTAACGCAGTTCGATACAGCTGCGTTGAATTGGCGCCAAATTTCTTTCCGTGTGGAAACGTAATAGTTCGTGTTTGTGAAGGTCATGATAGGCGTCGATGTCGATGGTGCACGGGTCCCGGTGTGGACAGTGGATCACGGGCCTGACGGAATTTGCATTGGCACTTGTCTTGAATGATAAGTCCAATTATTGGAATGGCAATGACGACGTGATGAATCGAATTGGAATCGATTTAAATTTCGTTACGTATTTTGGATTCGAATCCAAAAATATGAGCCCTTTGATCTCATTATTGTTCGTTGGAAGGATGAGCCTTCTTTTGTTTCTTACGGAATGGTTTGAAAACCATTGAGGCAGTCGATCGAAAGAGTCCACGGTCACGAGCTGACCTCCTACATAGTGCGACGGTCGTACTTGGTAAAGATTTGGAAGCGGAATCGTTGGTTTATGACGACCTTTATAGAAAGGCATTTTGTATACCTATGGATTTGTTAGTGTCGAGTCAGCCGCCAGATGACGAGATGAAACTTCAATTGAAATTGATACCAAACCTGAGTGTGTTTGAAACACAGTACTTTTTCTATTCGTGCGTCCAGAACGACCCGTCGGTGTAATATTTCTTTGGTGATATAATATAAACAGAGCTTGCAGATCTGCGACGTGAACTAATTTAAGAAAATGTTTACTTGCTGTATGTTCAGAACGATTCACAAGCATTGTATAAGTTGAGGCAGGAAGGAAAACAATCGTTCGCGAAAAGGAAAGATAAAATTTTGTCGCAGCCGCAAGAAGGGTGCCTACATTATAAATAATTGTATTCAATGGTATTTGAGGAGTCGCGATTTAATAGACGCGCGATTAAATAAGTATTCATATATACAGATTTCGATTCGAAGTAAGGGTGTTTCATTCCGGTTCAGGGGTGTTGCATTTCGGAGCTGGGATGTTACGTTTCGGAGCAGGTATATTACATTTCGGAGCAGGGAGGTTACATTTCGGAGTAGGGAGGTTACATTTCGGAGCTGGTATATTGCATTTCGAAGCAAGGTTGTTCGTTTTGGTTTTTAGTCGAAGTGTAGTTTAGTTTTGAATCTAAAAAGAGGCTCGTTTAGATTCAAGTAAACCGATATACTGGCGATTCACTCCCGGATGGAGAGTAACCAGTGGGTGCTACGCACGGAGATCGGGGAGTCGATTGCTGCCGTTGCTGGACTCCTGGCGAACAAGAAGTCCGAAGGTTAGCAAACCGGAGATCGACGGTCGGTAATTTACAAATGCAGGGATCGTCGTTTTCGTTGGTTTCCCTTTTTTTCGTGCGTAATGGATTTATAGAAAGAGAGGGAAAGATAGAGTGAGAAAGGGTAAGGTTGGCTAAGAAGGTATCACCCGAACTTCGGAATCGAAGTTTCTAGATTCGTCGCGGATCTTAAAAAATAAAAGCATGAAGCCCCTTGGAGATGTACATGGCAACTGGTAAATTTAAAAATCGGGTAACTCCTCAGTTGCGACCCGCTCGTCATCGAGAATTTGCTAATAAGCATCGTTATGACCGATTGGGGATCGGTCATCACCAGTTTCCGCCACTTCAATAAAGTCGCGATCAAAAATATTGTGCTACAGATTCAATTGAACATATATACCGTCGCTAAAGTCGTGCGATATACGAATGAATATTTGGTGCAGTTGACGGATGTGTGGATACTTATGAGTTAATATGGCATAATGTCGGCATATTAATTGCGAAGCTGTGGTTGCTGTATGAGGACCCTTTTTCGATTATGTTCACTCAGCGGGGGGAGTAATATGGTATACAGTGCGAGATGTAGTGAGAGTGTATATCTTCTTTGTAAGACTGGCCTGAAACTTACATCATTACTGTGGAAATTTAGATTTGACGCTTGTAGTGTAGTTCATAGAACATGGGGTGTATTTGAGTGGCGTTACGGGCGTCTGCAACCATCTTACATGGGTATCGCTCGTCCTTTAGCACGGCTTATGCGCTTTTCAGTTTTTGCTGTACGATCATTAAATTTGGTTTTGTTTTTGCTATTATTTAAGTAATATTTTAGCTGTTCGTGATCGACCTGCTTTGTCTTTTTCACTTACTTGGACGTAACTACTGACGACCTGGAGCTAACTATGCTGTGATGTATCACATGTTATTGATGTGAGTTTGAATTTAAGGGAATGTGAAATGGAAGCTGTATTGACGAAAGCATATGTAACGATATTAGCGAGTTTGAAAGGAATGAGTATGAGATTGTATTTGGTTGTTGAGTTATGGTACCATGTGATGGTGCCTTGCGAATCCCAAACTTTATTAAAGTGGAGTGCATGACGTGTGGAGACTTCGATGATGAACTGAATGGGTTATGAAAACATCGATTCTCGTGAAGTGTACGAGTCCGTAGACTTCGTAAAGGAGGGAGAATGTTACGGACAGAATCGATGTTTTATCGACTGCGGTACCCGGCGTAGCTTTTTCCCACAAATGTGGTTTTCCCTACGCCATTGCGCACCCGAATGGGGGTACCTCTCAAAAATGAAGCTGGCCTGTTAGGTAATTATGTAAAAGGCCCTTCGAAATGGTAACGATCTCGATACGATTATTTGTAATTCGAATAGTATAATATCGATGTATAATATGGCGTTGTAGTCTATTTAAATATTCGAGCGTTTGAAAAGTCGAACTAATATGAGAAAAAGTGACGATCGGATTTTAGACAAGGAATCTGTATGGGAAAATGGATAATATCTAAAATGTTAAATATACACTTACAGAAATTTTCCATCAACAAAAAAGAAGACACCAACACCCTGGCGAAAAAATCAGATTGAAAAGGAATGACTTTCATTCCATCTTAGTCCGTTTCATACCGTAATCTGTCCCCTATCCAATCCTGGCCATTCCTGACGAATGTGTTTCGGAATGACTCAGGATTCGTTAGGATTGAACTCACGGAATGAAACGGATTGCAAATCGAGTGAGAATAACCTAAGACTCGTTCGGATTGAAATGGAGGAATGAAACGGATTGCAAATATGATTCGGAATGACTCAGGATTCGTTCGGATCGAAATCGAGGAGGAATGGAACGGTTTACATCTGTGTCTCGGAATGACTGAGGATGAAAACGGATAGAATTTTCCGGTATGGCATGGCTTGGAACGGAATGACAAAGTGACCCGGATTAAATTCGGATTAAACAGGGGACAGATTCCGGATAGTCTCGGATAGCACCGGTTTCGGTCTGATTCAATTCCTATCCGGAACTTTCGCCAGGGCAACCTGCAGTTTCTGTACACAGTTATTAACCCTCCTGAGCACCAGTTTTTCTTTTTCCATATGGAAACAACGCAGTTTGGACGAATATATTCGTCACTGTGCACAGGCAGGTTAAATATGCTAAAAATACAATTGTATAAATGAACTTCATAATTGAACTGTATTCTGTTTCTGTTATTGTGGATTCAATTTTAAACGTTCACGTTAAGTATATGTACCTATGTTCTCGATTCGTTGCTTTGGATTTTGTTAGCCAGTTATAACATCAGGACATATATACTAACGACATGTGGTTGCTATGATTAAATTTTATAAAATTGAGATATTTATTAAGGTTTATCCTTATTTGTAAAATAAGTGTTGCTTTTAACAAATTCAATCGTTAAACTTTCTTTGTTAATTTATTTAATAAATATTTAGTCTAACGAGGATGGACAAGGCCGTCACCAAAAAGAAAGAATGCAATTTATTCATTACCACATTTTTGCTCAATTGATCCGGATTATCGATATATTCAATCATGTCTGATATTATAAATGGAATTCTTGCAAATAGTAATCCTCACATAGATGCAATATTTATGCGTTTTGAAAACGCTTTCGTTAATGTGGATCACCAAATTTTTTAAATGAATTGACAAAAATAGGTATTAGTAGGTTTTCTACTCGACTGCTTGAACGTATTACAAAATTAATCAAATTAGACTAGGTTATGAACAAGATAGAGAGTGAAATTGGGAAATTCAATGGATAATTGGTTAAAGTGCTGTCCTTGCAAACTAAAAATTCTTTAAGTTTCAAGTTTGAACCTCTGTTCATGGATATATTAAATTTCATTTTTTTAATTCCATGCAATTCAAACTCCTTCAACATATACAGTTTGGCTGCTAATGCACGTGCCACATTAGAGTATTGAAAAAAACTAACTCCTAATAACTAACTAATATATATTTATTATATTACTTTACATTTTCGTTGTGCTGTGTCCAACATAATGAAATAAAGTGATGAATGTCAAAATACATGAAATCAAGTAATTAATTCATTATCTCGACACCCTGGCCTAACGCAAATGTTTCATTACGAACAAAATGGTCAACCCCGTTCTAATGCATATTCTCCAATGTACCTTCAAAATTACTCTCACCCAAGGAAAGTATGCATTAGAACAAGAAAGAAATATGCTATGGGACAGGATGCATTAGGACAAGGACCACTGTAATATATTTTTTTCGCAATATTTATTTTTTAAGATTAACTTATTTAAAAATTTTTATAAATATTGAAAATGTAAATTGCTATTTATTATGAGAAGTAATAGCAACTTCAGCAAAATTATTATTAAATTTTGTTTTCATCACTAATTCCTGTATTAAAAGAATTTGTTTTATTGTAAGGTTATCGGCTTTCTAAACAATATAATTTTGGAACAAATATAAAATACAACACAACTTAAGTGTAAGATTTGCCAGGAACAAGAGATTTCTTGTTCATTTTTTCATGAATTTAGATACATTATTATTCCTATACAAGTAATTATTTTGGCTGTGTCTAAATCCACGTATAAATTAATTTCATATACATATGCTTGGATTTGGCAGTCAAATCGAGTAAATGCTTTCTCCCAAATTCAGGGTGCTTTCTGCGGGACTGCCGTCCTCCAGACCCACTGCTAAAGCTATCCCAACCTAACCAAACCCATAAACCTTTATTGGATCCGTCTCTCTTCCACTCATGCATAATATAGGAAACCGTACATGGATATAGACACTCCGAATTATTTACAATTCAATTTCCAATATGACAAGAGGAAAATCAACAAATGTGTACTGAAAATTGAATGGAGATACCAGATTGATGCGTACCATCCTTACTCTTTGTGGCAGTAGAACTCTTATCTTGGAAATACATGATTATATAAGACGTTCAACAGTCACGTTGGGAATATGAATTACTTTAAAATCATATCCAACGGCTTCATTTACCATAGCCAATGATCTGTGAAACTAAATCTATCGCATTATTTGATTGTCTGTTAATAACTCAGCATTTATAATTGTCCGATTGGTAAATAGTGTTTTAAATACGATCACTGCAGTTAGTCTTAGGAGTTCCTTTTAGTATAGCCAGCATCACTATTATTAATAAACGAAAATCAAGCTCAGAAAAAATGCTGCGAAATGTCTGACCGCATATTTATAACAATCCGTCTGTGTCCATCATAGAACACTTACTAAAGAGAATTGAAAGCAATGCCTTAAAAACAGGAAACAAAAACCGCGTTAACGCAGTGATTAAAGGGGAGTTCGCTGAGTTGCTGATTTCAGCGAGGCGATATTTATTGTCCACGAAGTGGCGACTCGACGGATAGGCCCCTCAACTAAAATGTAGGTGACTGAAACGATTTTTCGAAATTCGGGCTCTGTAAGGGCATTTTAATTACTATAGACGCATGGTATAATAAGAAAAGGTATCACAACTCGTCCGTTCCGCGCAGGCAGTATATATAGGCCATAGGGGGGCAACTGCGGGCCACCAATCAGCTAGCGACCGGTAGACTCCCGAGAAGCGATTTTCGTCCCCTTCCATACGGACTCGCCGCCGAGAATCACATGCAAACGCGGCTCGTCCATGTGATTTCTCCTCCGCACTCACATTACCAAAGTCGACGTGCCCGTGTGATATCCCCACCGCACTCACACTATCAAAGTCGGCGTGCCTGTGTGAGTTCTACAGACGCTGTTAAAAGGAAATTTGCCGGACGTATTCTTCCCCGAATTCCTATATTATAAATATTGCATAAATATAATATGTGGCTCCCGATTCGATCCTGAATTTTCTTTTCTCTTATGATTTTGGAATAAATCTAGGCGCGAAATTCAAAATGAAGATTCAATTAATTATTGTTATTTATCAAGAAAATTCATACTTTTATATATCAAGTCGTTTTAATCGAAATGAATTATTTTTTAATGTAAATTCAATTCAATAAAAAATAATTAATTTTTGGCATATGTATTGTTAAAGCAAATACTAAAATACTCTGTTTTGATTCCCACAACATTTATTCCATTCAATATTATTAATTATGGCTTTACAGCATTTTTGTACAAATATATTTAAGTTGCAATCCTAATTATATAATAAGAATTATTACTATTATTATTATTATTATTATTATTGTTATAAAAACAGTTTCGTTGGATTCAATGCATTACCTATTGTCATTCATTAGCGAAAATTTCCGTATTAAAATCGCGAATAATAATGTTTTGATTTTTTTTATATGGAAAATTTATAAATTGAACTTCAATCATAAATGTTGAACAAAAAGAATTATTAATTAACTTCTGAAATCTGAATTTAGAATTCTTTGGTTCGATGTATATGACTGAATCTCATTTTATAGATTTTTAATATTAAAAACACTCGAATTGGTTAAAATACAATAACAATTGATATTGGATTGCATGAATAAATTTAATACATTGCTTTTGCATTTCTCCTGAAAAGAAGTGAATTTTCTTTAATATAATAATTAAGAAATTAAGAATTTCGGACAGGTTAATAAGTTAAAAATATTTTTGAAAAATAAATGATTAAAATAATGATTCTTTTAGTTGGGGTTACAACTGATATAGTTTTATAAAAATAATTCAAAGCCATAATTAATAATATCCAATCGAATAAATTTTTGAGGAAATAAATTACGGTATTTTTTCATTTGCTTTAATGTTACATTTGTCAAAATAAATGAAGAAAACATAAACATATAATAAATTATCTGATAAATTTTTTCATATGCACAATCTTTATTATGCAAATAAATAAGAAAAAAAGAAATTTTGTTAAAAAAAAAAAAAAATCGTCCCGTACTGGGCGCGAACACCAAAAAAATGTGCAACATTCCAGCGCTTAACCACTAGGCTACCAAGCATTACGAAATTATGTATGTAGTAATGTTGTATATGATCATCGGCAGGAGACATTTGTTTAATGAAAAAATAATTAACATTAACAAGAAAAATAAAGAAAGCAATCAATATGTAATATTAAAAATTACATAATTTTAAAAATTGAAAAAAAAAATTATTTAGGATAGTTAAAACTTGGCTAGCATATTTTTGGGCAGGGATATTTAGTTCATTCAATGAAATTAATATCTTATGATCAATATTATTTTTAATTAATTATTTTTTATTGAATTGAATTTACATTAAAAAATAATTCATTTCGATTAAAACGACTTGATATATAAAAGTATGAATTTTCTTGATAAATAACAATAATTAATTGAATCTTCATTTTGAATTTCGCGCCTAGATTTATTCCAAAATCATAAGAGAAAAGAAAATTCAGGATCGAATCGGGAGCCACATATTATATTTATGCTATATTTATAATATAGGAATTCGGGGAAGGATACGTCCGGCAAATTTCCTTTTAACAGCGTCTGTAGAACTCACACAGGCACGCCGACTTTGATAGTGTGAGTGCGGTGGGGATATCACACGGGCACGTCGACTTTGGTAATGTGAGTGCGGAGGAGAAATCACACGGACGAGCCGCGTTTGCATGTGATTCTCCGCGGATCGGCAACTCTGCTACCCTCTCTACTTGACCCATACGCTATACGGCAACCGACCGATCGGCGTCTGATTGGTTGTCTACTGCGCACACATAAATTGGAATACCTTTTCTTATTATACCATGCTATAGACGGTATCCTGGAAAATGCCGGGTTTTCTCTACAAAAGTCGGAAGTCAGATTTGACTGTGGCGGCACCTACAACTTTTAAGTGCACTGATTGGAATGACCTCTGCTGACAATAATACGAAGTTCGCTCGTCAGTATCATATCAAAAATTTTCTCGAGGGGTTCTTAGCGGGGTACAAAAATTTTGTTTGCATGTGTGCATACACATGTATAGGAGCGACAATATTCATGCATGTCAGGACCTCCGTGAAGTTAACCGGCCATTGTACCGAAATCGATCGAAAATAGCGCGAATCGTTTGCGAATGTTTGCGATTACCGATTTTTCGTTTGCGACTTCGTCGTTTTTGAGTTATTTGCAAAAAACGACATGGCCGACTAACTTCACGTTAGCATTTTTGAAAACGCAATTACTCGGCAACCAATCGACCAATTTCGCCCAAATTTGGCTTGATCGTTTGCGATTCGTTTGCGAATTATGAATTAAATGTGTTTCCGAGATCTTGTAAAATAAAAAAAAATAAATTATCCTATATGTCCCTTATATACAAATTTCATTAAAAGGTTTGCGATTTTTATGCAATCGGTCTCAAACGTTTGCGATTCATTTGCGAATTGAGAAAATACAGCAATCTCCCGAATATCATAATAAATAGTGCGAAAATAAACGAATTATCGAAAGTTACTAGATCCAGCTCGCCTTGATATATAAAATCCTTTAAAAGGTTTGCGATTTTTTTGAAATCGGTTTCAAACGTTTGCGATTCGTTTGCGAATTGAGAAAATATAGCAATCTCCCGTATATCATAATAAACAATGCGAAAATAAACGAATTATCGAAAGTTACTGGACGTGGCCGGCTAAATTGACGTTCGCTTCAAAATCCCTTAAAAGGTTTGCGATTTTTTTGAAATTGGTCTCAAACGTTTGCGATTCGTTTGCGAATTAAGAAAATATAGCAATCTCCCGAATATCATAATAAATAATGCGAAAATAAACGAATTATCGAAAGTTACTCGACGTGGCCGGCTAAATTCAAGTTCGCTTCAAAATCCCTTAAAAGGTTTGCGATTTTTTTGAAATCGGTTTCAAACGTTTGCGATTCGTTTGCGAATTGAGAAAATATAGGAATCTCCCGAATATAATAATAAATAATGCGAAAATAAACGAATTATAGAAAGTTACTAGATCCAGCCCGCCTCGATATACAAAATCCTTTAAAAGGTTTGCGATTTTTTTGAAATTTGTCTCAAACGTTTGCGATTCGTTTGCGAATTGAGAAAATATAGCAATATCCCGAATATCACAATAAATAATGCGAAAATAAACGAATTATAGAAAGTTACTAGATCCAGCCCGCCTCGATATACAAAATCCTTTAAAAGGTTTGCGATTTTTTTGAAATTGGTCTGAAACGTTTGCGATTCGTTCGCGAATGAAGAAAATATAGCAATCTCCCGAATATCATAATAAATAATGTGAAAATAAACGAATTATCGAAAGTTACTCGACGTGGCCGGCTAACTTCACGTTCGCTTCAAAATCCCTTAAAAGGTTTGCGATTTTTTTTCAATCGGTCTCAATCGTTTGCGATTCGTTTGCGAATTGAGAAAATATAGCAATCTCCCGAATATAATAATAAATAATGCGAAAATAAACGAATTATAGAAAGTTACTAGATCCAGCCCGCCTCGATATACAAAATCCTTTAAAAGGTTTGCGATTTTTTTGAAATTTGTCTCAAACGTTTGCGATTCGTTTGCGAATTGAGAAAATATAGCAATATCCCGAATATCACAATAAATAATGCGAAAATAAACGAATTATAGAAAGTTACTAGATCCAGCCCGCCTCGATATACAAAATCCTTTAAAAGGTTTGCGATTTTTTTGAAATTTGTCTCAAACGTTTGCGATTCGTTTGCGAATTGAGAAAATATAGCAATCTCCCGAATATCATAATAAATAATGCGAAAATAAACGAATTATCGAAAGTTACTGGACGTGGCCGGCTAAATTCACGCTCGCTTCAAAATCCCTTAAAAGGTTTGCGATTTTTTTGCAATCGGTCTCAAACGTTTGCGATTCGTTTGCGAATTGAGAAAATATAGGAATCTCCCGAATATCATAATAAATAATGCGAAAATAAACGAATTATCGAAAGTTACTCGACGTGGCCGGCTAACTTCACGTTCGCTTAAAAATCCCTTAAAAGGTTTGCAATTTTTTTGAAATCGGTTTCAAACGTTTGCGATTCGTTTGCGAATTGAGAAAATATAGCAATCTCCCGAATATCATAATCCCCCCCCCCCCCCACCCCCCCCCCCCCCCACCCCCCCCCCCCCCCACCCCCCCCCCCCCCCACCCCCCCCCCCCCCCACCCCCCCCCCCCCCCACCCCCCCCCCCCCCCACCCCCCCCCCCCCCCACCCCCCCCCCCCCCCACCCCCCCCCCCCCCCACCCCCCCCCCCCCCCACCCCCCCCCCCCCCCACCCCCCCCCCCCCCCACCCCCCCCCCCCCCCACCCCCCCCCCCCCCCACCCCCCCCCCCCCCCACCCCCCCCCCCCCCCACCCCCCCCCCCCCCCACCCCCCCCCCCCCCCACCCCCCCCCCCCCCCACCCCCCCCCCCCCCCACCCCCCCCCCCCCCCACCCCCCCCCCCCCCCACCCCCCCCCCCCCCCACCCCCCCCCCCCCCCACCCCCCCCCCCCCCCACCCCCCCCCCCCCCCACCCCCCCCCCCCCCCACCCCCCCCCCCCCCCACCCCCCCCCCCCCCCACCCCCCCCCCCCCCCACCCCAACAAAAATAAAAATGCATGAAAACTAGTCCTATTAATAAATTAAGTTTTTCGAAGATCTAGATCCCAAAAATGACAATCGGCTTCGTGGCTCAGGCGGTTAACGCACTGGACTACGAAGTCGTAGGTCGTGAGTTCGATCCCCGTCTAGTGAACAATTTTTCGATTTCGTTTCCAAGCAGCAGCTCGCTGTTGGTAAGACGAGCCACGTTGTTTGTGTTTACGTTTCGAAAGTATTGTTTATCTGGCGGAAATCGACTCATGACCGCTGCTGTACTTGGTGTAGGTTCCTGCAGTCCTACATTTCATACATAAATGTGAAGTATGGCGCCATCTTTCTAAGTCGATCTGCAGCTCTCGCAAAATCACAGTAAATAATACGACAAAAACAATTTAGTAAAAAGGGCGATTCCGCCCGTTAATTAATAATAATAAAAAATAAAATTAGCCAAAGAATCACCCGTATATTATCAGTACTATATTAATTTTTTTGTGTTTGGTATTACACTTTCTATATTGCAAGTCTAAATGAGAAAAAAAATTACTATGAAGGTTACAAAACGGCTATTTTGCATTTTGCTAAGCGTAACTATTGAGAACAAGGTAAATGAAATTCGAGAGAAAATCATTCCAGTTGAGTAGAAGGGAAACAATCTCGCTCGACAAACTGGGGAAGTGTAACTATTAAGATCGGCTCTATTAAGTGGGTCGACTGTATTTTCCCAAATTACTAGTTTTCCCTTGTATTTCCGGAGAACTATAAGTGATTTCCAAATTGCCATTTCGGGGATCGGCCAACATCATGGATTCAAACTCCAACGGCGGTAATTCCCGATGACATTCATTTGGTAGGCTTCAGCGGCAGTGTGTACTTCTATAAGAAATCAACACACGATGTCACCAAGTTACATGGTTGGTGCTAAGTGTTTATCTTAAAATAAGAATTTGTTTTTGCAAAATTGATCGATATGTAATAAGGGATTTTTTAACTTAAATTTGTGATGTGTTTTTTTTAAAGGCATCAAAATACGATGAATGTGTTTTATAAGTTAAATCTTTAAAATTGGTGTGATAATGAAAAATCGTATTATTCTCGTAAAACTTGATTAATGTTTGAATGTGGAAATTGTTTTTATTGCTAAACTATTTGTAAATCATTATCTTATAATGAATTCCCTAAATTTTTAAAATAGTATATTCATCCTTCGTTTTTATTTTAAATTCGGATACAAGATTTTCTATTATTATACATGTATTTATTGCATACTTTATTTTTTTTATATTTAATGTGTGTCAATTACCACCTCATTTTTTAAGGTGTGTTCCTTTTTAGAATTGTCTATTTTTTAGATTTATATAATTAGATTAATTTATTTATTTAATAATTAAATAATATTACAATGGGTCGTCCACAAAATAATTTTTGAAAATATTTCACAATTAATAATACAATTTACGACAATATGTTTTTTCTTTTAAAATAACTTTGAGATATTAATTTATTTCGTATATTTTTTCTATGTCAGCATATCCTAATTTATACCTATTTTTAAAGAAAAATGCTTTGAATTGTACTTGTAACATTTTGTATGTATCAATTTTTTTATATTTTTAAAACAAATTTATTGACATTTTTTATTTTCAATTTCATTTTTCTAATAAGAATTTGTCGAATTCGATTGCATAAAAAGATCATCAATGTGTGATGTTAAATGCAACGACACTTAATTCTAAAATATTTTCGAAACATATTCCTTGGACGACTAACCATATAGCAAAAATCAATAACTGTTACTTATTTTTGTCAGTTAATCATTACGCTATATTTTTATTGCCATACATGTGTTTGCAGGTTACAAATGAAACTGTTTGTAAATTCTTGTTCTATGATAAAGTTCATTTAAAAGAATTCCACGTAGATCGCAATTTGGATTCTCAAGTACTTGGACATTATTCCAAAGCGATCAGAAATAGTCGAATCAATACCATTTCCCCGTAGGATTCTTTGAAACAATTTCGATATTTCTTTTTTACATTTGGATTTTGGTCAAACATGCGCTCTACTTTAAAGTTGTCCACGTACGTAAATAAAGTGAATGGCGTTTGTTGAATACGAACCAATGTTCAAAAAGGTATTACCCCGTTTGTGTGGGGTGTACATACAAAGTTATTAGACCATTTTTTTTTTATAAACTACATTTTTAACAAGAATGATTTTTTCGGTATAATGCTTGCTTTTGTCAAGGGTATGTGTAGAACCTAAATCCTAATGCGCAGGAAAATGGACCTTGGTTGAAAGCGTCCTACAGTATTGCCGTATTTTACCTACATTGACTGGACTTGGCAGAATTAACCGTCTCGAACAATAAGAATATACATAAAAAAGGGTGGTTAAGTTAGACAATCGATCGAGTAATGAAAGTGTATGCTGTAGACTGCAACTGCAATTTATTTATTTTATTACGCGGTACTGGAGAGCCCAACATTCTTTATGAACTTTCAAATTTTTCTGAAATCACATTATTATTGCATGTGATGCTGCATAAGTGCACTAAGCTTCTACTAAACATGGGTTATTTTAATCCTAAGAATAAATAATTTTGTTATTAATGAGAAATGTTTTAATTCCATCATTTAGATTTATAAAAACTAACAAAATTTCTGCTAAAGTTAAGTTACTAAAAACTGATATGGAAGAAAATTGAAAATATTTTCATACAAAAATAACTTAAAATGTTGTGAAACGTCAAATAATGTCTAAAAGTAAAAAACATTGTCGTTATTTTTTAATAATAATTATTCACTGATTTTGCATTTTAGTCATATTTTCTGATTGTTACGTTCGGATGGACCGTAACAGTCGGAATATCTGTTTAATAATAATTCTTCCTGTTCGCTACGCTAATCAGCATAACGGGACGGAAGGCTATCTTCAGGATAGCGATCCCATACGGGCCTCGATATCCTGACGAGCCGTGATTGCTATAGCTACTATAATTATTAAATGAAACGAAAGAGATTTAGGTTATATCTTCAGTATTTATTAATATGCATATAGGGGGAGGAAAGAATAGGAGAGACAAGACAACAGGATCTACGATCCAAATGACAATCTTGCGATTCACTTGTCTGTTAAGAAGGGAAATATAGGGTAGGTATAAATTTGGATTAGGCACTGACACTGAGGATTATTAAACAGAGCAAACATATAGGGATACAAATAAAGGATTTAAGCGAGGTCCAGACCCATTCGGCTAGTAAAATAAAAAGTTATACGTCTTTTAAATGCATAAAAGTAGCGAGCAAAATGGAGGTGAGAAATGGCTTAATTTGTGGTCGGTAACAAATAGCCGATATTTGTTGCTCACTTCCGACGTGTTTTTTGGATGTAAATAAAGGATATAAACGAGGTCAAGACCCGTTCGGCTAGTAAAATAAAAAGTTATACGATTTTCGAACACGATAAATTAGCGACCTAAATGGGAACGAAAACTGACTTAATTTGAGGTCGGTAACAAATAGTCGACATTTCTTGCTCACTTCCGACATGTTTTTGGGATACAAATAAAAGATTTAATCGAAGTTCGGCCAGGTTCGGCTAAAAAATAAAAAGTTACACGCTTTTGAAATCCAGTAGTGTAGCAAGCAAAATGGAGGGGAAAAATGACTTAATTTCTGGTCGGTAAGAAATAGCCGGCATTTGTTGCTCACTTCCGACATGTTTTTGGGATGTAAATAAAGTATTTAAACGAGGTCCAGACCCGTTCGGCTAGTAAAATAAAAAGTTATACGATTTTCAAACACGATAAATTAGCAGCAGTTGCGGAAGTGAGCAACAAATGTCGGCTATTTGTTACCGACCTCAAATTAAGTCATTTTTCGTTCCCATTTAGGTCGCTAATTTATCGTGTTCGAAAATCGTTTAACTTTTTATTTTACTAGCCGAACGGGTCTGGACCTCGTTTAGATCCTTTATTTACATCCCAAAAACATGTCGGAAGTGAGCAACAAATGTCGGCCATTTGTTACCGACCTCAAATTAAGTCATTTTTCGTTCCCATTTAGGTCGCTAATTTATCGTGTTCGAAAATCGTATAACTTTTTATTTTACTAGCCGAACGGGTCTGGACCTCGTTTAGATCCTTTATTTACATCCCAAAAACATGTCGGAAGTGAGCAACAAATGTCGGCCATTTGTTACCGACCTCAAATTAAGTCATTTTTCGTTCCCATTTAGGTCGCCAATTTATCGTGTTCGAAAATCGTATAACTTTTGATTTTACTACCCGAACGGGTCTGGACCTTGTTTAGATCCTTTATTTACATCCCAAAAACATGTCGGAAGTGAGCAACAAATGTCGGCTATTTGTTACCGACCTCAAATTAAGTCATTTTTCGTTCCCATTTAGGTCGCTAATTTATCGTGTTCGAAAATCGTATAACTTTTGATTTTACTACCCGAACGGGTCTGGACCTTGTTTAAACCCTTTATTTACATCCCAAAAACATGTCGGATGTGAGCAACAAATGTCGGCTATTTGTTACCGACCTCAAATTAAGTCATTTTTCGTTCCCTTTTAGGTCGCTAATTTATTGTGTTCGAAAATCGTATAACTTTTTATTTTACTATCCGAACGGGTCTGGACCTCGCTTAAATCCTTTATTTGTATCCCAAAAACATTTTGAAACTGAGCAACAAATGTCGGCTATTTATCACCGACCTAAAATTAAGATATTTTTCGATCCCATTTATCCCGCTAATTTACCGTGTTTGAAGAACGTATCACTTTTGATTTTCCTAGCCGAACCGGGTAACTCGGAACCCGTAGGGCAGATCTTAATGTTTCTTGGGCATTATTTGAGCAACAAATGATCAACAATTAGCTGCGTATTCGGTTTTTCGATAGGGTTTGTTTTTTCCACTTTTTGAACTATGTTCGGGTGCATACAAGCACGCCGAACCTGCTAGTTTTTTTAAAAAATAGGGAGCAACAAATTCAAGAATAGAGCAACTTTTGAGCAACAATTGACCAACAAATGTTGGTCCTAGTTTGGATCGGTTTGGCCCAAAGTGCTCGGCCAGCTTATAGGACCTCCCAATTCGAGCTTGTGTGAGTAACTTCTTACAAATTCGGTCTTCCATATTGAATTCGCCATCTTGAATTCTAAATATCTGTTGACGGATTCGTGACCAGTAACTTAAAAAACCCCGAGTAACAAATTTTATCTGTTTTCCGCGTACAGAAATATGTTTGGTTCGAAGATATAATTTTAGGTCTCGTTTTACCGGACTGCGCTGGAACAATCCTTTAAAAGTCGTAACGTGTCGTTCTTTTTACATTTTATATGTTTAGGAGTGCCCTCAGGTTGATTTTAAATGTGTGCCACCGAAAAAAAAATGTTTTTCTTAAAGCGTAAAGTTAAAAGTTCCGTGGATTTACCAGTATATGCGCACACTCAGCGTTCCGCAGTGTATATGTAGTTCCTTGGTAATGTCGGTCACGCTGTATGCCGCTCCGTTGTGCTCCCTAACATATCCTTCTAGACTAAAACCGGTACAAATTGTCTTCTTCAAACGTCTTTTTAATTTACCCATCAATACCCCGACATATCTCATTAGTTCATGAATTTACATTGTTCGGTAGAGGTACAGTCAGTGAAAAAAACTTTTTTTCTTACATTAAAGCCTGCTATGTGCGAAGAATTTTCATGTTAGGTTTTTAACTTCTCGCAGTGGACATTACTATGCGCGTCTGAAATGTATCTACGACTTAGACTAATTTTTGTACAATCTTTTATCAACTATATAGAAAAACATTTTAGATAATCTGCAAAAGAATAGTCAGGACGTACAAGATCCGTAGACCATTAACTGTTAAGTAAATACTTTAATTTTATGGTAACCGATACTCTTCATGCACTTGCAGTTTTTGGTCTCCCCTACTATTGAATTCCGACTTATGGAACTCCTTCTTGATGGGATTTAATATCCTGAAATATAAGAACAAAGCATCTATCTATTTATCTATCATAATTAATATGCATCGTAAATTTATAAAATAACTGGGTCAGGCTGTAAAACAGCACTGTGCTGTGTCTCGCTCCTTGTACAATTATTCTTTTGCAATAAAGACGTTTTTTTATTTCTTTTTTTTTATTTTTTACGGGGGGGGGGGGGGGAATGCTTTAGGCACCATAGGGGGTTGATGATGTTGGTTAACCCCCCGTGTGTCGTACTCCCTTACCCTTGATGTTCAGGACAAGGTTTACCGACTAAAACCCTAACCCCCTTGGCCTCCATAATCTACTTGTGCAGTCTGCAGCAGAAAAGTGGCTCCGATATCCACCTCCTCCGCTACAGACTGCACCGGGCCTTTTCTCAACTACAACCACTCCCTCTACCATGGGGTTGGTGGTTACAGGATGCTTTTGATGTTTTCAAGTAAAATTGGCCTCATTTCTTTCAGCACTCCAATTATCAGCAAGCCGAGCTTGATTTTGAATCTTTGATACAGCCTGCGAATCTCGAACAGGAGTTCCTGATATTTCATCCGTTTTTCGTCCATTTTGCTGACTGTTTGTCTCTGCTGGTGCATAGAACTGGATGACGAAGATGGATTTATCATCGAAGTCAACAAGGAGGATGTCAGGTTTATTGGCTGCTACTTGCCTGCTCGTCGGAAATGAGTAATTCCAGTGTATTCGGCACGACTCATTTCCGACTCCGGATTCAGTATCCGTGAGGACGTGCGGCAAAACTGGGATCGCATCAATACCAGAGGTGCTGCTAAGATGATAATACTGCACTCGGATAGCCGCGTTGTGACGTTCGATGTATGCAGAAACTGCATATCTTGGGCATGCTGCCAAACGATGCATTAGTGTCTCAGCATGACATCTACACGATCTACAAAACGTACTCTGCACTGCCTGGTGTAAGATGGTGTCGCGGTACACTAAGGTATTGACGACCCCATACTGGCTTGCGAAGATGAAACCCTCGGTTTCAGATTTCAAGCCAGCTGATCTTAAGAATAAGGAGGTTATCTCTAAGCCAAGTTGCTCGATGAAGGATCATATGGAGATGTTCCTTCCGTATGTTAGCCCTGAAACGCACTGGGTACAGATTGATGACTGAATCAGCTTCCTGTGCACCACTACGTCCCACCTTGAACACTAGACCGTTCGTTCCGCCGCGTTGTACAAAAACGCCCCCTTCCCCTGAATTTCATGCTGATGAACTAGCATCATCAGGGGATCCTCCGTTCGATTAATCACGTCGCTAGCCGTTTCGAGGACTAATCTGTCATGCATACAGTCCAGGTTCAAAAGGCCACGACCTCCCAATTTTCGGGGCAAATACAGTCGTTCCACGGAAGACCTTGGATGGAAACTGCGTTGCATACAAATCATCTTGCATGTGCATCGGTCAAGACCCTTTAGCTAGTCAACGTTCCACTTAAGTGCTCCAAATATATAAAACACTGGTGAAACGGCCAACATATTCGTGGCTGCACCTTATTTTTCCCCGTTCAAATGACCAGATCTGACGGAGAAGGCGAAGGTATTTCTGAACGATGTTCGTTTTAACAGTCTGCACATCATGGACATGCCTCTGAGACACTCCCAGGTATGTGTAGGCTTCCTTGGCGCTAAGGTGGCGGATGACACTTCCGTTGACAAGCTCCATATCGTTGTTAATGGAGTCTGACCTTCCTCTGTGCAAGTGAACGACTGCACACTTGTCCAATCTGAATTCCGTGCTATATCTCTCGAGTATGTGAGGGCGATGTTTAGAGATCGATGTAATTGATTCTCGCCTGATGAGGTCCTATAAGCTGGCCGACCACTTAGGGCCGAATCGAACCAAACTAGTGCGAATAATTGTTGCTGAATTGGTGCTCGAAGATTACCGCTGTAATATAGAATTCCACAATACCGGTTCTGATATTAGAAAAAAATAAGTAGGTTCATCTGGCTTGCATAAGAGCTAGACAAACATAGCTTAAAATGTAGGAAAAACATATGCTATCCTAAAAATGATTATACAGCTAATTGTTGCTCATTTGTTGCTCAAAAATGATGCTATAATATATAACAAATATGGTCCGACATGACTGACAAACTAAAAAATACGCATTTTTTTAAAGCCCCGTAAATCGGCGAGTTCCATCAGGTTTACATTAATACAAGGAATCGAGCAACAAATGTCGATGAATTGTTGCTGCCTTCATATTAGGTGATTACTACGGACAGATTAAGTCTGGTTTTTTGTAACTTTCAAACGCGTGTAATTTTTTATTCTACTAGCCGAACCGGTCCGGACCATGATAGTACCCTTTATTTATGTCCCTAAAACACAAAGGAATGGAGCAACAAATGCTGCCTTCATAATGGGTAATTACCATTGACAGATTAAGTCTGTTTTTTGTCACTTTGAAACGCGTGTAATTCTTTATTTTACTAGCCAAACCGGTCCGGACCCTAATAGTATCCTTTATTTATGTCCCTCAAATACAAAGGAATCGAGTAACAAATGTCGGCTAATTGTTGCTGCCTTCATATTGGGTGATTACTACGGACAGATTAAGTCTGGTTTTTTGTAACTTTCAAACGTATGTAATTTTTTATTTTACTAGTCGAACCGGTCCGGACCATGATAGTACCCTTTATTTATGTCCCTAAAACACAAAGGAATGGAGCAACAAATGCTGCCTTCATAATGGGTGATTACCATTGACTGATTAAGTCTGTTTTTTTGTCATTTTCAAACGCGTAAGTGTTTGAAGCTGATTTGACAAAACATTTGAAGCGTATCGTATCCAAGCATTTGTCCTCTTTTCGACCTCCATACAAAGCGACCAGGAACACTTCTCCAGCCGACGTCAAGTCTTTGTCATCAATTGTTTGGAATTTAAATAGTTCCACCGAACTCGTTAAATCTGGCCGATTTATCAACGTTGTAATAAATTTTATCTTTCCTACATTGAATAGAGAGGACGTGGTATCACATCCGCTTAACGCATGTAAAAAAAGGATATTACTGCGGATGGAATCATCGTATTTGAAACTCGTACAATTGAAAATCGCTTCTTTGACTTTGCCTTTAGCAGGCTTTGTGAAAAATATATTCTTTGCATTAGGTGCCAGTCCAGTAAGTAACACCAGTAAGTCGACGTCCTCACCGACAATTTCAGCTGAATCATACATTTCAACTTTTTCGATTGCTGTATTGACGAGTAGGGCATCCGCATCTTCGACAGCCTGTCGAACTTCAATTCCCGCTAACTCGAAATGAACACGAATCATGCCGATGAACCTCTCTTTGTTGTTAGCGTTTGACAGAAATTTATCTTGGCTGATTGTTGGAGTCGTGTTTTCGTCGAAAACTACATCTGGGCTTTGTTTCTTCCTAATACGCCTTTCTCTCTCAGCTGATTTCGTCCCGGAAATTGACTTGTCGTTTGTGTAACCGTCGAATACGATGCAAACATTTGTTCCAAAATGTTTCTGCACATACGTCACGTACTTTGTACAAATAAGTGTGAAATTGGTGACTTTGTCCCACACAACTTTATGTAAGAGGAATCCGCCATCTATCAATCTTATATGATTTTTTCCAAACTGTACATTTTGTAATGGCGTAAATGCATTGTACATCGAGGACTTAGTTCCTTTGCGCATTCCTACTTCTGTAAATAAAGTTAAAGGAAAAGGCGACAAGTCATATTTTAAATATTTTTCAATATCGGCTTCCGAATGTTTCGTTATGCACATTCTCTGAAATAGTAGCAGAGGGTCGATCGTAATAGATGTAGATTCGATTTGAATGCAACTGTTGACAGTAGCTAGTGGTTGTACTTTATCTTTTCTTTTGTAAGAGATACCGTCGAATCGTTCGTTTACGATTTTGGACATCATGGAGTCACCAATTTCCTGTTCAATGCAGGACGCATGTCTACGTGTTGCTCGGAAGTAGCACAAGCGACGCCTGCGAAATGTTCAATCTGCTCGCATACATTTTAAAGGGAGATCATTCCCAAAATCCATGATGAGGTGGTTGAGTCCGAAATGTTACGTTGGTGTCATCCACCAGCTGTCCAGAGTGACCGCATCAAAACTTGTTCAATGGTCTGATCCGACATGATGCCGGACCAAAACTTTTGTGTTCTTCGAATTGTAAAATATCCTTTATTAGTGAATTTCTCTAATTCGTCGGCAGGTACTTTTTCACCCAAGGTCCTCATTTGCTGCAAATATAAATGGGCAGACTTTGCATATAAAAAATGACCGCTTGCGTGAAAAAGGGCAGCATTTTTTGGATGGTATCAAGATGAAGAGCCCAATTTCCACTTCGCTCAGCTTCTATGAAGTTTTTGACTAAAGTCACCATTTCATAGTACTGGATCCATAGTCTTGCAGTAGGGCTCTTGTCCTTCGTTGTTTGGAGTTCGTTGTAAAATTTATTCACAATTTCTTGGACATTTTCATTCTTGGAAGCTTCCAGCACAGCAGGACGATCGAGAGCATCGGTGTAATCGTCTAATACATCGAATTCATCATTACAAACGTCGATATTATTCATAATGATTTTAGATATAGCTAAATGCGTTAGGAAGTGTGCGCGAATTGCTCTCGAGTACGCATGTCCAATAAGGATTTTTTTCGCACAATTTTCTGCGTAAATCAATTTAAAAATGTCCTCAGTTCCGCTACCAGCCATGATATAGCCTATTGTTCCAAGGAAGGACATCAATAGGTGAAAGCCCCCGAGTCTCACAACGACATTCTGCAAATCGGACGATGGCTCAGAAGCTGCAACTATGTCGGAAGTTTTCCAGTACAGCGGCTGGTCGAAAGTTACAAAACAGGCCGTCTGATTTGAATCCTTACATCTTTTGACTGCTTCAAGAAGTGACGTGAAAATAGTATTATAATCTGAAGGGGGCGCGTTGATGAAAGGTAGGCATATGACTTTTGACATCTCATAACATAAATCCGAGGTAATTAACTCCATGAAGCCGTTCCATCCAGGTATATCGACAACGCATTTCCATTTCCCGTATTGCCAGATAAAGTCTGATACTGTAGGTAAAATTTTCTTAGATATTTTATACAGTTCATTAACATCAGAGACACGGACATCGTGTAATCCTGCTAACGCATGTTTTTCATAGTTCAGTACTTCTATCTTCCCTAACGCAGCAATTTGTATGGCCGACTTCTCTCCAATGATACGATTTACGGGATCATCTTTTTCAAAACCAGTGGATGGTGTAATGCACTGAATGCCACCCATCGCATGGAAAGTGCCTCGTCCGTCCAAGGTGTCCGTATTAAAATCGGCATTGTCAAAGACGAACTGGACAAATGCGTTGTCCAACGTCCTACGTTCCTTTGCGTGAATGGCCGAATTTTCAAACGTTTGGACTTCTTTGTATGAGGCGCTGAATCCCATACTTGATAAAATGCTGATGAGTGTTTTCGAAGCAAATTTTTTGTATAAAAATGCTCCTACGCCAATCAGAAGTGGGGAAAGGAACGAACGTGGTCGTACAGCCGCTATGATTGCATGCGCAATCGATGTACATTTCCTATTCCAAGGCTCGATCCAACCGCGTTTATCTTTTTGTATTACCTCAGATAACAAGACTTGCAATGTTTCAGGCACATAAGATTTCACGTCTTCCACAAAGTTGTCGGATGCTGGGTATTCACTTGTTTCATAAACCATCGAGCGAATATCACTGCGAATTATACCTGCAGCCTCACGTATGACTCGCAGTTTTTCTGCCTGAGGGTCTGCGTCTCTTCGTTCGTAAAACATGTCAGAGAGGAGTTTGTGACCAACATTTCTGAAACAAACTAAAGTACCTCGACTTTGTCTTTCCACGATGAGGATATCGTCACCATACTTTTCAAGTAATCGTCTTTTAACTGTTTTAACATGAGGAACGGTACATGTTGTAATTTGATCAATTAATGTCTGAAGTGGAAATTGACACTCACTAGAATTTTCTTGTAAATATGTAAAAATTTGTTCCATGCCTTCAGTTATGTCATCATCTTTCGGTCTTCCACTTGACACACGTTTCGACGCATCAGTAACAAGTACATTTTTTGTGGTACCGAGCCCCAGCTGCTACCAGATCAAGGACACTATTCAAGCGAAACTTGATTGCACGAGCAATGTCATCATCGCGACCGCCCAGTTTGTGCAAAATATATTCTTTCGAATTTGCATGTTTTACTCTGGAAATTTGCGTTCGGTATTTCATCGCCGATTTTGTAGCCGATTCTTGGCATTCTGTTCCGCAAAATATGCAATTTTTCTCGAAATAAAAAACTGGATTTTTCTTTTCTCCTGTTGTTGAGTTGCTTCGCCGTGAAGCCGAAAGCGCTGTTTTTTTATTCGAGTACGTTTTGTAACAGCAACTGTGCACACTAACTTCGTTTAAGTTCTCTAACATTTGACGGTTTTCTTCATCTCCTCTTAAAACGGACACAGATAAAAGAGTTTTAATACCCATCGATTTCACTATATGCACGTCTGTAATTAAAGGTTGCTTGCATATAAAGCAATTTGAGGTACTCATTGTTATTCGCGAAAAACTAAACTACAACAATTTCCAAAACGGCAATGACAAAGTGTCCACAAACGGCACTTACAAAGAGTTCAAGAATAAAAACTGCATTAAAACGATGCTCGAAAGTGGCACAAACAAAAAAGTGCAATAACTGCACTAACAATCTGCTAAAAATGGCAGAAACTGTCACAAAAACTCACTACCGAAATATTCACTACGTTCTTCTTACTAAATGCATGCGCTCCCCATGAAATTCAGAAAGAAACTGTGAGAAGACGCGAGCAAAACAAGAACAAGCACGCACAGAGAGACAGATGTTTTATTATGTTATCCTCGCATTCCATTATATTACGTCACCCGGCCAGCCGCTCGATCCTTCGCAGGTATAAACCTGCCACGTTCGTCAACGATAAACAAACGTTGATACGAAAAAGCATTTTAATATATATAACGATAATACTTCATATTCACAGCAATTACATATTATTTTTTATAAATATTAAAATAACGAAATACATTTTGTTTGCAAAAAAATAATTAAACATACGAAAGAACAAAAATGATCATATTTTATAATTACGCGTTCGATTCGTCGAACATTATTTACAATTTTCGAGGTGCCATAAAAAATAACTTGTACAGCATCATAAAGCCTGTGAAAAATATATATTATATTAATTTTTTATAATAGTAAAGTCGGAAATCCCAGGCGCATCGATTTCATGCCGCGTAGAGACACAGCCGATTCACCGCTGAGCCGCTGACGCGGAACTCGCACTTTGAGAGCGCTCTACAAGGAGTATTTTTCAACAAAAGTGAACGTATAAATATGAAAATTGTTCATTTTTTTATGCTCTACAACTTTTATTTGAAAAGTTTTTCATTTCCGATCGAAACTTTCGAGTAAAACGCAAAAAAACTAAAAATTTATCTCTTTTATTTTACTTAATTCTTCGATATCTCGAAAACAATTGATTAATCAAAAAAAAGTTATACATAATTTGTAGAGCGGGAAAACCCCGTTAAAATGAGCTATTATAAAAGTATTTTGCCTATTAGAACCCGAGTTATCGCCAAAAAACGATTTTTTCACGTTTTTTAGTCTAGCAAAAGAAGCAAGCGCTCTCAGGTGCTGAAAAATGAGAGTTAAGCTTTTCTCGATGTCCCCTACAACCTAGAAAAAAAAAATTGCTACTAGGAATTTTGTCTTTTTCAAGCCTTTTTTTTGTACATAGTGACTGGACTATTGAGAGATCTGAAAGTTCGAGGTCACCAGGCAATTCACTTGAGTTCATAATTGCTGAATTAAATTGCGACTTTCCATCCGAGCAACGCATTTTGGTTTGTGTTGTCTATAGACCACCTAAGAAAGCCTTATTGGAACAATTTGAATTAGCTTTCCAAAGGCACTTAAGCAGTTATAGTGGTATCATTATCATGGGTGACCTAAACATCGACCTAAACCGAGATCATTCTGATTCCACTTATCTAAAAAATCTTGCCATGGCTCATGACCTTCACATTGTCTCCTACCTACCTAAAAATCACACCAGCCGCGCAGATATCTGGATCGACCACTGTATCGTCGACAAGCTTGACAATGTAATCAGCTCTTCTCAGCACAATCTTGAGTTTGTCTATGTCCATGATGTTATCGATATCGAATATAATGTCGAGACGCACTGTTTCAATCCAACACCTATTACATGTCGTGATTATAGATCCTTTGACTACTCTCTCCTGCTTAATGATCTTCAAGGATGTGATATGAGCTTGTTCAACGCTCCTAGCTCAGAATCTAGTGTACATGAACTTGCTAATATGCTTAGTACGAATCTACTTGAATGTTTCGATAAGCACGCTCCAATGTACACTTTCACCCCGACTCACAAACCCTCACCATGGATTACAACTGATCTACGGAAATTGAAGAAAGAAAGAAACACTCTTCTTCAGGCATACAAGAGGACTAGAGATCCATTGCTAAAACATCAGCTTATTAGTGCCAATAAAACCAACAAAAGGGCTTGGAACTTTGCTAGGGAACTTTATTATCGGGACCGCATCAATAACGTTCATGACACTAAAATCTTGAGGAAAGAAATGCGGAAATTAGGGCTAATAAAAGCAAAGAAAAGTACTTCTGTGCTGTGTTGCACTCTTGATAAGCTCAATACCTACCATATGACACCGGTATCTCACTGCACAGATCTAGAGGACCCTAATTCTGGATCTCTGCCTTCGGACTTCAGCGACGACAAATTCTATAATGTCCTCGCATCAAGGATACCGAAATATCTACATGATCGTTATCAGTGGCGTAATGAAAGCACAAGTCGAATACTAAGACCGTCCTCCACTAGTGAACTTCGTGTGCAGCCTCATCAGCATGAGTTATTTGCGCGCTCTTTCATCATCACATCAACCCGACTCTGGAGTGCCTTGCCAACGAACATCCGCTCTAGTACCAATGTTACGACGTTTAAGGGTAAACTTCGACTTGTTTTGTTCTCCAACCCATGGTTCGATTTTACTCCTATGCGATAACACTCCACAACCACATACGCGCTTTTTCTGCTAGCTGTAACCACTTGCTGTATTCACCACTGCGATCTCGGAATGTATACGTAAACTGGCCACTCACTGCGTTATTTTTATTATTTTTGTATGCTCTTTATGCTCTATGTTGCGATATTCATTTAAACACACTTT
Organism: Trichopria drosophilae; assembly: GCA_030407085.1. Taxonomy (NCBI): domain Eukaryota; kingdom Metazoa; phylum Arthropoda; class Insecta; order Hymenoptera; family Diapriidae; genus Trichopria; species Trichopria drosophilae. Next base: position 82,665,641 of record CM059582.1, read on the forward strand.
ACCTCCGCTCTTACTTATATTTAACCTCTTTTGTATGCTTATGTATGAATTATTTTTATATGTATCTATTTTGTAATGGTTCGCCCAAGAGGTTTCCCCTCAAGCCAAAAATAAATTCTAATTCTAATTCAAATTGTTGCTGCATGCCACTTGTATTAATGTAGGCCTGGTGGAACTCGCCGATTTACGGGGCTTTAAAAAAATGTCGGATCTTATTTGTTGTATAATATAGCATCATTTTTGAGCAACAAATGAGCAACAATTAGCTGTATAATCATTTTTAGGGTAGCATATGTTTTTCCTACATTTTAAGCTATGTTTGGCTGGCTCTTATGCAAGCCAGACGAACCTACCTATTTTTTTTTAATATCAGAACCGGTACTATGGAATTCTATATTACAGCGGTAATCTTCGAGCAGCAATTCAGCAACAATTATTCGCACTAGTTTGGTTCGTTTTGGCCCTAAGTGATCGGCCAGCTTATAGGACCTCGCCTGATGCGTATAATTTAAGATCATCCATATAGAAAAGATGGGTGATCTTATGCTTATGTACAGGTTCACCAGGCGGTCCACATATGGACCCTTGAGATTTCCGGATAGCAACGGTTAGAGGCAATAGTGAGATGCAGAATAGCACAGGACTCAGAGAATCTCGCTGATAGACACCCAGGGATGCCAGATGCGCGATGCACCAAATCGCACAAAGAGCGCGCTCAAATCGCCCAAAAACCGCGAAAATTAAAGGTTGGTTCATAATGGAGCAAAACATTCCACGCGGAACGTAGGCAGATGCATGTTACGCTATATCCATCTGTCTGTCTGTCTGTCTGTCTGTCTGTTTATCTATCTATCTATCTATCTATCTAGCTAGCTATCTATCATGGGAGTTCGGAAAGTATTAATGTAATATGCATCCGTCTTCGTTCCTTGCGGTTGCGGATTCTTCTGCTCCATATGAGTTCACCCTGAGAATACACGATATACCCATGGGCCCACGGCCATTAATTTGGACGGGGACCTCCCGCTTCTTCCTCTGTTTATTTATATGCTTCGGCCGCTATCTGCAGTATGTGTAGTCTATGCCTAATGCTTAAATCTTTAGAGTTATAAAAATCCCACATGGTGAATTTAAAAGCAAAAGGTGCCAGTGTTCCTGTACGAATTGAATGTCCATAGGTGTACACTTAAAACAAATTCTATATAGTTATTATATTTAATTTATTGTAAATCCTCCAAAATGTCAAGGGTTTCAAAAAACATGGCACAATCTGAATCGGTGTTAGCTGTGGCACTATCGGTGTTGGATATCTGTAATTGTCTGTACATATGAGACGTGAAAAGCTCATACATTTGTTTTGTTGGAACAAATTTGTTGCAACACTCTTTGCTCCGAGCAAAGCGAAGTCGGATACGCATAATAGCCATTAGAATGCCAATCGAAATTCGATTTCTAGATTTTGTTTTTATGGCATTCATAAAGCTGAATGCCCGTTCTACAAATGCATTTGAAAATGGTAAGCTTAGCACCCGTAACGCGAATTTTGCAATGTCCTTAAACATAGGACTTCCCGACGAATCTTTAAAGTCCGCAATTTTGCACCAGAACTCTTCTGAGTTTTGTGGTATCGAAGACCCAAAGTAACTCTGAAAATCGACTAAGGTCATCTTGTCCCACTGAATTTTCATTGCATCCAAATCAGCATTGGGTTCTGCAAAAAAAAAACACATTATCAAAATTACACGTAGTCCCTTCATAAAGAAAGTTTTAAAAAACTGAAAATTTGTGAGAAAGTACACTGAAAAAAGAAATAATTAAGTAAGAAATTTAACTGAAAGTAAGGCGTAATATAATTAAGATCACTTGGACAAAGAGAGATTTATGCACTATACATTGGCTCTTTTTAAGACGCAATCATTTTAAGCATTTACTTTTACAGTGTTATTAATATACTAAGAAATATATAATAAAATAGTACATTATGCACCAAGGGTGAAAATTTCGACGAGTGTGAAGTTTGCCGTCCAAACGAAGCTAGGGTTGACAATAACAATCGTCGTAGATCGATATTTCGCCCATGTTACATACGAAATTTTTAACACGACGGGCGTGGGGCTCGATAATTAGCGCCCGAAGGTTTGGCCCTAAAATTCCCAGCCGGAAATCGATCTTCGTGCACGGAGTGTTAATAGTATTTTTCGATACAAGTTCGCAAAAATGTTGTGTTAGGACAAAAAATTAACAGCACATAAATAGTTTCCTTTGTAAGGTCTACGTTTTTTCATTTCGATTCACATTATTTTTTATTTTTGAACAAATGGTGTACATCTGTGATCCATATTCTGAACTTACCCGCTAAAAACAGAGGCAATTTTAAAAAATCCATTCTCTCGGGCATTGATTTTAAAGATTCCGCTGGTGTGAGATACCGGAGTGTCTCATATAGATGGATATTTTCAGGAAGTCGATTTATTAATTCCTTGCAGAGAATTGTTAAATAATCAATACACCGCTGCTCCACAGCATTCAGTGTCTCCGTGGAAATATTTATTTTCCCCAAATGGATAGCAAATGATGCTCCGTAATCGACTGCAGAGAGTGGCAGAAAGTTGCTCTGGTTATTCAGTGATTCACGTAGAGATTCGAATTCATTTGATGATAAAAACATCCCCTCATTATTTACTGTAACGCTGCGTGGTTTCAAAATACGTCTCGCTAATGACACGAGCATAATTCTGAGATCAACAAACAATTTTGTGACCTGAAAAGAAAGTAAAATATATCAATAATGTATATTCTAAATTATGCTTAAATTGTTAACTGTGAAAATAATAACTAATGGAATATACTTCAGTGGTATTCTGTTGAAATCTCAAATTCATTTTGTTCATCTCACTCGTAATTGGCCAAAGAAAAAGTAAATATAAATAATTTGCTTCGTCAAAATACAATTCCCTTAATTTCCTTCCTATAGTACACTTATCGCTCAGATTTAAACTACGCACGTGAATGTCAAAGTGCGTTTTTAATTCGAGAAATTGATCAATCAGAGCTTCAATAGCCTTTGACCAGGCCAACCACCGAATGTTTGATAATTACACCAATTTTCGTGGCATGTCACCATTATTGATGGCAGCGAACAAGGATGCATACTGCAATCGTCGTAAAGGACTATTCGCAAACCAGTTTCTGGATTCTCTCACCAAAAACTCAAGATCCGCTGGAAGTGCAGTAGCGGCTTTTGATGCACAGAGATGCAAAGAGTGACAGCAACATTTTATTAGTTGTACATTTGGTACCTGGAAAAAAATAAAACGATGACGCCAATTCGCACATAAAACTAGTATTAGTAAAACTAGTCATATTTTGAAAATGAAAAACACAGAATACCTAAAAATTTCTTATATAACATAATCGCAACAAAAACGCAGGCATGAATAACATTCATGACAGTCTCAACCCTGTAGAATGCGGAGAGTTGTTGATTTCTCACTTACAAATACATTAATACCAGTAGTAATTATGTTATATAAGAAATTTTTAGGTATTCTGTGTTTTTCATTTTCAAAATATGACTTCAGATTCGTAATCATCGACTCCAAAAACTCCCTGTAGACAGTTTTTAATAAAATCCAGTAACACTCGAGTTTTCTCGCTGCCATTTTGAATACTACTTTTTTTATTTAATAATTATGATTACATATGAAAAAAATAGCAAATAAGATATTAATGACTGGTTTATCATAATGTATTTCGCACCAAACAATGTTAAACTAGCAAAAAAAACTTAAAAAGCACGTTTTTTTAGACATTTTGATCCGCCATTTTGAGAAAAAAAAAGTAATTCTGAAATAATTCAGGGAAGAAGTATGCATGCTAAAGATGATCGTACCAAGTTTGGTTGAAAAAAATATCCGTTTTTGAGATATTGCGGTGGCCCGGTTGACATGGAATGCACGACATTTATATGAATATATATATCTCTCTTAATAACAGATTGATTCCTTGGAAAAATATTTCACGCAATATAAAATAGGAATTAGGAATGCTATAACAAATAGAAGACTAAAATTATCGCTGTTGCAGAATAATTGAAATTATCATGGATATCGTACTCTGTGATACTTTTAATATTTAGGAAACTAAAAAAAAATTTTGATATTATATGTAGAAGAACAAAAAAATTTGTTTTATATAAAGCGGATGTGGGAAGATATCGCACAACAGCTTTGTTTGAGGAAGAATTATAATTTCCGAATGAATGATGCAAAATACCTTATTCAAAATATATAGGACAGTCTTTTACAAGAATCTTTAGAAATAGTGAATTTGATTTTTATACATGTAAATGTATCTTTATACTACTTTCCGAAAACAATACACGTGTTTTATGGTATTAATTTTATTCTATTATGAGTCCGTAATTACCTACAATTTCATATTCCTCATTACCCCCAAAATGTAATTTTATTATGTGAAATATTATTTCTAAAGGTTCTTGTAAGAAACTGCCCTATATTTTTTCTCTTTCGGAGGAAACAAATGAGCTTTTTTAAATAGGACCGCAAAAGTTTATTTGTTCACCCAGAATACCAAACTTATCAAGTTTATGTTCAGTTTCCTAAATATTAAAAATATCGCGGAATTACTCGTATACATATATGGCTAGAATGCGTAAAAAAAAAAGTGGTTCTATAATATTAAATTCATGATAACTTCAATTATTCTGCAAAAGCGATAATGCTAGTCTTCTATTTTATAGCATTCCTATGTCGTATTTTATATTGCGTGAAATATTTTTCTCATTATAAAATTTTAAATACTTATTTTTTAAATTTTCTCAAAAGGGAAAGAGACCGAGCTACCGTACTTCAAAATAGTATAAGAATAGTGTATTACAGTACTTAAAAGAAAATCTTTTATTGCCGCTGCAGTTTAAACTAGTTTAAAGAATTTTAAATTGGGGATTACATTTAAATGGAGGGAAGGACGCAAAAATCATAAATTAATTCATATAAAAATGCTTCGCATTCGACTTTTGAAATGTTTACAGGAATTCGCTGTGGGGTTATGATGCGGATGTCAGGCATTCAAATGTTTCAAGGGGAATGTATCTGACGTTCAAAAGTTGATATATATATATAAAAACCAAAACCCATTGGATAAAATGCTGAAACACGTATATTTTTATTTTCGCCGTAGAATACGTACAAAAATTGCCGTTAAAAATCGTGAACCCCCGACCGTGGGTTCCCCTTGTTAATCACTTTCATATTTTTTAAAGCAATCTTTTAGAATGGTCAGAAAATTATTTTAAAAAATTATAAAATAAGGTGACGGCACCTCCGAGGTATGGAGTTCTCTTAAGCAGGGTATGTTAGCCCTATCGATAATGCCGGAATCTATTTTAATTTAATTTTTAACCTAAAAAATGTAAATTTACACTTCTTTCAAATTGATGATTACCATCAGTTCCATTAATTTTACCCCAAAAATGAGCAGTTGTAAAGTCGCGTCCATGAAATATTAAAATCTTACAACCTGGAAGCGGGTAGAATTGTGTGCATAATTCATAGGTTAGAACTAAGCATAATGTTTGTAAAATTTCGACAGTTGATATACGAATTATCGAAGTCAGCATATTTTGTTCAATATGTTATGTGCGAGCACATTTTTTAAAAAATTAACTTCATTTCATTTATTAATTAATTTATCATTGAAATTTTCAAGCTACTTTCAGACGATTGAATATTATATTCAGTCGCCTGAAAGTCGCGTTTATTCATTTTAATGTAAACTCTGAGAAACTTTAGAACCTCTAGAGTTACATTCGTTCCCAACGCCTGGGTGGGCTGGGGAATTTCGAGACGGACACTTTAAGTCGAACATATGACCTGTGTGAACTTAGCACCCCAAACTCAAAATACGGTCATTTTTTTTAGAGTTCTCATCGAACCCAACATAGTTCTAGAGTTCTCAAACAATTTTATTAAGAGTTCCGCGATATAAGCAGAAAAAAATTGAAATAAAATTTTGGGGTGCTAATTTCTCGTCAGCACCCCATATGACAGTAATCATGCAATATAAAATTTTTCCAAGTACATTTCGAAGAGTTCTAGAGTGGGGTGCTATAAGGAACTCCACAGAAAAAAACACGTTTCCCAAATTTTTTTATTTTTGAAAAAATTTTGAATTTTGGAACCTCTGTAACTTCTCGGTTTCAGGTCGAATCGAAAAACTTTATAAGGATAATTTGTAGAACTCTTGGGGGTGCCATAGAAACTTCCCAGAAAAAAAGATTTTTTACAAAAATTTTCATTTTTGAAAAAAATTCTGATTTGCGTATCTCTGTTTTCCATTTTTCAATTTTGGAACCTTTGTAGCAAAGTGTACCTATGTGTTTACTAATTGAGGGGCTGCGTGGAAAATCGGCCTAACTCAACTAAGGTGTTTTTTCCAGACCTGAGCTAAAATGCAAGAGCACGTTAAAATCTATTAATGCATTCATTAAGTACTGAAGTTTTGTTTTAAAATTTTTTTTAAGGCTCAAACAACCACAATTTACGCAAACACGTGGGAAACATGTTTATTTCAGTGGAGTTCCTATGGCATCCCAAAGAGTTCTACAAATTGTCCTTATAAAGTTTTTCGATTCGACCTGAAACCGAGAAGCTACAGAGGTTCGAAATTCACAATTTTTTAAAAAATGATGAATTTTGAAAAAAAAAACAAAAACATGCTTTTTTCCGAAAAATTGGTTGTGGTGTTGTTAGGTACTTATGAAATGAAGAAAAAGTGTTATATAGTGTTTTGCCGTAGGACAAAAATTGAAAGAGTTCTGTGGCTTTCAATATTGTCGAAAATTATTTTTGAATATTTTCTTGTCCCTCTTGCATTACAGAACTCTTCATATTATTAGTGAAGAACTCTAGAACTCTTCGAAATGTACTTGGAAAAATGTTATATTGCATGATTACTGTCATATGGGGTGCTGACGAGAAATTAGCACCCCAAAATTTTATTTCAATTTTTTTCTGCTTATATCGCGGAACTCTTAATAAAATTATTTGAGAACTCTAGAACTATGTTGGGTTCGATGAGAACTCTAAAAAAAATGACCGTGTTTTGAGTTTGGGGTGCTAAGTTCACACAGGTGAACATATGATAACGGCTGCTAAGGAATGCATGGAAAATCCTAGCATAAGCAACGTCTCACGGCGTCGGTTCATTCTGCAGCATCGGGAGATCTCAGGGAGAGAGACGCAAGTCGTCTCCCACCATGGGTCCTCCGACGGCTTTGACGCTTGGGCCCGGCGTCGTGGACGTCACTTCGTTTCCGCCTCCGAAGCAGCTAAGTCCTCGGAGTTCAAGACAATCGTCGTGGAAAACGGGTCGCGCCTACACCAGGGTACAAAGTGCTGTAGACGCTCGTTCAGGTCCTGCCCAGAGGTTCATCCGATCTCTGGTAGTTGTAAGTCATTCTAAAAACTAATTAATCAATCTTTTCCTGTTTCCGTTTCCAGTTATTCATGGATAGATCGCATGGGAGACAATATTCTAATTATAATTCGAGTTAATCAAATTTAAATCATTTACAGGCTTTCCTTTAAACCCTTTACCTTTTTCTAAAAACCCAAGGGAAAACGATAGGCTCAGGCCATTTGGGGGAAAACCCTTTTTATCGGATTCCCGAGGGAATACTAGAAAAACCCAACCTTTCAACCCTTTAGCCTATGCTCAGGCAAATAGGGCGTCACGCCCTTTAGGCTATCTACCTCTACCAAAATCCTAGCAATTCTTTCCTATTATTCTATATAAAATATATGCTTTTTACCATATAATAATCTCTAATTCTTTATCAAACCATAGACAAAACGAGATATCAGGGCCCGTAGGGACTGATACCTCGTCTTGGCAATCTCCGTCCTCCGTTGCCAATTAGCGACGGAAAAAGGGGAAAATAATTTTATTCGACGGTTGCGTCCGGAGTTCATCTCCGAACGTAACAGTCGTAAATTTGGTGTCAGAAGTGGGATTATTCTGCCGAGAAATGGTTTGATGTTGTGTTGAATTTTTTTTCATTCCAAGGAATTTCATCTCCTGTGATCTGTTTGTGTTTTATGTATAAATTACATGTAATTCCTTTTCCCAAAATTACAATTCCCTAACCTATTCTATATGGTGTGATAGGGAGGTTTAAAATTTCAGTAATGTAAAAATTTTAATGCTCATTTGATTGGCTCTCTGGAGTTTTCGAAATGTAATATATATTATATGTTGCTAATTGGCTTTCTTTCAGCAGTGAAATTTCGCGTTAAATGTTCGCGTCGCGAGTGTTAGTGAAAAGTTAAAACGGCGCTAATCGAGAATCTCAAAATTCTCCTTTCGTTTAAATTCGTTAAAAAAAAAAATCGTTTAAATTTAAAAGTATTCGAAAAAAAACATTCGTTAAAAGAAATCTATTTCGTTAATTTCGGATTCGAATACGAAAAAGATCATTCGATTTTTCCGTGTTCCCCTTTGTTCCTCTTATGCGGTTTATTAATTTTTACTGCGCGTTCCTTCATTCTTTGGTCATTTTCGAGGGCGTTAAGTCACAATTTTCACACGTGATATTAGGGATGAAGTTCATTAAGAAAAATCCTTAATTATACAAGTGGCGTACTTGTAAATTTGAATTTCACTATTGCATTTTAACTTGTAATTAAACAATTGGAAAAATGGCGGATCAATCACAACCCGCCGATGTATTAAATGCATCCATGACTTTAATGAATAGTATGGCTGAAAGTTTCGCCCTTCAAAATAGTATATCGGCGATCCCCTATTTCGATGGGAAAAATATGTCCCTCAAAGATTTCATCCAGGATGTAAGAAACGGTTCGGTTTTCATTCCCGCGGAATCACAGGCCTCTTATGTAAAGGCTTGTCTTAGTAAATTGCAAGGCATCGCGAGAAACAGTACCTACGGAAAAACTATTAACGCTATTGATGAGCTCGTAAGTCATCTAAAGAAACGGTTCGCGGCGGGAAAAACTTATTCCTATTACGTGCATGAGTTGGAAAATTCCCGTATGTATAGAACAGACACCGTAAGCGATTTTCGAGACCGCATTAATATCTTAGTCGAAGGAGCGAAAATAGCATTAGAAAAAGAAATAACTGTAGAAAGAAATGCCCAGGCTGCGAATCTCGAAATTTTAAGTAAACCCTTGGAAATTACTGCGCTTAACGCTTTTATGCGAGGTCTACCCGACGATATGGTAGGATTAGTAGATGCCAAGGGTCCGAAAACCTTGGACGATGCTTGGGAGGCAGCTTTAAAAATCGAATCAAAAATAGAACAGGGAATTCTACCTGATTCCAGAACATCGCGTATGTTCTACTCTCGAAATCAGGTCCCATATAACGATAATTTAGAGTACAATAGACCAGGCATTTTACGTCAAAATAGGTATGATGATAGGAGGGTGAGATTCACTGAAGATAGGTCTACATTTCAAAATCCATCTAGTTCGCGAATCGATCAAATCGCGAGAGGAGATCGAAGGTTTGGTGAGGGTGCATGGTCATACGACGGGTTGCCGGGACAAAGTTCTTATTTAAATCACCCTTACGCACCGATACATTACCCCTATCTGCATCCCTATCCGCAGTACGCATTACCGCGAGAAATGTCGCCAAACCCAAGGGTCCCCCGTTCAAATTCGCCTCTAAATTTCTATGCTCCCGAAAGGTATCGCGAAAAATCGCCGGTTTCAACCCAATCCGGGTATGGATATCGTGGTCACCGGGACGAAAGAGAAAAGTCACCCTCTAATCAGTATTATCGCCGAGATTACCCCCGACGAGATAATCGCGAAGCCAGATCACCGGTAAGAAGTCAATCACCGATCAGTCATCAATCAGAGTATAAGTCGCGAAACGAAAAGTTTTCGGATAACGGGTCTTCTCGGAATAAATCCAACGAAGATATGACAAAAACGCCATATCGGGCGCGATCTCCTCAAAATTCCCGCGAAAATTCACTGTCCGCCGCAGATAACGGAAGAAATCATAATTTAAACGAAAAACCGACTCGCTGGAACGATGCCGGCCCGAGTCGGAAAATCAGTCAAAATCAAACGGCGTCGGTGAGGTACTTGGAGTTAGCCGAATGCGAGGAGGAGAGTCTCCTGCGGTAGAATTGACTCATGATAAATTTAGGCTGCGAAAAGCTATTTTCTTAGTTGATACGGGAGCTGACATAAATCTCATTAAATTAACTGCCCTGCATCCAGATCTAAGAGTCTGGACTGACAATTCAATTAATATTTTCGGTATAACCCCGGACCCGATTAAAACGTACGGGACTATTAATGTTCAAATTTTTGATGACCCGGTTCTTTTGCACGTAGTTTCCGCAAAATTTCCGATAGAATGCGATGGAATTCTGGGTAAAGAATTTTTACGGCAGGAAGAAGCCGAAATTTCCTTTAATCATCAAACTCTCGTAGTCAAAAGCCGTCCTATTCGACCTTTTAGATTTATTGATTCCTATTCGCAGAACTTAATTGCTGCTAAATCATCTTAAAAAGCTCAACTATATTTTCTTAAAGCTAGGACGAAAGTTCCTATAGACGTCGTGTTAAACGAAACTAAATTAACCGAAGGATATTTACCGCTGGTGAAAACGATTCCAGGTATTTTTATCGGCGAGGCCGCTGTCACTAGAAAGGGAAAACATTGTCGAGTTTTAGCAATAAATACCCTAGATCGCGATGTAGCATTAGGTTTAGATTCGCAAAATCTAATTCCATTCGAGTATCACAATTTCCAAGAAGAAAGTAAAATTCGTTATAGTTCTTCGGACGACGAGGAAATAACCGGAGATAAAACCTCTAACATTATTAAACTCTTGCATTTAAATCACTTAAATAAAGAAGAGAAAGACCATATAATATCTTTAATTCATGAATTTCCAAATCAATTTTATTTGCCAGGGGATATTCTACCTTGCACTAATGTTATATCCCATAATATTCCGACGGTGGATAACATTCCGATAACGACCAAACAATATCGATTGCCGTCTATTCACAGGGACGAGATTCAAGATCAAATTCGAAAAAAATTGAGGAATGGATTAATAAAACCCTCTAAATCGCCTTATAATTCGCCCTTGTGGATAGTTCCAAAACGACCGGACTGGCAAGGAAAACCCCGGTGGCGTATGGTAATAGATTTTAGAAAATTAAATGATAAAACTATCGGTGACGGATTTCCAATACCACATTCCCTAGATATCATGGATTACCTTGGGCAGGCCCAATATTTTAGCGTATTGGACCTGGCCAACGGTTTTCAACAAATTCCGTTGAGTAAGGAAGATCGCGCGAAAACCGCTTTTTCGACCCCTACAGGACACTATGAATTTATTAGAATGCTTGAGGGATTGAAAAATGCCCCCGCGACTTTTCAACGATTGATGAATCAAGTTTTAACGGGCTTACAAGGTACGGAAATGTTCGTGTACTTAGATGATATTATTGTTTTCTCGCGTAACTTAAAAGAACACGGTAAGAAAATGCGCAGATTATTCCAACGCTTGTCAGAGGCTAATTTAACCCTGCAACCTGACAAATGCGAATTCCTACGGACAGAGGTAACTTATTTAGGACATATTATAAGTAAGGAAGGTATCAGACCCAATCCTCAGAAAATTCACGCCGTGGAACACTTCCCGCGTCCCAAAAATGCTCGTGGAGTAAGGGGTTTCCTCGGACTAGTGGGGTATTATCGTAGGTTTATTAAGGATTTTTCGGCGCGAGCCAAACCATTATCTATTCTAACGAGTAAAAATCATAAGTTCAAATGGACCTCAGCCCAAGAAGAGAGTTTCAACGATTTAAGAAACGCTCTTTGCCAGGATCCGGTTTTACGCTACCCCGATTTCAAAGAGCCATTCATTTTAGCCACCGACGCATCGGATATAGCGATCGGTGCCGTATTAAGTCAAAATTTTGAGGGTCAAGAACATCCTATAGCTTATCTGTCCAGAACCCTGTCAAATACAGAGAGAAACTATGATACCACTGAGAAAGAGTGTTTGGCCGCTCTGTATGCTATGTTACATTTTAGACCATACCTATATGGACTAAAGTTTACCCTAATCTGTGATCACGAACCCTTAAAATGGATTAATTCAAAAGGCGACATCAGTCAGAAACATATACGATGGCGCTTAAAATTGCTTAACTATAAATATGATTTCGAGTACAAGGCTGGAAAGAAAAACTCTAATGCCGATGCGCTATCTCGAAATTCGACTCGGAATGGTGATGGTGATTCTAAGATTGATTTCGAAGATCAGTCCTACTTTAGGGTTTTCCCATTAAAACCTAACCCTAAATCTGTTCCTTTAGTCCCTAGACCCACGCGGACATCTGCGTTACGGTCAGGATCGATATCGGTTGATCTTGGACATAAATCCACGTCCGAGGTTCGGAAAAGACCCGGAAGACCAGTCGGTAGCAAAAATAAAACTGGACTTGCTCCTAACATCGACCTGCCATCGTTCCCTGTAGATGCTAATGTTATCGCTAAACGAACAAGATCACAAGCTATAGCATCTAGTAGTAAAATCTCGAAAAAGATACCAGAGAGAGACGGGAATAAATTAGTAGGTCCCTCTGAGTCCGATGAACCCGAATCATCCGACTCTGAGGTACCAATTATTAGAGAACGAAAACAAATGATTCGCGGAGTAGAACCACCCTTGCAACCGATGAAACTGGTCGAACCTTCTTCATCTGACTCGGATGATGAGGAGGGTAATGAACCTGTTCCCGCAGCGGAAAAACCGAGAAAAGTATTAAGACCGGACGAGATTCCAGTAGAAATGAGTGAAAATGAATCAACCGATACGGATCTGGACAGTGACGATGAGATTCTGTTCGGCGCACATGATCCTAACGAGGCTGAAGGAAGTGAGAAAAGCCGGAGTCATGATCGTGCCTCCGGGGGTAACCAAAATACCCTCTGGTGGGATAGTTATGAGTCCGAGCCTGAATTCGTTCTTCCTAGAAGATTCTCAGACGGCGACGTGGTTGACGATCGTTTGCGCGAAATCCTTAACGAGATGGATACAATCGACGATGATCGCGGGGATGAAACTCTGGAAGAACGCATTCGGAACATGGCTCCTACTCCGGGGGATGATCGGGATGATTTGGATAGCGATTCTGTCGATACCGACGAATCTGAACCCGTGACGGTAAGCAGTAGAGATAACATGCCAACCGCGATGTCTACTCCTTTCCCGAACGTTGGAAATCAGTTGCGAAAACGACGATCATACTCTGTTCCATCATTGTCCGCAATAGGCGATCATATAGATGTTCACCAAAAATTTCCCTCCGAAATCGCTCATAGTCAAGTACCGGGAATCACGGAAGATAATGTTCAATATCCGCGAGTAAACATCAGCGATAATTCAAAGACCCCTCAGGTCAATTTTAACCTAACCCCTACGATTTTTGATGAGAAAAATATTGATGACGTAGTTCCTGATATTCCGCGTGAAAAGGGTTTATCGACCATTATTCGTAGTAGAGAAAGTATAACTGCTATTAGGAATAATATAGTACACTTCATTTCGGGGGTTGGTGAATTAATTTCAACCGTAGGTAAATTGCTCAACGATATTGGAGCTATAGATGCGAAAGAAATAAAAAAACGACGCCCAAAAATCGGTCAAATTATAGTCACACCTAGAGGAAAATATCGAATCTTTTCTGTTATACTTAACCTCAAGCATTATGATAAATTGGATGTCGGAAATTTTAAATTAGGACTAGAAAATCTTTTATTAGTTTTGACTCATTTCAAGGTCAAGGAATTTCGTATAGCTGAGGTAGGAGATTTAACCGATATCCTACCTAAGGAAGTTTTCTATAATTTATGTGCCACCTGCCGAAATGAGATCTCAAATAATTAAAGAAAATCATGATAGTTTATATGCTGGACATAAAGGAGTAACTAAAACTTACCAGCGAATTAGAGAACGTTTTTATTGGACGAATATGCGCAATGATATCAGGGAACATATACGCCGGTGTGATAGTTGTCAACTACAAAAATTGGTACGTGTCAAAAATACTGAAGAAATGATTATAACGGATGTCCCGTTAGAAGCGTTTGACGAAATTTCTATGGACACAGTCGGTCCATTACCTACATCCCCTTCAGGGAATAAGCATATTCTCACTATGCAAGATCAGTTAACGAAATTTAGTATAGCAATTCCATTACCCGATATCAAAGCTCCTACTATCGCGTATGCAATTGCTACTCAATTAATTGCTCGTTTTGGTGCCCCTAAGGCCATACTTACCGATTGTGGAAAGTCATTTTTAAACCAAATTTTAGAAGAATTAACTAAAATTTTTAAAATTAAACACCTCAACACGTCTGGGTATCGACCACAAACTAATGGTGCTCTCGAGCGGAGTCATATCGTACTAATTGAATATCTAAAACATTATGTTCGGGATTACGATGATTGGGACAGTTTTGTTCCATTCGCGATGTTCGCGTATAATACTTCAGTGCACGAAGCCACCAAATTTACCCCGCACGAATTGGTATACGGTAAAATAGCTAGATGTCCTAGTAAATACCCTACTGGGGAGAAATTAGGTACTTACAACGTATTTTTAGCTGACTTAATAAATCGTATAACCGAAATAAATTTGATCGCAGCTAAAAATTTATTTACTTCCAAGGAACGGTCAAAGGAGCATTATGACATTAAAAGTAGAAATTTTAAAGGTAAAAAGGGTGACTATGCCTATGTTTTAACGGAACCGCGAAAATCCAAATTTGACAAACATTATCACGGACCATATAGAATAGTTGATATCACGTCAAAACATAACGTAATCCTTGAGACTGGAGATGGAAGGAGGATGAGGAAACATTTGGACAAGATAAAGCTTGCCAAGTGTGATTAATTTGATTTAGAGGATGATCGCTATCATCGTCTTCTGCCTGATTGGTGCTTCGGGGGTGGTCGGAATCAAATACGAAGTCAAGAACTTGAACAACGCTGGATTGTACTTCGAACGCATACATACTGCACGGATCAGACAAGGAGATTGGAAGCTAAATATTGCTTTGAATCTGAGGTCTTACTTTAATACATCTTTCGATCCTGTGAAAAGAATGAATCACGCCATCGATACATGCCCTATGGAATCCGAAATAGATTGTAAAGCACTAGTGAACCCCAGGTTGATGATCAAGAAAATTGTAAAGGATCAAGCAATGAGAGACAGAGTCAAAATGTTCATGCAAGAATTGTGTTCTCCTTTATTGAAATCAGATGACGAAAAGGCTAGGAAGAAAAGATTAGTCCCTTTGGGAATCATTGGCAGCATAAGCAAAAGTTTATTCGGCACGTTAACAATATACGATGCTGAATACTATAATTCAGAAATAGATAAATTATATTCAGATCAAAAAGATTTAGCATCTCTGATGCAAAAACAAACCTATATTTTTAAATCAAATTATGAAACTTTACAACAAAAAGTGGAAACCGGTGCATCACAAATTGACAAATTAGGAGAGATATTAACCAAGGTGAACCATCGATTAGTGCATATCACTACCATCAATGAATATACCATCGAATTAAACACGTATTTGGAAAACAGATTGGATATTGGACAAGGAATAATTGATATCCTCACCGCTGCAAAGGCAGGACAGCTACACCCTCTCCTAATAAATACATCAAGTCTCTCGAAAATTGTTCAAGATATTCAAGAGCGTGTGCGCGAGTTGGATGTCCCTATTCCTTTGACCTACCTACGTCCCGATACATTAGCATCTATATCCTCAGCAAAAGTTATTCATTATAAATCGAAATTACAAATAATTGTTACTTTCCCTTTATTGGCCAAGACTAAATATCATCTCTTTCATTTGCATTCCTGGCCTAACCCTCAATTTCAAAATAGCAAATATGTTTGCTCTGCTTTTGTGGAACCATTTGCTCGTTATCTCTTCCTATCCGCTGATCGCCGTGGTTATTTCTTTCGGGATGATTTAGCAATGTGCAGTGGCACTCCTTATCATTATATTTGCGAATTAAATCAACCGCTAGAAATTATTGGACAAAATCTAAACTGTGAAATTGGACTTTTGGATTCTACGACTTTTAACATTACGGATAAGTGTAATATACAGTTAAAACAAGAACAAGGCGTATTTTGGAAACGGTTGCGAACTACGGGAGACTGGTTATTTAGTACTTATGCTCCGGAAGAAATACATATCATCTGTTCGGAAAAAACTCAAAAGATAACCATCAATGGTACCGGAATACTTGCTTTCCCACAAGGTTGCACTGTTAAACAGGGCACTAGAATCTTACTAAACTTTCGAACTTTCATCGCGAGGCAAGAGTACTCGTACTCGCCTGAAACATCTCTGGATTTGTCACCTAAAATCTCTAACCTATATCAACATGATGAAATAAATGATTGGAAATTTACAAGTGGAAAATTAAAAGACTTTTCAAGTAAGGATACAAAAGGCTATTCTCTTCAGGAAATAGAGACTAGATTGGAAGAAATCAAAAATCACCATAGAACGAATCAGAATACTCGTAATTTACTCTATGGTGGAGCCTTCGTAAATTTGATCATTATTTTAATCCTAATTATTATCATATGGTGGTTATGGAATCGTAGAGGTAAATTACATTTTCGATCTATAAAAACTACAAATGTGGAGCCCAAGCGAATGGCAAATAATCCACAGTGCACACATACATCGCAAGAAGAAATTGGTGTTGACAATCCTGTGAATATTACTCCATCCATACCCATGCAATTGCAGAGACAAGAAGCAATGGTGGATCATTAAAATAAAAAAACTTAAGTGCGGTTTAATTATTGAAATAAGTTATTTCTAAAGTGAACTTCGGGCACGATTGAATGACAAAATTGAAAGACAAAACATTTATTCTTTATTTTTTTTTGAGATTGTTAATATGAAGTATTGGCGACTACGCTCCAATAACTCGCTTTGAGTATAATTATATATTTATTATTTGAATCAAGACTATATTGCTGGTATTATGTAGGAAGGATAAGCGCGTTTTTCACAAAGTACCATACCCGATTGAAATTCTCTAAAAACAAAATTTTTAATCTGAAAAAAGTTTATTATATTATAAATTTATTTGGGTGGAGAGAATATAGCTTATGGAAACCACACATAGCATAACCTTTCTTTTCATACCCTTCCTTCATCCTATCAAATGCTCGAATGATTAATTCCACGAGTGAAAATTAATTGAAATTAATTATTTTTCAGACAATAAGCCTGGTGGGTGTACGTCCGCGTAATTGACAATATATAAGTCTTCACACGCACCATGGCTTATCAGTTGACCCGTATCAATATAAATACGAAGTTCGAATACCCAACCCTTTTGATCCAGTTGAGTTGATAGCAAGATGGACTTAGAATCAATAACAACGTAGCCAGAGACAACGAACGAATGATAACATCAACAACGAATGAAGATGTGATCCGAATCAAGGTTCTTTCAGGTCAATAGCATATTAGCAACTTTCCTTTTTCAGTAATATATATATTCATAGTACTAACTGGACTTAAAGGAGTATGACTCAGGCCAATGTTCCTTATGGAATGATATTCTGGAGAGACTAGCTTAGGAATATGAAATATAATTTTAACTTATTTCCTGAAAGAATCTCGTCCGTAATTATATATTCATCGGTTGAAATATTGAAAATGTGAATTGATTACGAAGTTACCGGATAGTGTTAATTAAGTCATGGAAGCTATTTCCATCGTGATCGGGAAAATAGATATTATAAATGGACATTTTCAAAAGATCAATAAGTAAGGCAGTGGAACTGAATCAGAAAGACATTTTAAGCTAATTTGTAAGTAAAATTTCGAAAAATTTGTAACGCGATTCATCAAAGATCAAATATTGTAAGCAATGTATCATACCAAATCCTAACCATACCCTATCTATCTATATAAGAGAAAAACTTAGGGGAGACTTGTAAAGATGAGAGAACCTAGAGTTAGCACGCGGAGAATTATCGTGTCTCATATGATTGTTCAAACTCGCCCAACTTCCATTTTTTTATTATACAATCGTTTTCAATCTTTGATATGTTTTTTTCTCATGGTTTGTCTCGGGTTTTACAGCCCAACCCCTGTGTATTAGAATTGTCGAGGACGACAACACATTAAGGGGGGAGGATGTTATGTGCGAGCACATTTTTTTTTAAATTATTTCATTTCATTTATTAATTAATTTATCATTGAAATTTTCAAGCTACTTTCAGACGATTGAATATTATATTCAGTCGCCTGAAAGTCGCGTTTATTCATTTTAATGTAAACTCTGAGAAACTTTAGAACCTCTAGAGTTACATTCGTTCCCAACGCCTGGGTGGGCTGGGGAATTTCGAGACGGACACTTTATGTCGAACATATGATAACGGCTGCTAAGGAATGCATGGAAAATCCTAGCATAAGCAACGTCTCACGGCGTCGGTTCATTCAGCAGCGTCGGGAGATCTCAGGGAGAGAGACGCAAGTCGTCTCCCACCATGGGTCCTCCGACGGCTTCGACGCTTGGGCCCGGCGTCGTGGACGTCACTTCGTTTCCGCCTCCGAAGCAGCCAAGTCCTCGGAGTTCAAGACAATCGTCGTGGAAAACGGGTCGCGCCTACACCAGGGTACAAAGTGCCGTAGACGCTCGTTCAGGTCCTGCCCAGAGGTTCATCCGATCTCTGGTAGTTGTAAGTCATTCTAAAAACTAATTAATCAATCTTTTCCTGTTTCCGTTTCCAGTTATTCATGGATAGATCGCATGGGAGACAATATTCTAATTATAATTCGAGTTAATCAAATTTAAATCATTTACAGGCTTTCCTTTAAACCCTTTACCTTTTTCTAAAAACCCAAGGGAAAACGATAGGCTCAGGCCATTTGGGGGAAAACCCTTTTTATCGGATTCCCGAGGGAATACTAGAAAAACCCAACCTTTCAACCCTTTAGCCTATGCAAATAGGGCGTCACGCCCTTTAGGCTATCTACCTCTACCAAAATCCTAGCAATTCTTTCCTATTGTTCTATATAAAATATATGCTTTTTACCATATAATAATCTCTAATTCTTTATCAAACCATAGACAAAACGGAACATGATACCTCGTCTTGGCAGTCTCCGTCCTCCGTTGCTAATTAGCGACGGAAAAAGGGGAAAATAATTTTATTCGACGGTTGCGTCCGGAGTTCATCTCCGAACGTAACAAATATGCTTATAGTTTATTGTTATGCTTAATATTTCATAGAAATACTGTGTTTTGTGGGAAATGAAAAAATATTTAATAAAACTGTTTATAGTACTTTGCAGGTACGATAGCAGAAAACCCGTAAAACAATAACAGATGATAAAAGATAAAGTTAACATACCTTTCAATTCTTTTTCATTTTCCCAACTTTGTTTATATTTTTTGTTGTATTTCGCCCATTTTCCCATTTTTGTTAAGCGATGTCGGAAAAAAGAAATAACCGAAACCGTGCACTTACATTTAAAACAAAAACGATGCGAAAATGACGTAAGCAAGACCTGCATACGTACACACCCACGTTCCCCGGGGAGCCGGAAAAAATCCCGAAAGGTAGAAATCCCGAATGGAAGAAAAGTCGAAAACTGATCATAACTTAGAAAGCAAAATTCCCTAGCTCGTTCACCGCTGCTGTCCTTGTTTCACCTATACATCTTTGTGTGAAAAACAGAGACAATAGATGGGATTCCCCGCTCAAATTCATGAACGTGGATGTACCCAGTTAGCACAATTTGCAAATGTACGTAAAAATGACGTCTTTTCCGAGACGGCTTTAAGTCGTGTCATAAGGCTGGCAAAAAGACGTTCGCAAGTGAGACGTCCCAAAAGAGACGACTTTATGCCACTGTTTTTGATACAATTTTCCAACGTCGCCAAAGTGATGACAAAGTGACGTAATTTTTTATACAACCGAAAAACACGAAACTTACAACGTCATTATTACGTTCCTCTATATTACGTCTCTTCAATTATATCTTTATGATATCATGTTATTGTTGAATTTTGTACGTCTTTGAAGAGACTCCATAAATCGGATTTGCAAATCTGCTATTGTAAAATTACAGCATAAATTTATTACTTTTGGATGTCTTAAAGAAATGTCTTATTTGTACCTGAAATGACATATCTAATACGACTTCTTCACACTCGACCGTTTTTTTTCAGTAAAGGTTGTAAAAGCGTCAGCTTCGTTTATGCATATGTACCTGCATTGTGTTTTAAAAGCTTCGAACTCTGAAGAATAATGATAATATATTCATAAAACTAAAAGTTTTAAAGTGTAGTAAATTTATATACAGGGTGAATTCCTAAGGGCATTCCATGTTATTCCGCTCAGCCAATAGTGATCGAGGATTGCTGTGAGATCCGACTATCAGCCAATCAGATACGTCGCTGCGTCAGGGAGTCAAATATTAAAACAAACAGAATATGTAAGTATTCTTCCAAAAGTTATTTTCATTTCGTAATATTACATTTGCATGCAAAATGACTGACAAAATGAATTATATGATAATAGTCAACGGAAAAACTTTAATGTATTTCGTAAACTGTTCGCCAAATTCATGCGATTAAAAATTAGCTGTGATATGTAATCGCAAGTTTTTCCTTTGAATTTTAACAAATAATTCATTTTGTCAGTCATTTTGCATGGAAACGTAAAATTACGAAAATATAATAACTTTTGGAATTATACTTATTCTATTTGTTTTGATATTTTTTAACATAACGCATCGACGCATTCGATTGGTCGACGTAGTCGGATTTCACAGTGATTCTCCACCGTCATTGGCTAAGCGGAATAACATGGGATGCCCTATGTTCCGCCGTTAGGAATTCACCCTGTATATAAAAATATTCGACAATTCCAAAATGTACAAGGAGATTCAAAGGATTTTAAATTTCCTTTTACTTCATATGAATCCCTTTTTTGTATATTTTGGAATTGTCGAATATTTTAGTTCCTTTTCGTTTACTGGGGTATATTCATTTTAAACACGAAACACCGATTGGGCAGCAGTGAGACGTCTCGATTAAAAGTTAATGAGACATCAATTTAGGGACGACTTAGGGACGTCAAACTATGCTCACAAAAATACCTCGTCCCTAACCGGTCTTGTTAGCGACGGTCGTTTCTGACTGTGTTATAACTTCTCAGCGATGTCATATTAATGTCATCGTGACTGACTAACGAGGCGTCGGTAACATTTTTCGTACGTCTTGACGACGTCTCAGGGATGTCACGGTGCTAACTGGGTAATAGCATGCATTTTATGTACTGCAGCACTGCATATTGCACATGTACCTTCTGGTTTAGAGAAGCTCATAAGATGTCGCTGCAGTGCGTGAGCGACATATGCATTATATGTTGTTATTACAAGCACGAAGTATTTACTTCGTGATTACAAGTTTGTAGTACCATCTGACACTCTAGATGGCGCGGGCTGAAGCTTGACCGACTATGGCCGATAGATTTTGCAGAAAGTGCCAAATCGGGAAATCGCCCAAAAGCCGCAAAATCTCGTTTTCAAATCGCCCAATTTGCGATCATCGCCAATCTTCAAAATTTGGTCGCAAATTTCGTTGTGAAGTCGCCCAAATCGCGATAAATCGCCCAATCTGGCATGCCTGTAGACACCTCTTTGGAATTGAACCAGTCTAGACATGGTTCGACGCTTGCCCGATGTCATGACAATGCGTGTTTTCCAAAGAGGCATCAGGTCTTCTACACTTCTCACTATGTTTGGGTGGACATGGAGGCGTTTGAGCAACAAGCTTAAAAGCTCGTGCGATGTTGAGTCATACGCCTTCATGTAATCCAGCCAGGCTATCAACAGGTTACGCTTGCACTGGACTGCGTCCTGACAAACACTCCTGTCGATAAGCAAGTTGTCCTTGCAGCCGGATACACCCATTTTGCAGCCTCGTTGTTCTACTATCCGTTGCCACACCGGTTTCACGGATTTCTCAATACGTTCGTTCAAGATATTAGTGAACAATTTGTATAACGTATTGAGACACGTGATCGGTCTATGGTTTCTCGGATCGGACAAGTCTCCTGATTTTGGGATCAGTGTTGTTCGGCCCTCCACCAGCCAGTGCGGAATTGGTTGGTCTCCATTTATATAATTATATAAGAGGTGAATATTCGGGCTAGGTGTTGATGGACTGAAGTGAACTTCTTCCACCAATAGTTATTAATTCCATCCCAGCCCGGCGAGGAGAAATTCCTCGCTCTTGTGATGGCATTTTTCACATCTAATGCACTGACGGGTGGGCAATCTTCACTTTGTTGTGTGACTTCGTCGCACAACTCGGTGAAAATTTCAATACCTGGAGTGTCTGCATTAAGCCTAGATGTTGTCTCGTAGATGATCCCCCAGAATTCTTCAACTGCGGCCATCGACGGAAACTCGCTTGAGGCTGCGATACGATGTTTGAAGAGGTTGGAAGGATTCGTCCAAAATATTGAGTTTTATCGAATTCCATCTTCCCGTCTTTGCAGCCTCTTTTTGGCATCGGCCAAAACCCGAATTTTATCCGCCAAACGTTGCGTGATGTTGAGCAACTTCAGCTTGTTCAGTGTGTGATAGTCGTTCGCAGTTATTGTGCAAACTTCTTGACTTTAGCCGTAAATGAACGGCCAGATGTTAAATAGTCGATCACACACTGAATTCGGGAAGCGAGTTTCCGTATTAGTCGAATCTTCCCGTTCAATTGAGACATGCGTTTTGTAATCTGCCGACTCCCCGATATCTGTGTCAGATTTCGCGGAGTCACCAGATCACTTGCAGCCTCGTAAACGGCACAATTGACTTGCCACAGGTCGCAGTCATCTGGAAGAGCATCCAGAAGTAGGCTATTTGCTCTATATATTTCTCGTTATTTAGGCAAAATTTTCGTTGTCAGATTTCTCCTACACTCGAGTGTCGTGCTTTCATAATGTGGAGCATCTCTTCCAGCACCGCGTATGGGCTGAATTGTTATTGCCCGCACATCCAGTACCGGTTGATAGCTGGGAACACGCGAAACCTATCCGCCTCAGATAGGCCACATAATCTCTCAGATGTTGAGAAAAGCGATCTGCTAGTTCGGGATGCATTACTGCAAACCGACTGTGCATTCGCGCCATGTAGCCTCGCTGTCGCGGACAGCTCTCCTCACAGCAGCATATAAGATCTTGTCTGAGATTCTCCGTCCACCGAAATCGTCCGTGGGCACGTTGGGGTTGTGGTCCCGTCAATTATTGTTGTAATTACAATATTTTAAAATTTGTTGATTGTATGCCAATTAACGGTAGTTATTGCAATTGTCGAAATGCAGGTAATAATTATAAATTTAATGATATGAATTAATCGGCTTATCCCACAAAAAGATAAAATATTGGGATTTGTATGTTTCGAGAACGTCGTGGTCATTGTCAACAGACAATAGCTACTGTCATATTATTAATAAACATATATTATTAATGTATTTGCAAATTAGATACGTCATTTATTTAAATAAGTTTATTACTTAAATGTAGTTTTTCTTTCAGGGACTTTAACGTTACGTGACAAAAAGAGTGGTGCACTTAGTCGAGTACAGAAGTTAAAAAAAAGACTTAGTCACAGTTTTGGAAGACTTTGTAAGTACATCTTAAAAGTAGTAAATAATTTAATAAAATGATAACTATAGAAGAATCAATGTGTGTGCATATATGGACTTATGCAGTTAATTCCCGCTTATATGAGCATTCCTAAATAATAATTAAATAATAATACCAAACAATGGCAGACAATTTGGACTTGATGTTTTAGGAACATGTACCTACAATGCTTCAAATACTTAAATTACAATCAATTTTTTACACAAACATGCATGCATTGTACATAGAATGTCGTTTATCGGATATAATTTCGAACGGAAAAATGTTCTCTTGTAAATTAATTTTAAATGCAGATAATGTAGTAAATGAATATAGTAGATAATAAACAAATGTAATAAATGATAGGCATTATTTTGCAACATATGCTTATAAAACTAATGCAGTCCTTAAAAAATGTGGGTAATTTTGTGATCATATAACTTGAGAATTTTAGTTTTTAGATGGTGCAAAAATAATATTGAAAATGATGAAATAGTGACACGTACTTTTCATTTTAACTAATCTTATTCATGCACACACGAACGGCACGGATATTCTAATTTGAAATACATTACAAGTTGGAAAGGACAACATGCCATAACGATGATACTTGGCAATGTATTTAATAAATAATTAGCTAATGCCTATAAAAATAAATGATGCACTTACTTATTATTTATTTATTAAAATTGTACAGTTTTTGGAATTACTCATTCATTACAGAGTGACATGACGCATCACGAAAGTCAACCTTCGTTACGTCATGTATACATGACTGGTTTACGCACCTTATGTACCAACTAATGTATCATGCTTCTTGCACGAATCACTCTGTCTGGTAGGGCTCTACCTAGAAGAGTGTGTTAGGAAGCTGCAGCGAGTGCATCAGAAGGGCTGTTTTATATAATAATAATCTTGAATGTCGCTTGAACAATGTAATGAACAAATAATAATCGGATTTTACAAAACTTTTAGAGCTGCTACTTTACTTTTACGTCTGTAAAAATAGGTTTGATTGTTTCCATGACAAAATAAATCTACTGATGAAACTTTTTTATATTGAGATAATTAAAAATAAAATAAAGGTCTGTTGTTTGAAAATAGTACATTACGATACGAGTGCGCAAAGTAGGTATTTCCCATACGAGCGAAGTTTGTCACCCAAGCGAAGCGAAGAGAAGCGTAGTGTGGGAACAACTACGCAGCGCACGAGTATCGTATACTATTTTTCCTATTAAGTGCGCAAAGTTCGACACCTATATACAACATTTAAAGTGGTGGTGCAAGGGCGGTCGAGAAGGGGGGTTCGGAGGGGCTTTGCCCCCCCCCCCTCCGCTCCAATACAGTATTTGTAAATGTTTTTCTAATAAATGTACTAAATTAAATACCGACTACGAGATGTTTTAAAAATCTTTGTCTTTTAACCTGTAAAAGAAATATTTTTGTACCTATATGTAAAAGACACTTTTCTCAGTGCACGCTCAACGAAGGCGGAAAATTTCGAATGATATGTACATGGAAAGATATTTTGTTAGAAATTTTCTTACTCTAAGCTATAATTTGGAGCCTGATTCTCTTTATACTCATTATTACATATTTATAATTTGTTAACAAATAACATTTTAGACTATGGAGGGTATCGGAACAGCTCTCAATGTATTGAATATAAGCAATTATACATGTGCAGAGTCGATTTAAAAAATGATTATTTACTAATATTCGTCATAAAAAATTATATTTGAAAGTATTGTGAGATTTGTATGTAACGGTCTATAATTATATATGTAGTAAACAACTTGACAGATTTTCAAAATTCAAAATGGAAGATACAATATGACGGACAAAAATTTGAAATTGTGAAGTTTTTCGGGTACTTGGTTCTGATTTGAATTTAAATTTAAATTTACTTCCATCAAATTTATAAAATTCAAAATTACGAATCCAATATGGTGGACGTAGTTTTGAAATTTTATACAATTTTTAAGAACTTTCTTGAAGTGATCACTGATTACGAGTATTTTGTCAAAAATCTAAAATTCTAATAGAACAAACAGAATGATTATATAACTTTTTTTTCTTATTCTTGATACAATTTTCATATTGGTAAATTATATTTTTTGTAATATATATTTTTTTTCGTCGGGAGATGTCGTAGTCTATTTAGATGACATCTTGATAGCCACATATACGATCGAGAAGTATTTGGAAATTTTAAAAATCGTTTTTTCCCTTATTGTGGATAACAAGCTAGAGTTGAGGCTGGACAAGTGCACATTTTTGCAATGCACTATAGAGTATTTGGGCTATGTGGTCGTTTTCGATGGGATAAGTCCGACGAATCTAGGTGTAGAGCGAAATCCCTTTATGATTTATTAAGAAAAAATTCACAATTGGAGGGCGAGAATTTCTTGCATTTGATGCTCTCAAAAATAAATTGATGGAAGCGCCGATTTTGAGTATATATAATCCTAGAGATGAAACGGAGCTCCACTGTGATGTAAGCAAACTGGGTTATGGTGCGGTTTTGATGAAGAAAAAAAAAGACAATCAATTCCATCTTGTGTCTTATTTTTTGAAACGGACCACCGATGTTGAGGCTCGGTATCACAGTTTTGAGCTTGAAACTCTGGCGATTGTATATGCTTTGAGACGGTTTCGCGTTTATCTTCAGGGTATTCGGTTTAAGATAGTTACTGACTGTAACTCCTTGAAACAGACTTTGGACAAGCGAGATATCAGCCCATGAATAGAAAGATGGTCTGAGGAATTGGAAAGGTATGACAAAATTCTTGAACATCGATCAGGAGAGAAAATGAGTCACGTCGATGCTCTAAGTAGACTCGTTAATGTGACGGTAGTCGAGGAAAATTCGTTCGAGTCAAATTTAGTTATTTGCCAAAACCTTGATAGAAATATCAAGGATCTACAGAAAAAATTGCAAACGTCTCAAGAGAAATTGTATGAGATGCGTAACGGAATCATTTATAGAAAACGCGATGGAGAATGTTTATTTTTTGTGCCGGAAAACATGATAAATAGCGTTATTCGGAAATATCATGACGAAATGGGGCATTTCGGACCCGAGAAAACTTGTAACGCGATTTTGAGAAATTACTGGTTTCCGCGAACAAAAGATAGGGTTAAAACGTACATCGCAAAATGCTTTTTCACCTTCGAGGGGGGGGGGGGGGGGGTGGGGGTATTTGAACCCGATCCCAAAAGGCGATGTTCCCTTTTTAACCTGCCATATCGATCATTTCGGTCCGGTTGATCCGGAAATCGCTGCAAACATATTCTTGTCGTTATAGATGGATTTACGAAATTTACGAAACTTTATGCCGTGAAAACTACGGATTCGAAAGAAACAATAAATTGTCTAAAGGACTATTTTAGAACCTACAGCAGACCTACATTTATTTTTTCTGATCGAGGAAGTTGTTTCACGTCGAAACAGTTTGAAGAATTTGTGGAAAAAAATAACGTAATGCACAATCTTATTGCGACTGCGTCACCGAAAGCAAAAGGGGCAGGTTGAAAGGGTGAATAGGGTCTTGGGTCCTATGTTGGCGAAACTTCCCCCTCTAGTAAAGGGAAATGTTGGTACAAAGCCGATGTGCTCTTAACAATGTCCGCCACAGTACTCCGAGTAAATTGCTTTTTGGCGTAAACCAGTGTGGAAAAGAAATTGATGAAGTGGCTGAATGGTTAGAGCAGGCTAAACAAGTCGAACAAAATAGAGACCTTGAAGGTATTAGACAGAAAGCGAGCGAAAATATTGAAAGGTCGCAAAATTACAACAAAACCTATTTTGATAAAAAACGAAAAGAATCTCATGAATATAATATAGGGGATTTAGCTTTGGTGAAAAATTTTGATACAACGGTTGGCGTGGCGAAAAAGCTAATTCCTCAATATAAAGGACCACATCAAGTGATAAAGAAATTGCGGAATGATAGGTAAATTTTATGTGACGTAGACAATTTTCAAGTAACCCAAAGACCGTATATAGGGATTTGGGAAGCATGTAATATGCGGCCGTGGCATTCAGAAATAGTGGCAGTGCTTTGCGAATATTACTCGGAGACTTTTAGATGTGACTAGGGAATGCGATTATTGTATTTTCTTATAAGTTTTATATTGTCTATGTGTGCGGGATAGTTCGAAGCGAACATATGTCAGGATGGCCGAACTGTGAGATTTGTATGTAACGTCCTATTATTATATATGTGGTAAACAACATTACGACACTCACACCGCGATATTACACGCCCGAAAATTGCGCGTGAGGAAATCAGTTCACGACGAACCTTCGTGTAACGAACTATATGCGGCCACCGAAATAGAGTATTTTTCGCACTATACACTACTTATTTCTTACAGTATAAGAGAAATGTGCTTCGGACTGTTAACAGAAGTTATTGTATGCAAAAAGTTGAAATAAAACAATAAGACCAGTGAATTACTGCATGAGACAACGAAAACTCGATGATGTAGTAGTTTGTATACATTTTAACCAAATAAATTACACACAAGCGAAAAATTCAATTCCATTTCTGTCCACCCTTTTAAGCAGGAAATACATACTCTCTGTGCGTATTGTTGTATTTTATCCGCGCATCATCAGTCTCAAAACATTTAATATTCAAATGACAAAATATAACGTCACTGCAGTGTAACATGTTTTTATCAAATCGATTATCTTTACCACCAATACAATACAACATTCTTAAATGCGAAATAATAAATGTGCAGTAAATGTAATATACGTAGAAGACAGCATGACATTAATGTATATACTCACCACCCTTATCGTTGCACTTGCTTAATGTAAGATCCGGACTTCTTCCACTGACATTTTCTACACGTGACATTTCATCACTTTGCCGTAAAATGATTTTCGGGAACTCAGCACGTAAAAGGTCTTAAATAAAACATAGTTATTAAGAAAGAAGACGTCAAGTTTGGTGAAAACTATATTTAAATGAAAAAAATAAGGGAGAGTAGGAAATACTGGGACGCCTTTCTCTATCGATCCAAAATTTATTCAATGTTTAATTTTTATCGACTTACACTTACCAATGTCATAGTACACTGGGTACACTCTTTTTTGGTATGATTTACACATTATGGAAGTGTTCGAAAATTTACGAGAATTTGTTCAAGTCGATGCTTTTATGGTATGGAACCGTCGAAGCTACATTTGCACCAAGTTTATGTGCGGAAATAGTTCGATTTTTTTCTTTTGCTTTTTTCTAAAACAATTGATGGGGAATTAATTAATTGTGAACAATTTAATTACGCTTCAAACGGGTAATTATAAATGTGAAGTGACAAATTTAAAACGGCGCATACAATACGACAGACGAATATTTTAAAAATTGTGTATATATACATTCATTGTTCGTTTTCATCGATTCCAAAAACCCCGGAATGACCAGTTTCATGTACATGTGGATCACAAGAAGTGTCAGGCAATACCCATAACGCTTTTTTGTGAACATCTTCATCTTAAACGACACATTAAATTTTGTTAAACATCCTCCTGGGAATCAAAAAAATACTGATATATAAAAAAATGTCCGCTTACTTATTTTTTTGCTTGAAAAATGTTCTATAAATAATACTGTAATCGCAAAATAAAACTTTCACATTGTTGCATTTTAAAAAGTTAAAGAAAAAATCTTTCTATCAGTGGATTTGATCGCGTCAAGTGCTACTGAAAATGAAGATATCATGGAGACAAATAGCATATTCGGAAGGGCTGCACCGACTGAACCTTTTGTGCACCGTCCGCACTAGGAGAGTGCAAAACAAACTTTGGACGAGGATAATTAGTTCTTCTCCTGAACATGTGCACCGCGTCCGTGCACTGCCATGTGCATATTTATTGTCATTATGTATTGTTCTATGTGTGAGTTCAGATTCGTAATCAGCGACCTCCAAAAACCCGGCGTACCCAGTTTCATCTCAATTACGTAATTTTTTACAATTTTGGTCGGCCATATCGAATCCGCCATTTTGAATTTTCGAAATCTGAGTTCAGGTTCGTAATCAGCGGTCTCAAAAACGCCGGAGTACCCAGTTTCATCTCAATTACTTAACTTTTTACATTTTGGTGGGCCATATTGAATCCGCCGTTTTGAATTTTCGAAATCTGAGTTCAGATACGTAATCAGCGACCTCGAAAAACCCCGAGTACCCAGTTTCATCTCGGTCCAATGGCACATTTACCAGCGACTGGATTTTTTCTATTAAAATGACGATTTTTAATTGTTTATTTGTTCATAAATCATAATATTGAATAAATATTGACTTACATGCAATGTTAAGCACTTCCTCAACTCCCACTTACATTGGATGTAAAAAACACCGGGCGCAAATGCATTATTTTGTCTTTCAAATCTTAAATTTTCAACTGGGTTCAGGTGTTTAATATATTAGCCACCATCCCGGAAAGGGTTAACATACATATTTCTCTCTCGAAGAATAATTGAACGCATTAACTAACAAAAATAAAATAATAGAAATAAAGTAATAGAATTTAGTAACCTAACTTATATCATGTAGACTAACTAAACACGGATAAAAGTCCAGTCTCTACATTTGATCTGCCGGAAGTAAGAGATTGAAAAGATGTGAACGAAATGAAGCTGGGATGGCATATTTTGCATGTGGACGGTAAAGAATTCCAGTGAGAAAATGTTAGTACGGGGGGTAGGTAACATGTAATGGTAGGACCGGACACGAGATGAGCGGCGCAATGAGATGTCGACTGGAATGAATCGGGATGACAGATAAGACGGCTGGTTGGCAGTGACTATCTGATGGGTAAGACGACCTAGGAAGTATAGTCTTCTGGATGACACGAATAACCAGTTTGCCCTTCGTCGAAAGGGCGTAAGCCTATCATCACGTCATAAACAACAGATGAACCTAAGGGCAATGTTTTATAGGCGTTGCAATTTGATGTAAAGATAACCCGAAATATCAACCATTACGAAAGAGGCGTAGTCAAGATGAGGAATAACCAGTGTGTTGACGAGTGATAGTTTAACAGATGGAGGTAAAAATGATCCGCGATATTTGAGGCAATAAAGGACATTGTGAATTTTTGATGAGATGGAGTTGACATGTCTGTTCCATGATAGGTCGGAAGCAATTATGACACCCAAGTCTCTCACCTCACTAGTGTAGGGAATTATATCGTTTCCGACCACTATTTGCGGCAGGGGTAGGTTTCTGATGGTAGCAAGATTCTGTGAAGAGCCGATAATGATGGCTTGCGTTTTACGGGTGTTAAGAGTAAGTCCGTAAACTTGCGACCACCTGACCAGTTCTGCAATATCGCTATTCATACGTCTGATGGTTTCATTAAGACAACTAGTCGGGGTGGATAGGTAGAGCTGGGTGTCATCCGCAAAAATGATGGTAGTGTCTCGACAGTAATGGAGTCTGGAAAAAAGTGAGTTGATGACGATGATAAAGAGAATCGGTCCGAGGCTGGTGCCTTGCGGGACTCCGGATGTAGTGTACTCCAGTTGGGATGTTGCCCATACAATCCAATGATCGATTGGGATTGGCCGGAAAGGAATGAATGCATCCATTGGAGCGCGGAGTCCTTCAAGCCAATGCCTCGCAGGCAGGCCAAAATTACAATATGACTAAGAGAGTCAAAGGCCTTCGAAAAATCGAACAAGACAAGAATGGTAACGTAGCCTCTATCGACAGCCAGTCGGATGTCGTCCAGAAGGAATAGCAGAGCTGTTTAGGTACTGTGGAATCTCCGGAATCCACATTGTTTGGGATGAAGCAGTTGGTTGCTCTCCAGGAAGGTAATGATTTGACGAGTAGCTAATGAATCGTTGATCTTGGAAAGATGGGGTGGATTCGCAATTGGACGAGTATCCGATGGAGTTTGGGGATTTGCAATTTTCTTCAGTGGTATTATATATGATGTTTTCCAAATGGATGGGAAGATGCCAGTGGAGAATGAACGATTAAATATATAGGTAAGGTATGGAGAAATAACGGGGAAAAGTGGTTTCTGATGTGCCAAACAAAGATGATCGGGGCTTAACCCACGTGATTTCTGTGAGATGACGTTAAGGCAGTTATAAACTTCGTGGATATTAGTATGAACGAATGAGAAAGAAGGATGGGTGCGAGGTATGGGTCGATGTAAGATGATATTTAACGAAACAGGGTCACATAATGGGTGAACAGATCAAACCTGAGCAAAATGATGATTGAGTATGGATGGAGTGAAATGATAAAGCGCCGAGTGGGATCTTAAATCTGCAAGTCCTAAGTTTCCGAGGCAAGACCAAAGTTTACTTGGATTAGTTTGTTGAAGCACCAAGTTTGCTAAGTATCGGTTTTTCTCACGTTTGAGTACATTTTTGAGTTCGCGACGCAGTTTCCTATATTGTTCTGAAATTAATAAATTTCTCGATCGCTTCGCTCGCGTGAACCATTTATCACGTTCTCTAATTCTGGCTCGTAAAAGGGGAGTCAGCCACGGGATAAAACGATGAACGAGTCACGTGGTAACGAGCGGCGCGTGAATATTTAACGCATCAGTTATACACTCATATAAAGTGGTAAGAGCATTCTTGGGTTCACTAGAATCACGAAGGGATACATGATTGCTAGATTCGAGTGAGTGATAGTAAGGTAGGAAGGTTATGACTAAGTTACGCAGTAATGACTAAGGTTAAATGTATAAATTTGTGTTTTTTAGGATATTACGGACTGTTTTTTGATTATTTTTCCAATAAAAGTAGTTGTTTTTTTTCTAGCAAGTGTATCACTTCCGAAATAAATTTGCATGCTGAAGACAACGTTGCAGCATCAGAGAATTTGTTATTTCTATTATGATATATGATATTGAGTTTTAAAATTAATAAATTAAATATAAAATCAGTAACCAAATTCTTTACGCACACTGAGAGAAGTTTAAGGATGTACCCTAAAACAGGGCACGGGATATATGAAAAGTATTTTTTGGATATAAATCGCAATTACAAATCATTGGGATTGAAACAATTTTTTTCTTCCGCTTGTGGTTCATGGTATCGTTAATAAAGTGTATACATCATTATTAAATGGACAAAATATTAATTTGTTATAAATAAACGGTTAAAAATGTAAACAAAATTAAAAATCGTTACTTTTTTAATATTATCGCTTACGTAATGAAAAAGGCGTAAGATAAAGAAAAGATATACTGAACCTTTTTTGTCGAGCATAAAATTTTCTACAAAAAAGTCAGTGAAAGCCCTAGTCTAAAGTTATTAGTTTAACCAAGAATGGGGCTGGAATTGTCTCTTAAAAGTTAACCATGGCCCTTCTAAAGGCTCAATCATATTTTCTATACCTTCCAACTTTGCTAGTGGCTTTGCTACTGGCTAAAAATTAACCTTACTAATGATACCATCAACCACAAGCAAAAGAAAAAAAAATTGGTTTCAATCCCATTGATTCGTAATTGCGATTTATATCAAAAAAATACTTTTCATATATCCCCTGTTGAAAATTTATAGGAAAATTTTATAGGTATATTTTATACCCAAAAAATATAAGTATAAATGGTATAAATTATATAAAAGAAAAGAAGTGTATTATTTGGTACGTTTTATAGCTAAAAATTATGGGTATAATTTATATGTGTAAAATATAGGTACATAATATGAGAAATAACATTCGACGATCCCCTGCCGAAAATAAATCGTTTTATACGTATATAGAATATACCTATAAAACGACATTGAGAAGAAAATCTAATGTAATTTTGTTCTCGAAACATTATTTTATTACTCCACATCGTGCAGTTTTGTAGTTGTGTATTGCGCAAAAAAAATGATCTGCAATCTACCTCATTATACGCAGGAAGTACCAAACGACATATATGCCGATACATGTTTGTATATAACAAGCATTATGCATCCTCAATGGTTCGCGGCTGGATGCCTTATGACCAAATGAAAATCCATTTCTCTCACGGGTGACGCGGTTATAGAGCATAGCTGCTATGAGTTTTGTGACGACATCTGATGGGGAGACACCTAATTACACTTCGTTTCGTGCAACGTTTGGCGCAAAACGAAGTGTAATTAGACATCCAGATGTCATCGCTATGCACACAGCTGCGATGCTTCATTCCCGCGGCTCCCGTGAGAGAAATAGATTTTCATTTGGCCGTAAGGCATCCAGCCGCTAACCACTGATGCATAATGCTTGTTATATACTTGCATATAATGAGCTAGATTGCAGATCATTTTTTTACGCAATACGAAACTACAAAACTGTATTATGCGGACTAATTAAATAATGTTTCGAAAACAAAATTAGATAAAATTTTCTTTTTAATGCCGTTACATCAGTATATTCTATATACGTATAAAACGATTTATTTTCGACAGGGAATCGACGAATGTTATTTATCATATGTTATATATATTTTACATATAAATTATACCCATATTGTTTACCTATAAAACCTACCAAATAATACACCTGGTTTTTGGTATAATTTATACCATTTATACTTATATTTTATAGGTATCAAATATACCTATAAAATTTGTCTATAAATTTTCAATAGGGTCCCGTTCCCTGTTTTATGGTACATCCCTAAACTTCTCTCAGTGTGGGTAAAGAATTCGGTTACTGTTTTTATATTTAAACCCTATTGCGGAACCTGTTTATATCAAATACTCTTTATCGATACCTGAATTACAACAAAAACTTTCATTCGAGGTAAAGATAATCTTTACCATTTAAGAGGTAAAAGCTTCATCGGATTCACAGTTTAAATTATTTGGTTGAGCAAGATTTTGGATGATTTCAGATGTCGATAAGGAATATTAGATAAAAATAGGTTTTCATAGATGTACAAATATAATATCGTTGATGAAAATCATTGCGCATGAACAATTTTGGAGTGATATTTAATATCGATAACTAAATTGTATTATAATTCTATATTCTGCAACAGTTTCATTGCTTTGGTATGATTTGAGTCCAAAATACTTCTTGCTTCGGCAGATTATCATTACTTTTATTTCATTTGATGAAAAAGAAAATACTTAAATCAACTATTTACAAGGAAGGAACTGTAAGATATGAGAAGCGGGTTTACAATTTGTGCAGATAACCTCAAATCTCAGTAGGATTATCTAGCCGAAATAAAATAAAAACTCACATTCGGAGTATTCGACATCTATTGAGGGGTCGGGTGCAATAAGGGCACGAGCGCTCGAACCGACACATCGTAAGTAGTAACAGTCGGTTTTGCAGTTTATTTCATTTATTCTGTTTTGCTTAATAGATAGCAATTTGCCGCCAGTGACAAATTTATTGGTATTAAAAATACCTGCAATTTGAGCCATCACTCGTTTCAATTCGATGAAAATTAAGTCTAGGGGAGCCTTCGGAAACCGCGTATTTCTATGTGTCTGCGGCTATTGTCAACCGGTGAAAAATGCGTCTTCCGAAGACTTCCCTGGACTAGATTTTCATCGAATTGAAACGAGTGATGGCTCAAATTGCAGGTATTTTTAATACCAATAACTTTGTCAGTGGCGGCAAATTGCTATCTATTAAGCAAAACAGAATAAATGAAATAAACTGCAAAATCGACTGTTACTACTTACGACGGGTCGGTTCGAGCGCTCGTGCCCTTATTGCACCCGGCCCCTCTATTGTATTTCATCATTTTCATGCCCCGCCTTTAATATAAATTCGTCCTGTTAACGATGCCATATTTGTATGTAACTGTCACTAAGAATTAAGGTATACATATCAAAAATATATAAGATATTTCTGATAATAATTCATGTTTCATTAAATGCACATAATACTGATCTTTAAATAAAAACTAAAACTACCACTCCGAAATTTTCAGAGTATCTTCTAGTAGTATAAAAATAACAACTGAATAGATTTAGTGAAAAAAAGTTTTAAAAAATCATGTTCAACTTAATAAAAAAGAATTGGTTCATAAAAATTACCAGTTATATGTCTTGAAAATTGAAATTTGGAATTTTTAATTACTTCATCATAAAGTTGACCCAAATACGAAACTTTCATCCCTGGGAGTATTTCTTGTATATTGTATGGGTTTCATATCTCGAAAATTCCAAATATAATATTAAAGTAAAAAGCTTATATTTTATTTTTGTCTCTAGAACAAGGAAAAAAACATGCCATTGAAAAAAAATCTTGAGTTGTAAATCTGACGTGGAATGACCTATATATTACATTTGGGTTTATAACAATTCGAATTTATCAAATTCAAATTTTTGTTTTCTAAATTTAGGAAAAAATGTAAATTAACTTAAATTGTAGAAAATTTATTTCAATATATTTTCTTGTATGTGTGTTATTTGTGGAGTGTAATGTCATTTATTTATTTCATTTTTAAAATATATTTCCAATTTATTTTAATTTTCAATGCAGTTAATTGAATAGGGGAGAACGGGGTAATTACGACAGGTCGGATAATTCCGACCCCCCCCCCCCCTAATATCTCGCTTACAATATGACATCCCGTAATGTTATGCAAATTTTGTGAAAACACTGATGAGTACAACTATTTTGATTGCGGTAGTTGTTTATTTACTTTGCATTGAACCATGTGGCAGTGATGTTATTGTTTCTTACTGCGCTAATTTAGAAATTGTAGTATTATAAATAAGTAAATATAGTTTGAAATTATTGTGCAAACGAATCAAACGTAAGTAATTTAGAAAGCCTTAACCTTATATTTAATGAAATCAATTTGGTTTTTAGTGAGATGAGAGTGTGTTTTTAAGTGTGTGTATTTTTTTTAAATAACGAACGTGCAGGGTAATTCCGACCCCTAATGTACGGGGTAATTGCGACCGTCCTGTTTCGAGTTTATTTTCGTTTGCTTTTTATCACAACCATATTATGCAATATTATGTATACATTGTATATAATGTATCACAAATGTGTTGATTTTTTTTCTTTCTACATTTCGACCACAACATTTGAATTTGCTTCGCTTGTTTTCTCGTGCGATATTAGAAGTGACTACTTGCGTTTTCATTTTTGACCAACAATGTAGAGTAGGTATGTGATCTATGTACGTAGTGTTGTACATAAACAAGTTATTGTGATAGCAAAATATGATCTTCTTTACTTATTATTAATAAATGTAAATTAAACCTATAAATCACTACGAAATTGTGCTGAAAATAAACGCGGTCGGAATTACACCTTTTGGGGTCGGAATTACCCATACTTTGACAGAATCTGAAGAATTGCAATTTTTTACTAATGGAGGTATAATCCTATAATAGACCTATAACAAGGTATTAATAATATCGATAAATGTTTACCCATGCAATACACTTTAAAAAAGCAAAACGTACAAATTCATAAAATCACATTCTCTACCTCAAAAATCAATTTTGCTTAGGTAGGTCGGAATTACCCCGTTCTCCCCTATATGTGTTATAGGCCGGGGAACAAAGTTCCGAAAATCAACATACCGAAAGGCCAAAATTTCGATATAGCATGGCTCCAGCGTGATTTTCTTCACTTTTTCTTTGAAAATTTGGCAAAAAGAAAGCAAATTAAAATACCTCGGACTTTAGCATTATAGAAATTTTAGCCTTTCGGCGTTTTGATTTTCGGAACTTTGTACCCCTGCCGTGTTATATATGAAATTAAATTAATTATTGAATTTGTAAAATTTTTGCAAGAATGTCAACTTTTTGGTCGATTTAACTTATTGTAAATTTATTGTAAATTCATTTTCAATTGGATTTACTTTTTTGTTTTTTAAATGTTTAAATATATGTAAATTGACTTAACCCATTAACGCCCAAAGGATACTTTATCTTGCTTCAATTCCAATCGAGTATTTCGCATCAAAATCGAAGTTCAACAAAATTGAAAGGTACGTATCCTACTGTTTTCGAGGTCGCTCTTCAAGATTCCGAGGTCAAAATTTAGTTTCGGCCATCAGGAATTCCAATATGGCGACGAATTTAAAAAAAAAATTCAAAAAAAATTAGGAAATGTTTATTATACGCAATTTTTTTCGAGCCATTAGAATATTGGGATTCTATTGAAACTGTGCACAATGGTGCACAAAATATTAGAATTTTTTTGAAAAGATTTTACTTTTATGCCCCAGATCATTCTAACGACCTCAAAATAGCTTCAAAAATAAAAATTTCTTTGAAAAATTTCTGGACACTCTAACTCAAAAACTAGGAGCTTTATTTAAAAAATGCTAAGAACAAAAAGTTTTTAGAATTTCTTTTTTATTTATTAATTAACGTGCGGAATCGCCCTTTTTACTTAATTTTTGCCATATTGTTCTTAATCGTGAGAATTTTGCGAAAGCTGCAGATCGACTTACGAAGATGGCGCCATACTTCACATTTGTGTATGAAATGTAGGACTGCAGAAACCTACACCAAGTACAGCAGCGGTCATGATTCGATTTCCGCCAGATAAACAATATTTTCGAAACGTAAACAAACAACGTGGCTCGTCTTACCAATAGCGAGCTGCTGCTTGAAAACGAAATCGAAAAATTGTTCACGGGACGGGGATCGAACTCACGACCTACGACTCCGTAGCCCAGTGCGTTAACCGCCTGAGCCACGAAGCCGAATTCATAGAGAAATGTAGTGAAATTTTTGCAGATTTTGTTTATGACAATTTTTTTCATTCTTGTAATTTATGAAAAATTTTGAAAGTAATTTAGTGTATCTCTGATAAATTCTAAGCGTTTTATATTCTTTCCAAAAGTTGATATTTTGTAGAAAAAAAATCCTGAATTATAATATTTGAAATTAATTTCCATCGAAAACTATCAACTTCCGGAAAAAATTGTAAGGAATGCAAAACTCTTAGAATTCATCACAGACTATATTAAATTTTTTTCAAAATTTTTTGAAAATAAATTACAATTTTGAAAAAATGTTGAAAAATAATTCTCAAAATGTCATCAAAGAATCTGAAAAAACTCCACTACATTTTTTCGATGAATTCTTAAAACTTTTTATTATTAGCATTTTTTAAAAAACTTTCGTAGTTTTTTAGTTAGAGCGTCCAGAAATTTTTTAAAAGTAAAATAAAATAAGTAAAAGTGAAATATTTTGTGCACCATTGTGCACAGTTTCAATAGAATCCCAATATTCTAATGGCTCGAAAAAAGTTTATATGAATAACTATTTCCAAATTTGTTGGCAATTTGTTTCAAATTCGGCGCCATATTGGAATTCCTGATGGCTGAAACTCAATGTTGACCTCGGAATCTTGAAGAGCGACCTCGAATACAGCAGGATACGTACCTTTCAATTTTTTTGAACTTCGATTTTGATACGAAATACTCGATTGAAATTGAAGCAAGATAAAGTGTCATTTGGGCGTTAATGGGTTAAGTCAATTTACATGTATTTAAAGATTTAAAAAATAAAAAAATTAATCCAATTGAAAATGAATTTACAATAAATTAAAGCGACTAAAAAGTTGACATTCTTGCAAAAATTTTACAAATTCAATAATTAAATTAATTTCATATATAATATGTACCGTAGATTGGGGTAAAGTCGGCTTGACAGGAAAAGTCGGCCATTCTATAATCTATTTTAAAATATTTAATTATCCTTTTTCTAGAGAGAAAAGTCGAAGATGTGCAATCGTTTTAGTTAGTAGGAATGCCAAACTTTCATTTACAGTTTATTTGACTCAAATTTATCGATAAGTTTTAATAAAAACCTCGTTTATGTGTGACTGTATATATTTAGGCTCTAAAGTAAGTAGTGTGAAAAAAGCACTTGTAAATAATTGTACAATTTTTTTTATGGAAAATCAAACTATGTATCGCATAGTTTATATCTCTAACCTAATTTACGATAAAAAATGACCTCAATAAGATCATTAGATATCGCAAAATATCAGTTTCTCTAAAAATGTAACATTTGTAGGGAAAAGTCGGCCATGGGGCGAATTTATAAAACAAAGGCGGATTCTTCTAGATTATTCAAATATTCAACGGAACAATTACATAATGCAACACGAAAAGCGGAGAAACGTCAAAAATCAATGATACAAATTTCAAAATTAAAAATGGCTGAATCAACATGGCGCCATATCGGGTCCGACATTTCGAATTTCGAAAATCTGAGAACGGATACATAATCAGCGGCATTGAAAACCCCCCAGTACCAATTTTCATGTAAATCGAATCAAATTTCAGATTTTGGCCTGGTCATATTTCATCCTGCATTTTGAGTTACGAAAATCTGATAACATATTCTTAATCAGCGGCCCTGAAAATCCCCAAGTACAGAGTTTCATCGAAATCGAATTAAGTTTCGGATTTTCGTCTGCCATATTGGATCAGCCATTTTGAATTTTGTGATTTTGACAACATATTCGTAATTAGCGGCCTCGAAAACCCCCGGGTACACAATTTCAATCCATCATTGAAATAGATATTGATTTACCTACATGATGAAAATTATTTACAGGTGGGACACTGACAGTCCCACTATGCCTCTAAGGGTTAGAGAGCGGGTTCCACACATAGAAATTTATGAGATGGCTATATTTTATTTCCAATGGTTTTAGAAAATTGTTTTGTTTTATTACAACAGCTTACTTTTCCAATGTATGACGGTATTCGACTTTTCCTCGCATTTGGAATAAAAGTCGGCGATGACAAAATAGTATATACCGTTAATTCTAAGAAATAATTTTCTTCTATTACATAGATCTTAAAACGGAGGAGTTAAAGATTACATATTAAAAATACCAATAATTATTTTAAGTTTTCTCATGCGGATTTAAGCAAAAAACCATGAAAAATAGCCGACTTTACCCCAATTTACGGTACATATATTCAATTAACTGCATTGAAAATTAAATTAAATTGAAAATATATTTTAAAAATGAAATAAATAAATTAAATTACACCCCACAAATAGCATACATACAAGAAAATATATTGAAATAAATTTTCTACAATTCAAGTTAATTTACATGGGCGTCCAGCAGCCAATCACCCGGCAACCTGCGCAGAACGGTGCGCCAAAAATCTGTGATATCCTATCACTGATTTTCCCCCGCTTTAATGACGTTGATGTCTATTCCCGGTTCGGCTCTCAGGTGGCAAGGTAAGGATGGACAACACAGTTACAATACAGGACGAAACAGTCTATAATTTAAATCAGTCAAACAATCTATAAATAGTAGGAAATTTTGTTAATGTTTTATACGTATTGCAAATAGTTTCTTAGTGTATAAGAAAGCTTCAGAAAAAAATTGGGATTGAAACGCGCAGTCTGAGTTCTCTGTAGGGCGTTTTTACTATTTTATTGGTATTAAACAATCTATAAACAACAGTAGGAAATTTTGTTAATTTTTTCTACGTATTGCAAATAGTTTCATGGAGTATAAGAAAGCTTCAGAAAATATTGGGATTGAAACGCGTAGTCCGAGTTCTCTGTAGGGCATTTTTACCAATTTATTTGTTTAAACAATCTATAATCGAGAGTAAAAAATGTTGTTAATTTTTTCTACGTATTGCAAATAGTTTCTTGGTGTTTCGGAAAGCTTCAGAAAAAAATTGAGATTGAAACTAGCAGTCGGAATCTTCCGGAGGGCATTTTTATCCTTTTATTTGTTTATACAATCTATAAACAATAGTAGGAAATTTTGTTTTTTTTTCTACGATTTGAATATTATTGCTTCCAAATCTGTATGGAAGCTACAGAAAAAATTGGGATTGATTCGCGCAGTCTAAATCCCCTAAAGGGCAGTTTTACATTTAAGTTGAGAAGCACTGTTTTTTCGAATCCGCTGCTGCGAATCCGCTGCTAGCTTCAGCGTCATGTACCGGAAAACTGCCGACTGAGGTTGACGGCGGTCCCGAATTCGTACCTTTGCCGAGGAGTGTTTCCTTCGTCGATTTTCTAAACAAATGGAAAACAAACAGAACAACATTGCATCGACGAGGTGTCGAACTCGAGACCTAGAGAACACGATCATATTACTAGGTGAGAACGCTAACCACGTAACCATCCCGGTGTCATATTTCTTCTAAATGAAAGATATCATTTTTTATAAATATAATAGAAATGAACCTTAGATATCCGTAAACGATTTTGAACTGAAAATTATCAAACGACAAAATTTAAAGGGAGGCATCACCCTCATGATCAACTGTATGAAATGTACCTTTAAAAAATTTGAAAACATTATTTCTGTAGTCATTTTTTGGCGAGGAATTCAGTGGTGCTAGCATAGGTTAGAGGGTTTGGGATGGAAATTATTTCCATTCCTTCGCATCAAAGCCTGTGGCCCATTGCGCTGCCCTATTTGGGGTAGTTGGAATTTCTCTAATCTCTCCTATTTCATTTTGCTTGGAAGCATTTCCAACTTCTAGCAAAGTTCACGAGTTGTTTTAAGTTCATCTGTGACGCCTCGTGCAGGCCTTCCAGCTGCTCACGTCCAAATAAATTGAAGCGTTTGCTTTCCAGGGCCGAGCAGTGACATAACAGATGGACGATCGTTTCCTCCTCTTCGTTACACTGCCGGCAGGTGTCATCAGTGTCCTTTCCCCATCTTTTGAGGTTGACTCTGTTGGGGCAGTGTCCCGTGATCACTCCTGTGATCATGCTGACTGAGGTCTTTTTCAGTCCTAAGAGTTCTTTCGTTCTTTCTTTGTCTAGTTGTGGCCATAGTGCCTTAGATGTAGAACATCCTCCCACGATTTCCCATCTGGCACTATGCCATTTCGTTGTGGTTTCGTCTATTGCGTCTTTTATGACATTTATCGGTAGGAAGGGGTATGTACCAGCTTGTCCCTCATCTTTCTCCGCCCCCAGCTTTGCCAGTTTGTCCGCCTCCTCGTTCCCTTCAACCTTGTGGTGTCCGGGTACCCA
Organism: Trichopria drosophilae; assembly: GCA_030407085.1. Taxonomy (NCBI): domain Eukaryota; kingdom Metazoa; phylum Arthropoda; class Insecta; order Hymenoptera; family Diapriidae; genus Trichopria; species Trichopria drosophilae. Next base: position 82,708,368 of record CM059582.1, read on the forward strand.
GCAGAGTTTGACTTTGCTGTAGCGGATCCATGATAGGGCCTCACGACAACTCACCACCGACTTCGATTTAGTCGTATGTGACGTAATAGCTTTTAAGGCGGCCTTGCTGTTAGTGTAGATCGTGACCGACATGCCCCTGTTTTCCTCATGTAACATGAGTTTCGCTGCATTCTCGATTGCTAGTATCTCTGCTTGCAGCACACTACAGTCTTTCTTGAGTCTCAATGACTCCTGAAATCCTAACTGCTTTGAGAAGATACCTGCTCCTGTTCCAGTCTTCGTTTTTGATCCGTCAGTGAAGATATTGGTTTCCTCCTCCTTTAGAACGGAGTTTCGGTCCCATTCTTCTTTTGTCGGAAATTCCACCGCAATCCTGTTTTCGAAGGTAGTTTGAGTGGATATGTAGTCCATTTGCTGCGCCAGCATCAAGGACAACTTACCATTCGCATTCCCTAGGTCCTTCATGATCCTCGTATGTCCATAATTCGTCTGTTGCCACAAGTTAGAGTCTCTTAGACATAGAGCTCTTTTTGCTGCTAGGCCTTTTATGAACAGATCAATAGGCGGGAGGTATATCATTACCTCCAGCGCCGCTTGTGGGGCACTTTTTAATGCTCCCGTTGTACCGACTGCTGCCAATCTTTGTACTTTATTTAGCGCTTTCTTGTTTATTTCTTTATCCATGGCATTCCACCAGACCACGGCTCCGTACGTGATGATGGGCCTTACTATCGCTTTATACATCCAATGGATGATGTAAGGCTGTAGTCCCCATCTTCTTCCAAACATCTTCTTACACATGTAAAAGGCATTGATGCCTTTTTTTGCTCTTTCTTCGATGTTCCTTTTCCAGGACAATTTGGTGTCTAATACCATACCGAGGTATTTTGCTTCTTTGGATAGCGTTAATTCCCGCCCTTTTCTTACGCTCTTTTCTTACCTTCGGCTTGGGTGTGGATCAGCTCATAGCCTTTTGCCCTTAGTCCTCGAATTTTGCCTCCTAGGAGCCATGGCTCTTGGACAAGGGTAATATCCACCCTGCCTTCCGTCATAAGCAGCATCAGATCTTCAGAGGCTGCTTCGCAGTGGTGCAGATTAATTTGCACCACTTGCAGTCTCGATGTCGCTTTTCTTCTTTTCACTGGGAAGCCTCATTTTCAGTGATCCAAGACCGAATTTGATGCTACCCAGTGAATTTCTTAATTTTCTAAGGGACTCATCATCCACAGCTATGACAACGTCTTTGCCGCTTCCCCCTTTGCTGTCTTTTGAGGAGACAATCCTCCAGCTTTGGGTGTTGAGTCCCTTATTTTGCCTCTTGACGATCTTTAGGATCTTATCTTCCACCGGGGCTGGGGGGGGGGGGGGGTCCAGACTGATGTTTGGGGTCTGAGAGGGAGATCCGATCTTGGTATAACTTCGAGTTTTGCCCCCTGCCATAGTTCGCCGCAGTCGCGGATTACTTGCTTTAGGAAGTCGCAAGACTTCGTGTTGCTGCAACCCACGACTTTGACTCCCTTCTGCCAGCCGGCCCCGTCGAAGTTCACCTCTTCATCACCTCCTTCCTCTTCCCCCTCCGCGATGGCTTCCAGAATCCTCGCTTCCACCTCTAGCCACCTTTCGGAGCTCATCCTGCCGTCGAGATCGGAACGATCGATGACAGCGATCTGAAACTCCATAGGCGACTCGAAGCTTGCCGAGGGTTTGGCTTTCTTTGCCGTGTTTTCCTCCACGTCACCCGAGCGGCCCCTTTTGGTCGCCTGGTCCCTTACCAGGGGCATTTGACCAGCGGGCCCACCCGTGTTCCGGGAGGACTCCACGGCACGAGCCCTCTGGAGCTTTCGCCTCGGTTTCGGCTTCCCAGGTGGAGCGGTGGCTTCGGTTGTGGCCGCCGAGTCCACCTGTACTGCTGTTCCGGGTTGAGAGACACGATGTTCTTCCTCGTATCTCTCAACCGTCTTTTTATTTTTGCGGATGTACTCCCGCTCTTTCGTCGAGAGTTCTTCCGGCTTTTTACTTTTCATTTTTTCAAGGTACTTAACCGCATTCCGATAGCCTTTCCTGGCTTTCTGATCGCGGTTAAGCACCTTTCTTTCTTTTACCACCGTCTCGCTTCCGGCTTTGTCAGCCTCCTCCAGTAGATCCCTCTCGGTTTCGGAATCTGCAGTCTCGACTGTGCTTCCAGTGGACATAGCGTCCTCGGTTGCTGCGTCGATGTGCATATCCTCCATCCGATTGGAGATACCGCTGGGACTGACTATGTCGTCCGCGAGATGTGGGTTTCGTTTCGGGTTGCCACTAGTAGCATCGGTACCTCCCACAACCAAGTGGCCAATTGTGGGTCCCGTGATCGTTAACAATGTTGAGCCCCCCCCAGACTCCGAATGGGGCTCGGCCGCTCTTTGAGCGGGTGGGGTTCCGCTAGGGTTACCACCTGGGGATATTGAGTTTTTAACATTGTCTTCCATTGTCATGATTTTGAATAACTCCTCCTATCCCGATTCCGTTGTCCGCGGTCGCGTATTCAATATATTAGCGACTAACCAGCAGGACTGGGAGTGCCCCCCCCCCCTACTCCTACTGGCCACTCCACTATCCGCAACCTGTGGATGCGCCCGGTAGCACGGAAAACTGCTCTATCCTCCAGAAAGAGGCTCCCGGGTGTGCTAGCATAAAAAGAGTAAGAATTTTTTTGTACCTATAAATTGTAGCCCAAAAAAATTTGTTATTTTGAAATAATGCTACTACATTTTTAAATTAATTTAAAAATTTTAAAAACTAAGATGAACATAAAAACATAATTTCTAAATAATTACGTATAGATTTTAAAAAATTCCATTTTAAACAAAATTTTTTTTTTGTTACAAAAATTGTTTACACTTTTTATTCAAAAACGACAGAATTCCATGTCGAAAGTTATGAAAGAAATAATTTTTTAAAATTTTGTAAAGGTGTATTTGATATAAAGCTGATTTTAAGGGTGTTGCCCCCTTTAACCCTTTCAGCCACGAATTTTTCCAGTGATGGTTTTTTTTTCTTAAATTTGGTATACAGGGGTTTTTGGAGTCGCTGATTACGAATCCGGTGTCAGATTTACAAAATTCAAAGTGGCGGATCCAATATAAGACCAAATTACAGTTTCTCCGAATTTTGGTCGGTCATATTGGATCCGCCATTTTTAATTTTGTAAATCTGATATTGGATTCGCAATAACCGCCCGCAAAACCCGCTGTATACCAAACATCAAATAATAATAGCTATTAGTTCGTCCTGTCATGAATTTCTTTTGAAAATGGTGCTTTTTTGTTAATTTCTTATTAACAGTAATTATTTTACATAATTATGCAATATTATTATTTTTTAATAGCATTTATTGGAGTCTTAGGAAGATCAGGAACAAGAAACCATAAAGAAGTCGTTGACGAACTACTCTTAAAAGATGAGAAGTTGATACCTTGTAGGTGGGACCAGAGTTGCCAGAAAGCGCCGGAAACGCATCCCCACCAAGCCTCCGGCGCTCGCGACTTGGCTCCGCCCCGCTCACTTCGACTGGCCGAACGGTTTCCCGCGAAGCTGCCGTATTTCAAATGGCCCGCCGTCGTCGTTAAAAGAATCGTTATCGATTTACGTATTAAATGAATATAAAAAATTCGTATTTTCAGGGGAATCAATGTACATCATATTCCTTGATATTATTGACGAGAATAAATTTGAAAATAATAAGAAATAATTTTTTTTTGCATACAAAATAGTACGGAAATTCGCCAATTCTTGTTAAATTTTCATAAGACATATTTTTACAATTTGTAAGTATGCACGATTTTTAAAATATTTATAAATTTAAAAATAGTAATAATAAATTCTAATAATTCTGTGGAAAGTATTATATAAACAATAAGTATTTAAAGGAATATATTTTACGTTGACTGCGACAAAAATGCGATTTTTGGCATGCATTTTTATCTTAAATATTAAAATAATAAAATAATAAAAATTGTAAAAAGATTTATAATAACAATTTATAAATATTATAAATGATTTAAAAAGATTTAAATACGAACACTTCTGGGCTATAATTGTTTCGAGGATATTTTGTTACAATTAAAATATGCTTTGCGTTAATATATACCCTTGTATGTATTATTATCTATCGTTCATCTGTTTATTTTAATATATCAAATTGATATTTCTATAAAAATATATTTAACGCAATTAACGTCAAGAAGAATTTATTGTACTACAAATTTTTTTACAATATAAGTTTTCTTCCATCGAACAGTATCCTTATATATATATCTATTTGCTTCTCTTTTAATATACATAATAAAAAATATAATAATTACTTAATAATATTACGTTATCCAGTAGTCATTAGCACCACGATTAGTGTTATATATTGTAATTTATTTAGCAATTTATAGCGGTAACATATACATATGACTAGTAGTTTTCTTTTTATTGCACAACATTGTGTTCTGTCAGTTATAAAATAAAGTTACACATTACAAACAAACAAAAAAATTAAAAAACCCACATCATATATGAACCAACGAAAGATTCTGTTAATAAGAGTGTTCGTCATATTCGTTTGTCGGATAACCGGAAATCTCTGTTATTATTAGTTTTCATTCTTTTTAATTAATTGAAGTGTGCTCTAGTTTCAAAATATTTGAAAACAGTAATTTTAATAGTTAATATATTCATAAAATAGTAATATAAAAGTTATCGTTTATATAATACTTTCCACAGTATTATTAGAATTTATTATTAATATTTTTAAAATTATAAATATTATAAAAATCTTGCATACTTATAAAATGTAAAAATATGTCTTATGAAAAATGTCGCTGAAGTTTGAGTCGACTATATAGTCGAATTTTTAAAATGCGTAAGTTACATATGAAACCTTCACGGATGCCTTTTAAATGTGAAAATATAAATTTCTAGTGTGATCAGTTATTCAAGATCACCCCGGATCACACTAAAATTCTAAAAAAACAGTACTATAAATGGGGCGATGAACTTGTTACTCAGGAAACCTTCTTTAATGCCTTTTAAATGTGAAAACATAAATTTCTAGTGTGATCAGTTATTCAAGATCACTCCGGATCACACCAAAAATTTTAAAAACCAGTAATATAAATGGGCCGATGCACATTTTACTCGGGAAACCTTCTTGAATGTCTTCCAAATGTAAAAATATATTTTTCTAGTGTGATCAGTTATTCAAGATTACGCCAGGTCGCACTAAAATTCTAAAAAAACCGTAACACAATTGGTCCGATGCACATATTACCGAGAACACCTTCTTCAATACCTGCACCTATTCCAAATATGAAATTATAAATTCCTCGCTTCATCAGTTATTTATGATCACCTCGGATCACACTAAAAATGTTTTGAAATCGTAATATAACCGGGCCGGAGCGTTTGACACTCAGGAACTGTTTTTTAATATTTTTCAAACACGAAATTATAAATACCTAGTGTGATCAGTTATTGAAGATCACGCCCGATGACAGTGCCCCTAATAGGTTGGAATCATTAAATATGGCTCTAAAAATGAAAGTAAGACGAAGTTACTGCTGAAACCTTTTCTTATGCCATCGGGAATTAAAAATATAAATTTTCATGCTGACATGTCAGTCAATATACCCCCGGATCACAACGCAATAGGAAACTAAATACTTTGATAAGATGTTACTGCTTCTATTGGGCATGAAATAAACTCCATCAGCTGTTTTTTTAAAGAATACGTGATTTAAAAAATATTTGGACCCCCAATAGCCGCTCCTAATAGGTTAGAATCAATAAATATGGCTCTAAAAATGAAAGTAAGACGAAGTTACTGCTGAAACCTTTTCTTATGCCATCGGGAATTAAAAATATATATTTTCATCGTGACATGTCAGAAGAGATACCCCCGGATCACAACGCAATAGGAAACTAAATATTTTGATAAGATGTTACTGCTTCTATTGGGCATGAAATAAACTCCATCAGCTGTTTTTTTAAAGAATACGTGATTTAAAAAATATTTGGACCCCCAATAGCCGCTCCTAATAGGTTAGAATCAATAAATATGGCTCTAAAAATGAAAGTAAGACGAAGTTACTCCTGAAACCTTTTCTTATGCCTTCGGGAATTAAAAATATAAATTTTCATGCTGACATGTCAGTCAATATACCCCCGGATCACAACGCAATAGGAAACTAAATACTTTGATAAGATGTTACTGCTTCTATTGGGCATGAAATAATCTCCATCAGCTGTTTTTTTAAAGAATACGTGATTTAAAAAATATTTGGACCCCCAATAGCCGCTCCTAATAGGTTAGAATCAATAAATATGGCTCTAAAAATGAAATTAAGACGATGTTACTCCTGAAACCTTTTCTTATGCCTTCGGGAATTAAAAATATAAATTTTCATGCTGACATGTCAGTCAATATACCCCCGGATCACAACGCAATAGGAAACTAAATATTTTGATAAGATGTTACTGCTTCTATTGGACATGAAATAAACTCCATCAGCTGTTTTTTTAAAGAATACGTGATTTAAAAAATATTTGGACCCCCAATAGCCGCTCCTAATAGGTTAGAATCAATAAATATGGCTCTAAAAATGAAAGTAAGACGAAGTTACTCCTGAAACCTTTTCTTATGCCTTCGGGAATTAAAAATATAAATTTTCATGCTGACATGTCAGTCAATATACCCCCGGATCACAACGCAATAGGAAACTAAATATTTTGATAAGATGTTACTGCTTCGGTTGGACATGAAATAAACTCCATCAGCTGTTTTCTTAAAGAATACAACATTTCAAAAATATTTTGACACCCAATAGCCGCTCCTAATAGGTTAGCATCAATAAATATGGCTCTAAAAATGAAATTAAGATGATGTTACTCCTGAAACCTTTTCTTATGCCTTCGGGAATTAAAAATATAAATTTTCATGCTGACATGTCAGTCAGATACCCCCGGATCACAACGCAATTGGAAACTAAATATTTTGATAAGATGTTACTGCTTCTATTGGACATGAAATAAACTTCATCAGCTGTTTTTTTAAAGAATACGTGATTTAAAAAATATTTGGACCCCCAATAGCCGCTCCTAATAGGTTAGAATCAATAAATATGGCTCTAAAAATGAAAGTAAGACGAAGTTACTCCTGAAACCTTTTCTTATGCCTTCGGGAATTAAAAATATAAATTTTCATGCTGACATGTCAGTCAATATACCCCCGGATCACAACGCAATAGGGAACTAAATACTTTGATAAGATGTTACTGCTTCTATTGGGCATGAAATAAACTCCATCAGCTGTTTTTTTAAAGAATACGTGATTTAAAAAATATTTGGACCCCCAATAGCCGCTCCTAATAGGTTAGAATCAATAAATATGGCTCTAAAAATGAAAGTAACACGAAGTTACTCCTGAAACCTTTTCCTATGCCTTCGGGAATTAAAAATATAAATTTTCATGCTGACATGTCAGTCAATATACCCCCGGATCACAACGCAATAGGAAACTAAATATTTTGATAAGATGTTACTGCTTCTATTGGACATGAAATAAACTCCATCAGTTGTGTTTTTAAAGAATACGTGATTTAAAAAATATTTGGACCCCCAATAGCCGCTCCTAATAGGTTAGAATCAATAAATATGGCTCTAAAAATGAAAGTAAGACGAAGTTACTCCTGAAACCTTTTCTTATGCCTTCGGGAATTAAAAATATAAATTTTCATGCTGACATGTCAGTCAATATACCCCCGGATCACAACGCAATAGGAAACTAAATATTTTGATAAGATGTTACTGCTTCGGTTGGACATGAAATAAACTACATCAGCTGTTTTCTTAAAGAATACAAGATTTCAAAAATATTTTGACACCCAATAGCCGCTCCTAATAGGTTAGCATCAATAAATATGGCTCTAAAAATGAAAGTAAGACGATGTTACTCCTGAAACCTTTTCTTATAAAAATTTCGGCCCCAAACCTAGGTATTTATAATTTCGTGTTTGAAAAATATTAAAAATCAGTTCCTGAGTATCAAACGCTCCGGCCCGGTTATATTACGATTTCTAAACATTTTTAGTGTGATCCGAGGTGATCATAAATAACTGATCAAGCGATGAATTTATAATTTCATATTTGGAATAGGTGCAGGTATTGAAGAAGGTGTTCTCGGTAATATGTGAATCGGACCACTTGTGTTACGGGTTTTTTAGAATTTTAGTGCGACCTGGCGTAATCTTGAATAACTGATCACACTAGAAAAATATATTTTTACATTTGGAAGACATTCAAGAAGGTTTCCCGAGTAATTAGTGCATTGGCCCATTTATATTACTGGTTTTTAAAATTTTTGGTGTGATCCGGAGTGATCTTGAATAACTGATCACACTAGAAATTTATGTTTTCACATTTAAAAGGCATTCAAGAAGGTTTCCTGAGTAACAAGTTTATCGCCCCATTTATATTACTGTTTTTTTAGATTTTTAGTGTGATCCGGGGTGATCTTGAATAACTGATTACACTAGAAATTTATATTTTCATATTTAAAATGCATCCGTGAAGGTTTCATATGTAACTTACGCATTTTAAAAATTCGACTATATAGTCGACTCAAACTTCAGCGACATTATGAAAATTTAACAAAAATTGGCGAATTTCGGTATTATTTTTTATATTCAGTTAATACGTAAATCGTTTACGTTTCTTTGATCGACGACGGCGGGCCGTTTGAAATACGAAAGCTTCGCGGGAAACCGTTTGTCCAGTCGAAGTGAGCGGGGCGGAGCCAGGCCGCGAGCGCCGGAGGTTTGGTGGGGATGGGTTTCCGACGCTTTCTGGCAACTCTGGGTAGGACACTGGTGTCCCGCTGTGACTGTAATGGTTAATAAGTGCTTAGGAGGCCACCAGCGTAATAGAAATTTGGAATGTTTGCTAAATTATATTTTTATTGTACATTTTATTTTAGGTATGTTTATCGAAAATGAAAGAGATATACTTTTGCATTAATACGCTACAAAGAGTTTTAAAGGACTGTAAAAAAATTTAAACTAAACATTATGAAACTAAAAATGTTTTTATTCTTATCGGAAGCTGCTGGCGAAATTGAAATTGGAATGCTTTGTATAATTATGAATGTTATTAACTGTAGATATATTTCTTCAAAATCAAAGAAATCTTAACGAATTTGAGAAACCCCTAAATAATTCGTTAAAATTTGATTTAAAAAAAGCATGTTTTTCATTTTATATAAACATATCTACAAATAATAATACTTATTATTACTATTATATGATTATTATGGTAAAAATTTGACATTTGTATTACGTCGTTGGACATCAATATGTATGAAAAATTTCACGATTCACTATTTTTAGTTTAAAATTCTTGACGAGTCTTTAAAGTGTAGTTTAAAATTGTAGATATGTTTCTTCAAAATGAAACAAATCATTTTTTATAAATATAATACTAATGAATCCAAGATATCTGTAAACAATTTCAAACTAAAAATGATCGAGCGACAAAATTTTATATGTGCTTTGGAGCCCAGCAAACCAAGAATGATTGAGAAGCATTGAAACTTTCAATACTTCTGAATCCTATTTCTGTATCCTTCAGTAAGAATTAAGAAGCAGAGCAAATATTAATTTTTTGTTTTTAAATTTTTTCTTTATATATAAAATTTTTTTTTTCTTTTCCTTTCTAATTTTATTATTATTTTTTATTTAATTCAAATATTTTTTTAACTTTTTTTTAGTTGATTTAATTATCTTAAAAAGGCTGTTCTCAAGCGGTCATCTATCCAAGTATTGTTCCCCACCAAGAATGCTTGACTAGAAACAATGATCGAGCGCGACACCGACCACTGTCGATCACTATCTATAACGTAATATGATATTTCTGTTACACGTTACAATTTTTAAAAATTCTTAATTATCTTAAAAAAGGCCAGATAAGCAATATCTGCCAAAGTTTTGGAGGCTATCAATAGGGGGGATGATATTGAGTCGAAAAATGTTTTTATTCTTATAGATGCCGCTGGCGTAATTAAAATTTGAAAGGTTTGGAAAGAAATCTTAACGAATTTGAGAAATCCTTAATTTGTGACTAAAAATGATCAAACAACAAAATTATTTACGTTTCTTGGAGGCCACCTACGTAATTAAAATTTCGTGATATTAATGTGAGCAAGTTCTGTAGCATCATATTTAAAAACCCATGCAATTACTCCTCATGCCAAGTAGCATTGATATATATCCATTTTGTGACATATTCAAATTATTTATACTGTTAATTTAACATTAAACCAATAAAATAAATAATACAACTTGCAAGTTGTACTCTTAAAATCGAAATATGTCAACACTACTTGGCTTGAAAAGGTAATTCAACGATTTCTGAAATACGATACTACAGAACTTGCTCGAATTAATATAAATCTAATTTATATCATTGCCAGCAATTATATTCTACAATTACTACTTTTTATTAGCACCATATAATGGTCTATAAGTTAAAAACTGACCATACGTTAACGATAATTGACATAGAAAAAAAATGTACAGTTTATTAGATTATATTATATATATATAGAAACCGTTTAATTACTTATCATGCCAAGTAGCGTTGACGTATTTCGATTTTAAGAGTACAACTTGCAAGTTTTGTTATTTATTTTATTGGGTTAATGTACAATTTGTAAAGCTTGTTTTCGTACAGTACATTGCACCTACGAGACTTGAAAACATGAATTTTTACATCGAATCAAACTTTACAAATTGTAGGTATCAAGTGAACTTTTTTACTGAACAAAATTTGATTGCCGTAAGATTGCTAAAAACATGAATTTTTATTTACGTATACGTTATGTCCTATGGAAATATATCTGCATCTGCTTACTTCTTACGCCCTACAGCAAAAATATAAAAAGTAAGCGTAAATGCTATTGATATACAAAATATTTTTATAAAGTATACATTACTACGATCAAGGTTTGTATGCATATCAGGCTATGCTGGGTATTACAAATTTTTAATTGGAACTAATTTATAGATACATACATGATTGTAACGACCTCAATGAAAATTGAATTGATCATTTTTCGTGACTGGATTTCAGCCAATCAGAGCGCGATATTCAAAGGGTTCTATGGTCATTTGTTTAAAATTATACTGGAAATTCCACGGCAGCTCCTGCAAATTGCATTCGAAAATTCCACACTCGCTACTCATTTGTTTCAATTTATTCGTCTCTCCTCTCTGCTCAGCTGTAACCTCAAATACCGCACTCTGTTTGACTGAAATCCAGTCACAAAAAATAATCCGCCGAATACCCCTCGACCTTCAAAATTAATCGCAATATTTCCGACAATTTTGAAGGTCTCGGGATATTACAACTGAAAATTTCTGTATACTTAAAAACTCTAACTCAAAAACTATGACCTTTTTAAATAAATGCTAAGAATGACAAGAATCGTATAATTTGTCAGTTTTTTAAATAATAAATAATTATGTATTATTTCAATTAAATCGACTAAGAAATAATGTTATTTAAAAATTCAGAAACCCAGTCAATCAGGAAATCATAAATCATCATTTTTTTAATAAGTATCAATTCTAAATTTAGAGAGTACAAAAAATCACTGAAATTGAAAAAAAGAGAAGAAACTTAGTAAACTTACTGTTTTCGATGAGCGGAGCCAGCACTATTTTTTTACATAATTTTTTTTACAGGTTTTGCAAATATTTTCTGGCATGAAATGGCCAAAGGACGGTATTAATCAGGAAAGTGTCCCTACATGAATAGCAACTTTATATCACATTTTGACAGTTGTCCCGAGCGGTTGTCTATATTTTCGTGTGCTCACTGTTTACTTACTATCTTCTTGCTATCTTATATTAGAAGTTGTTCTTTAATTTGTTGTATATGTGTCAAGTGCATTTGTTCACGAGGTGCAGTAGTCTTTTTACTGGTGTCTGATTTGATTAAATCGAAACATGTTCTGACTAAATGTTTTTTCATCGAGGAATATCAAGTTAGGTGACACGTGTTGACTGGTTATTGAGGAATTCATCGATCTAACAAACTATATGTTATCTATGTTGTGCTAAAAAGCAAGTGCATTGGTCTGGTCCTTTAAATACATACATTTTAACGTATCGTGAGGTGTTGCAAGGTTTTCAGTTTAATTCATTTTTGGAAGGAATTGTTGTCGACGGTTACACAGTTATTTCACGCTGTTTGGATGTGTGTCTCACATACGTCACTGCAGTAGCGTGGCATTCGGATTTTGGTTCATGTTGTGAACGCATGTTACTTACGAATTGAGAACTCAAATTCGTGCGCCACTGACTTTCTTATGTATACGTCAGTTCAATTGTTCTGTGGAACCTTGATCATCCTACCCCCTCTCCATATAAGCGAGCAGAGGTGGAAATCAAATATTGCATCGAAGCTGTATGCGATATCAGTCTACTCGGGCTCGTAGATTTATGCATAGTAAGCTCCTTCGCATCACTAGACATTAGGAATATATATAAATTAACATTAATATAAATGATGGAGCCTTGCGTATCTTGCAACCTACCAACGAATCGTAATGATAATGTCAGGTGCATAGTATGCAACTCCATTTATCATGAAAAATGCCGCCCCGCAACCATCTCAAGAACGTTTGACAATCAGCTGATCTGCTGCATGAGTGCTAATAAGAGGCGAGGGAAAAAACGTGCCGGCGACGAAATTTTATAGCCGCCTCGTGCACTACGATCTAATAATGTCACTTCAATAGATAATGCGAATATATACTCGCCCGAAGTTGACAACACGCCTGGATTCGCATTTTATTTCCAAGAATTATCAGCGCGACTTGACAGGCAGCATAAGGAAATTTGTGACAAATACGATTCACAACATGAAGAGCTCAATAAGAAAATGGGCGAAGTTCTTTCCATGAATATCGCTGTTTGCGAAATAGAATCTTCGATGTCAACTCTGCAAACGCAAATGAACAAAGTACTGCGTGACAGAGCCATTACTGCGTATGAGATTCGCAACTGTGAACTAGTAATTTCCGGTCTACCTGAAGCCGCTAATGAAAATTTACGTGGTATTCTCGTGAAAATTGGAGAACTGCTTAATGTTTCTATCGAAGAGGCGGATGTCATCTCTGTCAACCAGTTGAAATCAACAACACCTCCTCATACGAACGTTGGCTTGCAAGCGGTCAATCATCGAACCAACAAGCCGCATACTATCATTGCCAAATTGTCAAACCCAGGTCTTCGTACTAATTGCATTAGAGCAACGAGACAACGGAAAAAACTCATGGCAGACGAAATCTCAGCTGAGCTTAATAAAGTTCCGGTTTACGTGAACGAATATCTTCCACTGGATACACTGAACTTGAAAAAGAGAACACGCGATCTGATCAAGGGACAAAGCGATAAATATATCTATATATATAAAGGTATTATCTCCCACAAATCCAGCAAGGATGCTGTACCAATCAAAATTTTATCTGAGGAAGACCTGGATAAAATCACGTCATGACGCCATAACCTGGTCCCCAATGGATCTGAAGAACAGCAAGATCAATATGATATCTACGATCATCCAAACGATGTTTCATCTGAATCTATCCGTATTTCATTTTTAAATGTTCGCTCGTTGGTACCGCATCTTTTAAAGGTTAAAAAACTTATTTTAAAATTTAATATTGATATATTCTGTATTTGCGAATCTTGGCTTTCTGAAAAGATCAGTGATAGAGATGTAAATATTCCAGGTTACAGCCTCTTGAGAGAAGACAGGAAACATTCTCGTGCTGGTGGTATCGCATTGTACTCTAAGAACGAGTTTAATTGTATGCGTTTCCCGCACGTTCAAAATGATTTCAGTTTGTAAGAACTATGGCTCACTTTACGGTATCATAAAAATAGCTATGGAATTGTCGTCTTATATCGTCCACCTAATATCCATCTGAACTTAGATTCTATTGACGCCTCCTTATCCAGCATACGTTCGTCAAATTAATTATTATGGGTGATCTCAAAGCTGATCTGTTATCTAGACCGCGGCCTGTCTCTTCCAGGCTTGAATCATGGATTGAATCTTCCAGTTTTGGACAAATCATTACTTCTCCCACGAGGCTGTCAGCGTCTACCGCCACGTTACTTGATATTATCCTGATCTCTGACAATGTTAATTACCTCGATACCTTTAATATGGACGGCGTATGAGATCATCACATGATTGGCGTAGATATTAAATGTATTCGTGAACCTATCTGTAAAACTTTTGTAATACAACGTAATTTTAAATACTTCGATCGTGATGCTTTTAAATTGTTGGCTAATAGCGCGCCGTGGGGTGTAATTCCTTCTCTTGGATCAATTGACGAAAAAGTGGACTTTCTTAACACCAATATTTATAATTTATTTGATATTTTCGCTCCATTCAAGAAATTTCGAGTGTCTAAGCCAGTTGCCCCTTGGGTAACATATGCAGCCGAAGTTTCTATCAAGAAAAGGAATGCAGCCCAAACGAAGATGCGGAAAACCAAATTGAGCAGTGATATAGCGTATTATACATTACTTCGCAATCAGACGACCAATATTTTAAGAAGCGAAAGAAAGGCCTACTTTGAGCGATTACAGTCCCTTTCATGTAAAGACTTTTGGAGGGACATAAATCTTCTCGGGTTATGTAAAAATCGATCTTGTGAGTTACCGCCTTCTTTTAATGATCCTGAGATTATCAATGCCTATTTTGCAGCTCGCCCCAATATTATTCCCTGTAAAGCAACTCTTGACTTTTTTAATTATTCACGATCTCCTAAACTTCCTTTGCATATCAAATTCGTTTTCAAAGAGATCAATTCCAGCGAGCTGAAAAATATAATTGATAATGCCCCTGGCGTCGATGGAATTTCATGGGAAATGTTTTCTCATATCCATGAATTCTGTTTACCTGAACTTTTACATATTATCAATTCTATAATTACCTCAGGAATTTTTCCCACAATATGGAAACATGCCATAGTTACTCCGATTCCCAAAATTAAAATGCCGCTTGAACCAAAAGATCTTCGCCCTATTAGCCAGCTTCCTTTGTTTGCGAAAATCCTTGAAACTGTATTATACAATCAACTGCTTCGTTTTTGTAATCAATTGAATTTGTTTTCACTCTTTCAGTCAGGATTTAGAAGATTTCATGGATGTGAGACACCTACTAGATCTATCTGATGACATTCTACACAATGCTGACAAAGGCCTTACGTCTTTTTTATGCTTACTAGACTTTTCGCGTGCCTTTGACACGATCAATCATGAATTACTGGTAGCAAACTTAAAATTTTATGGTGCATTAGACAGTGCATGCGCTCTCATTAAATCTTATCTGGAGCATAGAACCCAGTAAGTTTCGATTAAAACTAATGATGATAACATATTATCTAGTCCAACTGATTTGTCTTTTAGAGTTCCACAGGGAACAAAACTTAGTTCCTAACTATTTATTATTTACACAGCAGACATTTTCGAACATTTAACAAATCTCAGACTTAACAGCCTCCCTAATACCATACCATCGATTGTGCCTTCATATTACTCCCAGGTTAAGCTTAAAACCTATGCAGATGATACGCAAGTTTTGCTCCCTTTCCGTCCAGAGAGGGTTGACGAGGCATCATATGCTCTCTCTTGCTACCTTGAGAGCAGAGCGGCATGGGCTGAAGCTAATGCTCTTATATTAAATCCCGAGAAGTCGCAATTATTAATAATCGGTAGCCCTAAACTGCGCTCAAAATTAAATATCGAACAAATAAAGATTACTATTAGAGGAGAGGATATTCCTTTGGTTTCGTCAGCTCGCGATTTAGGTTTAATTATCGATGAAAACTGGTCTTTTAAAAATCACGTTTAACATCAAGCGTCAGATTGCGTTTGCAAATCTCCGCCGATTGTTTCCGTACAGACGTGAGCTGTCTACCCAGGTGAAATTTACTTCTTACCGAGTCACTTGTTCTTTCTCACTTACTTTATTGTCTCCTGGTATACTGCCCATGTCTGGATGAGGGTTGTTGGCGGTGATTGCAAGCTGTTCAAAATGCTTGTATTCGATTTGCCTATGGAATTCGAAAATTTTACCATATTTCACCGGCTTTTAATGAATCAGGTAGGTTGCGTTTGAAACCGCGCATGTACTTCCGCCTGCTGAGCTTCGTCTGCCGTCTTCTTTCAACGAAAACCCCGGAATATCTTTTCTCTCGAATTCGTATGTTGGAAATGCTAGAGAAAATGCGAGAGAGGTCGTTTCCTTTACGATGCGCTATTCCTCTTTTGCCTCGGAAAAGCTTAAGGGATCGTTTTCCTATATAATTGTGCATGCATTCAATACCCTGCCCTTTAATTTAAGAAATATTGTTTTTACGCTTTATCAATTCCGCAGTAATTTGTACGTTTTTATGTCTTCGGAAGCTGCGAATAAGGTTTTCCATTAATTTGTCTGTTCTAAATGTTATTTTTTGTCTTATTTTCTTTAGTTTGCGTACGAAATTATTTAAACTCTGTGACCTATTATCAATATTATATTCTACTGCGTCATTCCCTTCGCTCTGCGATTGTTAATTACTTATCTTTTGCTGTGTCTCGCTCATTGCACTTTTTATTTTTTGTACCATAAAGACCTTTTTTTTTTTTTTTTTTTTTTTTTTGTTTTCTTTTTTTTTTACGGAGGGGGGAAATGCATTAGGCACCGTAGGGGGTTGAAGATGTTGTCGGACTCCCTCACCTTTGATGTTAACGGCAAGGTTTACCGACTAAAACCCTAACCTCCCTTGGCCCTCCAGAATCCACGTGTGCAGTCTGCAGCAGAAAAGTGGCTCCGATATCCATCTCCTCCGCTGCAGATTGCACCGGGCCATTTCGTTTGCAACTGTAACCACTCCCTCTACCATTGGGTTAGTGGTTACAGGATCTCGTGTGATCTCAGTAGACGGAGAGATCTCAGCAGCACTGCTTTCTGCATTCGGCCTGCGATGGAATTTGCATGTTCTCGAAAGGCCGGAATGCTTCTAATGTTTTGGAGGAAAGTTGGTCTCATTCCTCCCAGCACTCCAATTATCAGCACAACGAGCTTGATTTTGAACCCTCGATAGAGCTTGCGAATCTCGAACAGGAGTTCCTGATATTTCATCCGTTTTTCGTCCTCTTTGCTGACTATATTTGTTTCTGCTGGTGCAGAAAACTCGATGACGAAGATGGATTTGTCATCGAAGTCAACAAGGACGATGTCAGGCTTATTAGCTGATATTTGCCTGCTCGTCGGGAATGAGTAATTCCAGTATATTCGGCGCGACTCATTCCCGACAACGGATTCAATATCAGTGGGGACGTACGGCAAAACTGGGGTTTCATCAATACCATAAGTGCTGCGAAGATGGTAATACAGCACTCGAAGAGCCGCATTGTGACGTTCGATGTATGCTGAAACTGCATACATTGGGCATGCTGCCAAAAGATGCATCAGTGTCTCAGCATGACATCTACACAATCTACAAAGCGTACTCTGTACCGCCTGGTGTAAGATGTTCTGGCGATACGCTAAGGTATTGATGACCCCATCCTGGCATGCGAAGATAAAACCCTCGGTCTCGGATTTCAAGCCGGCTGATCTTAAGAAGGAGAAGCTCATCTCTGCCGACAAGCCAAGTTGTTGGACATTTCGAAAGAATTGTCCATGCAACGGCTTGTCGATATGCCTTCCCTGCAACATACGGAGTTGTTCCTTCCGTTTGTTAGCCCTGAGACGCACTGGGCACAGATTGATGACTGATTCAGCCTCCTGTGCACCACTACGTCCCACGTTGAAAACCAGACCGAGGTTTCGCGCCGCTCGTTCCGCCGCGTTGTACAAAAACGCCCCCTTCCCCTGAATTTCATGCTGATGTACTAGCATCATCAGGGGATCCTCCGTTCGATTAATCACGTCGCAAGCTGTTTCGAGGACCAATCGGTCATGCATACACTCCAGGCTTAAAAGGCCACGACCTCCCATATTTCGGGGCAAATACAGTCGTTCCACGGAAGATCTTGGATGCAAACTGCGTTGCATACAAATCATCTTCCGTGTGCTTCGGTCAAGATCCCTTAGCTCGTCAACGTTCCACTTCAGTGCTCCAAAAGAATAGAGCACTGGTGATACGGCCAACATATTCGTGGCTGCCACCTTATTTCTCCTGGTCAATTCTGATGACCAGATCTGACGGAGAATGCGCCGGTATTTCTTAATGATGGTGGTTTTAGCAGCCTGCACATCCTGGACATGACTTTGAGGTACGCCCAGGTATGTGTAGGCTTTTTCGGCGCTAAGGTGGCGGATGACATTTCCGTTGACGAGCTCCATATCGTTGTTATGGGAGCCTGACCTTCCTCTGTGCAAATGAACGACTGCACACTTGTCCAATCCGAATTCCATACCGATATCTCTCGAGTACGTGAGGGCGATGTTCAGAGATCGATGTAATTGATCTTCGCCTGATGCGTATAATTTAAGATCGTCCATATAGAAAAGATGGGTGATCTTATGTACACGTTCACCAGGCGGTCCACACATGTACCCTTGACATTTCCGGAGAGCAACGGATAGAGGCAATAGTGAGATACAGAAGAGCAGAGGACTCAGAGAATCTCCCTGATAGACACCTCTTTGGAATTGAACCAGTCTAGACATGGTTCGACGCTTGCCCGACGTCATGACAAACCGTGTTTTTCAGAGGGGCATCAGGTCTTCTACAATTCTCACTATGTTTGGGTGGACATGAAGGCGTTTGAGCAACAAGCTTAAAAGCTCGTGCGATGTTGAGTCATACGCCTTCATGTAATCCAGCCAGGCTATCGACAGGTTACGCTTGTACTGGACTGCGTCCTGACAAACACACCTGTCGATAAGCAAGTTGTCCTTGCAGCCGGATACACCCATTTTGCAGCCTCGTTGTTCTATTATCCGTTGCCACACCGGTTTCACGGATTTCTCAATACGTTCGTTCAAGATGTTAGTGAACAATTTGTATAACGTATTGAGACACGTGATCGGTCTATGGTTTTTCGGATCGGACAAGTCACCCGATTTTGGGATCAGTGTCGTTCGGCCCTCCACCAGCCAGTGCGGAATGGGTTGGTCTCCATTTATGTAAGAGGTGAATATTCGGGCTAGGTGTTGATGGACAGAAGTGAACTTCTTCCACCAATAGTTGTTAATTCCATCCCAGCCCGGCGAGGAGAAATTCCTCGCTCCTGTGATGGCATTTTTCACCTCTAAAGCACTGACGGGTGGGCAATCTTCACTTTGTTGTGTGACTTCGTCGCACAACTCGGTGAAGATTTCAATACCTGGAGTGTCTGCATTAAGCCTAGATGTTCTCTCTTATTATTATTATTATTATTATATAGAGCGGAATCTCATAGAAAATGTAAATCTATATAATCTATGGAATGTCCTCAAAATAACTAATTCGTAATAGATAAAAGTTTCCAAAATCACCATTTTATGCAATCAGTTCCAGAAAATTAATATCCCTATAGTTTGTGATTTGTCGTCAGAGATTTGCGTTAAATTGATTTTGTTGATTAAAACAGACATTTACGTAGCTATCTTTATCAAAATAGACATTATCTGTACCGATTTAATGCCAAATAAACCCAATCTATAATATCTATAGAATGTCCCTAAAGTGACGCATTCATATATATATATACAGGGTGGCCGATTTATCTGAAGACATCGAAATATCTCGAGAACTATGCACAGAATCAAAAAAGTTGTCGGATGAAAGTTGTTCGACACGAAGGGGGGCATCCAGTGATAATTAAATTTACCCCCTCCCCCATCCCCTGGGGGTGGAGTGGGGGCAAAAACAATAAAACTTAAATAGGAACCCCCAGTTTTTATTGCAGATTTGAATTCTCCGGAAAAAAGTACACCAATTTGACCTAGGAGCTATTGTATTTTGGTTCACAGGTGGCGCTGTAATCGATAAAAATCCAAATTTATCTGAAGACATTGAAATACCTCGAGAACTATACACAGAATCAAAAAAGTTGTCGGATGAAAGTTGTTCGACACGAAGGGGGGCATCCAGTAATAATGAAATTTACCCCCTCCCCCATCCCCTAGGGGTGGAGTGGGGGCAAAAACAATAAAACTTAAATCGGAACCCCCAGTTTTTATTGCAGATTTGGATTCTCCAATATTGACAATTTTCGCCCGCGTAGCGGATATGGAATACGGTCATTCTAACAAAGCCGGGAAAAAATACATTTAGCGTTACCCAGGAACAACGACGTGGACGTAGTATTTTTCTGTTCCCTTTGGGGTGCTTGTTTTACATGAGTCCCCTTGCCTCTCACTGTCTCACTGTTCACTTACTTGAGTAAGTGTTCGAAATGTTGACCTTCCACTTCAATGCATTTATTTATTCTTTCTTCAAATGACTTTATACATGATAGAATCATATCTGCAGAAATTTCTGCGCAAGCAGTTCTTATGCGTTCCACCATGTTTTAACGAGTCGTTGGTACTTGTTCATAAACCTTACCTTTTAGGTAACCCCATAGGAAGAAATCCAGAGATGTTAGATCAGGTGACCTCGCAGGCCAATTAATGGGGCCACCTCTAACAATCCACCTACCATTGTAATCACGGTCTAGTATTTCCCTTGCTACTCTTGAAAAATGTGCTGTTTAATAGAAGCTGGTTTGACCGTCAATGCTCAGCTTATTTATTCTCATTTCGGAAAAAACATACAGAGAGAGAATGAATGAGCTGAGTGAAGGGACATGACGCGTTTTTTAATGGATTGCGTGATGTCCTCTTTTTGTTTATTAAATAATAAATTTAAAACCTAAAATGTAATTTTATTGAAGGTAGAAAACTTATTTATAAAATTGCTTCCATATTGTATGCACAATTTTTATGTAATCAGTTTTGATTTTTAATATGAAGAATATCAATTATTCATAATCTTAATTTTTCGAATGGACATTATTAAAATTTCATATTCAGAATAACAATTTTCGCAATTGATATTACTAAATTCTAATATTAAAAATTCTAATATTAGAATTTTTAATATTAAATTTTCATAAAGGGATCAAATTATCCCTATTTGCCCCCTGGATGCCCCCCTTCGTGTCGAACAACTTTCATCCGACAACTTTTTTGATTCTGTGCATAGTTCTCGAGGTATTTCAATGTCTTCAGATAAATTTGGATTTTTATCGATTACAGCGCCACCTGTGAACCAAAATGCAATAGCTCCTAGGTCAAATTGGTGTACTTTTTTCCGGAGAATCCAAATCCGCAATAAAAACTGGGGGTTCCTATTTAAGTTTTATTGTTTTTGCCCCCACTCCACCCCCAGGGGCTGGAGGAGGGGGTAAATTTCATTATCACTGGATGCCGCCCTTCGTGTCGAACAACTTTCATCCGACAGCTTTTTTGATTCTGTGCATAGTTCTCGAGATATTTCGATGTCTTCAGATAAATCGGTCACCCTGTATATTAGGGTGGTCCAAAAAAAGTGTCGGGAAAAAAAATCGACGTGGGGAATCGACAGAGAATAAAAAAAGGAAAATTTTATTCTTTATGACAAAAATCGATTCAAAGTGATCTACCCGGCGCGCAAACGGCTTGCAGTTTTGCATTTAATTAACATGGGAAAATTCTAATTCTTCGGTTTTTAATTTTTTTAGGCATCAAGGAAGTGTCGAAAAAATTTTTTTCTTTTTGGGATCGAAAGCTGAGACAATTCTGCATATTTTTCTATATAAAAAACTTTTTTTTTGGTTGATTAAGTCTTGAAATATTAAGTCTTGAATTATATGCCACTGGGTTTCACACTCTGACTACTGCAGATAATTCATTCAACCTCGCTTATATCGGTTTCATTCGTTTCGAAATCGCTGTACTAGGTGGAATTTGAGGTAGCAGATCACGATTTCAATCTGACAAAGGAAACCTGTCTGTTTTTTAAAGGTGTGCCGGTGTAGGAAGGAGGATAATTCATTCAAACAAGCACATAACAGTATGATTCGCTTCAGAATTGCTATTGTGGGTTTTTGGCATATCCGACCACGCATTCGATGACAAATGCTGATTAGTATGAGAACGTTAATGATAATGATTGTGATAAAGATGTTGATGATGACGATGACAATGTATTGGATTACAATGACGACGACGACAACAAAGACAATGGTGATAACGATGATAACGACGACGACAATGAAGATGACGTTGATGAGGACGATGACAATGTCGATGATGAAGATGACAGCGACGATGATAACAGTGATGATGACGATGTGGATGTTGATGAAGACGGCGAATACGGCGATGATGACAATGGTGACGATGATAATGCCGATATAAGCGGGATTTTATTACTTTACGCACTATAGAATGCACAAGTTGCAGTTCTTCGACTCTTTTTGCACTGTTTATGGCATTTTGCCACTTTATCAGTTGTTTTATAACTTTTTGCACTTTTTGGGATACTTCGACACTTTTTCCCACAGTATGGGGTAATTCCTCACGTTACGTATACGTTGAAGTTTTTCAGTATTTTTTTACACTTAGTCATGCATTCAAGACGATCAAGACAAGACCATTGTCTTTGTTGTCGTCGTCGTCATTGTAATCCAATACATTGTCATCGTCATCATCAACATCTTTATCACAATCATTATCATTAACGTTCTCATACTAATCAGCATTTGTCATCGAATCCGTGGTCGGATATGCCAAAAACCCACAATAGCAATTCTGAAGCGAATCATACTGTTATGTGCTTGTTTGAATGAATTATCCTCCTTCCTACACCGGCACACCTTTAAAAAACTGACAGGTTTCCTTTGTCAGATTGAAATCGTGATCTGCTACCTCAAATTCCACCTAGTACAGCGATTTTGAAACGAATAAAACCGATATAAGCGAGGTTGAATGAATTATCTGCAGTAGTCAGAGTGTGAAACCCAGTGGCAAATATTTCAAGACTCAATCAACCAAAAAAATGTTTTTATATAGAAAATTATGCAGAATTGTCTTAGCTTTCGATCCCAAAAAGAAAAAAATTTTTTCGACACTTCCTTGATGCCTAAAAAAATTAAAAACTGAAGAATTAGAATTTTCCCATGTTAATTAAATGCAGAACTGCAAGCCGTTTGCGCTCCGGGTAGATAACTTAGAATCGATTTTTGTCATAAAGATAAAAGTTTCCTTTTTTTATTCTCTGTCGATTCCCCCACGTCGATTTTTTTTCCCGACACTTTCACTTTTTTTTGGACCACCCTAATATATATATACTTTTTTACATGTCTATATGTCTATTTTTTGGCATGTCTATATATATTTTTTTTTGCATGTCTATATACATAAAACAATATAATTTGTTTTGTTTTTTGTTTTCATATTATATTTTGTTATGTTATATCCCTTTTTCTTTCTTTAGATTTATTATAATTGCATGCTAACAAATCATATTCATATATCATTTAATACCAAGTAACTGTCAAATAGCTATTGATTATGATTTTTAGCTTTTCTTTTTTTCTATAACCTTTTTTCATTGTTAATTTCATTACTAGTTGAGATTATAAATGTTTCGACAAGGCCTAAATGTTTGAGAATCCGAGCGATTACGACGGAAGGTGTTTGAAATGTTTGGAAATTTCCAAACTATGGCCTTTTAACATCTAATGCAGTTGGTAGGTTTAAGTCGTTAATTATTTTATTTTAATTTTTAAATGCACCTATATTAAGTGTATAATATTAAGATTAATACCGAATTTTGTGTTCCAACCCTTACTTGAAAAATTCTACCCTTAAGGGAATAAATCATTATTTACGAATAGAAAGTATCACAAAATTATTTTATAGATGAAAAAATATCCTTAAGTCGTTTACTAACCATTGTTGAAATTTTCGGATATAGCGGACTGTAGGGTGCAGGTTCAAGGAAAAGGCGCGATGCCGACCCCGGCTAAAACTCTGGACCGACTCGGGAGATCCACTGAGAGAGTATTAACCCACTAATCCGCTGATGCACTGAAATTTGACCTCGATTTCAGCGTTTATTTCTTATATAAAACGGATATGAAAAAAAATCGGGGCAACGTGGATTTGCCTTTTTGAATGTCGCTCTTTCGAATGTAATTGAGAAAATTTGGTAAAAATTGCAATTTTCTTTTTTGCAAAAATATAAAAAAAAAAAACGTTTTTTACTTATTTATTTTTGTTTCCCGTACATTTTATTGTCAAAACGCTTTTCCATTTCCTCAAAATTTGTCAGAAACGTGCACTCAATGTGTCCAGGAAAGGAGTCTGTCATAACACATTTTTTTACTTTTTGTTTTACTAGCAAAATGGCGGTCGATATGACGAAAAATTTGGGCAGTATTCAAAACCGGCCAAAATCAAATAGAAATGTAATTCTATTTATACAATACTCCTTATATTGGGTATTGCTGATGGTGGATGCTGATTTCGAATCTGAGGTCCGTTTTGTTAAATTCAAGATAGCGGATCCAATATGGCGGTGGAAAAAAATTAAATGCTCATAGATTTTTGTGATTTTTAGTATTCGTATATTTTTTGGTCGCTAATTACGAATCTGTGGTCAAATTTTCGAATTTCAAAATGGCGACGTCAAAAACGCGGACGAGAAATATTAAATATTCATGGATATTTTAAATTTTTAGTATCCGTATATTTTTCTTGGTGCCAATAACGAATCTGTGGTTAAATTTTTGAATTTCACAATGGCGGCTCCAAAATGGCGAGCGCCATCTATACATTTTTTAATTTCAATAATGAGAAGGTTTAGCGATCAATGTTCAGCTGTGCCATCACTAGCACACACTTTCGGTAGCGCAACTGGCAGCACCGTCAACCACCATGCTCGTACTGAAAGACTTGTTTTGCTATTTCGAGCGGAGTTGAAACGGGATTCATAACGCTTTTTTAATCTCGGGAATTGCGATCTTTGTGCCGTTAATCTAGTGCAGTTTTTTTTTTGCGCCCCGCAAATACCTTTTTCTCTCGTCGAACTGTTCTGGACCTGAGTTCATAACCTAAGTGACTGTTGTTTCGTTGCTCTCGAACGACAATTTCGATTCTGGTGCGCTTTAGGCTGTCGTACTTGCCAGTATTCGGGATCAGTGCGTGTCCGAATGTCTTTTTGCTCTTTTTTTTTGTCTCTCTTGGTTGCCACGTGTTCGTGAAACTCAAAGGGACGTTGCGCGCATTGTCTGGCACGCATCTAGTGACGTCGTTTCCGCCCCACCGTCTAATCGCCTGTTACTACATAAAGCTCAGAGAGTTTTCAGCAGAGGCAGCACGTCTCGTCTCGGGAGTCCCTCATGGAAGAGGGAACCCCCTCACTGCCAGGCCCCGAGACAACGCCCATCTCCACAGCGATACGCAGCAGGGACGAGCTTTCCACATCTCTACCAAGTGTGACTGCAGTGGGCCGGCCTTCGACTGCCTTGAGATGGCAGCAGCTTAGCAGTCCCGCGCAAGCCTCCATAACCAGCTTTTACGAGTCGTCCAAACTTCATCGCTCGCCCGAGCATTCTCCGAAAGCATCCAAGGATCAAACTCAGCCGACGAAAATACGACTGCGCCCCCTTCGCTGCAGCCCCAAGCCCCACTAAGGACAGACGCCGAAATGGACCCAGATACCATCCAAAAACTGCAGGACAGCATAATCGGCGCTTTGACGGCAAAAATTGATGCTGTCAATAATAAAATGGATGCTGCTAATCTCGAAAGGAAGACGGAATCCAACCAATTGCTAAACGCAATCACAGCATTCAAAACCGAGGTTATGGATGAAATAAACGGGCTTAAAAAATCTTTAGCTGAAAAAGACGAGCAATGAAAGAATCTTGCAGCCAAAATGGAACAGCAGGACAAAGCATCGAGGAAAAAAAATATTATTATAACTGGTCTTCAAATTTCGGATGACGTCACTGCCTCAGTGGACCATAATAATAATATCTGTCCGAGCAAAGTCGCACATTCTCACTAATAAAAGGCGAGTTCTTGTGAACAAAGACATTTATATTTCAGAGGACCTCACAAGACACGAGATGAAAATAAGTTTCCATGCTCGCGAACTGGCCAGGAAGGCTACGCAGGAAGGAAAGAAGGTGGTCAGGAAGCATCTTCGCCTGCAAATCGATGGTGAGTGGTTTAACTGGTCAGATGACCAAGAAAAATTTATAAACGTCAAAAAGGCGCCCCTGGAAATGCCGCGCAAAGCATTTGCGCAAGTTTTAGATGCGCCAGCGCAACCTTCAAAAAACGGCCAGCATCCGCCCGCGTAAGCAAGAACGGGGGCGGCTGCCACAACATTACAGCACTTGCGCATAGAATAGTGCCTAGGTCAGCCCAGCCGATTTTTTCACCTCCGCGCCAGATCGCAGATGTTAGCTATGCAGGATTAGATGCTGTTCCGGAAATTTCCATCCTTTTCTGGAACATACACGGCCCGCAAAATCTATCATCAATAAACGTCGCTGCAGCAACAATATTAAACTTCTCTGAAACTTGGAAACCTGATGACGTCACTTCTCTGCATCTCCAAGATCATCTGCTAGTGAACTCTCCTGCAATCCGCTCAGGCTCTAGGGGCAGGTATAGTGGTGGTATGCTCTCGATAATTCCGAACCAGGGATCCCCAGGGGTCCTTGAGGTTACCGCCAACTGGATTTTTACTCACATTAAATCATTCCCGATTCATACAATCCTCGATTCCTTCTACTTCCCTCCCGATGCTGACCTCTCCCCTCTACTTGATAAGCTGCAATCCAGTATAGACAATTTTCTCACAGCTTCAACACTAGCTACAATAGTACTCGGCGGTGACTTCAATTCCTGGGTGTGGGCCCTGGGCTTGGAACGCGATTTTCCCGATCTTTTTACTGGTACGCTTCTTTGTCGTGATAGGCGCGCTTCCGATCCCAGAGCTAATCAGAGAGGTGCGCTTCTTTATAATTTTGTGAGGGATAATAATTTTGTTTTATTAAATGATCGCGCGATCACCGATTCCCCGGCACGCTATACTTTTCTGCGCGAGAGGGGCCGGAGCGTGGTTGACTTGGTCTGGATCTCCGGTGACCATATACAATACGTTAAAAATCTTGTCATGGGAACGGAGCCCGGCAGTTCAGACCACTTATCGGTTTTACTTAAACTGGATTTGTCTCTTTCGGCCCAGGTAGCTCCGCGAATCGAATCTGTCGCAGAGGAGGAAGGAGGATCCATGTTACGCTTGAAGGAAGCCGCAAATTTCAAGAGATCTTAAACAGAACTACCCCACGCGAAGGCATTGATGTCAACCTTCCTGCCAAAGCGATCCTTCCTTCCTACTCTGTAAACTTGATCAAGATGGCAAAGAACGCTGGTCTTTTACGCGACTCGTGCAACCGCTACCACCCTGCGCGTCCGAAGATGCCGTGGTTCGACAAGAAGTGTAGGCAAGCGCGGAAAATGTTAAGTCGATCTTTAACTGCCTTGCGTCGCAATACTACATCGCAGTCGGAAATTGACTATTTACTTGCAAAAAAAATGTATTCACAAACTATCCAGCGGTCAAAAAAGCATTATGCCGAAAAAATTGCAGACAAGTTCGCGTCGGTCAAAGAAGCCAGTACGTTCTGGTCCACAATACGCTCTCTCAGGCGGCCCCCCCCCCCTGCGAACTAACAAAATCACTATTGAGTCCTGGAACGCGGATCTAGCACTGCTATACCCGTATAAACCTCCGTTAACGTCAACTTTTTTTGGTACATACGACCGCGACCTTGATACTCCTATTACAGAGCGAGAACTATTGGAGAGCATGAAGAGACTGAAAACAGGCAGGGCAATCGGGCCTGACGGCCTACCTGCAGAGCTTCTGAAACTTCTGGTAGGTGAATGGCGCGGCTTAATCTTGATCTTTTCAACTACATATTTATGTATGAACAAATACCAGAGGGTTGGATGAGCGCCAATCTCTTTATGCTCTTCAAAAAAGGCGACCGCGATAATCCAGAAAATTACAGAACAATAGCGGTGACGAATGCGCTGGCGAAATTATTGTCACAAATTATTGCGGGGAGGATGGAGGCGTGGGCAAATCGGAATAGTGTTTTACCGAACGAGCAAGCAGGTTTCAGGAGGGGTCGTTCAACTCAGGACAACGTTTTTATTTTAAATGCTGCAGTGCAGATACACATAAGACATCAAGCCGCGAAATGTTATGCCTTTTTTGTAGATTTTCGACGTGCTTTTGACTCCGTCCCGCACAATCTTTTGTGGCAGAAATTATATTCTCTTGGTTTAAGTGCTAAACTAGTTCGTTTTTTGAAAGCTATGTACGCGAAAGCTGCGGTATCGACTAAATGTGATGGAACCTCCTCCGACCCTTTTAAGGTAACAGTCGGCGTGCTCCAGGGCGAAGTAATTAGCCCGCTCTTATTTATTTTATTTTTGGCTGACATCTTGTCATTCTTTCGGTCCCGTGGCGTGAGAGGGGTCGACTACACATGATTGTTTGACCTATTGTTACTTCTCTTTGCCGACGACATGACGATTTTTGCATATTCACCCGCAGACCTTAGATTGAAGCTCCAAATCCTTGAGGATTGCTGCAACCTGAACGGCTTGACTGTAAATATTGACAAAACCAAGCTTATTGTTTTCCGAAAAGCAGGTCGTCTAGATGCTGCCTCGGGGCGTTTTTTCTATGCAGGGAGGTCGGTAGAAATCGTTCCAACTTATCGCTACTTGGGCACAATTGTCTCTTCGTTGGCAAAGAGTCTTAAGGCGACGGAAGACGCTGTGGCGAGGACGCGTCAAGCTACGGCTTCTGTCCTTGCCATAATGGCTTCGGCACGGGCTGACGCGTGGGCCGGGACCCTCAAGCTATACCAAGCCATGATCGTTTCCGTCTTACTTTACGCTGCACCGTGCTGGGCATTCCTGCACTTTAACCATCTCGAGGCAATACAAGTTGAGTTTTTCAAACGCCTCTATTGCCTGCCCAAGAATACGCCGGCTTACCTTGTACGCCTCGAACTAGGGCTCTACCCAATCTCGGTGGAGATCACAAAGCGAGCGATGTCCCTAATCATACGTTATTTAAAGCAGCCGGCTACAAGCTTGCCGCGTATGGGGCTTTTGCGTCTAGGAGAATTAAGCCAGGGGAAATCTAACCTTGTATCGTATAATTGGGTATCACAGCTCAGGCTCGTTTTGTGTTCTCCACAATTCGCAGACTTGTGGACCAACTTCTCTGCGGACTTCTGGGAAGCAAACCTGGCGCGGGCGTGCCACCAATTCGATACTGTAACTCGGCTGCTATCCTATTCCGATGTCTAGAGCGTATACTGATGGCTACGAGACTCCATACCCAAAACGCTGCCCTTTACCCTTCGCGCGTCTCAAAATGCAATTAAGAACGGCTACGATCCACACCAGTTCCTTTATTATAGACCGTGTGCGTTATAAATTCGACCCGACCACTAATTGTTCGTTATGTAACTATGTAGCTAATGATTCACTGTACCACTTTTTAGGCGAATGCCCCCAGACGAAACCGTGTCGTGACTCATTTGCAGACAATACCAGAATGGCAACTAACTCGCTGTCTCTACTTCTAACTGTCCAGGATTTAGAGGCTACGAAGCTGCTTCATCACTATATTAAGAATTGCTTTCGCAGGAGAAAATTTTTGTTAAATCTTTAGGCCGTTACCATGCAAATCTATGTTCTCACGCTTTGCCTTATCTATGTATAAAATCTATTCGCTGCGAGAAAGGTCTTGTTTGATGTCTTTGCATGTACTCTAACTACTATGTAATGTAATTTGCTTGTATTCGGAAATGTAACTCCTTCCCAACAGATTGCAATATTCTTATTTAAGGGAAATAAAATTTATACTACTACTACTACTATAATTTCAATAATGAAAAAAATATTATCTCAACTACTAAGTCTAGTAAGTTCAACTACTAAGAAAAAGTATCTCTTGTGATTTTTTTCTAAATCCCACGGTTTCCGAGCTAAAAAATTCTGAATTTTTACAAAAGCAATGAAGCAACTAGAATCATGGACAAATGTACTGCGGCTTCTGAAGGGTAGATTTAACGTACGTATTATAAGTAACAAATGATTAATTTCATAACAAAAGATTTATCTATTCGAAGATAATTTTAATTCCAAAGATTTTAATTCCATAATCTATATAGTAAAAGTTGTTTTCTCAACTCTTCCGTAAACGTCACATGACTTCTACTCTCACGGAATTACATCTCTGCGTAGCAGCAGTAGAGTAATCCAATTTTGTTTATAATGGTCTTCTTGGAGACATCCACCCAGCTAGGCCACCTTGAAAATTATTACGAACAATGTTAATTACACTGCCGCCAGGCGGCGATGAAATGTGCCTGAGAAATCGCGCAGATTTTAGTACCTATATATCAACCGGCGAATGGACATGCCTTTTATCTTTGAAAATATTTTTTCGTTAACTATTTATGTATCTATATCTCAATGTATCTCCATGATTATCTCAAAATCTGTTGAATAACATTCTGCGATCTGTCACAGTTTCCTTCGAGACTCTTATTTGTCTCTCGAATATTTCCCTGTTGAATTCGCCGAGGAAAATATTTTTTTCTAACATTATCTGTATAATGTCTGCAAAAAGATATAGTACTTCGTTTGGAGAAGTTAGTCGCTCTGAAAAGCGTAAAAAAGTAAAAAAATTTATTATTCGAGTTCGGTCGAAATTGTTGAAAAAAATGACTATTACGAAGCACAAATTTTACCAGATTCTGACAATTCTGGTGAATCCGATTGCCTTGAGTCAGAATCAGAAAGTGACATTGATGATTCACAAACGGAAGAATTAGATTCATCAGATTCAAGTGAATTGGAAGGAGAATTTGTATGGTCAGAAGGTGAAAAAGCAAAAAATAAAGATTATGTCAATGATTTCGTAAATGGAGTCTTGTTGAAAGAAGAGCATAGGTATCGTATTTTCCAGAGTGCAACCGCAGGTTGTTGGAAATGTTCTTCTCCGTGCAAATAAAGCAAAATATTATCGAAGCTACGGCCATAAATGGCTATCAGAATTTAATAGAAGAATTGGAAATATTAATAGCTATTATCATTTTCACAACGTATAATAAAAGATTATCACAAGATGACTATTGGTCTACCGATCATCATCTACGGGCAGAACCGATAACGAATGCAATGACTCGAAATAAATTTCAGGCAATCAAATAAAAAAAAATTTCATAAACCGTCAGATGAAAATAAATGCAACAAAGCATGGAGGGTTAGTTCAATCTTAAAAATTTTTAAACAAAATTTATTACAATTTGATATTTTTTGTTCAGCGCTATGGATCGATGAAATGATGGTAAAATTGTTCGGAAGAACTAGTTTATAACAATTTATAAGAGGAAAACCCGTTCGATTCGGCATAAAAATGTGGTGTGTATGTTTCTCTAACTGATATTTATTGGATTGTGATATATACATTGCCAAAACGGAGACAACGATGAAAAGTTGAGTAATTGTGCGCTTGGAAGTCGAGTCGTTATTCGAATGTTACATGGAGTTTTGCACAGCATTTCACCCAAAAATATTAAAAATTATCATGTTTATTTTGATAATTTATTCATTAGTCGGGATTTACTTGTCCATTCACAAAAAATTAGTAAGAAAAAAGATAAGAGAGGGGCATATGAAGTACTGCATGATAAAAATAGTGGGTTGAATTACATAACTGTAATGGACTCAAAGCCCGTTTCAATTTTATCTACTGCCGCTGCTGTTGCGCCTCTTTGTATCGTAAAATGATATAGACTAATTCCATTTCAAATCATGCAGATACGCCGGGGTCGTGTTCTCAGAACGCGCTGATATTGAAATATGCGATTCTACAGTAAAAATGAAGAGACACGTATTTCACCGTTTTGCGAAAAAATTATTCCCTGCGATACTAGAAGTAGGTGAAGTTAAACACACATTCCGCAGAAAGTGATTGTTATTTTTACAAAAACTTCTGCCCCGCTGAGAAAAATAATGGTATGTTAAAATTTCTTTGTGCTTTTAATGTGTATATCCCAGCTGCATAAAATGGCGCTAAACATTTTGAAAATATTTTTAAATAACAAAATGGCATCCAGTTTATTGAAAATTAAAAAAATTGATTATCTCAAAAACACCACCTTTTAAAATTTTCATTTTTTTTATAAGTTAATGGGTCCATATGTGACTCATTCTCAAAGTTCTAGGTCTGGTAAAACACTTTTGTCATATAAAAAATTTAATTTATGAAAAAATAAAATTAACTATTCAGCTACAAGTTTTTCCGTAGACGGTATTTTCTTGTTATTTGGTGAATAAGGCTTTTTGAGGTTGCTGATTACGAATCCGGTGTCAGATTTTAAAAATTCAAAATGGGGGCTGCAATATGGCCGATCACAAATGTTGAAAAAGTATCGTTTTCGGTAATATTTGGTTTTTAAGGTTGCCGATTATGAATCCGATGTCAGATTTTTAAAATTAAAAATGGCGAATGTAATATGGCCGACAAAAATGTTAACAAATTGTAATTTTGTCTAACATTTGGTATATAGGTATTTTTGAGGTTTCGAATTTGATTACGAATCCGATGTCAGATTTTAAAAATTGAATATAGAGTATCCAAGAAAGCTGACAAAAATTTTGAAAAATGATAATTTAGTTGAAAAAATATTTTATGCTATGAGTACAATAAATTATACGACCCACAATTTTGAAAGAAACTTATTATTCAAATTATTCTACTTATAGTTTAATAGATCATAAAAGCAATTGTTTTAGTGTTATATAAAGTGAATAGTTTTTGGTTTCGTCGTTTGTTCTAGTTACTATGAGAAATATTATTATTGATATCAGCAGTAGGGTGGGCCGAAAAAATCATTTTTTTTTTCAAATAATATAGTAAGAGTGCGGAAAAGTTGCTTTTTGTCATCTAGAAGACGTGTGCAAAATTTCAACTTGATCGAATAATATCTTCAGCTCTGTCAGAGCACTGGAAATTTCAAAAATTATAGAAAAAAGTTAATTACTTCAATTTTATTTAAATTAGTATTAATGTTTGTTATAACTTAACAATAATACTTTAACAAATATTTCGCTAAAAACAATGTGTTAGTCTTGTGCAGCACTTCGCTCACTTCATGTTATTGAAGCGACTCAGATCTCACCACGTGAAGGTGGCTGCACTGCGAGATCCTCCCAACCCCTACCCAACCATCCAACCACTGTAAGGGACTAATCCTGAGAGTGATACATAAACTGCCTTTTGTTATCAAATGCCGGCATTAGTTTTCTGGACTTAAGTGTTGCCATTATGAATCCGTGCCTGGCGTCGGCTCCACAGACTGCTGCGGATGCCTCAGTCACCAACTTCACAGTTCGCTCCACAGCCTGGGTGGAGCAAGGAAGGGAGGCAAACGCCCAATCCGGTATTTCAGTTGTGCCATAGACCCTTCGTTCCAGTTCCTCTGATG
The DNA here is from genome assembly GCA_030407085.1 of Trichopria drosophilae. NCBI lineage: Eukaryota > Metazoa > Arthropoda > Insecta > Hymenoptera > Diapriidae > Trichopria > Trichopria drosophilae. The sequence continues at coordinate 82,742,018 of CM059582.1, forward strand.
TGATTTTAGCGAGAACTGGAGGGGAAATTATTTCGCAACTATCCCAGTCTATTACTTCAGTGTAATTCTTAGCCGCAAAATTTAGATGAGGAATTTGGAAGGTGCGAATTTGTGAGTTGGTTTCTTTTCTGGCTTGAACTATTTTCTGAACAGCCTTATGCCTTATTTCTTGCTTCGAATCTGATAGCATGGCCATAAGAATGTTTTCAGGAGCCGCAAAGAAGGCATTTCTGCTAATTGAAGCATCTATTAATTTCAAATATTGTTTTGGCAAGTATCTTTCCATCAAAGTAAATAGATGTCTTGCGCCATCTTTAATTGAACTATGGGTCTTGATAGAGAACCAGACAGGTACGTATACTTTCAAAATATATTTTACAAGGACTTTCAAGTTTTCTGATGGTTGTGATTGAGAGACATAAAGTTTAAGCAGTCTGTTTGCCATAGTGAGCCAGCGAGAGTGAACGAGACGCCCAGGATTACGTTTGCGCAAACTATCAGAGCATACGCACGATTGAATTGCCTGGGCCATTTCAAGAAGATATTTCTGGTCCGTACTCGGATCAGACACATCATTAACAGACGGAAAATGGCAACGTATCGCCTTAAAAGAAGTAGCATGCAGTGATTCACAGTTCTGCAGTTGAGTACCTATACATCCCTTGAATGAATTCGGACCGGTTGTTTTACCATCAATCCTTCCATCAATACCAGTCTACCAAGTATTTTCTCCAGTCTAGCAATCACACCGGACTTATAACCAGTATTAACAACCGTACCATCACTTCCAATTAGTTGCAGATCAGTAAATACATCTGGTACGGTCTTTTTTAGGTATTCAACAATATTCTTAACTATATCTCCTGCTGTACCAGATAAAGGGTTACATGGTCCACAAATACAGAATAAGGCTCTCCTACTAATGATATGTGTTCTTCAGTCACAACTTTTCGGTAAGCTTTATGTCCTTCTCGTTCTCGCACATTTACGCAAGTCTTATCTTTTCGACCATCGAAGTAAAGGGCTTGCAGATGAACGTCACGTGATGCTTGCTTCATGTGTTCGTTCACTCGCGCTATTTCACGCCTAATTTTGTTTTTATCAGTTACAAGGGTCTTGTTATCATCGGAGATCAACCCAACGTAGCTCAGGGCAGATGATACGATGGCTGCTGTGGGTCTGTGAGACACGTTGTATCTTTGGCTTGTTAGAGCAGTCTGTGATAAGTTCAATCTCATTTGAGCGCTAGATGCACTAGTTTCTAGTAATCTACTGCACAACGGCTCCGCTTTTTTATCGCATAAATTTTGACCTTTTATTTCAGGTGAATGAATTGCGATGCTCTATAACTAGAAGTCGCTGACAAAGATGCATCCGCTTTTTCACGCCGTTTATCAGAGAGTGCTTTTCTCTCAGATACGAGTGAAAGCCTATGTGTCTCAGAGATATCAATTGAGCCAATATACATGCGTCTGCTGCTCCTTTGATCATTGAGAAAGTTTCTTTCCAATGTGGAATTTTCCTATCTCTGGAGCAAGAACAATTACTCATATCGAGACATTTGCATGATGATATGTCAAAGAGTGTCATCTGTGCATTCATCTTGTACTCATCTACTCGTAGTTTTACAGATTTACTTTCGTTAGCTCTCCTATATGAACTCTTAGTGTCAACATACTTCTTATGGTGCAAAATAAGCTGTTGCATTATTCGTGTGCGGGTGACCGTTGGAATAGAAGCCGTCTTGTAAACTTCTTCTACCTTCTTTGCAACAATCTCAGCAATTGCTGAAAATGCAGGTTCTTTTCTGTTGCCGGATTCAATAAATAACAGCTGCCTTTCATAACAGCAACAGCGTAACACATCCGCTATAGTAGGAAGCTGGTTGCACCCTATATCTCTCGGATGCCCAAAAAGGGGACAAGCCGCGCTTTCACGAGAGAACCGAGTGCTCTTTTTAGACATGTGGCGTAAAATATTACATGAAACGCACACTATAAAAAGACACAGAAATGTGAAAAGAGTAAGTCTATGCCTTTGCAGTACAAGAAACAGAATACTTTGTAAAAAATAAGAATCCAATACAAGCCGCATATAAATGTTTCATATATGTTGCTGATTCCCGAACGCCTGCCTTACATATCAAAACAAATTCTATTTTTAACGCGAGAACGTCCGCTACCTAGCGGCGACTGGTTAAGTAATCGTCAAAACCCGCGAACTTTAAACTTCTCATTGCATGTGATACAATGATCCCTATCTCAATGTAGCGCGACGTGTCAAAAGCTGTAACGCGTAGCTGTTTATGTTTAATTAGGGCCAATTTTTTGTACTCTGGTTCTGAATAATTTTAAGTTTTCTGATATTTTTTAAGCATTATCAAAAAGAGGTAAGCACCCAGAAAGAATAACAGTAATTTATACAAAATTGAAATAATTTACTTTTTTTCTTTAATTTTCTAAATTTTCAGTTCATTATTCGATCAAGTTGAAATTTTGCACATGTCTTCTGGATGACAAAAGTTAACTTTTCCGCACTTTTACTTTATTATTTGAAAAAAATTTATTTTTTCGGCCCAGCCTAATCAGCAGAGACGTTTGTTTGTCGCGTTATATCTATTAAGTTTATAGACAAGGTAAGTTCTACTTTTATTTTATTATTTTTGTATTTATTATCAACTTTATGATTTACTTTTATTACTTTAATAAAGTAAAAAGCCGACACATTAAACTTAAGAAGTTGAGTTATATTATACTTCGATTCGTCTGCAGGTATAGTAATAAAATTATAAGTTTTCAACATTTTTATTGGCCATGTTGCATTCGCCATTTTGAAATTTTAAAATCTGACATCGGATTCGTAATCAGCAACCTAAAAAAACCCTGTATACCAATATTAGACAAAACTGTACTTTTTCAACATTTGTGACCTGCAATATTGCATCCACCAATTTAAATTTTTAAAATCTGACACCGAATTCGTAATCAGCAACCTCAAACAGCCTTACACACCATATTGCAAGAAAATACCGTCTACGGAAAAACTCGTAGCTGAATAGTTAATTTTATTTTTTCATAAATTAATTTTGTTTATATGACAAAGTATTTTACCAGAGGTAGAACTTTGAGAATGAGTCACATATGGACCCATTAACTTATAAAAAAAATGAAAATTTTAAAAGGTGGTGTTTTTGAGATAATCAATTTTTTTAATTTTCAATAAACTGGATGCCATTTTGTTATTTAAAAATATTTTCAAAATGTTTAGCGCCATTTTATGCAGCTGGGATATACACATTAAAAACACAAAGAAATTTTAACATACCATTATTTTTCTCGGCGGGGCAGAAGTTTTTGTAAAAATAACAATCACTTTCTGCGGAATGTATGTTTAACTTCCCCTACTTCTAGTATCGCAGGGAATAATGTTTTCGCGAAACGGTGAAATACGTGTCTCTTCATTTTTACTATAGAATCGCATATTTCAATATCAGCGCGTTTTGAGAACATGGTCCCGGCGGCTCTGCATGATTTGAAATGGAATCAGTCTATAGTAATCAGAGTAAACAAAAAGAAGATCCACTTTTTCCGAATGTATTTTCACAATATAATAAGTCTATGTGTGGAGTTGATTTTCATGATCAAAGATGTAATAGTATTGAACCCACCATACGGAACAAAAAATGAACATGGAGCATTTTTCAAAGAATCATCCAATCATCACTGACAACTGCAACAACTCTACACAATATTGTTCACGAGAAAGAAAAAAATCAGCAGCAAAGGATTTGCAATCCTCGTTGCCAAAAATTATTTGTCAAAAGCAAAAAGTCAAAATTGTAAATCACATACAGTTAAAAAAAACAGCATTAAAGATACTGTTCGAATAAAATGACCGAAGTTAGAACCAGAAAATTTTGAAAATTTGCGATAAATATCACTGGGACAATTGTTTAAAAACATCTAGCCATTTATAAAATACACATAATGAATTATTTTGGGAAAAAAGTACAAAAAAAAATAAAATTACAAAAATGAAAAAAATACTAAATAATAATAATGAAATACAAAATAATGAAATTACAAAAAAAAGGTTCTCGAATGATGAAGCTGAAGTTAGCTACTTATTCACCAGCTACGGATTCGAAAAAGAGCATGCAGGAATAATGGGCTATGTCCGGCTCTAGAGCCTCGGGAAAAATCATGTAGGTACATTTCCAATAGTACAATACAATGAGAATATCAGTTACGCGTTGCAGCGATTATTTGTTTGCATAAAAAATATGTAAACTATTTTGAGCCCACTGTAATACATTGGCACTGCCCACACCTGGGACCTTGGGCAAAATCATATTGGTTCCTTTTCAATAGTATATAACAACCACAACGACCGTTAAGCGTTGCAGAGATTATTTGTTTACATAAAAAATATGTAAACTAATTTGAGCCCCTTGTAATAGACAGGCACTGCCCACACCTGGGACCTCGGGAAAAATCATGTTGGTTCCTTATCAATAGTACACAACAACTACACCAGCCGTTAAGCGTTGCAGCGATTATTTGTTTTCATACAATTATATGAACTTTATAACGCACCCTTAAATACTGTGACCCCCGCCCCCGACTTTTTCACCTCCGCCCGTCCGTCGTCGTCCGTCGTGGCCGTCTGCAAAAAACCGAACTTTTCCCCGGGGGCCACCAAAATCCGCACGGCGCGCCGGATGGTAAGAGAGGGCGCCAGACGAGCCGAAGCTTGACAAATTTATAAGCGCGCCGCACGCGCTGGTGTGCCCGCTAGCTCAGCTCCGAGTTCCCGGCTCGGCAAGGGAGAGGGCGGTATTCTCTGGCGCAGACGAAATACTACGCGACCACGGCCGACGGTTCAATACGTTTCACGCGCCCTATCTCGCGCCCCAAATTACGGACGCCAAATTTCATACGCGATTACCCGATACGCGACGACTCGCGATTCCCCGACGGAGAGCTCGACAGGGACTTCCTAATCCGATGCCCTGCGACGAACTCGACAGGGACTTTTCGCACGCGGTGCCTGGCGACGAACTCTACTAGGACTTTCTAATTACGGTGTCCTGCGACGAACTCGACAGGGACTTTACGCACGCGGTCTATGGCGACGAACTCTACCAGGACTTTCTAAAGACGAGGTGCCCGCCGACGAACTCGACAAGGACTTTCTGAAGCGCGCTGCCTTGCGACAGACTCGGCTGGGACTTTCGCACGCGGTCGCGGCGTCCTGCGACGAACCCGTCGAGGAACCGCACTCGTCCGACACTCACGTACCCTCCCCAATACGTAACTACAATACCTACACGAACTTACACGAATCTCATACCGAAACTACACCGAACGACGTTATCTGAACCACACGAAACTTTACCGAAACCGATCAAATTGACAGATTATACCCCTTTTCTGAAATCTACTAAACTCGGACAAATCACCAAAATTACGTCACCCGAAACCCACTCGACTTTACCGCGTGCATTAATGTACCGATTAATTCCCCAATTTAACCCCCTGCACTTTCGTTACTAAATTTGCACGGATCACCCGGACGCTATCGTTTTACCGCGGACGCTGCTGTTGAAGTTTACACACTCATACTTATACGCAACAACTTTAGCGTCTCCGTAGAGACAGTTAGCCTCACGTACAAAAACATAACAAAAACATGGCACTACCTTCCGGCAGCGCGAGATAGCCTTGGCCCCACAAAGATTGCTCGTGAATCGGCAAGCTAGTTAACTTAACCGCGCGGAGTGCTCGGTCCAATTAGCATCGCACGCATGGTCCTTTCCTTGCCGACAGATCGGCTGGACTATTACCCGAGAAACACCTTCTTATTGCACAAAAAGTCCGCTCGTTAATTTGTAAGATAGCGCCGCCTCACAAGAGGGGCAAGATAATAGGTAACCACAGTGTTCACTCTAACAGAGTGAAAAGATAACCAAGAAGTTCAAGATACGATCACTCACAAGTGCGATTCAGCGAACCAAGGTAAAATTAACGTGCTTGCGTTTTCGATCATAAGAAGCCAGACTATAAATTTAAAATGTCGACCATGCTAGTTAACGGCTCGGTAGTTAATTTGCCTTTCACGCGTCGTATTTCCGTTTTCGTTACCATCTCTATTTCCGATCACCGGACACGCACTTTCGAAACGATAAAAATAACCACACTAGGTTCGATCTTCCATTCGCCTGAACCGCTAGTTAGTTCTCCCGGATACCGAACGATCACAAAAGATAACCGCGTGACAGCTTTTTCCTGAAGTCCTCGAAAGGACAAAGTTATCCTCTGACCGAAGCATCTCATGGAATTTTAAGAGAAAGATCTTCGATTGCGTTTCCGATAGTTAACCATACCGACGCGCGTGGCCTTTGGGGCTTCGTATCCAAAATACGTAACGAAACTTAAAGCGATTCCAATTCGATTCATCACGTTGTCATCGCGATCCAAATAATTGGACTTATCGTTCAAGACAAGTACCAATGCAAATACGTCAGGCCCGCGATCCACTGTCCACACCGGGACCCGTGCACCATCGACATCGACGCCTATCATGACCTTCACAAACACGAACAATTACATTTCTACTATTCAAATTGTCATACGCGCACAAAATTTGAAATGAAATCGATACCAAACCGTTCACGAAAAGGTCAAACCATGTCTTTTTCATTTGTAATTAGAATCATAATCCCATTATAGATTCATGCTACTTTGTTCACATATTTAAATACAAATATATTTCTTTAATCTACATGAATGTCAATAATCAATCGCCACCATATTTTCTTCAAATATCAATGGCCATACTGAACTCTCGAAACACCGCTAAAAATGTGACATTCTTTAGAAAATGCACCAATAAATATTATCTTCCATCAAACTTCTGTTTGAGAAAGTGGGGGTGACGTTTCCACAAACATCGGACAAAACATGATGTTTTACTAACACCTATTTAGGGCGGTGTTATTTGGATTATCTTTCAATGCACCAAATTTATGTTCAAAACGGGTAAAATAAAACGTGCGGTCAAGCTTTCAAAAACTAAAGCTTTATTCGCTCGAAGCAAACGTCTCGGCGGCAATATCTTTAGAACGTTTCGAACTGTTCGCAACAGTTTCGTTTCAACATTTATAAAGGCGCGATGTTCTGACGGACATCTAGAGAAAGATGACGTTCGTCAGAACATCTGTCAAAGGCGCTGTTTTGTGTTTGATATTCAACAAACTCGAAAAGATCGAAATTTCGACTTAAATTGCTGAATTACAACGTTGAATAGTAAACTCTGCCAAACGTATCATAGAGTGATTTTGACGTAATTGGATGCCTATTATATCGTCATCCAACTTCTTACTATTATCACCTTTAATCATTAAAAAATTACAATCGTCGACTTAATAATTCGTCGTTCAATTTTCCTGTAAATATGCACGCAATGATGTTTGATTGTCCATAAGTAGAATTTAGAATTAAAACATGTAGTAAAGTAAATTATTTCGAATTTGTTCAAGAACGATCGATTCATTATATCATTTGAATAATGTATTCATCATCAAGAATAGTGAATTGAAAAAGAACTTGCAGAACATTTTACATGTAACCGTGGTTTAATTAAAATATCAAGTCCAAAAATTTTATTCTCGCTCGATCGTTTAAAGGGTGTTCTAAAAACAAGTGACAGTCCTAACCCAATTATGGAAAACGTATTCCGCTCCGACCCAAACTACTATACTTTCGGAGTACAAAGAAAAGGTTAACTATGGCCGACCGGAATTTCATGTAATTAGTAAATAAATATAATAGGATTATGAACTGTCAAATGTTTCGGGAAGTAAACAGATTCACTTCTTGGCCATTTCGAAACGGCTTAGCTTCTCGAATATCAAGATTTTCGAATTTTAAAATCATCGCCGCGGAGGACGACAAAACACAATCACGCGTCACGAGCATGAAATGGAGTCGCAAAACGAACGAGCCACCAAAATTGATAAAATTCAAATTACTCCGTTACCGGAAAAAACGTACAGTTCACCATGTCGAAGCTCGATTCGGCGAAACCGATGCTGCGGCCCTCAAGATCGGTGACCTCTCCCGCGGCCGCTCTTCACCAGATCTTCATTTGTCCGAGCGTCGTGTGCATTTCCAAAATCGAACCTAAAGCTGGCCTAGCACCGTGAACGTCGCCATCTTTCCCAAGGGTTGCTGGATGGTTTCCAACAGGACTCGCGTTCGTCCTGGATTCCACTTGGGCTGGACCTCTGGACTTCTCGCTTTCATCGCAGGCGGAATCTTCGCGGCTGCTGGGACGATTCCTCGTACCTCCTTGGTGATGCTTCCTCAAGCGCACAATCACAATCACCGCGAAGCAGAATTACAAGACAAAACAGGATAAACAGCACAAACACAATCGTCTTCCACAGTCACAAAGCTAAATTTCTCGTTCCAATGAAATGCGCGATTTATTAGCGATGCGGCCGCATTTTCAAAGCGCGTTGGGCACTTTTTTTAGGCACCTGTCGTAATCAGCAAAGTTCGTTCCCGAACAAACAAGCCACTTCCACCATTACCGGTAATTACTCCCGGGTTTCGGCACCAATTTTGTTAACGACTGGTGGAAGGGCTTCAAATAAAAACTCCACGATTTGATCGGCCGACTAAAAACATATTAATTTATTGCGATCAACCGGTGACGATCCGATCGCGACGCGGACTTCCTAACGCTCTCACGTTCCGGAACGTTCTCTCTCAACCCGATCGTCACTTTTTCACCTCTTCGTTCGATTTTTCAAACTCTCGAACATTTAAATAGACTACGACGTCATATTACACATCGATATCATACTATTCGAATTACAAATACGAAGGGCCTTTTACATAATTACCTAACAGGCCAGCTTCATTTTGAGAGGTACCCCATTCGGGTGTGCAATGGCGTAGGGAAAACCACCTTTGTGGGAAAAACCTACGCCGGGTACCGCAGTCGATAAAACATCGATTCTGTCCGTAACACCTGGGACCATGGCAAAAAACGTGTTAGCACCTTTTCTACAGTGCAAAACAACTTCATGACCAGTTAGGCGTTGCAGCGATGATTTGTTTAAATAACTAATATCTAATTTTTCAATTAACCAATAATATATGGGCCTTGTCGGTCACTGGAACGTCGTGAAAAATTGTATGAGTTTCTTTCAACTAATCCTAAGCGATGTCCCGGTTTCTTATGCTTTATACACCTTTTAGCTGACCTATGATGAACGGGCTCATGACATTTATATTTTACAAAATCGGATAAATTTTTCGGATTCAAAATTTCCAACATTTATCTTCGAATACGTCCTGTATGTAAGTCACCGTTAATCTCACACTTAATCTTGCATTTCTGTTCATATTTTTGCAATTTTCGGAGATTTTGGAGAAACATTTCATGTAGTTCGGCCATTTCGGTAATGTGCCCCCCCCCCCCCCCACCAATTATGTTACGTAATTTGTGGACGGCCTCTAAGTACTCATCAGATTAATGAAATTGATTGTATATGGGTGATTTTTCAAAAACAGTTGCAATTTATTCAACCAGGAGAAATATCCATAAAGATTAAGTTACCAGGTACCTATATCCATAAAGATTAAGTCTACAAAATTTTAATGTTTCCATTCTATATAGTACCTGATCTATATTCTGCTGCTATATATTTATTAAAGAATTCTCAATCTTTCAATTTTAAATTCAATGCCTAAGCGTGTACTCCTCTTGCCTATGTAATTCCTCTGGCGTCTACATTTTTTAAACCCCTGTTTTAATCAAGTGTTCATTTGTATTCACTGTCTATATGTATTCGAAACATCATGAAAATAAACAGGTACTTAAAGCTACAAAGCCAAAGTCATCAAAACGAAACCAAACCGGGTGGGTTAATTGTTGCTTTTTTGTTGCTAATTTGTTACCCTAGTGGCGATTTTGTTGCTCCTATATTTTTTAAAAAAACCTTAGGGTTGGCTGGCTTAAGAAAAAGCTACCCAGCCCATCGTTAAAAAACACGTACAGACGGGATAAAATAAAAAAGTAAAAGCGTAGGAATTTGTGGCTTCAAGAAAAAAATGATCTAGACACCATTTCACCTATTTCTGACCCTGTACCAATTACTGACAAATGTGAAAAACATACACAGATATCGAAACCAACACAATCCTGTTGGGAAATTCATAGCTTGGTTGTTGCTAATTTATTGCCCTAGTGACGATTTTGTTGCTCCTATATTTTTTAAAAAAACCTTAGGGTTGGCTGGCTTAAGAAAAAGCTACCCAACCCATCGTTAAAAAACAAGTAGAGACGGGATGAAATCAAAAACTAAACGCATAGGAATTTGCTGCTTATTTGTTGCTTCAAGAAAAAATTGATCTAGACAGCATTGCACCTATTTCTGACCGTGTACCAAAAACTGACCAATATCGAAAACCTATAGATTTTGGCAAAACGGTCGGTCTTCGGCCCGTAAGGCACTAGTAACAAATTATTTAAACAAATAATACGATCACTTATTATTCCCCAGGCTCCTGGGAGTAATTTGTATATCATATATTTGATTTTGATGGATTTCAAACCGGAAATAAACCCACAAATTCAACAAAATACGTGAAATTTCTTGAACTGACCCAGTTTTCGCCCCGAATGGCACTAGCAACAAATTATTTAAGCAACTAATGATATCACATTTTATTTCCCAGACTCCTAGGAGTAATTTGTATGTCATATATTTGGGTTTGATGCATTGCAAACCGGAAATAAACCCACATATTCGAAATTAAATATGTGAAATTTCGTCCGTGGGCACCGTTTTCGGCCCGAAAGGCACTAGCAACAAATTATTTATGCAACTAATGATATCACATTGTATTCGCCACACTCCTAGGAGTAATTGGTATGTCATATATTTGGGTTTCATGGATTGCAAACCGGAAATAAACCCACAAATTCGAAAAAATACCTAAAATTTCATGAACTTGCCCAGAATTCGCAGCTGCACGTAGCGATCGAATTCAAAGAAACCACCGGCGCGTATTTTTTCGAATTTGTGGGTTTATTTCCGGTTTGCAATCCATCAAAACCAAATATATGATATACATATTATTCCTAGGAGTCTGGGGAATAAAATGTGATATAATTTGCTGCTACTGCCTTTCGGGGCGAAAACTGGGTCAGTTCACGAAATTTCACGTATTTTTTCGAATTTGTGGGTTTATTTCCGGTTTACAATCCATCAAAACCAAATATATGACATACAAATTACTCCTAGGAGTCTGGCGAATAAAATGTGATATCATTAGTTGCATAAATAATTTGTTGCTAGTGCCTTTCGGGGCAAAAACTGGGCCAGTTCACGAAATTTCACGTATTTTTTCGAATTTGTGGGTTTATTTCCGGTTTGCAATCCATCAAAACCAAATATATGACATACGACTTACTCCTACGAATCAGGGAAATAAAATGTGCCATTATTAGTTGCATAAATAATGTGTTGCTAGTGCCTTTTCGGACCGAAAACGGTGCCCACGGACGAAATTTCACATATTTAATTTCGAATATGTGGGTTTATTTCCGGTTTGCAATTCATCAAGACCAAATATATGACATACGAATTACTCCTATGAATCTGGGGAATAAAATGTACCATCATTAGTTGCATAAATAATTTATTGCTAGTGCCTTTCGGGCCGAAAATGGTGCCCGCGCACGAAATTTCACGTATTTAATTTCGAATTTGTGGATTTATTTCCGATTTGCAATCCATCAAAACCAAATATATGACATACAAATTACTCCTAGGAGTCTGGCGAATAAAATGTGATATCATTAGTTGCAAAAATAATTTGTTGCTACTGCCTTTCGGGCCGAAAACTGGGCCAGTTCACGAAATTTCACGTATTTTTTCGAATTTGTGGGTTTATTTCCGGTTTGCAATCCATCAAAACCAAATATATGACATACGACTTACTCCTACGAATCAGGGAAATAAAATGTGCCATTATTAGTTGCATAAATAATGTGTTGCTAGTGCCTTTTCGGACCGAAAACTGTGCCCACGGACGAAATTTCAGATATTTAATTTCGAATATTTGGGTTTATTTCCGGTTTGCAATGCATCAACACCAAATATATGACATACGAATTACTCCTACGAATCTGGGGAATAAAATTTTTTTTTTTTTTTTTTATTTTCCTGGATAATTTACAATCTGTTTCTTATGGATCAATAAGTAAATTTTATTAACAGTTCTTAATATCTTGTAGGTATATTCCCAATAGTCCATACCCTTAAGTAAAATTCATCATTTAAAGTTACATGAATAGATAACAGTTTTGTATAACTATTATTACTTAATTATTAGAAAAGTATTTTTAATCGTTTCTATCTGGTCTTCGATGACTTAGTCTGAACGAGTTTTCTGGCCAGTATGTTAGGATGTTTCTTGAGTCTGCTTCTGTATCGGGTGACGTTGATATCAATTTCTTTCCTGACAAGAGGAATACAAAGATCTATCCGGATTCTTTCAGTGGGAACGAACCAGGGGGCGTCAACAATGTTTCTTAATACTTTGGATTGAAATCTTTCAAGTATGCTGACAGACGAGTTTGCCGCTGAACCCCATAGTTGAATTCCGTATGTCCAAATTGGTTTCAAAATCGATGTGTATAGCAATATTTTATTTTCCAGCGAGACTGCAGAATTTCTGCCCAATAGCCAGTTCATTTTATATAACTTGAGATTAAGTTGCTTTTGTTTGTTCCAGATGTGAGATTTCCATGTTAATCGCCGATCTAAGTGCATGCCAAGATACTTAACACTTTCAGCTTGAGGTATTTCTTTGCCATTCAGTGTTACCGGTGGACATGTTTCTCTGCGCAGTGTAAAAGTCACGTGATTGGATTTTGTCTCATTGACTTTTATTCTCCATTTATTGAACCACTTTTCTATTTCCTTTAAGTTATTTTGCGTACGATTTGAAGCTACCGCTGGATCCTCATGAGATGACATAATTGTAGTGTCATCAGCATACGTGGCTGTAGTGGTTTGTTTCGATGTCGGCATATCTGCTGTATAGAGCACATAAAATTTTGGTCCTAATACGCTTCCTTGAGGAACTCCAGCTTCTATAGGGTAAAGGTCAGTGTTCTCTTCTTGATGTTTGACTTGGAAAAATCTTCTGCTCAGGTATGATTTTAATAATTGGTACAATTGACAAGGAAATAAAGGCTTGATTTTATATAATCCGGATATCCATAATCTATCAAACGCTTGAGATACATCCAGAAATACTGCCGAACAATATTTTCCATCTTCGTAGGAGTTATTTATTTGGTTCACAACTCTATGGACTTGTTCAATTGTTGAGTGGCTTTGTCTAAAACCGAACTAATGCTCTGGAATTAGTTTCTTATTATGTATTATCAATTCCATTCGTTTCAAGATTAGTTTTTCAAATATTTTTGAAAATATCGGCAGTAAACTTATTGGTCTGTATGAAGTAATTTTCTGCAGATTTTTTCCAGGTTTTGGGATTAATATTATTTGTGCAACCTTCCAAAGTTCTGGAAAATAGCTAAGTCTCAACGAGGCATTAAAAAGTATAGTAATGAATCTAATAACCTTGTCTGGAAGCTCTTTTATTATCGTTTTATTTATCTGATCATATCCAGGTGCTTTTTTAGATTTTAATTTTCTTATTACAAACTTAACTTCTTTAAATTTAAAAGGTTTAATAGTGGTGTTGTCAGTGAAGTGAGGATCCTCTAAACTTTCATAAATAGTATTCTCTTCCTCAACAGAACAGTTCGAAGGGTGCTTCTTGCCCAGTTTCCATTTTCTAATCTTATTGGAGGAACAGTTTGTTGTGGTTGTTTTAAATATCTTGTAGCTTTCCATAAGGAGTAGTCCGATGTTTCCGTAGCACTGAGATTTTCCAAGTAGTTTTTTGTAGCTGCATTACGTTCTTCATATAGTAGTCTTTTTAATTGAGTAACTGCCCGATTAAAGTTGGTTTTCGCCTCCGGAGATCTTGTTTTTTGCCAGATTTTTCTGAGCTTCCTCTTCTGTAATATTTTGGCAGTAACTTTGTGTGACAGCGTTTGCGTAACTTCTTTTTTAAGTATTTCAGGCGTTGAAATCCGTGCTGCCTCATGTATTTGCTTATTCAGATTATCGATTGCATTTTCTAATTCTTGTTCGCTTTTTAAAGTTATATTGCAACACACGTTTTCTTCTAAGTTGGTTCTGAATTTGTCCCAATCTGTATATTTATTATATAACATTACAGGAAGAGTTTTCATTATAATTTCTGAGTTTAAAGTAATTATTATCGGAGAATGATCAGAAGACATCTCAAAACATGATTTTGTTTGTATGTTATGATTTGCTATACCTTTTGTAATTCCAATGTCGATTGTATCGGGAATTTTTTTGCTGTCAGATGGCCAGTATGTTGGTTCGCCCGTTGATACGGATTTGAGATTGTTGTTTTGCATCGCCATGTAGAGTTGTCGACCTCGAGGGGTTGGTGTATGCGATCTTGATCCCCACCAAGGGTGTTTTGCGTTGTAATCTCCGCCAGCTATGAATCGTGGCCCTAAGGTATTAAAATACTGTGAAAAAAGAGCGTTAACCGTATGGAAAAAATCAACGGTAATCTAACGCAATTCACCCTACGATTTTGACATATTTCGGTACGTCTGTATAGAATTATGTACGGCGAGGTACGTTTACGTACGTTCGCGTACGATTTGGTTACGATTCGAACATTTTGTACACCATTGTACAGAAACGTACGCAAACGTACGCGAACGTACACAAACGTACGCAAACGTACACAAAATTGCTAGAACATACTGAAGCATGCGGAGATGTACAGCATTGTACACTATAGATGTCAAACAACCATTCGTAATAAAATATTTTCTTACAAAAACGTCCGGAATCGTATGAATATGTACTGAAACGTACGCAGACGTACGCAAACGTACGCAATTGTACGGATATATGCAGCAATGTATAGAAACGTATGAGATTTTAGAACTATTTACAGGAACGTGCCCGACTGCACGAATATTGAATATCCCAGATAGGTGCCCGTTTTTCTTCCGTTATTTTTTTTCGATTTTTTGTCCAAAATTTTTCACGTAATTTTGGAGAAAAATGACCCAAACCAATTCTTCTACATTGGACAAATATTCCAAAAATTTGTCGCGTTTTTTAGGGATATTTATACATTTTTTCATATTTTTCGGGCATTTTTTACAATTGCAAGGTTATTAAAAAAAAATCACGAAAAATTTGTGTAAGCTTTTCTTCGATGGAGAAATCATATAAACTATTTGCATCAAAGTCGGCAATTGTTCACGGATTGCGGTCAAGTTGGCTTGGAATGCCCCACATATATTTTTCTAAATATACATTGTAAATGATGCACGTAATGAAGAATAAAATGAACAATATACAGAACGGAACCGTAGGTAACTGAAAGGAATGCTTTTTTTTATTTATATCACTTATGTCATACAAAATATCTTTATTGGAATAATAACAAAATTTTAAATTAGTTGATACATTTTGCAGTAGTTGCTTTGCTCAAAGAACCTATGAATAGATGATTTCTTACATTCATTAAAATACATGGTCTGTAAATGTCATTACAACTGATGACATTGAAATCATTTGTTTCCACTATTTTACGATATTTTAAATGTTTAACAGATACATCCGCATTTTTGAAAATATAAGTATTACGAACATCCAATTTTTTATAAAATATAAATACCTTATTTCTGTTACTATACTTTACTTTATAAATTTTTTGTATTATACCAAAATCTCCATGTCTGGTTTGAAATACCGAATCATTCGTTTTTTTACATCGATTATATGTGCAAGTTGTATAACGACATCCATTGTAAATAATTTTTGAATACATTAAACATTTACTTAACAACATATACATTTTACTACAACATATACATTCTACAGGATACTGTACCTTTGCACACTTTCGCGTACGTTCGCGTACGTCCGCGTACGTTTACGTACGTTTACATCTGTTTAGAAATATTCTGTTATGCATTTTTTCTCGTATGTGTACATTTTAGTACGATTCTGGACGATACTGCATCTTTGCATAATTTTGCGTACGTTAACGTACCTTCGCCTACGATCGCGTACGTTTCTGTATAATGCTGTAAAAATGTTCGAATCGTAACCAAAACGTACCTAAACGTACCAAATCGTACGTAATCGTACGGAATCATGCCTAAATGTAACGAAAACGTACCATTTTTATTTCCATAGGGGTATTTACAACATGCTTTGGCGGGCAGTAGACTGCAGAGTACGTGATGGGTCCTAGCCAGTCTTCTATAATAACGTTTGTCGCCTGTAGATAATCGTGTTGATATTTATTAATTTCATGATGTTTTATTGTTGACTTAATAATTACAGCTGTTCCGCCATGCGCAGTTCCGTCTGGATGTTTAGTATCGTAGATTATATAATTTGGTATTTTCAAATAGCTTTTCTTAGTGAAATGAGTTTCTGATATAAGAGCTACGTCAATATTATGATGTATCAAAAAACTTTTTAATTCTTGTCCTCTTTGAACAAGACCGTTAGCATTCCATATAGCTATTATTATTTTTGTTTTCGCCATTTAAGCTATTTTGGCTATCAAGGCTGTAAGGAGATTCATCATCGTGTCCATCCTTGTTAATAACTGCTCCATCATCTGTTCTAATTTATTTGATGATTGCGTTGTAATCTATCGTTGATTATTATTATTGTTATTTACTACTTGTGCGTATGTTTGAGATTGTTGCGGATTAATACTGTTATCAGTATTTACTTGCTGAGGACGTCTTTCTATTATTCGTTTTTCATGAAGTGATGGAAAAATCTTTTTTTGCAGTTGCTTTCGAATTTCGCAACCTTTATAACTCGCGGGATGATTGCCGCCGCAATTACAGCATTTGACTTCATTTCTGTTTAGAATTACCATACAGTCTTTTGTTAAGTGATTATTAGCGCATTTGACACATTTCGGGGAACGATAACAATAGCTCTTTGTATGGCCATAGGCTTGGCATCTCATACATTGAACAATGTCTCTTTTCTTCCTTGGTTGTTCAAATATTATTATTGTGTTCAGCAAATGCTTAATATTATAGATATCTTTATTATTGTCTTTAGTTTCTAATAAGACAAAAAAGATAGGCAACGGTTGTTTTGTACCAGTTTTGAGTATATTTGTTATACTTTTAACTACATGTTTATGTGTTTCTATTTCTGCCTTTAGATCTTCAATATTTACTGATGGATGCATATTTTTTAGTATGACTCTAAAATTTCTGTCTTGCTTTCTTTGGTAAGTGTAGAATTCGGGTTTCTTTGATTTTAATGCTTCGACAATTGGCAAATATTTTTCTGCTGAGTGTGGTTGTGGGGAATAAAATGTGCCATCATTAGTTGCATAAATAATTTGTTGCTAGTGCCTTTCGGGCCGAAAACGGTGCCCACGCACGAAATTTCACATATTTAATTTCGAATATGTGGGTTTATTTCCGGTTTGCAATGCATCAACACCAAATATATGACATACGAAGTACTCCTAGGAGTCTGGCGAATAAAATGTGATATCATTAGTTGCATAAATAATTTGTTGCTACTGCCTTTCGCGGCGAAAACTGGGTAGGTTCACGAAATTTCACGTATTTTTTTGGATTTGTGGGTTTATTTCCGGTTTGCAATCCATCAAAACCAAATATATGACATACAAATTACTCCTAGGAGTCTGGGGAATAATAAGTGATAGTATTATTTGTTTAAATAATTTGATGCTAGTGCCCTACGGGCCGAAGACCGACCGTTTTGCCAAAATCTATAGGTTTTCGATATTGGTCAGTGTTTGGTACACGGTCAGAAATAGGTGCAATGCTCTCTAGATCAATTTTTTCTTGAAGCAACAAATAAGCAACAAATTCCTATGCGTTTAGTTTTTGATTTCATCCCGTCTCTACTTGTTTTTTAACGATGGGTTGGGTAGCTTTTTCTTAAGCCAGCCAACCCTAAGGTTTTTTTTAAAAATATAGGAGCAACAAAATCGTCACTAGGGCAATAAATTAGCAACAACCAAGCTATGAATTTCCCAACAGGATTGTGTTGGTTTCGATATCTGTGTATGTTTTTCACATTTGTCAGTAATTGGTACAGGGTCAGAAATAGGTGAAATGGTGTCTAGATCATTTTTTTCTTGAAGCCACAAATTCCTACGCTTTTACTTTTTTATTTTATCCCGTCTGTACGTGTTTTTTAACGATGGGCTGGGTAGCTTTTTCTTAAGCCAGCCAACCCTAAGGTTTTTTTAAAAAATATAGGAGCAACAAAATCGCCACTAGGGTAACAAATTAGCAACAAAAAAGCAACAATTAACCCACCCGGTTTGGTTTCGTTTTGATGACTTTGGCTTTGTAGCTTTAAGTACCTAAAATAAACTTACTAAGTTAATAAAAAAAAATAATTTGGTTTAATTTTTAAATTTTTTTTAAATTAATTTTTTTAAAATAATATACCTGCCATCTATATGTAGAAATGTACATTTTTCTTTCAATGGAACAGCTGAATTTCATCACTTATTAACATTTTATAATTCGCGGTTATAATACATTTTTTTCCGAAAGTAAATCGAGTTGTTATCGGTTTTGCATACTTCGTCCGCCATTTTTAATTTTGAACATCTGAGGTCAGATTCGAAATCAGTGTCGTCCCCCAAAAAACCCCGAGTACCCTTGTTTCGTCTTGATTAAATAATCATTTCTATGGATCACATGTTTCTAAAATGGAAACTGCATTTTGTTCTACTTTATTTAGCATTATCAACAAATAAAATCAATAATAATATAGAATTTACATTTCGAAACATTTTGTCATAGTGAAATAGCAAAACGGCAATAAAACCGAATTTGTATTGCTTTAAAAATTAAAAAAAAAAATAATAATATATAGTTGTCAATCTGCATCGAGAATGAGAAAACGTTGCAGTGCTTACACGGAAAGAAGCAGACAATACTGAGTGCTGTCTGGAAAGCACCGGCTGCTGTCCGGCCGTCCACGATTCTTCCGTTTCTATATTTCGGGCTCGCATATGCTTAAACTATGCATTTTAGGATTGGGCTCTCCCAGACTTTTTTGTCGGAAATTTCCTTCTCTACAACAAAGGTTTAATGAATTTTTGCCGTATCTTGCACTGTTTGTGATACGGAAGCGATAGAATGAAAAACAAACAATTTTCAGAATATGAAAATATTCTATCGCTTCCGTATCAAAGACCATTTTGAGAGGTACCCCCATTCGGGTGTACAATGGCGTAGGGAAAACCACCTTTGTGGGAAAAACCTGCGCCGGGTACCGCAGTCGATAAAACATCGATTCTGTCCGTAACAGGTTCATCGAGAAAGTATTCCAATCAAAACGTTTACCGCCATTTCATTGGAATAATTGGAATTTACATTGTTCATTGGATGCACCTAGCCAAATTTCAACTTCCGGCATCGGAGTAAACTGCGGAGTGTATTTGTGCATCTAGAGCTGCATAATATGTACGAGCCAACCATTGTATTTCGAAAAAACACATGAACGACATTCGAAAATAGATTTGTAAAAAAATCAGTTCTGCTGGAAAATGTCCTTCGAAAAGAGATAATTCTTTAGCACAGAAGACACATAGTGTGAAAAGTGTTCAGAAAAACAGCAAACAGAAGAAGCTCTCACGAGAGCCACCGGCAGGATGCTCAAGCACCATAGAATATTCTGCTTGTCTTGAACACCTCTTTTAAGCTCTATATCTAATATCGACATTTATTATTATTAAGGTTCTTAATGATACGTTGGGACATTTGATTTAAAAAAATACATAAGAAAACAAAAAACATTTTAAAAAAGACAAAAAATACAAAAAAAGCACAAAATTTAAAAATAAAAAAATATATAAAAAAAAAGAAAGAAAACATGAAACCAGACTTTCTCTCCACCTCCCCGTGGTTGGTTACGGGGTTACCAGAGGGTAACGCGAAGAGTGAGATCAAATCCATAGCCGAAAAATAAAATTCGTATCTAAGGTGTTTCAAATTCGAAAATTTGTTTTTAGGTTTTAATCGCATTAATTCGTTCTAATTTAAATTTTTGGGGTGTAAATTAACATATATCAAGAATAAAAAAATGACCCGCCGACATGTCGACTATTCTTAATGGGGGAATTCCTTGTTTCACCGCCCCTAACGGTCGGTAAGTACATAGAAATATTTCGAAAACCAAAATTGATCCGCTAGATGCTTGTGACAGAACAAATATTTTATATGTAAACAAATAAGAGGGGCAACGCTTAACTGACCATGCAGTTGCTTTGTACAGGTCCCAGGTGTGGGCAGTGCCTGTGTATTACAGGGAAGGTAACATCATGATTTTTCCCGAGGACTCAGATCTGGGCAGAGCACGTGTATTCGATGAGGCTTTAAATAGTTTACATATTTTTTATGTAAACAAATAATATCTTCACGCTTAACGGTCGGTGTGGTTGTTATGTACTATTGAAAAGGAACCAACATGATTTTTCCCGAGGTCCCAGGTGTGCGCAGTGCCTGTATATTAGAGGGGGCTGAAAATAGAATACCTATTTTTTATGTAAACAGATAATCTCTGCAACGCTTAACGGTCAGTGTGATTGTTATGTAATATTGGAAAGGAACCAATACGATATTTCCCGAGGTCTCAGGTGTGGGCAGTGCCTGTGTATTACAGGGGGCTGAAAGTAGTTTACGTATTATTCATGTAAACAATTAATCGCTGCAAAGCTCAAGGGTCGGTGTGGTTGTTATGTACTATTAAATTGGAATCAACATGATTTTTTCCAAGGTCCCAGGTGTGGGCAGTGCCTGTGTATTACAGGGGGCTCAAAGTAGTTTACATATTTTTTATGTTTACAAAATAATCGCTGCAGCACTCAACGGTCAGTGTGTGTTGCGCTTTGTAACGCCAAATCGAGATCGTTGCGCCATCTGTGCGTGCCCGTCCGACCTACTCCGCACATGGTAAAGATTATTTACCGACTAACAGCGGTACATGTCCGCGCTAGTTGAAACTTTTAAACTCTTTAATTTTAATCATGATTTAACCTGTTCACCGGATCAACTTCCTCCGCTAGTCCGTTTTCTTGGAATTCATCTTCCGGAAACGAGTTCGACTCCACGCGGATTCCGTCGCAACTGCATTCATTTTCGCACGTTCGCAAAAGAAAAACCGCAGTTTATCCGCAGGAATTTCGCAGCATCCACGTTGTACAAAATTCTAGTTAATCGCTGCATTATAATTATTATTTGTATTTATAAATTGTTTCGTGGTTTTCTTTATAGTTTTAAGGTAAGTTTCGCACGCAAGAAACGTAGATCGAACTTTCTCCACGCCGCGAGTCGAAGAAGTGCTGATCGCGAAAGCTTTGTGAACCTGGCACCCGACTTTTCGAAATTCAAAATGTAAAACGTTATTTCGATAGAGTTATAAATGTAGTTGAATCTAGTAGAACGAATTTCGTTTGTAGTTGCAGAAAGAAAAAGTTACAGGGGGTCCAAAAAAGCCCAGCACCCCAGTTTCAAAAATTTTTTGTTTCAAATTTTTTTTCGACAGAAAATCGTTTGTAGTTGATTGTAGTGAAGGAATTTCCGTTTGTAGTAGACAGAAAACCGTTTTATGATTAAAAATTTTTTTTTTTATTTTTAATTTATGTAAATGTATACTTATAGTCTGCATTGGCAAAATCCCACTACTCACAGACATAGTTGATACGAAAGTGTTGCCGCCCCCCCCCCCTGACCCACCGCACACCAAACAGCCTCAGATTAAGAGTAACCAAAACCACCATAAATATTAATTTCGTGCCCAATTGCTCTCAAAAGCAGTTTATTGCAAATTAATATATTCATAACAATTCATAGTTTTTTTTAAGCAACCGCGGCAACTATAAACAACTACAAACGTTTATTCAACATCTAATATGAATTACCAATCATGTTCTGGCGTTTAAATCGTTAGTAGTCATATTTTGAGCAATTGCAAACAAATACAAAAGTTCATTTCGTGTCTAGTGTAAATAAAATAAAATGACCCACAGTTTAAATCATTTATAGTAATTTATTAAGATACTACAAATAACTACAAATGTTTATTTCGTATCTCGTGTTAATAAAATACAATATTCTACGGTTTAAATCGTTTGTAGTAATTTCTTAAGCTACTACAAACGTCCGTTTCACCTCTAGTGTTAATAAAATGCAGTGCACTACGGTTTAAATCGTTTGTAGTAATTTATTAAGGAAATACAAACAACTACAAACGCTCGTTTCATTTCTAGAGTTAATAAAATATAATATCCTATGGTTTAAATCGTTTGTAGTAATTTTTTAAGCTACTACAAACGTCCGTTTCATCTCTATTGTTAATAAAATGCAGTGTCCTATGGTTTAAATCGTTTGTAGTAATTTCTTAAATAACTACAAACGTTTATTTCGTCTCTAGAATTAATAAAATACAACATCCTACGCTTAAAATCGTTTGTAGTAATTTTTTCGGCAACTACAAACGTTCGTTTCATCTCTAGTGTTAATAAAATGCAGTGTCCTATGGTTTAAATCGTTTGTAGTAATTTCTTAAGCTACTACAAACAATTACAAACGTTTATTACGTCCCTAGTGTTAATAAAATGCAACATCCTACGGTTTAAATCGTTTGTAGTAATTTTTTAGTCAACTTCAAACGTTCGTTTCATCTCTAGAGTTAATAAAATGCAGTGTCCTATGGTTTAAATCGTTTGTAGTAATTTCTTGAGCAACTACAAACCTTCCATTAATCTCTAGTGTTAATAAAATGCAATGTTCTATGGTTTAAATCGTTTGTAGTAATTTATTAAGCATTGACACTAGTGATTAATCACTAGTTGCTCAAGAAATTACTACAAACGATTTAAACCATGGGACACTGCATTTTATTAACACTAGAGATGAAACGATCGTTTGTAGTTGCTGAAAAAATTACTGCAAACAATTTAAACCGTAGGATGTTGTATTTTATTAATTCTAGAGACGAAATAAATGTTTGTAGTTGTTTGTAGTTATTTAAGAAATTACTACAAACGATTTAAACCATAGGACACTGCATTTTAATAACAATAGAGATGAAACGGACGTTTGTAGTAGCTTAAAAAATTACTACAAACGATTTAAACCTTAGGATATTATATTTTATTAACAGTAGAGATGAAACGGACGTTTGTAGTTGCTTAAAAAATTACTACAAACGATTTAAACCGTAGTACACTGCATTTTATTAACATTAGAGGTGAAACGAACGTTTGTAGTAGCTTAAGAAATTACTACAAACGATTTAAACCGTAGAATATTGTATTTTATTAACACGAGAGACGAAATAAACATTTGTAGTTATTTGTAGTAGCTTAAGAAATTACTATAAACGATTTAAACTGTGGGACATTTTATTTTATTTACACTAGACACGAAATGAACGTTTATTAAATGTTGAATAAACGTTTGTAGTTGTTTATAGTTGCTGCGGTTGCTTAAAAAAAACTATGAATTGTTATGAATATATTAATGTGCAATAAACTGCTTTTGAGAGCAATTGGGCACGAAATTAATATTTATGGTGGTTTTGGTTACTCTTAATCGGAGGCTGTTTGGTGTGCGGTGGGTCAGAGGGGGGGGGGGGCGGCAACACTTTCGTATCAACTACGTCTGTGAGTAGTGGGATTTTGCCAATGCAGACTATAAATATACATTCACATAAATTAAAAATTAAAAAAATTAAAATATAAAAAAAAAATTAAAAATAAAAAAAATTTTTAATAAAAAAAACGGTTTCCTGTCTACTACAAACGGAAATTCCTTCACTACAATCAACTACAAACGATTTTCAGTCGGAAAAAAATTTGAAACAAAAAATTTTCGAAACTGGGTTGCTGGGCTTTTTTGACCCCCTTTAACTTTTTCTTTCTGCAACTACAAACGAAATTCGTTCTACTACATTCAACTACATTCAGAACTCTATCGAAATAGCGTTTTACATTTTGAATTTCGAAAAATCGGGTGCCAGGTTCACAAAGCTGATCGCGAATATTCTTGTAGAGTTCGAATTTTCGAAATAAACTATCTTATTAGAATTTAATTTTGAATTCGGCACCTCATTCTGCTAAGTCACTATCGTGGACCAACCCGCTGGTCGAAGTCGACGGGAAATATTGCTGCTCTCGCGAACTTTGAACTTTGAATTTTCACTAGTGGCATCAAGAAGTGCAATTTTGGATTATAAGTGCCAGTTGTCCAAACGTGCTTGTGCATGTGAAAGTGAACAAAAAAAGACATTTCGTTCGCATAAATTTGAATTCATTAGCGCAGCCCGCGCTAAAGATATTAAGTAGGTGTGCTCACGCGAACACAACTTCGGCAATTTTCGCCACGCCCGAAGTCGTCCGACTTCACTTATTTCCGCGACGCGTTCATGATGTCACGGCGAGTCGCCTCATCAAGGCCACTCTCCCCGTAATCTTCTCTGGACGCTTCGGTCTTGTTCGGGCCACTCGCAGTTAGTGATATCCGCATTAATCACGACTTTGCTTGAGTGAACATGGCAATCATCGCGCTTCGTACGAGTTTCTCACTCGCACCCGCTAATCACATGTTATGCGTCTCACGCGAGAACGCGCATGTGTTAATACTCTCCACGCGGTCTTATGAACATCCGAGAGTGATACGCTACGGGGAATGGCCTGTTCCCACTCACGTGTTGCCATGCAACCATCACACCTATCGAACTGATTGCGCGCGCTAACGCCAATCATTGATAACCACGCCTTCGATCCCACTTCGGCACGCAAGACGAGCGCATTCACACTGCAGCTCGCAGCCGTAATATATCCGTTTTAAGACTGTCGCTGTGAATTGAACATAGAACGACGCGTCACAACTGACGCGCTTTAGCATCAACGTTCAATTTCATTTTAAAATTTACAATGAGCAAGGGCGATGATGATTATCACACCTGCGTGAAAATTATTGCAGCACAAACGCAGGATTTTAAATCGGTAAAAAGAGCCGCGGATTTGGCAAACCGACCTGACACCTCAGCTGATCAGGCGAGCACTCGGTTGAAGCACATCGAGACGCTATGGTCTCGCATTGTTGATCTAAACGAGAAACTCTACGTATACTTGAACAATCTGCATTGCACGTCCTTGGAGTATTATGCCGACGACTTCCTGGGGACGTCAGAGGAAATTTATCTCTAGACTGCCACCAAGTTGAGCACAATTGTTGCCAAAGGAATTGCCACCTCAATGTCAGCTACATCAACCGATCCAGTCGTCAATTCAGTCATCGCAGATCAAAGCACTCGACCGAAAGTTCCTGCCATCAAATTAATAGGATTTTCCGGGAAATATATCGAATGGGCCGAATTCCGCGATCATTTCTCAGCTTTAATTATAAATGATAACTTTGACTCTTTTCAACGGTTATTCTACCTAAAGTCATGCTTCGCCGGTGAGGCCGCGAACGTTTTAAAAAATATTTCTATTACCGCCGCAAATTTTGATATAACCTGGCAACTCTTAAAAGATCGCTACGAAAATCGACGTAGACTTTGAAATTTGTATTAAACCAACTTATTTTCCTTAAAGCCTATTATCAAAGAGAATTTGGCAATAGAATTACGCAAGTTATTAGATTCGGCCCATGAATCGCTAGACGCGTTAAAAAAATTAGACCGACCGGTGTCGGATGATATCTTTGTCTTCTTAATCACGCGAAGACTTGATCGTGCGACACGCGAGGCATGGGACTTCTCTCTAGAGGGAGACGACTATGCCACTAGTAAACAGCTGACTAAGTTTCTGACAGCTAAAATACGATCGTTAACAAGCCTGTTCGGAGTTTGGCCAGTCGGTTAAGATCGAGAAATCGACCGCGAGTGAAAAACCTGCCTCCGCATCCTGCGCTCAAGTCTTACACATTAGCTCTAAGACATCTCCTAACTTTAAGTGTAGTTTATGCTCGCAATCGCATTTACTTTTTAAATGACCGCAATTCAGCGGCCTGTCATTGTCCGAAACTGGGAATTCGTAAAATCGCATTCGCTATGCACCAATTGTTTGTCTGCAATTCATACTAATAGGTTGTGCAAAAGCGAGAAAACATGCAAACATTGTGCGAAACGCCATAATTCAAATACGCATGTGGCGAATATGTCCTCAGCAGGTGCCAGTCCGGAAACGCATGATCTTGTGCAGACGCATTTAAGTACGCCAAGTACATGGCACATATTATACTGGCCACTGTTTGGATAATCGTGACAGCCGCGTCGTCGCACACTGTAAAATTGCGTGCTCTTCTCGACCCAGGCTCGACCCGCACATTCATCACGCGAGAAATTGCGGACATGCTGGGTACGAAGGAATACTCTACGATCATTCAAGTCTCCGGACTTGGCAAATCCGAGTCGGAAATTATTAAATGCTCGATTCCGATTTCGGTGATGCCCGTATCCAATGACAAATTAGATTCTCGAAAACGTGCTTGTCATCGATGACTCGACTACATATACGCCACAATTTAAATTCCCGCTTACGCATTGGCCACATTTAAAGAATCATGGTTTCACCGATGGTAACCCCACCGACCCTAAGATACATGCACTTATCGGTGCTGATATTTACCCTTACGTGCTTAGGGACGGGATTAGACGAGGGAGGATTGACGAGCCGGTCGCAGTGAATACCGTCTTTGGGTGGATTCTATGCGGTGTCAGCGCGAGCAATCGCGATGATCGACATGATTCCCCCGCGGTACAGATGCATCACGCACATCACGTTCAAGAAAGTCCCGAGTTGAGCACTTCTCTAAAGCGATTTTGGGAAGTAGAAAATGTCACAACTGAGAAAGTGCTGTCCGAAAATGACCAGAACTGTGAATGGCATTTTCTAAATACCCATTCACGAACGCCATCCGGACAATATCGGGTTTCTAATTCCGTTAAAAGATCCTGGGAATATCGCGATTGGTGACACTCGTGCTCAAGCGATGCACTGTCTCCATAATATGGAACGTCGACTTGCAAATCGCACCTCGGAGCGGGAGTCGTACGTAAATTTCTTAGATGAATACGCAAATATGAGGCACATGCGTCTTGCTTCTAGTAACGCAACGCCCTCTACGGTCGTTTATCTGCCGCACCACGCAGTAGTTAAACCCTCAAGCGAAACTACACAAACTCGCGTAGTTTTTAATGCGTCGGCAAAGTCTTCGAACGGACGTTCCTTAAATTCACTGCAGCACACAGGTCCGAAACTGCAGGCGGATTTACCCTCACTGCATATGCAATGGCGCACATTTAGGACTCTGGCATCATGACTACAATGTGTCAAACACAGAGTTTTTTAACTTCTGCATGCGGAAGCATTCGCGGACGAGATAAAGTTGTTAACGCAAAATCCGTTATGTCCGGATGGAACACGTCGGCTGTCAACCGGACAACGACTTCCCAAACGAAGCCCCCTCCTGCGACTCAACCCGTTCTTAGATGAAGTCGGATTACTGAGGCAAACTGTCCTATTATTTTACCCCCGGGTCATGTCGCCCGCCTACTAATTCACCATGCGCACAAACGGTGTTTGCATGGTGGAATCACGCTCACGCTGAGCACAGTTCGCGATCTCGTTTGGATTCCCCAAGCAAAAAAGACCGTCAAATCTGTCATGAATCGATGCGTTCGATGCGCGCGCTATACTACCGTGACACCCGCTCAGGTGATGGGTTCGCTGCCCCCGGCTCGAGTCACTCGTCCTAGCCGTGCGTTCGCGGGGTGTGGCGTCTACTACTCGGGTCCTGACAAACTGCTCTTGGCGGTGGTCGCGGGCATCACTCGATTCCCGTTTATATTGCACTTATTGCATGTATGGCATCGCGTGCCATACACCTCGAAATTGTTTGCGCATATACTAGTGAAGCCATTCTTGCTGCTTTCGAGCGGTTTTACTCTCACCGCGGACTACGGAAACACATGTACAGCGACAACGGTCCGAACTTTAGGTGAGCCGACAAGGACTTACAAGCTGCGTTTCGCGCAGCGTTACAGAGCAATGAGTTTCAAGTTCGAATCGCTGATGAGGGTGTCGAATGACACTTCATCCCTTCTGCTGCTCCTCAATTCGGTGGTTTATAGGAGGCAGGGGTGAAGTCTATGAAGCATCATCTCCGGTGAGTGCTTGGGTCTCATCCTCCCACATATGACGAATTGTGCACACCCCTGTGTCGTATCGAAGCGTGCTTTAATTCACGGCCTTTAGCCCCTTTACACGACGACGCGGAGAGCTTAGAGGTATTGACGCCTGCGCATTTCCTTGTCGGCGGCCCGTTGTTAGTTGCGCCTTCCCCGATGTCGGTTGATCACGCACCCAATTTGTCAACGCGTTGGAAATTAATACGACAACTCTTGGAACACTTCTGGACAAGCTGGGCCAAAGACTACGTCATGTCTTGCCAGCATCGTACCATGTGGCTGCACTCTGCTCCTAACATAAAAGTAGGTCAAATGGTGCTCATTTCCAACGACCAACTTCCCCTGGCTAAATGGGAGTTGGCCAGGGTCACAGCATGTTATCCTGGACATGATGGCTACAGTGCGTACTGCGACAAATACGCTCACACGTCCGATCGTAAAACTTGCGCTACTTCCGCTAGATTTGGACTAGGATCCATGATGATTTGCGTTTATTATACTGTGTAGTTTCCTAGGTTAAGTACGGAAGTATTTAGGCAATTTTGCGATATCAGTCTCGCAAGGCGGGCGGTAATGTTGCGCTTTGTAACGCCAAATCGACATCCTTGCGCCATCTGTGCGTGCTCGTCCGACCTATTCCGCACACTGTAAGGTTTATCTACCGACTAGCCGCGGTACATGTCCGCGCTAGTTGAAACTTTGAATTTCGCGCCGCGGGCTCTTTAATTTTAATCATGATTTAACCCGTTCACCGGATCAACTTCCGCCGCTAGTCCGTTATCTTGGAATTCATCTTCCGGAAAAAATTAGACTCCACGCGGATTCCGTCGCAACCGCATTAATTTTCGCACGTTCGCAAAAGAAAAACCGCAGTTTATCCGCAGGAATTTCGCAGCATCCGCGTTGCACGAAATTATAGTTAATCGCCGCATTATAATTATTATTTGTATTTGTAAATCGTTTTGTGGTTTTCTTTATATTTTTAAGATAAGTTTCGCACGCAAGAAACGTGGATCGAACTTTCTCCACGCCGCGAGTTGAAGCGAATATTCTTGTAGAGTTCGAATTTTCGAAATAAAGTATCGTATTAGAATTTAAATTTTGAAGTCTGCACCTCATTGCGCTAGGTCACTATCGTGGACCAACCCGCTGGTCGAAGTTGACGGGAAATATTGCTGCTCTCGCGACCGGTAATCGAACAGTGTAGTTGTTATGTACTATCGAAAGGGAACCAACATTATTTTTCCCGAGGTCCCAGGTGTGGGCAGTCCCTGTGTATTACAGGGGGCTCAATATAGTTTACATATTATTTATGGAAACAAATAATCTCTGCAACGATTAATGTCGGTGTGGTTGTTTGTTCTATTGAAAAGAAATCAACATGATTTTTCTGGAAGTCCCAAGTGTAGGCAGTCCCTGTGTATTACAGGGGACTGAATATTGTTGACTAATTTTTTACGTAAACAATTAATCTTTGCAACGATTAACGGTCGGTGTGGTTGTTATGTACTACTGAATTGGAACCAACATGATTTTCCCCGAGGTCCCAGGTGCGGGCAGTGCCTGTGTATTAAACAAAAAATTATTGTAATGTCGATGATTTTAGTTGTGGCATTACTTTTGTTAAAATTCAGAATTTGTTTGCTCGGAAACCGTGGGATTTAGATGAAAATCACAAGAGATACTTTTTCTTAATAATTGAATTTAGTGTACGATAATATTTTTTTCATTATCGAAATTAAAAATTGTATAGATGGCGGTCGCCGTTTTGAAATTCGAAAATTTCACCACAGATTCGTAATTAGCGACCCGAAAAATATATGGATATGAAAATCACAAAAATCGATGAACATTTAATTTTTTGCCTCCGCCATATTGGATTCGCCATCTTGAATTTATCAAAATGGACCTCAGATTTGTAATCAGCGTCCTCAAAAACCCCCGAATAAGGAGTTTTGTATGAATAGAATTACATTTCTACTTGATTTTGGCCGATTTTGAAAAATGCCCAAATTTTTCGTAATATCGACCGTCATTTTGATAGTTAAACAAAAAGTAAAGAAATGTTTTATGACAGATTTCTTTAGTGGACACATTGAGTGCACGTTTCTGACAAATTTTGAGGAAATTGAACTGCGTTTTGACCATAAAATGTACGGAAAACAAAAATAAATACGTTAAAAAAACGTGTTTTTTTTTGTTCTATTTTTGCAAAAAACAATTGAAAAATTCAATTTTTACCACATTTACTCAACGACATTCGAAAGAGCGACCTTCAAAAAGGCAAATCTATGTTGCCCCGATTTTTGTTCAGATCTGTTTCATATGAGAAATAAACGTTGAAATCGAAGTAAAATTTCAGTGCATCTGGGGGTTAATCGGTTACTGATGCACTTTAGTTACTTTCATTTTTTAGTTACTTTCATTTTTTAGTTACTTTCATTTTTTAGTTACTTTCAATTTAGTTATTCCATTTATTTCAACGACGATCGATTTTGTATGAACTCCGCGACTTGTATACACAGAATACGAAGTTGTCAAAGAATGGGCCACACGATATAACGAGCTATTACGATTTTGATGCGTATTGTTGTCTCGCTAAATCTCAATTGAACTGATTGGCGCGATAGTCGCGACGGGTTGCGATAAATCGGATTAACGGTAATGCCCTCTACAGGCGATACGTAATGTGTCGTTAACATAGACCGCCATACATCGACTCGTTGTTAATAAAATATTAAACACACCGCCACCTCTCGAATAGCGAGGATAGTTCGAAATGATGTGACAATGGGCCTTATTTAAATCTACAATAACTAACCGGACGCATCGATTGAAGTTACGGGCAATTTAACCAACTTGACAATAGGTCTCTGAAAACAATAAGTCGCGGTTTTTACTGTGACTACGCGGATCCTGGGATCTGATCCCGGATCACAATCTAATATACGTCCTAGCTCCCATTTTTAAGGAGGAAATTTTAGGTTTTAGTAAAACAAAATCATCTTTGGCGAGGTTCTTTGACGCAGTTATCAATTTATTTCGTGCTAGTAAGGTACATAGATAATCAAGAGACCCGAGGCGCCAAAAATGTTGGAGTAAGCACTGATAATATTGCGCAGACAGTCGCGACTCGTTTAGACTTAAAGGCGATGCTTGAAGTATACTCTTCAGCGAGGTACCGACAAAGAAATGACCAGTAGCGGCATACAATTATGACAGGAATTTGAAATGTGCAAATGGGTAACGTTACAATATTCCTAACGAGAGCTTCGTGCACGCGCCGAAATGTTTACGCGAAAGCCTAGTGTTCATGCACAATTGTTTACGCGAGGACGCTCGCACAATTAGTACGTTTGAATACAAATACGCGACCTCGGAGCGCATACCAGAAAGAAAGATCCTAGAGTAAATTTTGAAACTCTAGTTCGAAGTGTATATCCACAAGTGCGGACCATGACGAAGCCTCGCGTACTGAGTGGCGCTTAAATAAATGGTGGGAATCGAAATTCTAAAATTTATGTTGCCGACTCTAGTAGGTGCTAATTGGTGCGGCGAAGTTTCACCATAGCCTATTTAAACAGGTATGTTCGCCACCTTGACGCAGTTCGATTCGGGTACGCTACAGGAAGAAACAACAAGGACCACGCGGAGCAGTAAACCCACGCAGAAGAGTAATAGACGCAGCAAAATAGTCCTTTTACGGACTTCTAAAAAAAAACTTATTCGTTGATCTCAAATAGTCCTTTATAATTTGAACTCACGTTCAAAAAGAGAGATATCTTTACCTCTCCGTGCGCAGCTGATTTTTTGAGCCCGCTCTCATTTTGGGTAGTCGTCATGTACGCTTTTTTTATATGAGATGCAAACTGCTCCATGCTAGAGTAGCCTTGTGATCTTCAAAAGAAAAACTCAGGCGAGTTTTTATCAAGATGGCCCGCATACTGTACTCCCTGTTTGGGTAGCCTTACGCCAACAATTTTTACGGCTCTAGAGGAGTCCAACGGTTCCAGATGTAGACGTACCGTGCGTCCTGTTAGGACTGCCGTGCGATCCGTCAACACTTTTCTAAGTTATACATTGCCGGTCCAAGCAATCATCTTTTAGGCGGAGGCGCGTACGTTCGATTTTTAGTACACAATCTTTTTTTAAGGGAAGACAATTTTGGTCAAAGCTGATTGGTCTACCGCTCAAATCGGTTACTCAGATCGGGGACCGAAATTATACGAACACTTCCGAATGATTGGAATAATTGATATTAAGGTCGTGCAGATAGGTATCTCCAGATTAGTCCTTTTGCAGTCTTACACTGAACCATAACACAGCACCAGTAATCGTTTCGCAGATCCGTTCCTCGAACCGTTTCCGTGCGTTATAGTCCCCAGTACAGCACACTTTTCCGACAACGATTAATACATACTTGAAACTTTGCAATTTGCTTCATTTTGGCGAGTCTACCATACTCTAATTTGCGAAAATGTTCGTAATTGCTGTGTGTTCCTACACGTATGCGTGAAACATGTCGCATTCGTGATGTTGCCTTTTGTGATAAATACATAATTTATTTTAAAAATTCCAATTATAATTTAGTAAGAAAATTGAAACATATTTTGTCGGACAAAAATACTGCTGCAAATAGGCTCGTCTACCTTCGCGAACACGTCGTATTACGAGTTTATGTTTCGCGAAAAATATATAGTTCCTTTTTACACAAGTGTTTAATAATTATTTATAAAATGCGATGGTTATATTGTCCGACAAATTTCTTGCTGCATTTATCTAGTCCGACAGCATGAACATGTCATGTTTACGAAATTAGGTTTTGTAATGAATACATGTCGGACAAAACAGGCAAATGATAGTTAACGTCAGTGTTGGCACGATATTGCATTGTCCGACAAAAATAGTGAGTAAGTAATTGATAGACGGACAGTACAAATTCCATTGGTATTATGACCCCGTGAGTCTATCTTTTCAGGAACTATCGTAAAGTATTTCAAGTATATATATATAATCTAACAATATTTTGTATTCTGTAAATTAACATTAAAAATTACTTCGACCCAGACCTCAGGTCTGGACGAAGTGTCGAATTTGGTCACCTCGGGCATAAAAATTACTCTATAGTTTTTCATCAAATGTCGACATTTCAAAGCCTAAGGAGCCCAAATCAAAAATAAAAAAAATTTGTGTCCGTGATCTTGTACGTACATACATACGTCCGTACGTCCGTCCCGTCTTTTTGTCGCGTGATAATTCACATACGGATAAGCGTAACGATTAAATTTTTTTTTTAAATATGTGTCTTGGCATAACTTAGATCTGATTATATTTTGGCGCAGATCCATCCGTCTATTACAAAAACATTAGCCCCAATCACGTTTCTTCGTAGTTTTTTGCATTTATTTTGTAAAAATACAAATTTTATTCAAAAATGTTTCAAACAAAAAGGATACAGCATTAAATACTCTATAAAAAAGGTTTTATGCATTTTCTTCCTAAAGTCAACGATAATGCCATAAAAACTGTTTTAAAATGCTTAATGTCTGACTATTGTCATATGACTATTGTCTGAGGAAGTATTGAATTTGGTCACTTTGGCAAAAAAATTACCCTATAGTTTTTCATCACATTTCGACGCTTCGACGTTTAGAATAACTACGTCTACAGTGAAAAAAAATGAAGCTTCGTCGTCCATCGGGACAGATGAGCACCTACGGGCGCAAAAGTTACTTTACGCTCTTGATATGAAAATAACTGTTTCGATATATCTAAATGATATCTGTTAGAGATGTTTTCAATACTTTCAAGATATCATTGATGGATTATATATAAAAGAGCATAATAATACAGACAGCTGATTAGAAAAACATAGTAAAGATGTAATAATATGCATCTAATGGTATATTACAATACAAGTGCGTGCGTGTTACACAAGTGTATGTATTTATGTATGTATTTATTAATGTTCCACATAAAGTGATTACATGACTTCTGGTTACGATTATTTCATTACAAATAAAAATAAAATAATTCTACTCTCATTATACAAATACAAATAATTATTATAATTTTCTTTCTGTCACTCTCTCTCTCTCTCGCACTCACTCATTCTCTCACTCACTTACTCGCGCTCTCTCTCTCTCTCTCTCTCTCTCTCTTTCTCTCTCTCTCTCTCTCTCTCTCTCTCTCTCTCACACTCTCACACCCTCTCTCTCTCTCTCACTCTCTCGCCCTCTCTCTCTCTCTCTCTCTCTCTCTCTCTCTCTCTCTCTCTCTCTCTCTCTCTCTCTCTTTCTCTCCCCTCGCGTTCTCTACTTTTTTCATCCATTCATACCCCCGGCCATCTTCATTCAGCACTTCATTCACCCTCCCTTCCCATCTATCTATTCCTTTGCATTCTTTCAGGATATGCTCCAGACTTTCCCCGGTTTCCTCACATATTCTGCATTTCCTCTCTCTTTCCAATTTCCAATAGTAGTTCATTCGCTCCTCATTTCCACACCTCCATCTCGCTATTGTTTTAACTTTCTGCCCTTCTCGTTTTTTTGCCTTATTTATATACTTTGGGATTTCTGTTACCCATACCCTTCTATACCGTACACAAGACTTCGACTGTTTTATCTTTTCCCTTCTTTCTTGTATGTCTATTTCCCTGTCATTCTTTTCCATCCATTCCCATTTAGTCTCCCCTAATGCTTCCAAAGCTGTCTCGCTTACTCCGCATCTCCACAGATAATTCAATCTTTCTAAGCTCTCTTTCGTCCATTCATTCTTCTGCTTTTCTCTCTCATCCTTTTTTCTTTCTCTCCAGCAATCCCTACCTATGCAGCTGATTTCCCCCCTCTCCAAACGCTCCTCAAATTTTCCAGCCCTTTTCCCCGTTTCTATTCTTATTTTTTCTCTTTTCATCTCGTCTCTAACTACGTACCCTGGAGTACTTCTATCTAAACCTAATGTCCACCTCATATACCTTTCCTGTATATTCTCTATTTCCCTCCATTCCCGGTACCCCCAAATTTCCGAAGAAGAAAGAAGAAAATAGGGAAAGAAGAGAGAAAAGAAAAAATATTATAATTAAAGGAGCCGAATGTAGAGAGCAGGAAGAAAAAGCAGTGGTGAATGAAATACTGGAAGGCCTAAATATGAAAAAAGAGTGCGTGAAAGATGCTCGATACTTTGGAAAATGGAACGAAAAGATGATTCTCGTGGAGCTAGATAGTATGGAGGCGAAAAAGGAAGTGATGATGATGAGAAGAAAATTAAGAGGAACAAATGTGTATATAGATGACGATATGACAGTAAATGAGAGGAAAATGCAGAAGAAGATTAGAGAATGGGCGAAAAGTGAACGAAGCGAAGGAAAACATGTAATTGTAAAATATGGCAGAGGCATATTAAACGGAAAAGAATATGTATGGAGTGAAAGAACTGAAAAGATGATGGAGAAGAAATTTCGTGAAGAAATGGATGTATGAGAGTGCCTATGATGGTGCGAAGAGCAATTGTGAAATAGCTGAATGTTATGCGAGTGTAGATATGAATGATGGTGTGAATGAGAGAGAGAATGAAAATGAGAAGCACAGCCATAAAGAATATTGCACAACAGGAGAGGGAAGAAATGAATGGAGTATGTGAGAAAATGAGAGAATTCAATATGTAGAAAGAGAATATAAGAGTATGAGTGGGGGGGAGAAGGAAGGCGAGAGGGGGGAGGAGGAGGGAGAAAAGTATGAATGGGACAAGAAGTGGAAGAGGGCGGGGGAAAGTGGGAGAAATAGGAAGGGGAAAAATGATAAAAAGAGAGAAATAAATAGAGGGGGGATAGAAGATAGGAGAAAAGGAACAACAGTTATATTTTGGAATGTAGCCGGAGTAAATAATAAAGACGAGGAATTTTGGGAGTTTATAAAACAATACGATATCATAGGTTTGACGGAAACTTGGATCGAAAAGAAGGGATGGGACTTGCTGAAGAATAGGCTGCCGGATGGGTGGATATGGAGATACCAAGCAGCAAAGTGGAAAAAAATCAGATTGTAGGGCTACAAGAAAGAAAAATTGAGATAGGGGGGAAGTATGTAGAATCTTTACAGTATATAACAAAAATGGGGAAGAAAGTATGCTAAGAGAAATTGACGAAAGAATAAAACCGGAAGAGGAGCAAACGCTAATATTGGGGGGAGATTGTAATGCGAGAATAGGGAAGAAAAGGGGATGGAATAGCGAAAGCGCGAAAGGGGAAGTAGAGGATAGAAAGTCGAAAGATAGGACGACGAATAAGCAAGGAAAGCAATTGATACAATTGATAGAGGATAGGGGGTGGATAGTATTAAATGGAAATAAGGAAGGGGACGAAGAGGGGGAATGGACTTTTGAGAAAAAGGGGAAGAGATCAGTGATAGACATAGGGATAGTAAATTGGGAGGCTTGGGAAAAGGTCAAATGTTTTAAAGTGGCAACTAGGATAGACTCGGATCACCAGCCAATAATATTAAAGATAGATGAGGATATAGAGAGAGAGGAAGAAGAACAGGGCGTCGCCGGGAGAAGACAGGACTGGTCAGAAGAAGGGATAGGGCTTTATAGAACTCGACTAGAAGGGATAAAATGAAATAACAAGGGAGCAGTAGATGGATGGAGAGAGCTAAAAGAGGCAGTAAATGGAGCAATACAATATAAACCGAAAGGAAGGGAACAAAAACTCGGACGGACTCCGTGGTGGGACAGGGAATGCGGAGAAATGAAAAGAGTAGTACAAAGAGCAAAGAGAGCAAGTAGGAGAAGTAGAGAAAATACAGAACAAGGAGCGTTAAAAGAGTTTCATCACAAAAGAAAGAAATATAGAGAACTATGTGAAAGAAAACAACTCGAAGAAAAACGGAAGGAAGAAAAATAATTACAACTAATAAAAACAGAAGTGCAAGCATGGAATTTTAGTAATAGGTATAGGAAAAGAAGGGAGGGATTTAGTAAAAAGATTAAAATGGGGGAGTGGGTAGAACACTTTAAAGATGTGTTAGGGGGAGTGGGAGGGAAAAGAGATGAAAGAAGTGAAAATAAACGCCTACTACCGAAAAGAGTAGGAGAGTTGGAGGAAGGAGAGATATGGAATGAGATGAAGAGATTAAAGAAAGGGAAGGCAGCAGGGAATGATGGGATTAGAAATGAAGCATGGTTAACAGGGGGGAGGGAAATAGGCAGTAAATTAGTAGAGGTCGTTAAACTGATATGGGAAGGGGGAGGATTTCCGAGGGATTGGAGAACAGGGGTTATTGTACCAATTTGGAAAAGAGGGGATAGAGATGAGGTTAAAAATTATAGAGGCGTCATGTTAACAGATACCGGGTATAAGATATACGCGAATTTGTTAAACAATAAGATTGTGAAAGATCTAGATGGAAAGAATGGATGGAGCAGAACGCAGGCGGGCTTCAGAAAGGGTAGAGGTACAATAGAGAATATTAAAATTATAAAACATCTGGTAGGTAGAAGACTGAAAATAAAAGGTAAAAGACTGTGGGCATTTTTCATAGATCTCAAAGCGGCCTTCGATAACTTAGATAGAGAAGTGTTGTGGAAAATGATGGAGAAGCGAGGGATAAAAGGAGACCTGATAGATAGGGTGAAAGAAATTTACAAAGAGACTATATGTAAGGTAAGAATAGGAGATCAGATGTCGGAAGAATTCTGGGTAGAGAAAGGGGTGAGGCAAGGGTGTCCTTTGAGTCCTACCTTATTTAATATATATTTGGCAGATTTAGAAGACGAAATGAGAAAATTCACCTGTGGGGTTAAGTTGGGAAAAGATAGGGTATGGAGTTTAGAATATGCGGATGACGTGGTACTGTTGGCAGAGGAAGAGGGGGATTTAAGAACTTTGATCAGGGCAATGAAAGTATATTTAAAGGAGAAAAATTTGGAACTGAATACGTGCAAATCTAAGATAATGGGTTTTAAAAGAGGAGGAGGAAGGGAAAAAGAGAGAATATGGTGGTGGGGGAAGAAAAGCTAGAAGAGGTCAAAGAAATAAAATACCTGGGATATATCATAAAAAGAAATAATGGAGAAGAAAGTCACGTCAATGATAGGGTTAGAAAGGCCAAGATAGTGATGGGGTGGGTGTGGAGTATAGGGGAGAAAAAGTTTAATGGGGATATAAAATGGAGAATGCAATTATTTGATAGCTTAGTAAGAATGGTATTATTGTATGGGGTGTTACACAAGTGTTATTTACTAATACTTCGGCAGGCCTGTGGTCGGGGTCGAAGTTTTGAAAATGCTTATTTTCAATTTTACTTCGACCCTGGCCATAGGCCATAGGTGTAAATCATTTTCAATTTTGATACATATAAGAAACACTATATTGTTGTAATATATCTATTGAAGCCACTTGGACCTAAATATGCTTGAACCCCCTAAATATCAGTATAAATTTATAATATAACTGAAACCTGTTAGTAAACGAAAGTATTAAGGAATAGCCGACGCTCCACAGGGTCGAAGTTTCTGAGCTCGCGGGGCACCACGCCAACACAAGTTTGTTATTCAAATTTTCCATCAAATTACGCACCCAGATGCTAGTGAAAATGAAAAGGAGGATAGAGATGATTTTGAGAGTGGAATAAGCGAAAATAATGATGAAGATGAAGAGAATGATGATAATTTCCAATAAATATTAAAATAGAGGCTTAAATTATTTATAATTTTAATAATAATTATTCTAGGTAAAAAATATAATGTTATGATTAAACTGGATACTGACTTTATTGATATTTTATTCAATAACAAATTTGTTACTTAGCCACGGATCGTTAAATTGCTAAAAATTGAAAATGAACGTCGAGATGTAAAATCTCTGGCCTCCGAATACTTCACGAACTCTCGGAATAATAACTGCCCGCGTAACAACTTCTACGATCATCACCGAGTCACCTTTCCATACAATAAAAAGTCGACTTATATTTAATTACAGTTAACTATAAAGTCGACTAGAAGTCATTAGTACCGAGACATTCATAGTTGACTTTCGTAGTTGACTTTTAGTTGAATTTTGGTTGTGTGGGATACTGCTTGTTACTATCACTCAGAGCACTGCTGTGTACGGATTCCTAATGTTTTCCAAATATTTTTATACTATCCATATAAAATAAAAAAAGTAAACAGATAATTACAGTTTGTTTTCTACGTCTTCGCCATTTTAGTATGTGTATATATGAACATTAGTCAGCTGCACACAGTTAAAAAAAAGCTTAAAATTGTTACATATTCAATTCAGCACCTTAAAAGGCTTAAGTTTAGCCTAAAATTGTGCTAATTTTCTTAAATTAAGTCAATATTTGTGCTCAAAACCTTGTTTTTAGTTTTGGAAACTTACTTTTAGTCAATATTCAGGTTCGAAATAAGAATTAGGTGGGAAAAGCTTGAAACAATCTTTTAAGCATAAATCTCGACTAAAATTAAACTTTGCTATCTGAAAGTAAGACTTTAAGCGCAAATATTGACTTAATTTAAGAAAATCAGATCAATTTTAGACTGAAATTAAGCTTTTTACAGTGCTTAATTTGAGATGTAACAATTTTAAGACTTTTTTTCTGTGCAGCGTTTCTCATAAGTAAAAATTATAATAAATATCACCGTCATATCCAAGACTTATACTGGCCCGGCGTTTTCCAGAACGTCACTGCCTTCGTCGCACACTGTCCCGCATGTCAGCGGCAAAAAGTCTCCCAGCAGGCCCCTGCTGGACTCGTGCGAGAAAGAACCACGGAAGGTCTCTGGATGACGGTCAGTTCCGATATCATGGGACCGTTCCCCCCAGCAAGCGTCAAAACCAGTTCATAGTGGTTTTTCAAGACATGTTTACCAAATGCGTAGAAGTGAAATCCCCTCGGGCTGCCACAGGCGATAGTCTAATTATCAATCGATGGGGTTGTCCGAGGTATTTTTTGTCAGATAATGCGAAGCAATATGATAACTCATACGTGCAGTCCCATCTGAATCAGTTAGGTATAACCCCCGCTCGTACTCCCCCCTACCACGCCCAAGCGAACCCAGTCGAGAGGGTGAACAGAACCCTCAAAACGATGATATGCACCTTCGTTTCACACGATCATTGCGACTGGGACGCGCACCTAGAGAAACTTACGTTCGCCCTGAATACGGGTGCCCAGTCTTCCACCAAAATGACCTCTGCCTTTCTGAACTATGGCCGCAACCCAGTAGCTATTAGAAATTTGTGTACCGACCTTCCCCCTCCTCCACTCACACTACCTAAGGACCCTGAGTTCTGGAGTGATCGGATGAGGAGGCTACCTCTCATTCACGACTGGGTACATCGTAACTTTGAGCGCACCGCGACGCGCCAAACCGAGTATTATAACCGCTCCCATCGTATAAGGTGGGTCATTTAGTGCTACGGCGCATACGATTCCTGTCGTCGGGAGTCCAAAATTTTGCGGCCAAACTTGCACCTAAATTTAGTGGCTCGCATCGTATAGTCCGAGTAATCTCCCCCGTCGTTTTCGAACTTAACGACCCGAATAGTCGTCGGAACCCAAGAGCGCATATTAAGGACTTGAAGCCCTATCGCGCCCCCGACGTCGGGGAAAGTTCGAAAAGCGAGCTAACCGCTTCACCTCCGACATCCGAGAACCCTTCGGGTTCCCAGTCGAAAATTATGATTCGGAACTCGTTGGGCGTAAGACCGTTGACGCGTCGTCGCGGCCGACCACCGAAACAGCCTCGACAGGGCACCCAATGTCCGAACGAGGTTACCAGCATGCCACGCCGCAGCGAGGCACCCTGAGCGATAAGGCCAGCGGAGACGGCCGAACCGACTCCAACCCGTAGGCGCCTGGGTCGCCCACGCAAGACGTCAACGCCGCAGGTCCCCTTTCGCCGGCGCACTCATCCGGAAGACGTCCCGGCCTACGGTCCCGTAGAGCCTAGGTGCTGCACTGGTACCTCTATTTTTGAGAGACCCCCCTACAGATGTCGATTTATTTTAAGAAGGTTACATCACTTTGGTGAAGGAATACGAGGTTGTCCCAATGTTTTAAGTAGCCCCAACCAACGTAGGGTTGTTTCTCTCTGTTACAGATACCAGCAGAACCACGGTGTGCCTGAATCCGTCTCAACCTCAAGGTGATATAACTTGAAATATTCCTTCTGGAATTAAAAGTGCGTTATGTGTACAAGTTTTTCTAGCAAAAAAGAAAATCATCGAATAAGCCGTTTTTAAGAACTGCTCATTACAAATTTTATTTTATTAACTTAATATTTAAAAATAAATATACAAGGGTTTTTGAGGTCACTCAATTACGAATTTAAACTCAGAATTTCGAAATTCAAAATGGCGGATCCAATATGGCGGACAAAAATCTAAAATATTAATAAAAATGAACAAAACTTTGTATTCGCATGTTTTTAAGGTCGCTGATTACGAATCTGAACTCAAAATTTCGAATTTCAAAATGGCGGATCCAATATGGCGGTCCAAAATCTAAAATATTACTAAAAATAAACGAAACTTTGTATTCATACTTTTTTAAGGTCGCTGGTTACGAATCTAAACTCAGAATTTCGAAATTCAAAATGGCGGATCCAATATGGCGGACAAAAATCTAAAATATTACTAAAAATAAACGAAACTTTGTATTCGTACTTTTTTAAGGTCGCTGGTTACGAATCTGAACTCAGAATTTCTAAATTCAAAATGGCGGATCCAGTATGGCGGTCAAAAATCTAAAATATTACTAAAAATAAACGACACTTTATATTCATATGTTTTCAAGGTCGCTGATTACGAATCTAAACTTAGAATTGTAAATTTCAAAATGACGGATCCAATACACGTGATCGATATGTAAAATATTACTAAACTCGCGCGCGTCGTTATTACCATCAATTCTTTTTATTACGTCCGAGTGCAGCATTTGTTTTCTTATAACATAGTAACATGTCAATTGCAACAGCAGTATCTAACCTGACATTTATTTAATCAAAAGAGATCTTTAATGCCATTGTGAAAGTAATCGTATTATAACATGTCGAAAGATCACGCCTTAACGCATAAAGAAAATAGACTAAAAGTTTGTTTATTATCGGCTTAAAATATGTTTACGAAAAATGAAGATCATGATTCCCCTGAAGGGAGCATTAAAAACCGAAGTACAAAATCAATTTGAAAATTATATCGACGATGATAATGTACCTGCTGCGTTGTGTAATTCATGCAAGAGTTACGTATATAGTTTGAAAAAAGGAGATAAAGTAGAGAAGAAATTTCCAGATTAACCATTTTTCTACAAAGAAGATCTGATAATAACCTAAAGTGTGATTGCAAATTATGTGAAGTAGCTAGGAGTAGACCTGGAACGTCTGAGAATAATAGTATATATAGCATAAGTTCAGGTAATAATAATAATAACAATAAAAAAAATACATTTTTTTTATAAGACAATTTCAAAATTTAAAACTTTTTTCACTTCGTGTTTTATATTAAATATTATAATATGTATTTTAGATTTGCACGATAATAAATCCAAATCAATTGATGTTAACGCTGTTATTGAAAAACGATGTAGTGCTTGTTTTTCTATTATCGGAAAAGGAAAATTTCACAAGTGCAATGAAGCAACTCGAGTAGAAAATCTGTCTAATTATATAATAAATACTTCAGCCAAGGAACAAAGCCAAATAATATCTAAAGTCGTAAAAAACAAAATTTCTGAAACTGGATCTTCTAATTTAAAATTACAACAAGTGCGTGGTGGTCAACCACTTCATGTTAATATAATAGGTAAAGATAGCAAGGCTAGGGAAAATTCTTTTAAAAGCAAACCATTGCTCTCTGTCGATGATTTTTCTAAAATCCAAACTAATTTAAACTTAAGTAATAGATCAATTATTTCGATTGCTTCATCCGTACGTTACGCTACACAAAGTAGAAAAATTATTGAACCTGGACTAAAATCAAAAATTGCTAAATGATCGCATTTTGTCGACAATTTCTTTAGCTGCAAAAATTTTAAATTTGTAAATATTAAGAGCAAAACAATAACTGATGCTTCGGAAATGGTTGTATATTGTACTGATGTTCCTGCTCTGATCAATTACATTATGGAACGAAGGAATGTAAATGAAGCCAATTTTAAATTAGGTATTGATGGCGGTGGTGGCTTTTTGAAGATTTGCCTATCAATTCTGGCCGATGACAGTAACAATTTTGCAAATGACCATGAATCTAAACGTTCTAAATTTATTGAAGGTATTGCTGCTAAAAGATTTAAAGATTCCGGAGTTAAAAAATTGTTTATTTTAGCTATAGCTCCGAATGCGCAAGAGAATTACGAAAACATTTCACAGTTGTGGTCGGCTTTAAACATTGGTTCTTTCAACGGCACAATTGCAACAGATCTTAAGTTAGCAAATATTTTGCTTGGGCTCATGTCACACAGCAGTTTCTGTCCTTGCACTTATTGTGATGCAGAAAAAGACAAACTCGATACTTGTGGCAATTACGGAACTATAGGAAATACGACAGAAAATTACAAAAACTGGATTCAAGCCGGAGCTATAAAAGAGAACGCAAAATATTTTAAAAATTGCGTAAATCGTCCATTATTTAATGCTGAAAGCGACACAACTTTTCTAGAACTTATTCCGCCACCAGAATTGCATTTGATGCTTGGCGTTGTAAACTCTTTGTTTAGACACATGTTAAGAGATTACGAAGAAGAATCTTTAACATGGGCAAAATCTTGCAATGCCCATCGGGAAATTACTCACGGTGGTCCTGCCTTTAAAGGAAATTCATGCAAAAAACTGCTTGATAATGTAGATACTTTGCGAGCCAATAAAAATATTGGAGTAATAAAATTTGTACGAGTTTTCGATGATTTTAAAAAGGTAGTTACTGCATGCTTTGGAAATGAACTAAAATCAAATTATAAAAGTTGCATATCAACTTTCAAAAGGAGCTATTTGGATTTAAATATCTCCGTTACGCCAAAAATCCATATAGTATTTTATCATGTCGAACAGTTTTGTGAATTGAAGAAAACTGGTCT
The DNA here is from genome assembly GCA_030407085.1 of Trichopria drosophilae. Taxonomy (NCBI): domain Eukaryota; kingdom Metazoa; phylum Arthropoda; class Insecta; order Hymenoptera; family Diapriidae; genus Trichopria; species Trichopria drosophilae. The sequence continues at coordinate 82,786,487 of CM059582.1, forward strand.
TGGATACTATAGCGAGCAAGCTATTGAATCTGTACACTTCGATTTTAAATCAATTTGGGATAAATATAAAGTGTCAAAATCTCATTCTGATTATTCCAATAAACTTTTACAAGCTACGTGTACCTACAACAGCAAGCATATTTAACTAGTTGTGCGGTTGACCTCAGCAGTATAGTTTATTCGCCATTAATTTGTAATTAATTTGTATTTAATCTATATCTAATTTAATACATAAGTTCATTACAGTACTAATTCAAATATTTGTGTATTATTTCCTTACCATACCCCACGGGTGTCCGAAAAAAATTAAAAAACTTGTATAACATATATTTGGCCATTGTTTCTTGTTCGATAATTAATTTTGCTGTACGTTCATGTATTCTGATAATTTGATATTTAAAACAAGCATTTTCTTGAATAAAAAGCCTTTCTATATTTAGTTAAATTGTCTGTTTTGTCCGCCACATTGGATCTGCCATTTTGAATTTCGAAATTTTGAGTTTAGATTCGTAAACAGCGACCTTAAAAACAAACGAATACAAAGTTTCGTTTATTTTTAGTATTATTTTAGATTTTTGTCCGCCATATTGGATCCGCCATTTTGAATATCGAAATTCTGAGTTTAGATTCGTAATCAGCGACCTTACAAACAAGCGAATACAAAGTTTCGTTTATTTTTAGTAATATTTTAGATTTTTGTCCGCCATATTGGATCCGCCATTTTGAATTTCGAAATTCTGAGTTTAGATTCGTAAACAGCGACCTTAAAAACAACCGAATACAAAATTTCGTTTATTTTTAGTAATATTTTAGATTTTTGTCCGCCATATTGGATCCGCCATTTTGAATTTCGAAATTCTGAGTTTAGATTCGTAACCAGCGACCTTAAAAAAGTACGAATACAAAGTTTCGTTTATTTTTAGTAATATTTTAGATTTTGGACCGCCATGTTGGATCCGCCATTTTGAATATCGAAATTCTGAGTGCAGATTCGTAATCAGCGACCTTAAAAACAAGCGAATACAAAGTTTCGTTTATTTTTAGTAATATTTTAGATTTTTGTCCGCCATATTGGATCCGCCATTTTGAATTTCGAAATTCTGAGTTTAGATTCGTAAACAGCGACCTTAAAAACAACCGAATACAAAGTTTCGTTTATTTTTAGTAATATTTTAGATTTTTGTCCGCCATATTGGATCCGCCATTTTGAATTTCGAAATTCTGAGTTTAGTTTCGTAACCAGCGACCTTAAAAAAGTACGAATACAAAGTTTCGTTTATTTTTAGTAATATTTTAGATTTTGGACCGCCATATTGGATCCGCCATTTTGACATTCGAAATTTTGAGTTCAGATTCGTAATCAGCGACCTTAAAAACATGCGAATACAAAGTTTTGTTCATTTTTATTAATATTTTAGATTTTTGTCCGCCATATTGGATCCGCCATTTTGAATGTCGAAATTCTGAGTTTAAATTCGTAATTGAGTGACCTCAAAAACCCTTGTATATTTATTTTTAAATATTGAGTTAATAAAATAAAATTTGTAATGAGCAGTTCTTAAAAACGGCTTATTCGGTGATTTTCTTTTTTGCTAGAAAAACTTGTACACATAACGCACTTTTAATTCCAGAAGGAATATTTCAAGTTATATCACCTTGAGGTTGAGACGGATTCAGGCACACCGTGAACACCATGACCAAGATGGTGAAGACGAGGCAAAAATCCCGCTGGGCAAGAGTGCCCTGTCAGGTCAGCCCCCGCTCACCCGCCGCCGACGCCATCACCAGCAGCGACGCCCACGTCGTTGCCGCCCCTCACTCTGGCGGACTTCCCGCCTCTCCCTGCGGTCAGCGCCCTGCTCCCGCAAGTCGAAGCAGGGAGAGTACAGTTCGCCCAAGAAACAGTGGACAACCCGGTCACGCCGTGCCACACCTGCCTGCGACCCCTGCAGCTGGGCACAGCGCGCGACGAGCCGGACGATCCAACGGGGCGACCGCGCTTGCGCCGCACAGTGATCGATGGCAATTTTTGTTGTAAAAAAATCGTAGAATTCTGGAAAGAAATAACGTGAGGCCATGAAACTTTCGCGATATTATAGATAAATGTCCACAGAATATGGGAAAAATCATCTTATCATGTAAAAGTCAAAAATAAAATTGCAATTTTGGTTTGAAGAGGGCCATATTTCGGAAAATGAAAAAAGTAACAAAGTAGAATTTACACAAGTCGAGAACAAAGTAAGCTGAGCAAATGGGGTTTTCGCGAAAACGCGTCAAAAAGTGTACGAAATACGAAACGATTACGATGAAAACGAAAAATTTGAAAATTCAAAATGGCGGACACAATATATGCGAAAAAATTTTAAGAAGTCGAAGTAAGGCCATAGAAAAAGGCTATCAATAGGTTTTCGGGTATGCTGAACACGAATCCGATGATCGTTTTTGAAAATTCAAAATGGCGAACCCAATATAGACGAAAAAAATGTTAAGAATCCTAGTTAAGGCCATAAAAATGTCTACCCATAAGTTTTCGGGTACGCTGAATACGAATCCGTTGATCGTTTTTAAAAATTCAGAATGGCGAACCCAATATGGAGGACAAAAATTTTAAGAATTCAAGCTAAGACCATGAAAATGGCTACCCATAAGTTATCAGGTGCGCTGAACACGAATCCGATGATCGTTTTTAAAAATTCAAAATGGCGGACCCAATATGGCGGACAAAAATTCTAAGAATACGAGTGAAGTCCATGAAAATGACTACCCATAAGTTTTCGGGTACGCTGAACACGAATCCGATGATCGTTTTTAAAAATTCAAATTCGCGGAACTAATATGGCGGACAACAATTTTAAGAATTGGAACTAAGGCCAGGATAATGGCTCCGTGTAGGTTTTTGGGCACCCTGAACACGAATCCGACGTACATTTTTAATAATTCAATATGGTGCATCCAATATGGCCGACTCAAATTTTGAAACATTTTGAAAAATGAGGATATGTCTGTGTTTGAAATTTTTATGAGAACATCTTAAGGATGTTTAAAATCAGATCGACGTTCCAGAAAAAATTAACAAAAATGAGTGTTCTTTTAAGTTCTTCGTATATAACTTATGCCAACTTTCATTTGCGTCTTCGGAATAGTACATCATCGGTAATGGAAATTTTCGCGCTATGTCCGATGAATGTATTAGGAGTTTATGAAGTGTACTCATTCTAGCCCATTTTCGACTTTTGCAAGATTCAAATGTTGCTTGCATTTAAAGGCTCCAATTATCTTCGCGAGATTTATAATGATAGTTTCGTCAATTTCCAGTGCTTCAGCAAATTTCATTGGATCTTCGAAGCATCTGCGTGCAACGTTACCAGTGTTGGTAGTGCCATGACCTTGAGTAATTTGGTCTATTCGAACGCCTGTGGCATCATACACTCTTTTTTGTATTCTTGCCTTTTCCATGTTGAATCGTTCTGAAAAAGTGTTTGCGTAATGCCATAAATTAATTAATATATTTTTGTGAACAATCAACAAATTATTGTAAGGTATCATTTATAAGAACTCAGAGGCAAAGTATTTGTGAGACAAAGGAAGAATTAGAATATAGAAATGACTATATACTATGCGCTATGCTTATGTTTTATGATAGGTACAATTACGTTTGGAAAAATTAATTACCTACATAAATATTATATTTATAAATACATCAGTAAATTTAAGATTCTAGAAGCTAGCCGAGCACCTATGGCGAAACCGAACCAAACTAGCGTCAACATTTGTTGCTCAATTATTGCTCAAAACTTGCTCTAGTCCCGCACTTGTTGCTCACATATTTAAAAAAAAGCAAGTTTGGCCACCTTGCATAAAAGCTAGCCAAACATAGCTGAAAAAGTTGAAAATTCGCAAAATGTAGAAAAAACAAGTGCATAGGTAACTGTTGCTTATTTCTTGCTAAAAGATTACACTAATAATATAACAGGTTCGACAAAACCATTCCGATATTTAAAAAAAAATAAGTATAGTATAAAATAGGGGCTATACTTCACTCATAACCTAAATCTAACCTACAATACTGAAAAATCTGACATTCAACAAGAATATTCGTTCACGTAATAAATCACGAATCAAACATTTACTAAAAATAAATAATATATATATTCTTTACTTTTAATTATAGAATTAGACGTTCGAAGTTCCAAAGGAAATTATTACATTGATTCTATCTAACAATGACTCAGGTAAAAATACAGACGATCAACTCAGCAACGATGTTCTCAATGTTGTTGGTAACCGACCTCATGAAGAAAGAATTTTAGCACTTCCTATTCACAATGATTAAGTAGTTCCATGGGAAGAAATTCTACAACGGGGTATTCCTAATGAAGATAGGTTAGAAATAATAAAAAAATATCCTCCTCCAGAAAATTTACATCAATAGAGGCACCAAAATTAAATCCAGAATTTAAAGTTAATCCTCAAAAGCTGCGTGTATTAGTGCTATAAGAAATGTTCTTTCGCTTTATCCTCAAAGACCAAAAGAAGTGAAGAAGATCTTAAAAATATTGGTTATTTAAGTGATTCTACAGAACTTTTACTTGACCTTCAACATGATGAAACACTCATACGCAGAAGCATAATTATCGCTAAAGTCAATTCTTCCATGAAAGGTATTCTTAGTGCTACTAAAAGCAATGAAATTTTATTTAGAGGTAAATTAGAAGACGTCTTAAAATCAGCAAAATCACTTGAGAATTCTTATAAAAACCCAGGTGTATGAATACGTCCTTCAACATCAAATGTGTCAAAAAACTTGAAATACCCTCCCGTCATCAAATAAACCGAAATCGAAAGACGACGGGCGATTACAAACAGAAATGCCAGGGGATATCAAAAACACCAATCGAATCTAGGTCATCAAAAATTCTACAAGAGATATCGAAATCAACCCAAACCTTATTCCAAAATGTATACGGATAATCTGAAACTATAAATGTTGAACCCAGTCTTACAAGCGTAAGTCCAATAGCTGGTAGAGTACGTAAATTTAAAGATAGATGGCATGAGATAACATCAGATACAAAAATATTAAATTCCATAAAGGGATATAAAATTCCGGTTGATAAAAAAAAAAATTTCCCAAACAAATAACAAATGAAAAAATTTGGTCAGAAGAAGAAAATAATCAAATTTCACAATTAATTTAAAAATTATTAGAAAAAGAAGCAATTAATAAATGTAACTATAAAAAAGATGAATTTATTTCAAATATTTTTCTGAGACCTAAACCAGATGGTTCTTTCCGATTAATTTTAAATCTAAAAGTTTTAAATAAAATTATTTCAACAAGTCATTTCAAACTTGAAAACGGTAAACCAGTACCAAAACTTATAAGACCTAATTGTTTTATGACATCCTTAGATTTACAGAATGCGTATTACCTTATTCCAATCCACAAACATCACCGATAATATTTGAGATTTGTATTTAAAGTACAAATATACAAATTTACGTGTTTACCATTTGGCTTAAATACTGCCCCATAAATTTTTACAAAAATAATGAAACCAGTTATTACAAAGTTACGCGAATTAGGTTATTTTTCCGTGATTTATTTAGATGATTTATGGCTAATGGGTCAAACAGAATCGGAAGGTTTACGAAACTTAGAAAGTACTAAATATTTCCCTCTTCAACATTTAGACTTTATAATTAACGAAAAGAAAAGCCAAATGAAACCAACCAAAACATGTCGCTACTTAGGATTTCTTAATGACTCGGAGAATATGAAAATTAACTTGGCGGATGAAAAAAGAGTTCGAATTCATAATGATATTTATGCCCGAAAGTTAAATGAAAATATGGAAATTAGAGATTTTGCAAAAATAATTGGAAAATTAGTATCTTCTGGTCTCGCTGTAAATTATGGTTGGGGTTACAGAAAATCTTGCGAAAGACGTAAATACTTAGCTCTTTATAAAAACGGTGGAAACTATGATTAGAAATTAGTTTTATCTCAAGAAGTTATAGATGAACTACAGTGGTGGAAAGTTAAAGGTTTACTATCTTATTAGACATTTTAATTTTAAGATGGTGATTTTCTCAGACACGTCTAAAACTGGTAGGGGTGCATACATATGATCTGTGTGAAGTTGGCCCCCCACTTGACTAAAAAAAAAAAAATAACAACAGTTCTATATGCCCCCCGCATAGTTCTAAAGTTCTTTATACATTTTGACTGCCTGCAATTCTCCCATTTTTTGTTTTTGGAAAAAACAGACTGCCGGTAATTCTCCCATTTTTTTATTTTTGGAAAAAACAGACTGCCTTGTTTTTGATCTTATAACAAATGGGAGAATTATAGGCAGTCTATTTTTTTTCAAAAATAAATAAATTTCAAAAAATCAAATTTTTCTCTGGAGTTCCTTTTGTCCCCCAAAGAGTTCTACAACTTTTCATTATGAAAGTTTTTGATCCGATGACAAATGGGAGAATTACAGGTAGTCTGTTTTTCCAAAAATCAAAAAATCAAAAAAACTCAAAAACTCGGTTTTTTCTCTGGAGTTCCTTTCGCCCCCCAAAGAGTTCTACAACTTTTCATTATGAAAGTTTTTGATCCGATGAAAAATGGGAGAATTACTGGCAATCTGTTTTTTCCAAAAATCAAAAAATTTCAAAAATTTCAAATAATCGATTTTCTCTCTGGAGTTCCTTTTGCCCCCCAAAGAGTTCTACAACTTTTCATTAAGCAAGTTTTTGATCCGATGACAAATGGGAGAATTACAGGTAGTCTGTTTTTTCCAAAAATTAAAAAATTTCAAAAACTCAAAAACTCGGTTTTTTCTCTGGAGTTCTTTTCGCCCCCCAAAGAGTTCTACAACTTTTCATTATGAAAGTTTTTGATCCGATGACAAATGGGAGAATTACAGGTAGTCTGTTTTTCCAAAAATCCAAAAATAAAAAAATTTCAAAAAATAAAATTTGTCTCTGGAGTTCCTTTTGCCCCCCAAAGAGTTCTACAACTTTTCATTATAAAAGTTTTTTATCCGATGATAAATGGGAGAATTACTGGTAATCTGTTTTTTCCAAAAATCAAAAAATTTCAAAAATTTCAAAAAATCGCTTTTCTCTCTGGAGTTCCTTTTGCCCCCCAAAGAGTTGTACAACATTTCATTATGAATGTTTTTGATCCGATGACAAATAGGAGAATTACAGATAGTCTGTTTTTCCAAATATCCAAAAATAAAAAAATTTCAAAAACTCGGTTTTTTCTCTGGAGTTCCTTTTGCCCCCCAATAGAGTTCTACAACTTTTCATTATGAAAGTTTTTGATCTTATGACAAATGGGAGAATTATAGGCAGTCTGTTTTTTCCAAAAATAACAAAATTTCAAAAAAACCAAATTTTTCTCTGGAGTTCCTTTTACCCCCCAAAAAGTTCTACAACTTTTCATAATGAAAGTTTTTGATCCGATGACAAATGGGAGAATTAGAGGTAGTCTGTTTTTTCCAAAAATCAAAAAATTTCAAAATTCGATTTTTTCTCTTGAGTTTGTTTTGCCCCCCAAAGAGTTCTACAACTTTTCATTATGAAAGTTTTTGATATGATGACAAATGGGAGAGTTACGGGTCTTTAAATTTTGTAATTTGTGATGTTGGCCCCCCGATATTACCAAATGCAAATTTTTTGGTAAAATCAACAGAACTATTTTCAAAATGTATAAAGAACTTCAGAACTATGTGGGGGCATATAGAACTGTTGTTATTTTTTTTTTAGTCAAGTGGGGGGCCAACTTCACACCGATGATTACTACCGGCAATGCCAAATTATGATGATATGATTTGAATTAAATATACTCGACATCAACAAGAAATTAAGGATATCATTTGCACCTGTTACATTTGTTTGACTGCTAGAAGTACAGTTCATGAAAAGACATTAATAGGTCGTGGTCATAAAAAAATGCCGGTGATAATTACTGAAAATAATAGACTTCATAGTAAGCTCTCACCTAAAATTCACGTAGAAAGCGTATCGGCACCTGCGTCTGAAAAATCTGTAAAAATTAAAGAAAAACAACAGGACCAAATACTTACAGATATTTTAAGAAAAAAGGCCAAGAAAAAATATCAGCAAACAAAGGACAAAACCTGAAAAATGTTCAACTGCAACTCGCTAATTCAAGAGGATTGAAAATGAAACTTTTATTGAATCTAGAATAAAAGTGCGAAAAGCAGTTTTCGTTCTCTGCGGATACTTTGGATAACTTTCTAGTGAATAACGATATGTCACGAAGACAGTTAAAAAGAGTTACAACTTTTATTTGTTCAGAAGCTGGTAGAAAATCTCTACCTGTTAATTATGATTCTCATTTAACTGAAAAACTACAGTGTTTAGAAAAAATATATCAAAGTAGTAATGGTTTTGAATTTGATACAATTTCGTCCTCTAAAAAAGAAAAAAGACATTAATATGGGCAGATGCATCCGAATTAATTGAGGGTGTTGTAGAAGCACGAAATTTGATAGGATTTCATAAAGTGAATGTTATGGCCGACGGAGGGCAAGGTTTTTTAAAAATATGCTCGACGGTCATTCCTGAAAATTATGCGTCAATAGTCAATGCTGATTTGGAGAATGAAGACAATTATGAACCACCAGTGAAGGTATTAAAAACTGAGCTTGACTTTAAAAACGTTATATCTAAATACAAATTGACGAGTGTTAAGAAAGTATTAATGATGTATATTGTACCTTTCGTAAAAGAGTTTTATGAGAATATGAAAACTCTATTTGAAATAACAGGCTTAAATAGAATTTTTAAATTTCAGGCTGACGCATTATGATGTATATTTCTTGACCGCTAATGATTGAATTGAAATTGAGGATTTTCGGTAGAGACGGTCTGGTTGAACTTTTTTAAAATAAACTATTACACTTAATTTACGTTTCGGCCGTTGATGACATCCCTCTTCAGAAATTTATTGACACTTAAAAAATATATAAAATAATTGAATACATCATTATAATAAAATGTAAAATATAAAAAATCATATGACTAAAAGATAAATTTATAAAGTAAAAATAAAATTACAAAAATTATTAAGTAAATTAAATATCTTACGCCATGACATGGTAAATCGAGACTGTACCGGGAAACCGTTCTATAGTTGCGGGTATGTGTATGTTATATTCTATTGTTTGTAATACGTATAAGGCTTTCTAATTTTGGCAACAGCATTCTAAGTTATAATCGAAGTAAATTATTAAAATGAAAATAATGTTAACTAAATGAACTTATTTTTAAGCAAATTATTAAAATTAAAATAAAGACAAATAAACGAACTTATTTTTAAGTAAATGCAGGTATAGCATATGAATCATAGGATTGCTTATTTAAGTATATGCAATATGATATATGTACACCGTACATTAACTCGTAAATAAACACAAAAAGTATATATAAATATAAACAAAGGCATTTAAACGTGTGTCATAATAACAGTGGTTTAGATTTGTTGATTTACCAGAGATGTATAAATTGACGATAAATTCGATTCTTCAAACCGTATGTTTACTGCGCGTGTATTAAAAAATTTTATAGCATAATTTTCAATTTCTTTTCTTTTTTTAGTATTTGATTCTGTTGCCAAAATTTAACATTCTTAAAGTCAAAATTATGGGAAGTGTCGATTCGATGGATTGTTAGGCCCGAATAACGTTCTTCTGGTCTAAGGATGTTCCTTTAATCTTGTTTCGAAAAGTCTACTAGTTTCCCCGATGTAAACTTTGTCACAATGACACACAGGATTTGGTATACAATATTCCTCATTTTGTTTATTGGTAGTTTGTCTTTTATTGGTTTGATTCCTGCTATATTGGTATTAATTGGTATATGGACAACTCTAATCTTTTCCTTAATTAAATTTTTTGCTAATTTTTCTGATAACTGTTTGACGTAAGGTAGTGAAACTGTTTTTTTTTAATATCTTGATGAGCATTATTAATAACTGCATAGTTGTTATTGTAGATATGATGAACCCGTATTTTTATGCACCTTGTGACCAAGTCATGGGGGTATCCATTCTCATTTAAGATCATTTTAACCAGTTGCAAGTTTTTCTTTCTGACTCTGATTTCTGAAAGTTTAATGGCATGATCTATTAGTCTTGTGATCATTCCGATTTTGTAATTGATAGATAGATAGATAGATGCTAAATGGGGGGATAACGCGCACGTTGACCTAGAAGATCTATTGTGCCCCTCTTTTCCTACTCTGGGTGTTCTTGCCCTCTTCTGAGTATCTCCTCCAGTCTCGCTTTCCTAATGAATTCGAGTATCTGTTGGAGTCAATGATGTAACCTCATCTGAACTTACAAAGAAGGATCCAAAACACTCTCTCCTCTTTGTAGCTAATACCGGGCAGTTCCTCAGTATATGTGCTGATGTTTCATCATCCTCCTGACAGAATCTGCATAGTTTCGTTTCTTCCAATCCTATGTTGTGAAGGTGATACCTCAGTTTATTATGTCCTGTAAGTAGACCTATCATAATCCTCAGGGTATTCCTGTTACATAGGATAATTTTTCTGAACCTCCCCTGACATGCATTACCAAGGAGTTCTTTGGCTTGTCTACGCTTTGGTATAGTTCTCCAAAGTGCTTCTCTTTTCTTCTGTATTTTCTCTTTGGCCATTTCCCGGATCGTGTTATCTTCGACCCCGCAGAATGGCTCAGGTCCTATAAACGGCGTCCCTGCGCCTTTCCTGGCGAGTTTATCAGCTTCTTCGTTACCTTCTATACCCCTGTGCCCAGGCGCCCAGAGTACGGTAACGGTATTGTCTCTTGCCAGTTCATTTAGCTTGGCAATACATTCGCGAACCAGTCCTGACCTGATTTCATGCGAGTTTATTTATTGCTTTAATCGCTGCCTGCCTATCTGACAGAATTACAATTTACATTTCTTGTATCTTCTGTTTAGATTTACTAGCGCACATTTCATTCTGGCATATACTTCTGCTTGGAAAATACTTGCATATTTCCCCATTGAGCCAGTGTGCTTGGCTTATGGGCCATACACCCCAAATCCCGTTCCTTCTCTTGTTCTGGATCCATCGGTATACCATGTGATGGTGCAGTCTCCCTTCAGATGTTTTTCCGTATTCCTGGTCCATTCCTCCCTTGGACTAATCTCCACTAGGAAATTGCTCTCAAAGCAGTACGTTTTTGTTACCATATCGCTTGGAGCTGCTATCAAAGGTATCATTTCCGAAAGATATTTGCGATCTTTCATCTTAATGATCCTCTCCTTTACATCTTGTATTCTATTTACCCTGAGCAGGGCGTCTATCGCCATGTCTTCAATGACCAGCTGCAGAGGTTTCAGGTCTACCAGCTCCTCCAGCGCAGCCGTGGGGCATGTTCGCAGAGCCCCTGTTATGCATATGCATGCAAGCCGCTGCACTCTTTCCAGCGGTCTTCTCACCCCCTCCACTTGCGTCCTTCTATACCAGGCCACTGACCCGTAGGTGATAATTGGTCTCACCATCATGATGTACAGCCATTTTCTGATCTTGGAGGAACATCCCCATGTTTTTCCTCCCATGCCTCTACACACCATCAGTGCCCTGATGCTCTTCTTAGTTGTTGCTTCTATGTGTTCTTTCCATAGGAGCTTGCTGTCCAGTATTACGCCTAGATACTTTATCTCTTTCTTAACCTCTGCTGGTTGTTCTCCTATGCCAATAGGTTTCATCCCCAGCAGTCTTCTTTTCTTTGTAAATGGTACCACCATAGTCTTGCTCATATTGAGCCTCAAGCCCACTCCGTCGCATCATTTCTTGATGACATTAAAGCCCACCTGAATCAGGTCACACAGGATCTCCTCAAACTTTCCTCTAGCTATGATTACGATGTCATCGGCATAGCCCTGGTTCTTATTTCCTAGAGCGTTCAGTATCTACCAGGCTCCATAGCAGGGGTGACATAACCCCCCCTTGCGGGCATCCTCTGGTTGTTTGCACCCTGATAGTTTCCTGCTCTCCTATCTGGGTTTCAGCTTTCCTGGTATTAAGCATCTCACTTACCCAGTTTGCCAGCAACCTGTCCACCTTCTTCCTTTTTAGGGCTCTTTCAACCGTCCGATGTGACGTGTTGTCAAAGGCACCTTCAATGTCCAGGAAGGCTCTGATGGCAATTTCCTTGTCATCCAGGGCCTTTCTTATTTCTTCCACCAGCTGGTATATAGCGGTCTCCGTTGATCTACCCGCTCTATATGCATGCTGTGTGTGCTGGAGGCGGTTAGCCCCCAGCACTGTAGTCCTAATGTGATTGTCTATCACTGTTTCCATCGTCTTCAGCAGAAACGATGTCAGACTAATGGGTCTGTAAGCCTTGGGGTGAGTAGTGTCCGTTTTCCCCAATTTTGGGATGAACACTACTTTAGTCCCTCTCCATGCCCTCGGTATGTACTCTAGGGCAAGGCTACTTCTAAATATTCTTACTAAGAGTATCTGCAGTTCCTCCAAACCCTTCTGAAGTAGGATAGGAGTTATTCCATCGTTTCCTGGCGACTTGTACGGCTGAAATGAGTTTATGGCCCATCTTATCCGATGTTTTGTAAAGATGCTGTCGGCCATATTCCAGTCGCGAGGTTTTGGTCGAGGGTTTCTCGGCCTCTCCTCTTCCCCATGCATTGTCGCTTCCCTACTTCCTGGAAAATGGGTCTCTAGAAGTAGGAGTGCTTTCTGCCTCTTGTCTTCCGTATATTCCCCATCTGGCTTTCTTAAGGATACTTTGTTTACTACCCCTTTGTTCTTAGCTAGAGCCCGGTGTAGTCTAGCTGCCTCCGGGGTATTCCTTATTTGCTCGCAAAATTTTTTGTAGTTGTTGCGTTTCGCTTTGTGGATTTCCGCACTATACTCCTTAAGTATCGTTCTATACTCTTGCCATTCTCCTGCGGTTTTAGCTCTGTTGAAGCTTTTCCGCACTCTGGCTCTTATGTCTTCTAGTTTCTTACTCCGCCGGGGAGTATCCTTTTCTTCCTTCACCGTCTGCGCTGGGCAGCTTGACTCTAATGCGGCTTTTACCGCTCCGGTCACTTCTTCTACCAGTATTGCCAGTTCTAAGAAGTGTTGAGGCCTTCTTTTCACTGTAATTCTCTCTAGGTTCTGCTTAAGACTGGTGCCATATTTAACCCAGTCTGTTTTCCTAATATTTCTACTTGGAGGAGTCCTATCCTTTAGCCCCTCAATTTCCCACAGGATTATTCTATGGTCCGACATCGAGGGTTCCTTAGAGACTCTCCATTTACTTATTATATCTGCGGAAAGGGTGTTCCCTACCGTTATATCTAGTACTTCTCGTCTATTCTTTGTAATAAATGTCGGTTCAGTCCCTACATTATAAACTACTAAATCGTCCTTAACTAAGTATTCTAAAAGTTTCTTACCTTTTTCATTGTGTGTCGGTGCTTCCCCACATCTCGTTTTGCGCGTTGGCATCGCATCCAATTACTAGTGGTAGCCTCTGCTTTTTGCAGTACTCTACAAGATCTTGTACTTCCTTCGGTGGTATGATGATTATATCTCCCGGGAAGTACGCTGACGCTACCACTATATTCCTGGTTTGCCCCCCGATAGTGATGAGGGTTCTGATTGGTACCAGGTCTTTTGACATATGCTCTGAAATACAGGTGTAATTAATCCCTTTCCTTATCATTATACAAGCACGAGGAGTCTCGTGTCTTGTATCCCAGATGATATGTGCATTCTTACAGGTTATTCCCTTGATCTGTCCCCTTTACGTCTAGGGTTCCTGTAGCAATGCTAGCCCAAGATGTTGTTCGGTGAACACCCTCGCGATCACCGCCGAGGCCGCTTTCGCGTGATACATGTTCACCTGGGCGACGCGGGTGCTAGCCCCGCTAGTCATTGCTCTGTTCTTGATCGGGGGTCAATCCCCGATCCTCCACATCAACCTGCCCTTCTTCGTCTTCCCCTCGAGGTGACAAGCCCTCACGGTTCAGATATAGGAGTGACAAGTCGATGTCCTCCCCCGTCGTTGCCGTTGTCTCACGGTCGGCCTCCCTCAGGGTTTCCGGTTCTTGCCCCTGAGGCGATCTGGCTGTAGTTGCCGACCCTGTGTCGTCCGTTCTTTCTACGCTCATCTGTGTTTCCATCTCCTCGATGGTACTACCCGCTTCTTCGGCTGTGCTGGTCTTTTTTACCCCGTGAACGGGTATCCAGTCAAATCTATACCGGAGTTTATTTCCTCCCTTGATGATGGTCTCAAGGGATTTAGGGTCAATGGCCAGTGTCAGAACCTGACCATTACCCTCCGCTTTGATGTTGAGCGTTTTCCACTCCGGTGCATTCAGCTCACTGTTGGAGACAGACATCCAGTAGGCTCATGAGTGTCTTAGTTTCTTTGCCGGCACTTCTAGGAAAGTAGATCGTAACTGCCGACGGCTTGAGGATGTCGTCTCCCTCCCTCGTCTGTAACTCGACCCCCTCCCAGTCGATAGCCACCTTCCTGAGCCAGTCAGCAGTGTCTTGACTTTCACAGTCAACCACTAGCATACTGAGTCTGAAGTGTATGCCACCGAACTCCAGCTTTACCTCAACTCCTTTTGCCATTTCTTGTACTATGGCATTCTCCAGATCTGTGAGGTTCTCCTTGCTCAAAGAGACCTGCGGGTACTCCTTTGGTAGTACCGCAACCTTGATGGTTTTCGTTGCCCCAGCGTAGCTGGTTCCTGGTACAACCCTGGGTGTTCCGTACTCTCCTGTTGTTCTGCGTCTCTTTTGAGCCTCTTGCGGGGCAGTGGACTCCCTTCCCCGCTTCTTTTCTACTGTGAGATGTGGTGTGCCTTTCGGCACGCTGTTCGCCTCCGCTCTTCTTTCCAGCGCCTTGTTCCTGGCTTCCTCCGGTGATATGCCCTGATCAAGGAAGCGCAGGTACCATTTGGTGCCGGCTTCGCTGAGGCCTTTCCTCATCGGGTCGTCTCTACCGCCTGGTGTTCCCATTTCAGGGAGGACTCTTCGCGGCGGTCTCTGCTCTCTATGGACAGGGGGTATAGGCCTTGGTCTTCTGGCTTTTTCCTCCTCCATCTTCTTCCTGTTGTCTCGTTTAGGTGACGATGCCCTAAACTCCTCTCTTCTTCCCCGTTCATCCCGAGGATTCTCCTCCAATTCCTTCGCAAGCTGCGCAGCGGTGACATCCCGCCCCAGCCTGGAGGATATTTGTTTGTTATTATTATGTTTCTTCATGTGATTCCCACGAGTATCTAGGGAACTATTACGTCACATCCTGCAGAGCCCCGCATTACAGGGTGAAGGCTATTTACAATGGGAGGGCGCCCGGTATCCCAAGGGCATCGTTTGCAGTACAGCACCCCCTGTACCATGCATCCTTCGGCACGATAGCTTCCACCTTTAGATTGGGGGATCGTAAGTTGGTCGCAAGAGCCTCCGAGGTCCCGTGCTCCATTTACCCTCCAACTTGAAAGTCAGAAATGGAGCTAGTCTCCAGCCCACACACACACACCCATTCATCAGAAAAACCCGTCTATAGGTTTCCGAATCATGCATCAGATTGCCTGTCTATAGGGTTCTGCATTCACCCTCCATTCATTCCGCTTTCGACTCAGGACCTCAATTACGGTTTTGCTAAGCCCCCCCCCCCCCCCCCCCGTCAAGGTCTTACAATCCAAGCGGGGGGTGGGGGGGGGGGGTGTAATTGATAGGCTGTTCCGAAGCAAAATGCAGGTATTTTGCTGACCGCGTTTTTTGTGGAACCAATCGGTGTGCAGGAAGCCATTATTTTTTCTAATAACCAGTTAATCAAGAAAGTTGATGCTGTTGTGTTGTTCTGTCTCCATGGTGAATTGAATTCTATTTTCCAATCCATTGATTTTTTAAAACTATTGAACGTATTTAAAATTGAATCAGTTTTGTCCTTGGGCGCTGACAGTAAAATATCATCGACGAATCTGATATAAAATCCAGGCTTAAACTGTAATTTCTTAATTAAAAACGTTACAATATATTGCATAGTTAAATTTGAAATTATCGGTGAAAGACGGGAACCCATAGGCACTCCGAATACTTGCTTATAAGTATTCTCATTAAATTTAAAATATGTAGATTTCAAAATGATGTCTAATCCTTTTGTAAAATCTTCTTTTGGAATATCCGTGTAGAAACAAATTTCAGGCCATTTTCTTTGAATGATTAATTTCGCTAGATCGATTGACACATTGGTGAAGAGCGATGTTACGTCTAAAGATAGCAAGATATGGTGTTTAGGAATTTTAAAGGATTTTAACTTTGTACGGCAAGCCCACGAATCTTTAATAAAACCCGGAGTTTTGCCCACTACATTAGTCAATATTTGAGTATAGTATTTTGCTAGATTATAGGATGGTGAATTAATCTCTGATACTATAATTCTCAAAGGATTACCTTCCTTGTGAACTTTTGGTAACCCATATGCTCTCGGAATCACCCCGTTATTTGATTTCAAGAATTTCGCTGTTGGCGTTGAATTTACCTCGTTTTTCTCCCATTTTCTAATGAGCGTGTTAACTTCATTAGTTAAGGTCGAAGTATATTCAAACTTAGATGACTTGTATATGTTGGGATCGTGCAATATATTTTCCATTTTATTTATGTATTTGTTTTTATCCATCGCTACTATTATGTTACCTTTATCTGCTTTTGTAAAAACTATATTGGGGTTTTTTTGACAAAATTCTTCAACGATTCTGTTGTTTGTTATTTGTTTTGAGGAACCATTATGGCTTAGATCATGATAATTATGGTGTTTTATTATGTTAAACCAATAGTTATAATAATGCAATTGATATTTTAAATTTTTTTTTTTCTTTGACTGTTTATTGCAACGGTTTCAAATTTAGGAATGAAATTTCTGTAATATCTATGTAAGGTTGTTCCATTCCCAGAGCATTTGCTGCAGATACAGCATCTTGGTGGCATGTTCACATTATTACTGTCACTGTCAAATGCTTCATAAATATAAATATACAGGGCGTCCCGGAACTCCCGCATAATATTGCAGGGGGTGAATCTTGACCTCATTCTGAGCAAAAAAGTTTATTACCAAAATGGGATCTGAAGCTCCAAATTTAAGTGGCGAGCCATTGAAGTTTAAAAAAATAGTTTTTTTTGCAATAACTCGGCTCATTTTAAAGTTACTTTAACGAATGATGGCTGATTTTGAAGGTTTTCATAGAGCTACAACTTACCTCCGCGAGCATATGGCCTGCAATTAATATTTCGCCAGTTTTCGACCTAAAACGGGTAAAACTTTTTTGCAGTTTTCCGCGTGTAACTCATTTCCGTAAAATGCGAGTGAAATGTCATATACAACAACGTTGTAGAGCTTGAAAAGGCGAAGAATTGGCTCCCTTATACGTTTCGATTTGTTAAAAATTGCCTATTTTCTGATTTTTAACGTCCCCCCACGGGCTCAATTTTTGTCAAAACGAAATGTATTGCAGAATAATTTCTTCGTTTTTTTCAAGATCTACAATATTGTTGTATATGATATTTTGCTAGTGTTCTACGGAATTGAGTTAGACGCGAAAGAGTGCAAATAAAAGCCATTTTTACCCTTTTTAGGCCGATAACTGGCGAAATATTCATTGCAGGTCATATGCTCTCAGAGGTAAGTTGTAGCTCTATAAAAAACCTTCAAATTCAGCCATCATTCGTTAATGTAACTTTAAAACGAGCCGAGTTATTTAAAAAAAAAAACTATATTTTTTTTTGAAACTTTAATGGCTTCCCACTCAAATTCTGAGCTTCAGATCCGATTTTGGTATTAACCTTGTTTGCTCAGAATAATGTCAAGATTTATGCTCTACAATATTGTGCGGGAGTTCTGGGACACCCTGTATATTTTAATATATATACAGGGTGGCCGATTTATCTGAAGACATCGAAATATCTCGAGAACTATGCACAGAATCAAAAAAGTTGTCGGATGAAAGTTGTTCGACACGAAGGGGGGCATCCAGGGGGCAAATAGGGACAATTTGATCCCTTTATGAAAATTTAATATTAAAAATTCTAATATTAGAATTTTTAATATTAGAATTTAGTAATATCAATTGCGAAAATTGTTATTCTGATTATGAAATTTTAATAATGTCCATTCGAAAAATTAAGATTATGAATAATTGATATTCTTCATATTAAAAATCAAAACTGATTACATAAAAATTGTGCATACAATATGGAAGCAATTTTATAAATAAGTTTTCTACCTTCAATAAAATTACATTTTAGGTTTTAAATTTATGATTTAATAAACAAAAAGAGGACATCACGCAATCCATTAAAAAACGCGTCATACTCATCTCATTCATTCTCTCTCTGTATGTTTTTTCCGAAATGAGAATAAATAAGCTGAGCATTGACGGTCAAACCAGCTTCTATTAAACAAAACGAAACTCTTACTTCATTTGGGGATTTCGTCGCCATCTACCGGACCCCGAGAGAACTCACGTGGTTTCATACATGTACATCGCTTGCATTTCGGCCATCACCGGCGCCGGTTCTGTTACATAACGCTAGAGGGCGACATAACTCGAAAATAAAGTAGCATATCATTTTATACATAAGTTGAGTCACACGTAACCAGTTCACCTACATTTTTCTCTACTTTCCTGAAGGGAAGTAAATGGATATCGCGACTTTCTAATCCCCATATTAAAATTTAGTATTCACGGTCTCTCAGTGTAAGACTGTTTTTGAAGTCCATTGTATTGGTAGTAATTCGGTCGGAGGTCACTTTGCTTTTAGAATAACAACTTTCCGTTTACGTGACTATTTTGTGTCTACCCTTCATTGCTTAAATCGAATTGCAAGTTAAAAATGAATCCTGCTACAGTTCCCGAAAAAATCGAAATGATTCTTATTTATGGTGAATGTAAGAGGAATATTGACGATGCTGTTGCGTTGTATGCTGAGCGTTTTCCAGATAATGCTCGCTCGCGTTCTTTTTTTTACAAAGTTGTGAATACCTTTCACTCTGATGGCAGCGTACAAATGAAAAAAAGGAAGCGAAGATTAACAGTTACAGGAGAAGCTAACGAAGTAGCTGTACTAGCAGCTATTCACCAAAATCCACATGTAAGCACACGACAATTACATCGCGATTCCGGCATTTCCAGAGACAGTATTCAAAGAATATTGCATCGTCATAAGTTTCACCCATATCACATTTCACTGCACCAGGAACTAGATGGCGATGATTTTCATAACCGCGTGGTGTTTTGTGAATGGGCATTTCAAAAAATGCAAACGACCCACAATTTCTTTGCTAATGTATTATTTTCAGATGAATCTACATTCACGAACCATGGTGGCGTCAATAGGCATGCATTATTGGAGCGTAGAAAATCCCCATTGGTTACGACAAGTTAGTCATCAACGTCCTTGGTCGGTGAACGTTTGGTGTGGAATCATAGGAAATAAACTCATTGGTCCTTATTTCATTGAAGGTAATTTGAATGGAACAAAATATCGAGATTTCCTAGAACAAGAAGTACCATTACTACTTGAGGATGTTGCTATGGACGTCCGACGGACAATGTGGTTTCAGCATGATGGTTGCCCAGCACATTTTTCAAGAGTAGCAAGGGAAATACTAGACCGTGATTACAATGGTAGGTGGATTGTTAGAGGTGGCCCCATTAATTGGCCTGCGAGGTCACCTGATCTAACATCTCTGGATTTCTTCCTATGGGGTTTCCTAAAAGGTAAGGTTTATGAACAAGTACCAACGACTCGTGAAAACATGGTGGAACGCATAAGAACTGCTTGCGCAGAAATTTCTGCAGATATGATTCTATCATGTATAAAGTCATTTGAAGAAAGAATAAATAAATGCATTGAAGTGGAAGGTCAACATTTCGAACACTTACTCAAGTAAGTGAACAGTGAGACAGTGAGAGGCAAGGGGACTCACGTAAAACAAGCACCCCAAAGGGAACAGAAAAATACTACGTCCACGTCGTTGTTCCTGGGTAACGCTAAATGTATTTTTTCCCGGCTTTGTTAGAATGACCGTATTCCATATCCGCTACGCGGGCGAAAATTGTCAATATTGGAGAATCCAAATCTGCAATAAAAACTGGGGGTTCCTATTTAAGTTTTATTGCTTTTGCCCCCACTCCACCCCCAGGGGATGGGGGAGGGGGTAAATTTCATTATCACTGGATGCCCCCCTTCGTGTCGAACAACTTTCATCCGACAACTTTTTTGATTCTGTGCATAGTTCTCGAGATATTTCGATGTCTTCAGATAAATCGGCCACCCTGTATATTAGGGTGGTCCAAAAAAAGTGAAAGTGTCGGGAAAAAAAATCGACGTGGGGGAATCGACAGAGAATTAAAAAAAGGAAACTTTTTTCTTTATGACAAAAATCGATTCAAAGTGATCTACCCGGCGCGCAAACGGCTTCCAGTTTTGCATTTAATTAACATGGGAAAATTATAATTCTTCGGTTTTTAATCTTTTTAGGCATCAAGGAAGTGTCGAAAAAATTTCTGTTCTTTTTGGGATCGAAAGCTGAGAAAATTCTGCACATTTTTCTATATAAAAAACTTTTTTTTGGTTGATTGAGTCTTGAAATATTTGCCACTGGGTTTCACACTCTGACTACTGCAGATAATTCATTTAACCTCGCTTATATCGGTTTTATTCGGTTCAAAATCGCTGTACTAGGTGGAATTTAAAGTAGCAGATCACGAGACCAGTCTTGAGCTTAAATTTCAAGACAAGACTGAGCTCAAGACCCGTCTTGGTCTTGTCTTGATTGTCTTGAATGCATCACTAAGTGTAAAAAAATACTGAAAAACTTCAATGTTTACGTAACGTGAGGAATTACCCCATACTGTGGGAAAAAGTGTCGGATTATCCCAAAATGTGCAAAAAGTTATAAAACAACTGATAAAGTTGCAAAATGCCATAAACAGTGCAAAAAGGGTCGAAGAACTGCAACCTGTGCATTCAATATATATATATATATATATATTGTAACGGTGTTACTTTTCACTCCAACCGTTACAAAATACCGGAGTATATTATGATCGTTAAATATCGTTTGAATGGAGAATCTTATTAGATTAGGAATTATACCGATACATTGTAATTGGCGAAATACCTTCTGGCGATCTGAACATATTTGTTTCTTGTATATTTCTCTTATTTATTATTGCTGTTTTTATATTTTTACAACTACCGGGGCATCGATAACGAAGAGCGCGGGAAAGAGTCTGAGAGGTGTTGACGAGTCTAGGTGCCACACTCAATATCTTCCCGAGGTATTTTCATTTGGTCAGAGAGCAACGGCATATTTCCATTTTACACGAGCATCCAACATCTGAGGCTGTCGAGGATCATCCTGACATTTGTCCTTTGTATTTCCGTCCGGAAATATTAATTAACACCTTAAAAGATTCGATATCCTAAAGACGAAGTACATCGTTCCAATATCGAACATTCAAAAGGTGCGCTCGTTTCAAACGTCACAATGACGTAAATTTCGGTAACGATTGCTACCATCACGAGCCGACGCGATCTACCAGAGAATCGTCCACGAAGAATCCTGAGGGTGTCGATCCCCACTACCGATTATTCATTCTCTATTCAAATGCGAACCAGTTCGGTCATACTTTTTTTAATTTAAATTTTCCGTTATTTGATTAACTTTGCCGAAAAATACATGTAACCTTTTTACGCGATTTACCTTTGATTCTTGAGTAATTTAATAGTAATTATCTCAGAATAACTTTCTGCTTTTATTGTAAAATTAACGGCGAATGTCTTACCGCCGAAAGTATAGTGTGAATTTCGTCGTTACTACCGGAATCCAGAAGATAGTTGTGTCAACGAGTGTACCTGCCAATTAATTGGAACTTCGACCAAGCATTTATGTCATAATTTAATATTGAATTTCAGTACCGATATTTTGTATAAATCTTATTTTATCATCTTATTTTAAAAATCTTAAAGAATTAAGTTATTAGAAGTTGATACCGTGTCAAGGTCAAATGTAATTAGTTTTATTTTAATTACCGAACTATTTAGTCTAATTATAGAAGTTCTAATGTAAAGTTCTGTAATTGATCAATATAGTTTTTTTAGTACAAGATAATTTTGCAGAGTTATTTATTTAAATGAGTTGTGACGTCCTTATTTTATAGTACATTGTCATTTATTATTAGTTTCCGGATGGTAAAAGCGTTTCCCGAAGATAACGGCAAATAAAAATAGAAAATTACCGTTATAATATATTGTAACCCGTCCTGAAAAGGACGAGGCAAAATTTTAATTCTCTCACACGAACTACAAAAAGGGGGACGGAGGGCGCGGGTTCCAAATCTCGCGATGGCGGAACCTCTTTTTTAAATGATCGGGACGGGGGTGCACGAATACTCGCGGGGGACTATTATAAAACACTAAACTTACTTGGGAGTCTGGTTGCGTAGCCGCCTCGACTCTTCTCTATCTCTCTCGGGTTTGTGCTCGACGCTGCCCTGCAGATTCGCTGTGCGGATCTCCTCCGTTTCGTAGCCGGGTCGTCTATTGCACTTCACTCCTTGGTTGTCCTGGATACACTCCGTACTTTCTTGCTCGCGGCGCGAACTAAGGTTTTTTCCTCGATGGCCTCACAGATACTGTCCTCTCGTTCCTCGTCTTCTCCAGCGGTGCGCCGTCGGGCCGGCGCGTGCGCTCTCGAGCGATCGGCGTGAGAGAGGGGTTCGTCCGGGGGTCCGAGTTGGGGGACGTACTCGTTGGGGCGATGACGAGCACCGTCCTCGGGGTCTTCGTGGTGGGAGGGGACGACACGAAGCGCTGACAAGTGCTTCGTGCGTCCCCGTATCGTCTCGGGCTAGCTTTCACGGCTTTGAGAGAGAGAACGATAGGGAGGGATGGGGAGAGGTCGGCGGCGGTGGCCGAGGCCCGTTACTCGGGAACTCTCGAGGCGCACTGCGGCACGACCTGTGGGGGAGGGCGAGTGGAGGCGCGCTCCGGTAAAAAAAGAACCGTTTCTCCTCCGGGAGGGGCGGACTTCGTAGCGGGGTTACGCCCGGCCCCAATAGATGGCGCGAGGTTCGGGAAGCGCGTCGATCTGTGACGGGTTTCGTCACAAAATATATATATATATATATATATATTGTATATATACAGGGTGATCCAAAAGTATGGAAACGCCTAAATATCTCAGCGGGAGTGCATTTTCGGGGAAAATGATTCAGACAAAAGTTTAAGGATTTTTCCTTGGCTATTTGACGGTTCCATTGAATTTGACCTTGAACATGACCTTGAAGGTTATTCCAAGGTCAAGTTTATTTTTTCAAATGGAAAGCCCTATTTCTTTTTCATGGATTCGGAAAAAGCACAAAATTTTACACAGAGGTGCAAAGCGCGCTCATGCCTTGTCAGTAACGAACGCATTCGCGAAGGTACGCAACTCGGCGGATTTTTGGAACGCAGTACGCCTATTTCGCGTAAAACCAAACTTTGCTTCGCCAATATCGAACGACTCGTGGAACTCTTATTTAGCGACTGTTTTTCCTCAGACAAGTATTCCTCCTGCGCCATTTTTTGGAACATTGGATCCGGCGCTGGATTTTCCATTCTCGCTAACGGAACTCTCTAACAGTATAAAGAGATTTAAAGTTGGGAAAGCCATCGGCTCTGATGGTTTGCCGGCTGAAATATTCAAACTACTTGATAGTTCCTGGCTATCCCATCTATTGAATCTGTTTAACGCAATATTTTTAAAAGAAGTATTTTCGACCGACTGGGCCCGAGCAGTCCTATTTTGCTAACATAAGAAGGGACCTCGAGAGGACCCGGGTAATTACCGAATGATTGCGATTTCCAACGCATTGGCTAACATTTTTTCTCAGATTCTTTGTACGCGCCTGACTGAGTGAGCCTCTCAAAAATGCATTCTGCCTGAGGAGCAGTCGGGGTTTCGTGCTGGAAGAGGCAGAGAGGATAATATTTTCTCTCTCTTTGCTGCCATTCAGATCTCTCTCCGCCGTGAGAGGGCGATATTATATTGCCTTTTTGTCGACTTCAAACGTGCTTTCGATTCAGTTCCTTATGCACTTCTTTGGAGAAAACTGATCAGTCTAGGTGAAAGCGCGAAATTCGAGTTATAAGTTCCATGTCTCAAACCGCCTCAGTATTTATACCATAATCTGATGCCTGTTCTCCAGATTTCAAAGTAACTTCACGTGTTCTGCAAGGCGAAATACTGAGTCCGCTGCTATTTATCATGTACCTTGTTGATATCGCTACCTTCTTTAGAAAGAAAGGAGTGCGTGGTGTTGATATGAATGAGCTCACCGTTAACACCGACAAGACCAAGATTATGTGCTTTAGAAGAGCTAGACAATTAGAGTCTCATTCTAAGGTTAGGTCTATTGCCTTGCGAAGACGCTATATCGAGAACCAGTATCGTGTCTAACTCGTCTTTACCAATTGTTAATTCTGCTCAAATGAACACTTGGGAAAGCGTTGTGGAAAATATATAGTGCTCTAATAATTTCTGCACTGCACTACGCAGCGCCCTTCTGGGCCCTTAGATATCTGAGAAAACTTGAGGCCGTGCAGTTTGTATTCTTCAAGAGGTTTTTTTATTTACCCAGAAGTACGCCCTCGTACTTGATTAGACTGGAATTTAGACTTCGTCCTATAGCGGTTGAGATTTTAAATCGATCTATGATGTGGGTTGTCAAAAGTTCTCAGAATGCCGGCCTCCAGTATATCTAGAATTTTATTGGTGCGCTTGAACGATTTGGCACACAACTGTACTCATACGGACTCTAACAACTGGATAGTCCAGATTAAATGTCTTTTAGACAGAACAGGTGTACTTGGCCTATGGGAAAACTTTGAAGCTGACTGCTGGGAACGCTCAAAATTATTTGTAGTTGAAAAATTTGCCGAATTATGTAGGATAAAAGATCTCGCATTGTACTATAGCTCTGAATATCCGTAATTTCCCATTTTTCGCCTTTGCATGGATTCTTTTCTCACCCAGTACCCTAGGCATTTACCCCTGGACTGTCTAAAATGAAAATTACAGCTGCGTTTAGCCACGATATACTTGCGTTCTATTATGATTCATGGATGTCGCTATAATTACGATCCAACGGCTATATGTACACTGAAAAGTATAGTTATTTTATGTGTCTTGCCTCCCTTGCGGGTTTAAGGCACTCCCCCCCCCCCCATGGGGATGGGGCCAAATTTGAGTGAAGCGCCAGCACCGCTGGTTGTACAAATTGAAAAATCTACAACAATTCAGCTACCAAAATTAGTAGTAACAAGCTGCCGCCTTGAGACTTCTGTTGGTTCAGAGAACCCTTTCTAACGTTGCCACGACCCGCTAGAGGCCAACCCTCTGTGCGGTTACTACCGGACGGACACGGCACGCCGTAGCGCTCCCCCGTGTGGAACCCGCCGGTAGGGGCTTGACACCGCACTCTGACATCCTCAGTACGGTGGGTATCTCGAGTCGTTTTACGATCAGGCATTCGACGGTAACAGACCAACCGAACGATCAGATCCATGAGGTCGTCAGCTCTCAAAACTTGCTAAGAGAAGCGGATCTTTCAAAACCATTGCTCTTCGAGTTCGGGCACTACGACCTCTCCCTCTTCCTTACGGACGGAATTACCCGCTCCGCTCTCTTCCACAAGTCCCCTGCGGGGCGACTATATGTACATTATGTAATTTAGGTAGGGTTGAGAACCTCTGGCACATCTTTTTGGACTGTCAAATCTCGTACTGCCTGCGTGCAGAATACTTTGCGCCGCAATTTCTTGCTCGGAAATTAGGAATTTCTTCAGTTTTTTTGTTTAAATTTATTCATGATATTAATATATTATATTATAATTTTTTATTATATATATATAATAATTAAAATTTAAAAAAAAAATAAAATAAAATGAATTAATGTATATATAAAAAAAAACATCGGCTTCGTGGCTCAGGCGATAGCCTGTTGTAGATCACGAGTTCGAACCCCGTCCAGGGAACAATATTTCGAAAACAATTTTCAAGCAGCAGCTCGTAGCTCGTAAAACGAGCCACGTTGTTTGTTTACGTTTCGCAATGTTATTTATTTGGCGGAAATCGACTCATGACCGATGCAGTACTTCGTGTAGGTTTCTCCAGCTCCTACATTTCATACACAAATGTGAAGTATGGTGCCATCTCTGACGACGAACTGCAGCTGTCGCAAATTTAACGAATCAAAATTCATGCACAAGTTCTGTAAAAAGGGCGATATCGCCCGTTGATACCATAACAAAAAAAAACCGACTAAAATCCAGATTTGTACTGTATTAATTATTACGACAATGCATCGTATTCAACATCATAAATATAACAGTGAAAAATGTTCATGTGCTAAGCGAGAACAGCATGCTAATTGTTATTACGAAATTAATACTTTCTAATACTTTCT
This sequence comes from Trichopria drosophilae, assembly GCA_030407085.1. NCBI lineage: Eukaryota > Metazoa > Arthropoda > Insecta > Hymenoptera > Diapriidae > Trichopria > Trichopria drosophilae. Next base: position 82,812,996 of record CM059582.1, read on the forward strand.
CATAGATACTTGGTTTCATATTATGTAGCTGGGACTTCCGGTTTGGATAGGTGAATGATCACACGCCTTTCTTAAGCGAGGAATTAATCTTGGAAATTTAAGGGAGGCACTGTAAAAGATTTCCCTAAGGGTTTTTTTTGACAGAAGATGGGAGTCTATAAAATCGAGAGCTGGGTGAAAAAACAGCTCGCGAATTCACCTGACGCGAGCTGAGTTCACTTTAAGACACGGCAAAGGGGAACAAACCTACACCTGTAAATACAACGACACAACCAGGCCCAGCGGGACGGATAGGAAAGCGCGAGAGGAAGCGCGTATCTGAGGATCCATGGTGCAAGTAAAGTGGAGGTTGTCATCCCGGCACGGTGGTGCAGGTAAATTTGGAAGGGTCACCCCAACAATTTTTGGATTGTGATCGTGAAAAACAGCTCAGACACGAAACGAGCCAGCATGTGGGAAATTTAGGGTTTCGGCGAAGCGCGGAAGACGCAGTAATGCACAACTGCTGCGCGGCGAGACTAGCGGAGGCTAAGTAAGAAAGAAAGAGAGAAAAGTAGAGTTAAGTTCAAGGAAGATATATAGGGAGCAGTCGGGAGAGTCCGTGTGCGCGAGTAAAGGAATAAGTGGATGAGCAAGAGGTTGGAGGGAAAGAAAGAGAAAGAAGAGACCTTTCTCGCGCCGTGTGAGGCAGAGGGGAGTAGAGTTAAGCGGTGGGTAGGAGACGGCGAGAAGTGGGGAGAAGGTACGTACGTGAAAGTAAATGGGAGTAAGAAAAGAAGTAACGTGAAAAAGGAAAAGAAGAAGGGGGCAATGGTAAGGAGAAAATGGTTAGAGGGGTGATATGGAATTTTGGAGTGATAAAAAAAAAGAGAATGTCTGGGAATTTTTAAAGGGGTTCGATGTAATAGGGATGACAGAGACATGGATCGACGTAAGAGACAGCACGAAAGGACGGGCGAGAGGGGGTATTATAACTGGAATAAGAGTAGAGATCGAGGAAAAAGGAACAGGGTATTCAGAGACAGAAGGGTTACAAGAAAGAGTCTTAGAAATAGACAAAGAGAGGTGGAGATTTGTAATAGTATATAATAGAGAGGGAAAAAAAGAACTACTAGAAAACATCAAGGAGATAATAAAAGAGGGGGAAGAAGAGAGTTAGGTGTTAGCGGGGGATTTTAATGCTACAATAGGAAAAAATGGAGGGTGGGAGAGAAGGGAGGAGAGGGGAGGGAGAAGGGGAAGATATAATGTCGAAAGGTTCGAATCGATGAGGTTCTGAATAAACAAGGGAGGGATTTGATTGAGATGATAGAAGATAGAGGATGGTTGGTGATGAGGAGAGGGAATGAAAGTACATGAGATGGGTGGATGAAGAGGAGGAAGAGGGGAGAGTACAAGATTCGTCGGAGGAGGGAATAAAGGAATTCTGGAAAAAGATAGAAGAAGTGAAATGGAAGAAGGAAGGGGTAAGGGAGGAATGGGATTTTGTGTAAAGAGAAATAAATCAGGCAGTAAATATAAAGAAAAAGGGGAAAAGGAGGGGAATTGGATGGTGTCCATGGTGGAATAGAGAATGTAAAGATAAAAAGAAAGAGGAACAAGGCGAGGAGAAAATATAGAAGAGAAAGGGAGGAAGGTTACGAAGAATTTATAAAATGTAGAGGAGAATATAGAGATATATGTACGAAAAAAGAGGAAGATTACAGAAAACGAGAGGACAAAGAAATACAAAAAATCAAAACTAAGGCAAATGCATGGAATTTTATCAATAAAGGAAGAAGAAAAAGAGAAGGACTATGTAAGGAAATTAAAATGGAAGAATGGGAAGAACATTTCAAAGAAATTCTAGGGGGAGTACATCAGAAGAGAAAGGAGGCCGGGAGATACGAGAACGTGAATAGAAAAGAAGGAGAAGGTTTGGTTCAAGAAGAGGTAGATACAGAAATGAAGAGGCTGAAAAAGGGAAAAGCAGCAGGGTTAGAAGAAATTAGAAACGAGGTGTGGAAGGAAGGCGGAAAAAAGATGAGAAAAAAGGTGGGAAGTATAATAAAAAGAGTGTGGGAAGGAGAAGAATTTCATGAAAAGTGGAGAATAGGAGCGGTGGTCGCCGATCTGCAAAAGGGGCGAGAAGAAAGAAGTGGGGAATTATAGAGGAGTGACACTAACAAGCACAGGGTACAAAATATATGCAAATATATTGAATAAGAGAACAGGGAAAGAGTCGGATAAAAAGGGGGGATGGTATAGATCACAAGGGGGGTTTAGAAAAGGGAGAGGAACAGTGGAAAATATGAAGTATTAAAGCATATAGTGAGTAAAAGGTTAAAAAAAGAAGGAAAAGGTCTCTGCTATGTTTTTAGACCTTGAGGCGGCGGCGGTGGGCAGTATGCGCGGGGCACTTTACAGCCCTGCCAAGTGATCTGAAACGAAAAATTAAAAAAATTTCTTAAAGTAGATGAAATTTTGGGGGGCCTTATGAATTTCCGATTTTTAAAAAAAGCTTTTAAAAAAAATCAGGGCCCTTTGGGGAAAAACACCTTTTTTGCCTCTTTTTATTTGTTTTAACGTTTGAAAAAACAATACTACAAAATTTTGTTGACAACAAAATCATTGTTTTGTGTAGTAGTAGGTACTACATAAAATTTAGTCAGTTCAAAGAAAGGTTTCAGCGACGTAATAAAATATTTATTTCGATTGAAATATTCTTTTTACACATGATGGAGCGTTTGTGATACATGAGTATTTTTATTACAGTGTATCGTGAATGCTAATTTAATCATTAAATTAACATATTATTCATTTCATAGAGTTTAGCCTCGTGCTCGGCCGTTGGTTAATTCTCAAATTATTTTTAAGATTATATTTAATTATGAATTTTGAATTTACAGAAGAACGATCCACATAAACAATTAGTCGAACGGCTTGAACAACTGGGCGGTAAGCCCTGGGTCCGCGAATTTCCACACGGAAACGACAGACCTGGTTAGACCTTTGCGCCGCGTGATTTTCAACGAATGTTCATATATTTATATTTCCTGAGGTCTTGTCGTTCGCATTCATGTGCATTTTATTATTTTTGTTGTAATTATTTAATCGCGCGTGTGGGTGAATTTTTGTACTTGGTACTTTGTATTTTTATATTTATGTCTTTTATATTTTGTCGACCGATTACTGGCCATAACACGATTTTGGCTGCAGCTTCGCGAACAACTCGGCGAAAAGGTGAATGCGCATAATTTACTTAATGATCTGCATTTCGTAAGTACCCGCTATCTTCCTGGTTGTTTTACGACTGCCTGGCATCCCTCAATTGTGCAATTTACACAATATTAATAATAATTATTCTTTTATAAAAATCTAATTATTTGTTGTGCATCTGCATAATCATTTCAATTTAATTATTTCTTTAACATTCCCTTCATAAAGTCATTGGTGTTGTTTAAATCTTCATTGAAATTGACGACAGGATTTTACTAGTCGCGTCAGTTCCGTGATGAATCCGGGAAAAGACGATCTTTCGAATCGACATGTCGATCGATAGAAAATTCGAAATCAATCGACAAAGTTTTGAACGAAACATCGTTCGACCTTTTGTAACTGTCGTCGCGATAATGGTCTTCCGGGCGATTTCGCTAACATATTTAATGTTATTTAATCGACAAATGTTTTATGTCTATAATCAAAATGGCAGTTGCAAAGTGGCGCTCGAACAAAAGTTTACAAAATTTTGTATTGTTAATTTATAATTGTATGTTTTCATTAACATGGCGTATATGATTTTAATCTTTAGGTATTATAAAATAATAGTTTAAAATTTATTTAAATCAAAAGTGGGAAAAGTGTAATATTCTTTTATAAAATAATTAATATTATATTTGAATAAAAGCAAAAATCATTTAAAGCGGTTAGAGCTGGAGTTAGACGACCGACAAATTAGTAAATAAACGAATTCGGAGAAGTCCAGAAAAATAAGTCCGAATATTTACATCCGAATAATTGAAAAATTTATATCCATAATTCGTTATGAAAAATCATTTTGTTCGGCTATATAATATAATATTATTTTATTATTATTATTATTTTATTTCCTTCACAGACATTATTACAATTGACTTCGGGTTTTCACATCTCTTCTACAAATTATTGTTTTTACATACATTTTACATCCCATTTCTCTTGCAACATTTTCATTCACTCATCTACATACACATTTCTTACTCACACATATTTAGGTCTACAAATTTCTTATTTGATATACTCACACCTGCATACTTACATCTACAAATTTCCTACTTCATACTCACATACTCACACATCTACAATATTCTCTCTTTTACACTCACCCTCTCATACTTACATCTATAGAATTTTATCTTCTCTGTCATACTCACCACATTCATACTCTCCCACTTTCTCTCTCTTTAACACGCGCCCTATGTTATGAACGTATTACGCATCGCGCTATTCCATGGCTCACGCCTGAACTGCATAGTAGAATTAAGGAACGCGACAAATTGTGCCTTCGTGCGAAACGATTACGAAATCTGCGTCTTCTTCAGCAATATCGAACTATGCGTCGAGAAATTAAAAATGTACTAAAAGCTGCTAAAAATCAGTACTTAGCTGATCTCGTGCTTCAGGAAACTAGTCCAAACAAACTTTTGGTTCTGCCTTCGAAGATTAGGTCTTGCGAACCAGTCATCGCAATCTGGTCTCCATCATTTTTCACCCACTGTATTAAATCGCCGTTTTGCACATTATTATGGCTGCTTTTTCGCGACCAAAATTTTTGGTTTGCCGTCCACCACCCGTGAAGCGGGCTTTGTAGTTTTCTCGTGAAAACTCCGCGCCAGGTGGACGACTCTTTTTTTTTTTGCTCAGCCCGGCTAGCTGGCAACTCCGGTAGGGCACGACTCGCCCAGAGTAGGTCGGCTCCTGCCTCCTTCCGCGCCTGAAAACGGGGATCGCGAAATACCCTACGGCGGCACCGCACACCGCCCGCACAAGCTACGAAAGGGGTGTAGCAGGAAACGGTAATAATAATAATTACTTTATTTTATTTTTAAAAAAAGGATATTGGGCTTTCTTGCCCTCTCAGGTTTATTATAATAAAATTTTGTTGGTGGCCCACGGCCGACTTACAATGGTTGTTCACAAGTTTTTGGCGTTTCGCCTGCTCGCTCCCGACAATTGGCGTCTCGTCCTCGGCTTGACGGCAGGTCTCGTCCTCGCTTGACGGCAAACTTCGTCCTCGGGTTTCCAATTGTACTGTTCGTTTCCCTCTTTGCACGACGTAACTCGCAGATCCAATCCTCGACTACTCACGCGGTGCTCGAACTCGGGGGGTTACTCGACACGTTTTGTTATTATACGTCCTTCCTACTCGAAGGTCTACTCGGAACTGTCTGCGGGTTCCGCGGCTGCCGCGCATCTCCGAGCGCCGTCGCCGGTGGCGCTCGGGCATTTTCGGGGCCGTTCGTTCCTGTAACGATCCTATTATCGATCGATTCGAATTGATGTATCACTCCGCGCTCTCGCGACCACGGCACGACTCCTGGACAACGTAACGCGCCGTTACAACATATATTATATTCTCATCTGTCTTGTGATTTAGCGACACTCAATAACCTTATTCGGCGGCCACTATACATCTCACCAAACATTTACATTTTTCTTAATTAATCACCATGAAGTCATACATAGTCTTAATGTAGTTGCACAAAAATCGCGTGGGCTTAGTTCAGATCATCTTCCTTAGCGCAAATCCAATCCACGTTTTCATTCGTTGCTCCATATTTAACAGCTATCTTCAATATCTCACTCATTTCTGGTTTTTTCACGCATTTTTGGAAATCATCGTATATCATACGCTTAAGAAAGCCTCAAGTCCATCAGACACTCGTCCAATCACTAATCCCCCTTACCTCTCCAAAGTCATCGATTCTCTTGTCACTCAGCAAATCACCAAATACCTCGAGACAAACCGACTATTACACCCCAGACAATGTGGATTTCGTAGATTTCACAGTACCCAGACAGCTTTGTTACACCTCATGGATGAAGTACGTTTGGGTATAGACCGAGGAGCGATCACTGTGCTAGTCTCATTTGATTTCTCTAAAGCCTTTGACTCTCTGCATGATTCAGTAATTTTAACCTGTCTCCGAGACATGGGCTTCGTGGAATCAACATTGAGATGGCTACACTCCTTTCTGACAAATCGTTCGCATGCAATAATTGGCCTTGATGGCTCAGTAACCGACCTATTGTATACTACTACTGGTGTGCCCCAAGGCTCGAGCTTGGGACCGTTATTATTCATTATTGTTATAAATACTCTATTCTCTGGTGTCAAATATTGCCGCGATACAACGGTCATCTTTGCCGACGACACCCAATTTTACTTATCGACTGCAATATGTCGTCTAAATGATACGATACGCAATATAAACCATGATATTGCCGAGCTTCTGAGGTGGTCCCACGATTATGGCCTTACCTTAAACACACGCCAAACTCAGACTATCATACTCGGCTCATCGCAAAATCTCGCTATCATCAGTGACTTCACCATACCACCGATTATTGTTGGAATACCTTATTCCAACCAAGTAAAAGACCTGGGTGTGATAATTAAGTTCATCCCCATCAGTGAATCCATACGCCGATCAACACGCCATCAAACATCTAGTTTCTCACCTATTCCACGCACCAACATTTATGCTCACTCATTTTGGATCACTAAAATTCATTTTTGGAATTCACTCCCATGGCATTTGCATGCACTTGCCTTTTTGTCATCATTCCGCACGAATTTGTTTTCCCATCTGTTCATGGCAGAACAAAACTAAAGCATATTCCATCGACCATACCCTACCATTTCCTATCTTAACGCCTCCTCTTCCATTTCTCAATTCATCTTCTATATCTGCTAAATATATGTTGAAAAGCATCGGGCTTAGAGGACATCCCTGTCTCACACCTTTTTCTATTCAAAATTCCTTAGATATTTTATCTTTTACTTTTACTACACATCTCGTCTCTTCATATATTTCCATAACTCTATCTATCAAATCTTCACTTACATTTGTGTTCTTCATCATTTCCCATAATACTTTCCTGTCTACTCTGTCGGCGCCGACCCGGCAGGGGGCTTCTGGAAGAGACTGGAGCGGGTAACTTCGTCCGTAAAGAACAGAGAGGGGTCAATGCGCCCGAACTAGAAGAGGAGCAATGCTTTTGAAAAATCCGCTACTCTTAGCAAGTTTTGGGAATTGACGACCTCACGGACCCGATCGTTTGGTTGGTCTGTTACCATCGAATGCCTGACCGAGAAACGGCTCGTGATACTCACCGTACTGAGGATGTCAGAGTGCGGTGTCAAGCCCCTACCGGCGGGTTCCACATGGGGGAGCGCTACGGCATGCCGTGTCCGTGTCAACGGTAGTATCCGTTATAAGGGTTGGACCTATTCGGGTCCTGGTGTCATCAGTGAAGGCTGGAGCTGCCATTTTGTATTATTTTTACTCGAAAAAATTTTGTAAACTTTTTAAAATATAGACAAATAAATGCCACAAAAGTTTGATAAAAAAAATATGTATGCACTTTCAAAAAAAATCATAAAATTACCCACGTTTTCGAGTCTCTGGACTCGAACCTCCCCTTAAATTAAATAAGATGTGTTATTCAATCAAGGACAATAGTATGAAAAGGATATTTGATTAATGCAAATTGTAAAGCATCACGTTAGTAAAGTCATTGGATAAATTTATTAACCTTGTTTCGATGAATTGAAATATCATTTCAATTAATTTAATGCGTTTCTTTGGCGTACACGGGAAAAAGCCGTGGTGGCTACAAATTTTGGAGGCGTTGAGAATAAATAAGGCGTTGATTTTAAATAAAACCCAAACTATATTGTTTATGAATATAAAAAAGACGGTTTATTAGGCAAAGAAACTTCACAAAGCTATTGTCAGAGTGTATGTTTTGAATAAATCTTACATACTTTGAGGGTCTTCCCGAATTTCAACATTTGTAGCTCTCGTTGAATTATATCCTGAAAAGCATATTTTGAAAATAAATTCGCGTAACTTTCAAGAATACATGAATTTTTTGTTTCCATGATGCAGAGCAACAGAGAAAGAGAGAGTCTTATGCCGATCGCCTAAAGTTAGACAAAGAGTTGATTTTTCATATTTCTACACAGTAAATGCTTCCCATATTACTATCCTTGCTAATCCTCGACAAATTCAGTCGATTTCTCCAATAAAAATTCTAAAAATCTCCAAAAAATCAACAAAATCACGCCGCAAAGTTTTCTCGCCTTTTTTGCTTGCTTTTGACGTTACACGCGGTGAAGGGCCTCTTGGCACACTTGAGGGCCCTTAAGAATAGTCATTTTATATATAATATAAATAGAACAAAAATTAATTAGGTATTTTCCTCTCGTGTAATGACGAATATTGTTTATTCGCGAGTCGGCTCTCATGTGGAACGGTTTGGATATCTTCAGATAGCAGACAGAAGTAACTCAAGGCATAGACCAACGCAGAGCCAGTTTCTCCTACCCTAATATCAGTCTCGCCAGCAAATTAGGCAATCTGTGCTGGAGATAATGCTCTCGACGATCGCGAAAAGACGATACCGGTACTGACAACTGCCGTTGGGGGTTGACAACGCCCCAAATTCATACCTTAGCCCGGAAAAGTTTCCTGACTATTTCAAACACTGTACATAAACAGAGAAAAATGCACGGGGTTCGACCTTTGCGATGATTATTTCAGACGAACTAAGAGTGCCGTAGCCTGCACGACCATCTCACCGCTTAAGTGGTCTTTAATTTAAATCAAATCGTTAATTTGTAGTGATATCAATTTCTACTGAAAATGTAAACATTTTCCCGAGCAAAGAATTATACCCTTCATGATATTCATTGATCACCATTCCATACAAATGGAAAATTATGGTGGTAGATAGTTGCTGCAATATTTACCTCTCTATTTCATCCAAAATATTTAGATCGGCGCATTGAAAACCATTTTCAAATACCATACACAATATTTCAAAGAAAACAGGACGAACATATTTCAAGCAATAACAAAACTAATCGACAACTGAAGTCTAAAAAGCCATCCCATCTGTCTTACACAATAATTTATTTATTTAAAAAGGACATGACATTAATATTGAATCATATAATATTGTAATTAAGTTAGAAAATGTTAATGCAAATGAAAATTGATATGTTTTCAGCAATATCTAAAGAAGAGGCTGATGATGCAGAATGCCGTGGTCAGTTACAGTATAATGGATATTCTGAAGAATTTCTAGATCGTTTGGAACCGAACGGGAATATCGCTGCAAACAATGGAAGACGATATGGTATGTTTTTACCAAATTAAAAAATAAATATTCATATATAGTTTCGTTTCCGGTGAGTACGAACGCATACATATTTTTCTTTCTCTCCTTAAGCACATTCACTGCTTGTTTTTGCCTACGGGCAATATTCTAATTCTTAGTTTACTGGCAAGCTACATTTATGCCTTACATGGTCAATAGTTTGTGGATTCTTGTAACGCGGAATTGGTCGACTTAATCGTCATTGATCTAATGACAGGAATCCTAACCTTAATTTTCCCCGCGGAAATATACCGGGTGAGTTTTTCGAGGTGAGGCAGGGAAACCCAGGCTATAGCCAGCAGCCAAAGAGACGCGAGCTTTAGCCAAGTACCCACACGAATCGACCAATGGCGTGAAAGTTATGGATCGCTATCGATTTGTTTTCATTTTAATGTCTTTTTAATATTTAAAATAAAAATAAATAAGCTTCATATAATAATGTTTACCATTTCGTTATCCAATGAACTACTTGCGCTAGAAGTTAAAAAAACCATTCGTTGCTGAATCCCTGAGGTTCAGGTTAGGGCAGTGGATGACAGGTTTCAGTCTTTATGATGTACTGAGTTTTTTTTTGCGATTTAAACTGAATTCGGTCACCATATTTCCGTCTTCAGAAGATTCAGCATTATTGATTTAAGTAACTGAAGTTCAGGTAAAGGTTTTTATTGTTTCATTATTATGCAAAAATTTAAATTTGTTTATGTTTGTGTTTCAGAAGCAGGTGCTCCATATGAATTGGATGACCAGTTTGCAAAGTACATGGTACTTTGTCAGATAAGTATTCAATTATCTACCATTTTTTATGCATTGTTTTAAAATGCATGAAACTTTGTGTAATTTGTGCTTCATACCATTCGCACTTTAAAAATGATACATTACTTGTATGTAATTAGTAACAAATCGCACGAACCAATAATGATCCTGAAAGAACATTTGGCCACTCTTTTGTCTTAGGAAAATGATTCACTGAACGTTCAGAACTTCACGCACATAAATAATATTCAATTACAATTTTACATCTGTAAAATTTTAAAAATGACAGCTTTAACAAAATTGTTCCCGCATGAAAAGTGCTTAAAATGTAATTGTACAAATACATTTTAGGAAGGAACCGAAATATAGTTTTAACAAGATGGAGCACCGCCACATGGAACTCGAAACATAATTCTCACTTTTGAATTCTCATTCAAGTATTTCACCATATTTCGATGTATCATTTTTAAAGTACGAATGGTATTATTATTAATAAATTAACCCAAAACTAGAATAAAAAATTGACAGAATCGTTCACTGAACAGTCGTGCACTTTTGGTAAGACCAGCCCTGATTGATGAGAGTCTGGCACACCCTGCGATTCCATGCAGGAATTTGAACAGCATCGTCGTGCCTATCCTTCTATCCTCTACCTTCTAGCCTCTCCTTCTCTAGCGGTGAGTACACGCAGTCGCGTTTTGTTGAGCTCCGCTAAATTTCTCTAAATTGCACTCTAAACCCCGTTTTGTGGGAGTTAAAATTTTGTACAGACGTTCCTGAGCAGACTCGGATCACGATCACTAATTGGGATATTTATCTCCGAGTCTACTTCAGGCGAGAAAAGTTAAAAACTTAATTTCGGAATTAACCGTTGCTGCTTTTCCACCGAGACATCTGCGCACGCCCGAAACGTAATCGCCTACGTCACACTACGCAAAATGGCGCTGCCCACTAGCTGTCAGTGACTTCGACACTTTGCCGCATGACACCGATAACCGAGTGTTTGTCACCTTTGACTTCGCTTTCTTTCCACTGGCAGGTTGGTGAAATGTGGAGATGCGAGACCTGTGAATGCCTATAATAGTTAAATTAATATTCATTAGCCAAATGGTTTTCTGCCTGACATTTGCCTTGTAATCACGCATGCATTGTCGTGATTGATTAGTTCAACCACTCGTATTGTGATCATCTGCCTTATTTCTGAACTATACATTCAGCTGACGGCTTATCGGCGGCCCCTCTCTTCACGTGCTGCGCGGTGCACGAGACGCGTACGGTTCACGCGCCCCTTCCAAGCGGGTTTACCACACGCTTGTATAGCCTTCTCTCTCTAACGTACGTACGGCTATATTTCGGGCTCTTATTATCTCGTGCACGCTTTTCAAATGGAGAATTGCAATAAATGCAATGCCGAACTCGTTGGCGACGACAAAATTAAATGTGTTATTTGCGCACTTGCATTTCATGAAGATTGCAAACCTGACAATGCGGCCACGACTGCATCGGGTGCATTTGTTTGCTGCGTTAATATACCTGCCGCTAAGAGCAAAAAAAGGAAGCTGAATTCAACTCTGCTCGCTCCGCCTCGTCTTCTCCGTTCCAATAGCGCTACTTCTGTAGAATCGGATACGTCCGATACGTGTGCTATACCTCCTGCGCTACAACTATATCTTGATAGACAAGAACAATTTAACGCGCAACAGAATGCGCGCTTTGAAGAAATAAATGGAAAGATGGATCGAATATTGAAGCTGGAGGAGCGAGTAGAAAACATAGAAGTTAGTGTAAAATCACTCCAAACTGATGTATAGTCCTTAAAGGCAGATCGAGCGACAATGGGCTATGACATTCGGAACTGCGATTTAATAATCACAGGGATTCCTCCGAAAGGCATGGAAGATTTGCGACAAATTTCACTCAAAATTGCCGATGTATTGAATGTGACGCTTCGCATAGAAGACATTCTTTCTGCTTATCGGCTACAACGCACAAATGGCACCGACTCATCTGCTTCCATGCTTGCATCTTCGTCAACATCCCATAGGCACCCAGCAATACTGGTAAAACTCTCTAATCCCGACCTACGATTTGCCTTCATCAAAGGCATGAGAGCTAAGAAAATGCTATTTACCACCGACATTGATAACTCTTATGCGAAAAACCGCGTTTTTATCAATGAGCACTTACCATCTGCGACGCTTAACTTGCTCAGAAAAGCACGTGCGTTAGTGAAGGACCATCCGCATAAGTATGTTTACACCTATCACGGCATTGTACGCTTTCGACCAACTAGCGGCGCTAACGCGATCGACATTACTTGCGAGGAAGATCTTCGAAGAATTAGCGATTGACGTTTGGCATGTGGCACTCTTAGTGTTCGCGAAAATAGTGAAACGGCTGCATCGACTTCCGGAAGCAACCAGGCTTTAATTAATTCAATAATTCCAGTAAACGCTAACTATATTAATCTAAAAGTATGTCATATTAATGTTCAATCTCTCGGCTCTGCTAATAAATTTTCTTTTTTTAAATCTTATTTCACCGAAAATTTCTATCATATTATTATTCTTTCTGAAATCTGGTTTAATACTAAAACTGTTGACTCCTATTTTTCTTTGCCTAACTATCACTTGATTCGCAATGACCGCAAGTATAAGCTCGGTGGAGGTGTCGCTATGTATATTCATACCGCTCTAAATTATAAAATCTTAGAAAAATCTGAATGCTCTTCCGTTAACCCCCTCGAGTTTATGCTTGTTGAAGTCGGTCACAGCGCTACTACGAACCTCAGAGTGCTACTTGCGGTTATTTATCGACCACCGAAGAAAGCTCTGCTCGAACTATTTGAATCTGTACTGCAAAAACATAGCTGTAATTATGATCGAATCATTATTATGGGTGATTTCAATGTTGACTTAAATGGGGCTAATTTTGAATCTACATATTTGCAGCAGTTTGCCGTAGCCAATGCTCTTCAAATCGTGCCGTATCAGCCTACTAATCATACGAACCGAACTGATACATGGATTTACCACTGCCTTGTGGATAGCCTTACAAATGTCCTAGGACATAGCCAAGCCAATCTACCTTTTATCTGTGGCCATGATCTGATAGATATCGAGTGTAATATTGGAACACCGAAAGCAAAGCCGATACAAATCACATGTAGAGACTATCGCTCGTTCGATGTATCGAGTTTGCATAGGGACCTGACTAGCTATGATTGGAATATTTTTAACTCTGTTTCTCCACTGAATAACGTGAACTTACTCACCAATACGCTTAGTCATCGTCTATTGCAAACTTTTGATAAGCACGCCCCTAAGCACACCTTTACACCGACTCACAAGCCTTCCCCTTGGATTTCACCTCAGCTACTTAGACTTAAATACGAGAGAAATAGCCTTTTATGTGCTTATCGCAGGACCAGGGACCCCTCCTTAAGAATTAGACTCATTTCTGCTAATAAGGCTAATAAGCAGGCATGGGTATTAGCGAGGGCAAACTACTATCGAAACAAACTTACTAACATTCGGGATGCTAAGACCATGTGGAGGGAGTTGCGCAACCTTGATCTGGTGGCTTCCAATAAAGCTGTTAAACCGTTGTGTTGCACTTTGGATGAACTCAATTCCTTCCACACAGCTTCTGTTTCTCCTTACACTGATCTTTTCGACCTAAATTTCGATGAAGACTTTTATCACGGAGATTTTAACGATAGTAGATTTTTCTTCGCTAATGTCACCATCGAGGACGTAGCTGCTCGTTTGTCGGAAGCAAAGTCGGAGGCATGTGGCTCTGATTCGATACCTATTAGTTTTTACATCAAATCATTCCCTGTCATTGCCCCTCACTTAGTTCATCTCTTCAATGAATCGCTTAATTTATCCATCTTTCCTGCTGACTGGAAAAAATCATTGATGACACCCATTAGCAAAATTACTACCCCTGTTTCTCCTGCTCATTACCGACTTATCGCTATTGTTCCTGCACTCTCTAAAATACTAGAACGTATTGTTTTCAATCAGCTACTTGGGTTCCTGAATAACAGTAATTGGTTTGATTCTCACCAATCGGGTTTCCGTAAAGATTACAGCACGCAAACAGCACTATTATATGTATCTGAATATTGCAGGCAAGCAATAGACAATCGCATGATAACTATTGTTATCCTCTTTGACTTTAGCCGTGCGTTCGATACTATTAGTCATAGGCTTTTGCTGCAGAAACTAAAAATGGCTAATTTATCGGATACCGCTATTCGGTGGTTTGCGTCTTACCTCTCGTGTCGATCTCAGGCTGTCACAGGGGTGGATGTCACTAGATCGTCGTGGCTTCCAGTGGGTGCTGGAGTGCCCCAAGGTTCTGTGTTAGGACCTTTGTTGTTTTCAGTATTTATTAACGATCTACCTGGGGTTCTCCATCATAGTGATCATATGATTTTCGCTGACGACACTCAAATTTTTCTTAAATGTCGTGTTTCAGAACTTGACATCGCCATTGCAAAGGTAACATCCGATATCACTCGCTTCTGTCAATGGGCGAAGAGCAATGACCTCGTCCTTAACTTTGAAAAAACTAAGGCATTACTGGTCGGCAGTGCTTTTTATCTGAACACCTTTAATACTGATTCGATCACACCGATTGTTATTAATAATTCGGTCATACCGTGGGTCAAATCAGTGAGGAACTTGGGTCTCGTGTTTGATGGAACGCTCTCGTGGAGATACCATCTTATACAAATGTCCAATAAAGTCTTCTCCACTCTACGTCAACTACGTAATAACCGTGCTCAACTACCAACTGATGTTAGGCAAACCCTTGTTTCCTCGTTGATTTTACGAATGTTTAATGCGGGCATTCGTTTCATCTTCGATCTACGGCGCGATGAGCACATTACCCCATATCGTAATAAGCTTGGCTGGCTCAACACCAAATCGCGTAGGTTATACTATATTGGTATCGTCACCTATAAGATTATTAAGACCCACGTACCCCACTATCTTTATGAACGTTATCAGTGGCGTGAAGAATCTACATCCAGGGCTCTTGGACCAGGCTCTATGCAAGAACTTCGAGTACCGACACATCGGCTAGAATCATATTCCAACTCTTTTATTGTCACATCTACCCGGTTATGGAATGAACTCCCAGTCGAAATTCGCGCAAGTGAAAATGTGTGTTCGTTTAAAGTAAAACTAAAAAAGTTCCTATTAAGTCGGACTTCAGTGTAATTATTTTGTATTTTATATTTTAGTATTAGCATTATTAGTATTAGTATTAGTATTTTTAGTATTTCACATTAGTATTTTAGTCCACTGTTACTTCTGGTATGCGTGTACCCTACCCTACGTTGTAATCGCTCGACTATTATTATTATATATATCTATTTTATATCTACTTTGTTGTAGAACTAGTATTGCGCTTTTATATGCATCTGTTAGTATGTCCTGTTATATTAAGCTTAGTTTTAGTATTAGTTATCTGTATGTATGCTGTGTATTGGTTGGCCTAAGAGGTAATACCTCAAGCCATAATAAAGACAATCAATCAATCAATCTATGCTAAGGTCAACTTCCAAGTGGAGTTTCCAACGTCGCTTCAAAGAAATCTGAAACACAAATTATGTACAAAGTATCATGCATTTTAAAACAATGCATAAGAAATGGTAGATAATTGAATACTTATATGACAAAGTACCATGTATTTTGAAAACTGGTCATCCAATTTGAATGGAGCACCTACTTCTGAAACACAAACATAAACAAATGTAAATTTTTGCATAATAATGAAATAATAAAAACCTTTACCTGAACTTTTCCTGAGTTACTTGAATCAGTAATACTGAATCACTTGAAGACGGAAATATGGTAACCGAATTGAGTTTACATCGCGATAAAAATTAAAACATCACGAAGACTGAAACGTCAAACCGTGACCTGTCATCGACTGCCCTAACCTGTACTTCAGGAATTCAGCAACGAATCGTTTTCTAACTTCTAGCGTAAGTAGCTTATTGAATTTTGAAATGGTAAACATTTTTACACGAAACTTATTTATTTTTCTTTTAAATATTAAAAAGATATTAAAACGAAAACAAATCGATAGCGCTCCATAACTTTCACGCCATTTCACGAGAAGACAATTTGTGATTTAATGGAGCAATTAACATAGACCGCCATACCTGCGCCCTGTTTACATAAACGATCAGAACGCATTATCTTATAATTCGGAATAGTAACGAGATAGTCCGTAATGATAGATGACAGCTATGAGTTTACCTGTCAGAGCATTTTGAGTGGCGAAAAAGTTTAACAGTGTTTTGACCATGGGAAATTGTAGTATTGGTGGTACTAGTTAAGTGAAACATTGTCCTGATATTCTCATTATGGAACTAGTGGAGTATGGGGATGAAAGGGGTGAAAATCACGATTTTCGACGTTCAGGCGCGATTTACGGCGAATCTAAGCATTCTATCAAAAAAATATGAAAAATAAAAGTTGTAGACAATTGAAAAATCTACAACTTTCTAATTGGCTCATGTTTTTACGTAACCTTAAAATTTTTAAGAAAATTTCTTATTCATGCTATGCCCAGTATTTTTTATTTTTTTTTATCTTTCATTTAAGCCTAGTCCGATTGATATCGGTTTAGTGGTTCGTGAGATATCAATCATCTGTTTGTCATTCTTTATGATTTCAACGATCGAAAATTGTTCTCCTTCATCGGATTTTGGGACATAGAGACAGATAAATAAGTGAACTTTTCTCAATGTAATGTTGAAATGATCTTGTAAGTGTAGTTTATAATTTACAAAAGAATTTTCGTAGTTGATTGCTGGAAAGAAATTGAAGAAGATTATGAAAAGTGTAAACAACGGTATAAGAATAATACAAAATAATTGTCGTAATGTAATGTATCATGTACAGAGAGCAGCAAATACTAGTGGTTTGTCTTTCCGACACAACTGGCTTGTGTCTAATAATATTTTGTTTTTAAATACAAGTAGCCAAGTAGACAAGTAGTTCGTCTTTATACATTAGTGAGTTGTCTTCCAATATTAGCCAGTTGTCCTCCGACGCGAGCCAGTCATATTTAGACATTAACCTCTCATGTCGGATGACGACTCACTAATGCGTATAGACGAATTATTTGTCTATGAAAACAAAACATTATTAGACACAACCCAGTTGTGTTGGAAAAACAAACCGCTACAGTCGAGCCAGACACTGAGCTCACCTGAGAATTTCGCCAACATGCTGCCGCTATATCCCCACTATCGACCGTCCCCACCGCGCTTAGCCCCACCATTACCTTCGGCCGGTTCGTGTACCGTCGGAGAAAGGCTGCGTTCGAGAGTGGGGATATAGCGGCAGCATGCTGGCGAAATTCTCAGGTGAGCTCAGTGTCTGGCTCGACTGTAGTATTTTCTGCTCTGTACATGATACATGACATTACGCCAAATTATTTAAATTCTTAATACCGTTGTTTACACTTTTTTATATCTTCCCGTGATCTTGGGAGTACATTTTTTCATTTAGAAAGGAATCTCCGAAATTGACTTATAGGAGAAAGGAAAAAACTATTAGAAGCATGTGTTACTTCTTATTATCGTATCAAGAATTTAAGGCTTTTCACGTAATGATATATTCTGCTGTTATTTCAAGCTCCTGAATCAATCAAGAAGTTCTTCCAACTTTGCCTATTTGCATTTTTTAAAATACTTTCTGTCATTTCAAGCATGAAGTGCACTTGTGATAAAATTAAGATACGCAACTATTCATAATGAAAGTGTCTCCTAATATATTTATCTTCTACAGTCGAATTGTCAGGATACCCATGACAGGGAATGCTACTAGAAGTACAAATAGATAAAGCTGGAAGAACTTGGGAGCTCGAAATAATAGCAATATCTCATATTAGGATAAAAGATTTAAATTCTTAGTACGATTGCTCACAGTTTCTTCTAATCAGTTTTTGATTTCCTTTCTTCCGTAAATCAAGTACAGAGATTCTATTGTAAATTAAAAAACATACTCCAAAGATCACTGAACATTACATTTGACAAATGATACTTACGTTTCAATAATTTTTCAGGACCATCAAAAATTCAATTTTATTCCAGCAAGGATTTCATAAAAGTGCTGTTCCAACAAGGAGGACTATTTCGTGCTAAGCAGGACCTGCCAGTGGAACCATGGCTATGTATCAACAATCGAGTGCCACAGACATGTGTATCGTTAGATAGTTTCTTTATTAACCCTTTGCGTCTGAGTGCGACAGATGTCGTCCCTCTTACATTTACATAGATTTTGCTGTTTTTCTCGTGAAATCTAAGACCTCTTTTGATCAAATCTTTATCTGTTATTTATATACACCCTAATAATCCGTAAACAAAAATTGTTACCCCTTTATTGCTTAACAAAACAAGTTAAAAATATGTGTTTTTTCTCAAATAAATGCAGTTTTAAGAAAACCTCCCATTATTTTTTCTGAAAATTTTTTCATAGAGATTTTTGGTATCGCTGACGAATACGGGGTTAGTTTTTTGAAATTCAAAATGGCTGATCTGAAATGGCGGATAAAAATTTTAAATATAACGAAATTGGACGAAATTTGATACTCGAGTGTTTTCGGGGTCGCTGATTACGAATCCGAGATTTGCGAAATTCAAAATGGCGGCAAAAATTTTAAATGTAACTCGAGACAAAATTTATGAAGTATTTAATTCGGATTACACATTGGAAAAGAGCCTAAGGGCTGGGATTCGTTACTTCATAGAAGCTTCCAGGGCATCCAAGACTCACTACGTAGAAGTTCCTCAGTCCGATTTTAAGTCCCTTTTCTATGTTTTTTAATTTTTTAGTTTTTAAATTTTGACATTTAAAAAATTTTTAAAACAATTGTTTAATATTTAAATGTAATAATACTAAGATTTATTTATTTATGATATGCAATGAAACAGATTTTTTTAAATGTCAGCTACAACAGAAAATTGAAAACTTTGCACATACATTGTGTTCTATATTCATTAATTTTAGTGCTTCATTGAGCACATCTCCTTCGCATTTTATTCGGGAACATTATAGATAAGTGTTCTGCATTTGCTTGTCGTTTTTCTAGCGAAACTTGAGGTTTCCAACAACTCATTCCTCTTCTTAAAGATTTTCCACATTTTTTTATGGATACAGTATTGGCTAATAATTCATTTATGACCATTAATCTAAATTGTTTCAATTTCTTGTATTTTTCCTTATAATAAATGCTTATAAACAATCGGCGAATGATGACATATTAGAATTATATATATATATATATATATATATATATATATATATATATATATATATATATATATATATATATATATATATATATGTGTGTGTGTGACATACAATTAGCTTCAATTTTTACATAATCCTTCACACATATATTTTTCTACGCGGGTAACATCGCATTTACGATCAGCTACCTGAAATTTGCCGGAATACCGGATATCGTTCAAATAGTGTAATATTATATTATAATGTTATATTAGATTTGAGATTTTTAAAACTAATTCGGATACTTAATCAGCCGCAATAAAGATCCTCGACTAACAAATTTTGCCCAAATAGAATTACATCTTAAATTTTTGTCTTTCATATTGAATCTGCCATTTTGAATTTCGAAAAAAATAACTTCGGATTCATAATCAGCGACGCCGAAAACGCCCAAATAACAAATTTTGTCCAAATAGAATTATATTTTAAATTTTTTCCGCTATATTTGATGCGCCATTTTGAATTTCACAAGTCTAACCTCGGATTCGTAATCAGCGATCCCGAAAACCCCAGAGTACCAAACTTTGTCCAAATACAGTTATATTTAAAATGTTTGTCCGCCATATTGGATCAAACATTTTGAATTTCGTAAAACTAACCTCGGATTAGTAATCAGCGACCCCAAAAAACCCCAAGTAACAATTTTCAGCTAAATTGGACAAAAGGAAAAATGCGTGACTCAATGGGTTAATTTATTTCTGTAAAATATTTCTAGTATCTACATTCCATACTCAAAATGCCAGGAATTGCTTAAAAAATTTTAAACATGCATGAAGCGGGATGAACTTTAGAGCTGAAAATACTAACAACATATGACATTACGAGAAATGATTCAAATTCATAATACGGTTATTCGTACTTATTTTTAATCATTTTCGATTTCTTTTCGCTCATAATTCTAGTATGCAGAATCTTTTGTGAATTAAAAAATGCATTTTCAAGATCGTTTCAACATCACATTTGAGAAAAGATTGCTTACATTTTCGTAGAATTTCGGAAGCTACAAAATTTCCATTTTCAAGCTATGCTTCAAGCAGATCTTAGTTTTGTGTGATCTCATAGGCAGCATTGTTGGACTTTTTATTTCTATGAAGGTGTTTCCGAAATTGTGGGCCAGTTGAATGCTTACAATGTATGTTGTCATAATAAATAAATAAATAAATTTGTATGTTATTTTGAATAGGTGAAACATGGGTCGGATTCTAACAAATGAATCAAATTAAATTAAATTCGGCTTATGCCCCACCATGGAAAAATCTATACATTCCCCCTCTCGGCCGACTCGCGTGCATTCCCGAGGAGGAAACTTTTTTATTACTCGTGATGAAATTAAACCAATTTTTAATCTTAATTGAAAAGGTTATTTTTTATCATCAGACGAACGAAGCAGAATTCCCTCACTGAAAAAATCAGAGAACTCCACCTCTGGCGTTTCATCCCGATCTGCACCTACTGGAATCATCAGCAAGGCTTGTTGGTGCAGATCTGCCTTGTACGCCGCGCCGCTTACTATTCTTCACGATAGAAAATCTTATGTACAGCATAGGATGGACCTCGCTAGATGCGAAAACCCAATCCCCGTACTCAAGACATCTGTCAAAGATCTACAAAGTGTGAAGAAACGAAGAGTCACTCACTCGACAAGGTAGACAGTGACATTATCGTCTGATGATAAACAAATTTTGTCGATTAAGGTTTTAAATTTTTATAGTGCATTTTTTCTCTTTCTCGCCCAGAGCTCATTATAATAATGAATAGGTGAAACGTTGGTCGGATTCTAACAAATGAAACAAATTAAATTAAATTCGGCTTATGCCCCACCATAGAGAATGTTGACAGATGTCTTGAGTACGGGATTGGATTCTCGCATCTAGCGAGGTGTAGTTTTTGTAGAATAAGAATATAGCCTTATAATTGTACATCATTTAATTCTTATAGAATTTTTGTTGCAATTATGTTTTACTAATAAGAACTTGGCGAGTTTTTTTACAAGAAGTGTTTTTTGTGGGATTTGAACAACTGTCACCATCACAATTAACACATATATCTGTACATTTTAAACCATGTTTGCGATAACTAAACTGCGTCGATTTGCAACCAGTATCGCAGCTACAGCTAATTTTTTTCAATAAATTTTTCGGAATAAGAGGATAATCGGTCAGATTCTAGCATTAGAATGTTATTTGACGTCATTTTCCACCCCTATTCGATTGAAATTTTTTTACTGCCAAGGCACGACTGAAGTTGCTAATAAATTCTGAAACTAAGCTTGACATTAGCTCCCTCAGTCGGCGTAATTTATCTAACTTGAAAGAAGACTTCATCGTCAGTAGCTGATAGTTCCCAAATCTTAATTTCTTCAAAGATAGATTTTGATCCTTGCACTTATAAATAGAAGCAAACATCCAATTGATGCTATCCACTTGATGCTATAAAAATCCTTACTAGAATATAATTATAAATGATAAAACTAATATATTCGCTATCCATATTTTAGTTTTTTCTTCATGATGAAAAACTCAACATTTCGAGGATCGGTTTTTCAATAATGACATAAAAATAATTAATATAAAATTATATAACATATCGATGAAAAACGATAGCACCACCAGCAAAAAAACGTAGGAAGCGTTGGGCAAAATAAATTAGTATATATACTTGTATAAATAGAATTGACAGCTCTGTACCAATTAAACAAAACACGATATATAAAACGTCTTGATAAACAAATAATCATCTATAAAAAGTATATGCGCTTCTTACCATACTTGTATAAATAGAATTGACAGCTCGGTACCAAATAAACAAAATTCGATATGTGAAATGTCTTGATATACAAATAATCATCATTAAAAATTTTATGCGCTTCTTACCAGATTCGTATAAATAGACTTGACAGCTCGGGTGACTATTAAACGAAATACGATATATGAAATGTCTATAGATGCAAATAATCATCCATAAATAGTCTATTCACTTCTTACCAGACTTCTATAAATAAAGCTGGGACCTCTGGTATCGATTAAAAAAAAATACGATATATGAAATGTCTTTAGATGCAAATAATCATCTATAATAAGTTTATTCGCTTCTTACCAGACTTGTATAAATTAAGCTGACACCTCTGGCATCGATTAAACAAAATACGATGTATGAAATGTCTTGATATACAAATAATCATAGACTTGAGAGCTCTGGTATCGATTAAACAAAATACGATATATGAAATGTATTGATATACAAATAACCATATATAAGAAGTTTATGCGCTTCTTACACGACTCTAATAAATGTATTGAGAGCGCAGGTAATAATTAAAAAAAATGTGAATCATGAAAAGTTCATTGATGTATATAATCCTATACCTTTAACCACTAACGTTTATTCGCTTCTCACCACACTCGTATAAATAGATTTGACGGCTCCGTACCAAATAAACAAAATACGATATATGAAATGTCCGAATATACAAATAATCATCTATAAAAAGTTGATGCCCTTCATACCAGATTCGTATAAATAGACATGACAGCTCAGGTATCGACTAAACAATATACGATATATGAATTGTCTTGATATACAAATAATCATCTATAAAAAGTTGATGCGCTTCTTACCAGATTCGTATAAATAGACTTGACAGCTCGGGTATCGATTAATCAAAATCGAATATATGAAACGTCTTTAGATGCAAATAATATGCAAATAATAAGTATTGATCTAGAAATAATCATGTATAAGAAGTTTATGCGCTTCTTACAAGACTGTAATAAATTATTGAGAGCGCTGGTAATAATTAAAAAAATATGAATTATGAAAAGTTCATTGATGTATATAATCCTATACCTTTAACCACTAACGTTTATTCGCTTCTTACCACACTCGTATAGAGTTGACAGCTTCGGTACCAATTAAACAAAATACGATGTATGAAATGTCATTAGATGCAAATAATATTCTATAATAAGTTTATTCGCTTCTAACCAGAATTGTATAAATTAAGTTGACACCTCCGGTACTAATTAAACAAAATACGATATATGAAATGTCTTGATATACAAATAATCATCTATAAAAAGTTGATGCGCTTCTTACCAGATTCGTATAAATAGACTTGACAGCTCGGGTATCGATTAAACAATATACGATACATGAAATGTCTTTAGTTGCAAATAATAATCTATAATAAGATTATTCGCTTCTTACCTTACTTGTATAAATAAAGCTGGGGGCTCTGGTATCGATTAAACAAAATACGAAATATGAAATGTATTGATATAGAAATAATCGTATATAAGAAGTTTATGCGCTTCTTACACGACTGTAATAAATTATTGAGAGCGCTGGTAATATTTAAAAAAATATGAATCATGAAAAGTTCATTGATGTAAATAAACATATATCTTTAACCACTAAAGTTTATTCGCATCTTGCCTGACTCGTATAAATAGAGTTGACAGCACTGGTACGAATTACACAAAATACGATATATAAAATGTTTTTAGATGCAAATAATCGTCAATAAAAAGTTTATTCACTTCTTACCAGACTTTTATAAATGGAATTGACGGCTCGGTACCAAATAAACAAAATACGACATATGAACTGTCCTGATATACAAATAATCATCAATAAAAAGTTGACGCGCTTCTTACCAGATTCGTATAAATAGACTTGACAGCTCGGGTATCGATTAAACAATATACGGTATATGAAATGTCTTTAGATGCAAATAATCATCTATAATAAGTTTATGCGCTTCTTACCAGACTTGTATAAATTAAGCTGACACCTCAGGTACCAATTAAACAAAATACGATATATGAAATGCCTTTACGTGCAAATAATCATGTAGTAAAAGTTCATTCGCTTCTTACCAGACTCGTATAAATAGAGTTGACAGCTCTTGTACCAATTAAACAAAATACGATATATGAAATGTCTATAGATGGAAATAATCTCCTATAATAAATTTATTCGCTTCTTGCCGGACTCGTATAAATAGACTTGACAGCTCGGGCATCGATTAAACAATATACTATATATGAAATGTCTTTAGTTGCAAATAATATTCTATATTAAGTTTATTCGCCTCTTACCAGTCTTGTATAAATTAAGCCGAGACCTCCGGTACCAATTAAACAAAATATAATATATGAAATGTCTTTAGATGCAAATAATATTCTATATTAAGTTCATTCGCTTCTCACCACACTCGTATAAATAGATTTGACGGCTCCGTACCAAATAAACAAAATACGATATATGAAATGTCCGAATATACAAATAATCATCTATAAAAAGTTGATGCCCTTCATACCAGATTCGTATAAATAGACATGACAGCTCAGGTATCGACTAAACAATATACGATATATGAATTGTCTTGATATACAAATAATCATCTATAAAAAGTTGATGCGCTTCTTACCAGATTCGTATAAATAGACTTGACAGCTCGGGTATCGATTAATCAAAATCGAATATATGAAACGTCTTTAGATGCAAATAATATGCAAATAATAAGTATTGATCTAGAAATAATCATGTATAAGAAGTTTATGCGCTTCTTACAAGACTGTAATAAATTATTGAGAGCGCTGGTAATAATTAAAAAAATATGAATCATGAAAAGTTCATTGATGTATATAATCCTATACCTTTAACCACTAACGTTTATTCGCTTCTCACCACACTCGTATAAATAGATTTGACGGCTCCGTACCAAATAAACAAAATGCGATATATGAAATGTCCGAATATACAAATAATCATCTATAAAAAGTTGATGCCCTTCATACCAGATTCGTATAAATAGACATGACAGCTCAGGTATCGACTAAACAATATACGATATATGAATTGTCTTGATATACAAATAATCATCTATAAAAAGTTGATGCGCTTCTTACCAGATTCGTATAAATAGACTTGACAGCTCGGGTATCGATTAATCAAAATCGAATATATAAAACGTCTTTAGATGCAAATAATATGCAAATAATAAGTATTGATCTAGAAATAATCATGTATAAGAAGTTTATGCGCTTCTTACAAGACTGTAATAAATTATTGAGAGCGCTGGTAATAATTAAAAAAATATGAATCATGAAAAGTTCATTGATGTATATAATCCTATACCTTTAACCACTAACGTTTATTCGCTTCTTACCACACTCGTATAGAGTTGACAGCTTCGGTACCAATTAAACAAAATACGATGTATGAAATGTCATTAGATGCAAATAATATTCTATAATAAGTTTATTCGCTTCTAACCAGAATTGTATAAATTAAGTTGACACCTCCGGTACTAATTAAACAAAATACGATATATGAAATGTCTTGATATACAAATAATCATCTATAAAAAGTTGATGCGCTTCTTACCAGATTCGTATAAATAGACTTGACAGCTCGGGTATCGATTAAACAATATACGATACATGAAATGTCTTTAGTTGCAAATAATAATCTATATTAAGTTTATTCGCCTCTTACCAGTCTTGTATAAATTAAGCTGAGACCTCCGGTACCAATTAAACAAAATATAATATATGAAATGTCTTTAGATGCAAATAATATTCTATATTAAGTTCATTCGCTTCTTAGCATACTTGTATAAATAGAATTGATGGCTCGGTACCAAATAAACAAAATACGATATATGAAATGTCTTGATATACAAATAATCATCTATACAAAGTTGATGCGCTTCTTACCAGATTCGTATAAATAGAGTTGACAGCTCTTGTACCAATTAAACAAAATACGATATATGAAATGTCTATAGATGGAAATAATCTCCTATAATAAATTGATTCGCTTCTTGCCGGACTCGTATAAATAGACTTGACAGCTCGGGCATCGATTAAACAATATACTATATATGAAATGTCTTTAGTTGCAAATAATATTCTATATTAAGTTTATTCGACTCTTACCAGTCTTGTATAAATTAAGCTGAGACCTCCGGTACCAATTAAACAAAATATAATATATGAAATGTCTTTAGATGCAAATAATATTCTATATTAAGTTCATTCGCTTCTTAGCATACTTGTATAAATAGAATTGACGGCTCGGTACCAAATAAACAAAATACGATATATGAAATGTCTTGATATACAAATAATCATCTATAAAAAGTTTATTCGCTTCTTACCAGACTTGTATAAATAAAGCTGGGAGCTCTGGTATCGATTAAAAAAAATACGATATATGAAATGTCTTTAGATGCAAATAATCATCTATTATAAGTTTATTCTCTTCTTACCAGACTTGTATAAATTAAGCTGAGACCTCCGGTACCAATTAAACAAAATATAATATATGAAATGTCTTTAGATGCAAATAATATTCTATATTAAGTTCATTCGCTTCTTAGCATACTTGTATAAATAGAATTGATGGCTCGGTACCAAATAAACAAAATACGATATATGAAAAGTCTTGATATACAAATAATCATCTATACAAAGTTGATGCGCTCCTTACCAGATTCGTATAAATAGACTTGACAGCTCGGGTATCGATTAAACAAAATACGATATATGAAATGTCTTTAAGTGCAAATAATCATCAATAAAAAGTTTATTCACTTCTTACCGGATTTATATAAATGGAATTGACGGCTCGGTACCAAATAAACAAAATACGATATATGAATTGTCTTGATATACAAATAATCATCTCCAAAAAGTTGATGCGCTTCTTACCAGATTCGTATAAATAGACTTGACAGCTCTTGAAATGTCTTTAGATGTTGTTTTGTCGAGCACGAGAAAGGCTCACAAGCAGCAGATTTAAAAATGCACAGAACACCAACACTTTATTCTAAATACGGTTTTGCATACAGAGCGATTCACATGCGGCGTGCAAATTGGCGGAAGCGCGTGGTGAGGTGGAAAATTCACCGTTTAAACGTTGGCCGTTACAAATAAATACGAGGTCTGCTATTCGCCCGAACCTGTGTAGCAGAATTGTGCGAGCAGTGTCGCGACTAATAAGTGGCGGATGAGACAAATAATTATACGCTTTGCATATAGCAAAAGGTAAATTCCCTAAATTAGTTCTCGACTCGGACAAGCTTCTCGAAGTAACTGCCGCAAATTTGCCTTTTCGCGATTAGCTACATTCGCGACTCCCGCTACCGATCGCTAATTAAGCCGTTCGTTATTGACACGTAATTACAAATTTGATAGGCAATTTTCGACACAAAGTCAGAGACTTACGAGTTTCTTGAGCGACTCACGCAAATATTACCGCCCACCTTGCGGTATGCAAGATCCAATAACTAAACCCATATTACACTTCTAAATCGATTGGTAGTAATGCGACCTTCGATATAGGCCGTTTGTACGTCGATGTAGCCGTTCGGACTGTAACGACGCGAGTCAAGCCGTCTGGACCTGGATGACATTCAGTTATGCGAGCGAGCTCCCATTTCGACGGTGGGAGATTATCGTTACGCAAGAGAACGATTTGACCGGCTGTGAGACATCGAGTTTACGAAGACCATTTTGAACGAGCTTGGCACGATCGTACATAATCACGCGCCCACGCATGCCAGAATTGCTCCAGCAACTGAGGGTACAGCTGCCATCGCGTATGGTACGTACCGGATGACTCGCTGGTCATCTGAGACGGCGGAGCTAGGATTGGACCACCGATAAGAAAATGTCCTGGCGTAATGACTTCAACTCTCTGGAGCTCCTTTTGCCCCCCAAAGAGTTCTATAACTTTTCATTACGAAAGTTTTTGATCCGATGACAAATGGGAGAATTGCAGGCAATCTGTTTTTTCCAAAAATAAAAAAATTTCAAAAAATCGATTTTATCTCTGGAGTTCCTTTTGCCGCCCAAAGAGTTCTACAACTTTTCATTATGAAAGTTTTTGATCCGATGAAAAATGGGAGAATTACAGGTAGTCTGTTTTTTCCAAAAATCCGAAAATTTCAAAAAATTCATTTCATCTCAGGAGTTCCTTTTGCCCCCCCCCCCCAAAGAGTTCTACAACTTTGCCTTATGAAGGTTTTTGATCCGATGACAAATGGGAGAATTACAGGTGTCTTTTTTTTTCCAAAAAAAATCCAAAAGATTCAAAAAATTGATTATTTCTCTTGAGTTCCTTTCGCGTCCCAAAGAGTTCTACAACTTTGCCTTATGAAAGTTTTTGATCTGATGACAAATGGGAGAATTACAAGCAGTCTGTTTTTCCAAAAATTTCAAAAAATTAATTTTCTCTTAGAAGTTCTTTTTGCCCCCCAAAGAGTTCTACAACTTTGCCTTATGAAAGTTTTTGATCTGATGTAAAATGGGAGAATTACAGACAGTCTGTTTTTTCCAAAAATTTCAAAAAATTGATTTTTTCTTAGAAGTTCCTTTTTCCCCCCAAAGAATTCTACAACTTTGCCTTATGAAAGTATTTGATCCGATGACAAATGGGAGGATTACAGGTGTCTGTTTTTTCCACAAATAAAAAAATTTCAAAACTTTCAAAAATTTCAAAATATCAAATTTTTCTCTGGAGCTCCTTTTGCCCCGCAAAGAGTTCTACAACTTTTCATTATGAAAGCTTTTGACCCGATGACAAATGGGAGAAATAAAGGCAATCTGTTTTTTCCAAAAATAAAAAAATTTCAAAAATTATATTTTTCTCTCGAGTTCTCCTTGCCCCCTAAAGAGTTCTACAACTTTGCCTTATGAAAGTTTTTGATCTGAAGACAAATGGGAGAATTACAGGCAGTCTGTTTTTTCCAAAAATTTCAAAAATTTGAAAAAATTGATTTTCTCTTAGAAGTTCTTTTTGCCCCCCAAAGAGTTCTACAACTTTGCCTTATGAAAGTTTTTGATCTGATGTAAAATGGGAGAATTACAGGTAGTCTGTTTTTTCCAAAAATAACAAAATTTCAAACAATCAAATTTTTCTCTGGAGTTCCCTTTGCCCCCTAAAGAGTTCTACAACTTTTCATTATGAAAGCTTTTGACCCGATGAAAAATGGGAGAATTAGGCAATCTTTTTTTTCCAAAAATAAAAAAATTTCAAAAAATCGATTTTCTCTCTGGAGTTCCCTTTGCCCCCCAAAGAGATCTACAACTTTTCATTATGAAAGCTTTTGACCCGATGAAAAATGGGAGAAATAAAGGCAATCTGTTTTTTCCAAAAATTTCAAAAATTTCAAAAAATTGATTTTCTCTCAGAAGTTCCTTGTACCCCCCAAAGAGTTCTACAACTTTGCCTTATGAAAGTTTTTGATCTGATGACAAATGGGAGAATTACTGGTAGTCTGTTTTTTCCAAAAATAACAAAATTTCAAAAAATCCAATTTTTCTTTGGCGTTCCTTTTGCCCCCCAAAGAGTTCTTCACCTTTTCATTATGAAAGCTTTTGACCCGATGACAAATGGGAGAATTACAGGCAATCTGTTTTTTCCAAAAATCCAAAAATTTCAAAAAATTAAATTTTTCTCTCGAGCTCTCCTTGCCCCCTAAAGAGTTCTACAACTTTGCCTTATAAAAGTTTTTGATCTGATGAAAAATACATGTGCCTGAAGTTCCGAACGTTCAGTGAACGGTTCGGCAGGGCCGGCTCACCGACGAAACTCAACATTTAGGGTGCCATAAGCCCCCCGTCTTTTTTCCCAAAAATTACCAACAAATACACAATTTCTGTTAAAAACAGTAATATTCAACATTTGATATAACTATTAGAAATATTTAAAAGCAATTTCGATATGGGAAAAAGTTATTAACAATCGGTAATTCAACGTGCGCGCGGCGTATATTGGTCGTTTAACGGTCGATTTGAACCTTTTGATTAATATATTTTCGAAATTTTTTCATTTCTGATTATTTAAATATGTTGTTAGTTATATATGAACGGAATTTCGAGCTGCGCACCCGACCGGATCACGACAAAAAGTTATTAATAATCGGTAATTATGCGTGCGCGCGGCGTATATTGGTCGTTTAATGGTCGATTTGAACCTTTTGATTAATATATTTTCGAAATTTTTTAATTTCTAATTGTTTAAATATGTTATTAGTAATGTATGAACGGAATTTCGAGCTGCGCACTTGAACGGATCATGGCCAAAAGTTATTAACAATAGGGAATTCCACGTGCGCGCGGCGTATACTGGTCGGTTAATGGTCGATTTGAACCTTTTGATTAATATATTTTCGAAATTTTTTAATTTCTAATTATTTAAATATGTTGTTAGTAATGTATGAACGGAATTTCGACTGCGCACTTGGACGGATCATGGCAAAAAGTTATTAACAATAGGGAATTCCACGTGCGCGCGGCGTATATTGGTCGTTTAATGGTCGATTTGAACCTGTTGATTAATATATTTTCGAAATTTTTTAATTTCTAATTGTTTAAATATGTTATTAGTTGTATATAAACGGAATTTCGAGCTGCGCACTCGAACGGATCATGGCAAAAAGTTATTAACAATCGGTAATTCAACGTGCGCGCGGCGTATATTGGTCGTTTAACGGTCGATTTGAACCTTTTGATTAATATATTTTCGAAATTTTTTCATTTCTAATTATTTAAATATGTTGTTAGTTGTATATGAACGGAATTTCGAGCTGCGCACCCGACCGGATCATGGCAAAAAGTTATTAACAATAGGGAATTCCACGTGCGCGCTGCGTATATTGGTCGTTTAATGGTCGATTTGAACCTGTTGATTAATATATTTTCGAAATTTTTTAATTTCTAATTGTTTAAATATGTCATTAGTTGTATATGAACGGAATTTCGAGCTGCGCACCCGACCGGATCACGACAAAAAGTTATTAATAATCGGTAATTATGCGTGCGCGCGGGGTATATTGGTCGTTTAATGGTCGATTTGAACCTTTTGATTAATATATTTTCGAAATTTTTTAATTGTATGCACTCGAACGGATCACAGCAAAAAGTTATTAACAATGGGGAATTCCACGTGCGCGCGGCATATATTGGTCGTTTAATGGTCGATTTGCACCTTTTGATTAATATATTTTTGAAATTTTTTAATTTCTAATTATTTAAATATGTTATTAGTAATGTATGAACGGAATTTCGAGCTGCGCACTTAAACGGATCATGGCAATTTTTACCTTTCTTGGAGTTTTCTTCCGTGTAAGCTCATTATGGCGCGCCCATAGGAGCCCTTTTACACCCATAAAACATCAGAAGCTCCACGTAGGTGGCTCTGGCGCCGAGCAGATTGTCTCGCAAAATTTAAAAGCATAGAAAACTCAGACCAAATGTAAACCGATTGTTAATAAGTTTTTGCCATGATCCGAGCAAGTGCGCAGCTCGAAATTCCGCTCATACATTACTAATAACATATTTAAATAATTAGAAATTAAAAAATTTCGAAAATATATTAATCAAAAGGTTCAAATCGACCATTAAACGACCAATATACGCCGCGCGCACGCATAATTACCGATTATTAATAACTTTTTGTCGTGATTCGGTCGGGTGCGCAGCTCGAAATTCCGTTCACATACAACTAATAACATATTAAAACAATTAGAAATTAAAAAATTTCGAAAATATATTAATCAACAGGTTCAAATCGACCATTAAACGACCAATATACCCCGCGCGCACGTGCAATTCCCCATTGTTAATAACTTTTTGCCATGATCCGTTCGAGTGCGCAGCTCGAAATTCCGTTCATAGACAACTAACAACATATTTAAACAATTAGAATTTAAAAAATTTCAAAAATATATTAATAAACAGGTTCAAATCGACCATTAAACGACCAATATACCCCGCGCGCACGTGGAATTCCCCATTGTTAATAACTTCATGCCATGATCCGTTCGAGTGCGCAGCTCAAAATTCCGTTCATGTACAACTAGTAACATATTTAAACAATTACAAATTAAAAAATTTCGAAAATATATCAATCAAAAGGTTCAAATGGACCATTAAACGACCAATATACGCCGCGCGCACGTGGAATTCCCTATTGTTAATAACTTTTTGCCATGATCCGTCCAAGTGCGCCGCTCGAAATTCCGTTCATACATTACTAATAACATATTTAAAGAATTAGAAATTAAAAAATTTTGAAAATATATTAATCAAAAGGTTCAAATCGACCATTAAACGACCAATATACGCCGCGCGCACGCATAATTACCGATTATTAATAACTTTTTGTCGTGATCCGGTCGGGTGCGCAGCTCGAAATTCCGTTCATATACAACTAATAACATATTTAAACAATTAGAAATTAAAAAATTTCAAAAATATATTAATTAAAAGGTTCAAATCGACCATTAAACGACCCATATACCCCGCGCGCAGGCATAATTACCGATTATTAATAACTTTTTGTCGTGATCCGGTCGGGTGCACAGCTCGAAATTCCGTTCATATACAACTAATAACATATTTAAACAATTAGAAATTAAAAAATTTCAAAAATATATTAATCAACATGTTCAAATCGACCATTAAACGACCCATATACGAAGCGCGCACGTGGAATTCCCCATTGTTAATAACTTTTTGCCATGATCCGTTCGAGTGCGCAGCTCGAAATTCCGTTCATATACAACTAATAACATATTTAAACAATTAGAAATTAAAAAATTTCGAAAATATATTAATTAACAGGTTCAAATCGACCATTAAACGACCAATATACCCCGCGCGCACGTGGAATTCCCCATTGTTAATAACTTTTTGCCATGATCCGTTCGAGTGCGCAGCTCGAAATTCCGTTCATATACAACTAACAACATATTTAAACAATTAGAAATTAAAAAATTTCGAAAATATATTAATCAAAAGGTTCAAATCGACCATTAAACGACCAATATACCCCGCGCGCACGCATAATTACCGATTATTAATAACTTTTTGTCGTGATCCGGTCGGGTGCGCAGCTCGAAATTCCGTTCATATACAACTAATAACATATTTAAACAATTAGAAATTAAAAAATTTCAAAAATATATTAATCAACAGGTTCAAATCGACCATTAAACGACCAATATACCCCGCGCGCACGTGGAATTCCCCATTGTTAATAACTTTTTGCCATGATCCGTTCGAGTGCGCAGCTCGAAATTCCGTTCATATACAACTAATAACATATTTAAACAATTAGAAATTAAAAAATTTCGAAAATATATTAATTAACAGGTTCAAATCGACCATTAAACGACCAATATACGCCGCGCGCACGTGGAATTCCCTATTGTTAATAACTTTTTGCTATGATCCGTCCAAGTGCGCTGTTCGAAATTCCGTTCATACATTACTAATAACATATTTAAAGAATTAGAAATTAAAAAATTTCGAAAATATATTAATCAAAAGGTTCAAATCGACCATTAAACGACCAATATACGCCGCGCGCACGCATCATTACCGATTATTAATAACTTTTTGTCGTGATCCGGTCGGGTGCGCAGCTCGAAATTCCGTTCATATACAACTAATAACATATTTAAACAATTAGAAATTAAATATTTCAAAAATATATTAATCAAAAGGTTTAAATCGACCATTACACGACCAATATACCCGCGCGCACGCATAATTACCGATCATTAATAACTTTTTGTCGTGATCCGGTCGGGTGCGCAGCTCGAAATTCCCTTCATATACAACTAATAACATATTTAAACAATTAGAAATTAAAAAATTTCAAAAATATATTAATCAACAGGTTCAAATCGACCATTAAACGACCAATATACCCCGCGCGCACGTGGAATTCCCCATTGTTAATAACTTTTTGCCATGATCCGTTCGAGTGCGCAGCTCGAAATTCCGTTGATATACAACTAATAACATATTTAAACAATTAGAAATTAAAAAATTTCGAAAATATATTAATTAACAGGTTCAAATCGACCATTAAACAACCAATATACGCCGCGCGCACGTGGAATACCCTATTGTTAATAACTTTTTGCCATGATCCGTCCAAGTGCGCAGCTAGAAATTCCGTTCATATACAACTAACAACATATTTAAACAATTAGAAATTAACAAATTTCGAAAATATATTAATCAAAAGGTTCAAATCGACCATTAAACGACCAATATACGCCGCGCGCACGTGGAATTCCCTATTGTTAATAACTTTTTACCATGATCCGTCCAAGTGCGCAGCTCGAAATTCCGTTCATACATTACTAATAACATATTTAAAGAATTAGAAATTAAAAAATTTTGAAAATATATTAATCAAAAGGTTCAAATCGACCATTAAACGACCAATATACGCCGCGCGCACGCATCATTACCGATTATTAATAACTTTTTGTCGTGATCCGGTCGGGTGCGCAGCTCGAAATTCCGTCCATATACAACTAATAACATATTTAAACAATTAGAAATTAAAAAATTTCGAAAATATATTAATCAAAAGGTTCAAATCGACCATTAAACGACCAATATACGCCGCGCGCACGTGGAATTCCCTATTGTTAATAACTTTTTACCATGATCCGTCCAAGTGCGCAGCTCGAAATTCCGTTCATACATTACTAATAACATATTTAAAGAATTAGAAATTAAAAAATTTGGAAAATATATTAATCAAAAGGTTCAAATCGACCATTAAACGACCAATATACGCCGCGCGCACGCATAATTACCGATTATTAATAACTTTTTGTCGTGATCCGGTCGGGTGCGCAGCTCGAAATTCCGTTCATATACAACTAATAACATATTTAAACAATTAGAAATTAAAAAATTTCAAAAATATATTAATCAACAGGTTCAAATCGACCATTAAACGACCAATATACCCCGCGCGCACGTGGAATTCCCCATTGTTAATAACTTTTTGCCATGATCCGTTCGAGTGCGCAGCTCGAAATTCCGTTCATATACAACTAATAACATATTTAAACAATTAGAAATTAAAAAATTTCGAAAATATATTAATTAACAGGTTCAAATCGACCATTAAACGACCAATATACGCCGCGCGCACGTGGAATTCCCTATTGTTAATAACTTTTTGCTATGATCCGTCCAAGTGCGCTGTTCGAAATTCCGTTCATACATTACTAATAACATATTTAAAGAATTAGAAATTAAAAAATTTCGAAAATATATTAATCAAAAGGTTCAAATCGACCATTAAACGACCAATATACGCCGCGCGCACGCATCATTACCGATTATTAATAACTTTTTGTCGTGATCCGGTCGGGTGCGCAGCTCGAAATTCCGTTCATATACAACTAATAACATATTTAAACAATTAGAAATTAAATATTTCAAAAATATATTAATCAAAAGGTTCAAATCGACCATTACACGACCAATATACCCCGCGCGCACGCATAATTACCGATCATTAATAACTTTTTGTCGTGATCCGGTCGGGTGCGCAGCTCGAAATTCCCTTCATATACAACTAATAACATATTTAAACAATTAGAAATTAAAAAATTTCAAAAATATATTAATCAACAGGTTCAAATCGACCATTAAACGACCAATATACCCCGCGCGCACGTGGAATTCCCCATTGTTAATAACTTTTTGCCATGATCCGTTCGAGTGCGCAGCTCGAAATTCCGTTGATATACAACTAATAACATATTTAAACAATTAGAAATTAAAAAATTTCGAAAATATATTAATTAACAGGTTCAAATCGACCATTAAACAACCAATATACGCCGCGCGCACGTGGAATACCCTATTGTTAATAACTTTTTGCCATGATCCGTCCAAGTGCGCAGCTAGAAATTCCGTTCATATACAACTAACAACATATTTAAACAATTAGAAATTAACAAATTTCGAAAATATATTAATCAAAAGGTTCAAATCGACCATTAAACGACCAATATACGCCGCGCGCACGTGGAATTCCCTATTGTTAATAACTTTTTACCATGATCCGTCCAAGTGCGCAGCTCGAAATTCCGTTCATACATTACTAATAACATATTTAAAGAATTAGAAATTAAAAAATTTTGAAAATATATTAATCAAAAGGTTCAAATCGACCATTAAACGACCAATATACGCCGCGCGCACGCATCATTACCGATTATTAATAACTTTTTGTCGTGATCCGGTCGGGTGCGCAGCTCGAAATTCCGTCCATATACAACTAATAACATATTTAAACAATTAGAAATTAAAAAATTTCGAAAATATATTAATCAAAAGGTTCAAATCGACCATTAAACGACCAATATACGCCGCGCGCACGTGGAATTCCCTATTGTTAATAACTTTTTACCATGATCCGTCCAAGTGCGCAGCTCGAAATTCCGTTCATACATTACTAATAACATATTTAAAGAATTAGAAATTAAAAAATTTGGAAAATATATTAATCAAAAGGTTCAAATCGACCATTAAACGACCAATATACGCCGCGCGCACGCATAATTACCGATTATTAATAACTTTTGTCGTTATCCGGTCGGGTGCGCAGCTCGAAATTCCGTTCATATACAACTAATAACATATTTAAACAATTAGAAATTAAAAAATTTCAAAAATATATTAATCAAAGGTTCAAATCGACCATTAAACGACCATTGTACGCCGCATGCACGTTGAATTCCCGATTGTTAATAACTTTTTTCCATCTCGAAATTGCTTTTAAATATTTCTAATAGTTATATCAAATGTTGAATATTACTGTTTTTAACAGAAATTGTGTATTTGTTGGTAATTTTTGGGAAAAAATACGGGGGCCTATGGCACCCTAAATGTTGAGTTTCGTCGGTGAGCCGGCCCTGCCGAACCGTTCACTTGAACGTTCAGAAATTCAGGTACATAAAAATGGGAGAATTACAGGCAGTCTGTTTTTTTCAAAAATTTCAAAAATTTCAAAAAATTGATTTTCTCTCAGAAGTTCCTTGTGCCCCCAAAGAGTTCTACAACATTGCCTTATGAAAGTTTTTGATCAGATGAAAAATGGGAGAATTACAGGCAGTCCGTTTTTTCCAAAAATTTCAAAAATTTCAAAAAATTGATTTTCTCTCAGAAGTTCCTTGTGCCCCCCAAAGAGTTCTACAACTTTGCCTTATGAAAGTTTTTGATATGATGACAAATGGGAGAATTACAGGCAGTCTTTTTTCCAAAAATCCAAAAATTTCAAACAATCGATTTTCTCTCTGGAGTTCCTTTTGCCCCGCAAAGAGCTCTACAACTTTTCATTATGAAAGTTTTTGATCTGATGACAAATGGGAGAATTAGGCAATCTGTTTTTTCCAAAAATAAAAAAATTTCAAAAAATCGATTTTCTCTCTGGAGTTCCCTATGCCCCCCAAAGAGATCTACAACTTTTCATTATGAAAGCTTTTGACCCGATGACGAATGGGAGAATTACAGGCAATCTGTTTTTTCCAAAAATCAAAAAATTTCAAAAAATCAAATTTTTTTCTGGAGTTCCCTTTGCCCCCCAAAGAGTTCTACAACTTTTCATTATGAAAGCTTTTGATCCGATGACAAATGGGAGAATTACAGGTAGTCTGTTTTATCCAAAAATCCAAATATTAAAAAAAATCGATTTTCTCTCTGGAGTTCCCTTTGCCCCCCAAAGAGTTCTACAACTTTCATTATGAATGTTTCTGACCCGATGACAAATGGGAGAATTACAGGTAGTCTGTTTTTTCCAAAAATCCACAAATTTCAAATATTTCAAAAAATCGATTTTCTCTCTGGCGTTCCTTTTGCCCCCCAAAGAGTTCTACAACTTTTCATTATGAAAGCTTTTGACCCGATGACAAATGGGAGAATTAGGCAATCTGTTTTTTCCAAAAATAAAAGAATTTCAAAAAATCAATATTCTCTCTGGAGTTCCCTTTGCCCCCCAAAGAGTTCTACAACTTTTCATTATGAAAGTTTTTGATCCGATGATAAATGGGAGAATTACAGGTAGTCTGTTTTTTCCAAAAATCCAAAAATTTCAAAAAATTGATTTTCTCTCAGAAGTTCCCTTTGCCCCCCAAAGAATTCTATAACTTTTCATTATGAAAGTTTTTGATCTGATGACAAATGGGAGAATTACAGGTAGTCTGTTTTTTCCAAAAATAACAAAATTTCAAAAAATTAAATTTTTCTCCGGAGTTCCCTTTGCCCCCCAAAGAGTTCTTCAACTTTTCATTATGAAAGCTTTTGATCCGATGACAAATGGGAGAATTACAGGTAGTCTGTTTTTTCCAAAAATCCAAAAATTTCAAAAAATTGATTTTCTCTCTGGAGTTCCCTTTGCCCCCCAAAGAGTTCTACAACTTTCATTATGAATGTTTCTGACCCGATGACAAATGGGAGAATTACAGGCAGCCTTTGTTCCAAAAATTTCAAAAAATTGATTTTCTCTCAGGAGTTCCTTGTGCCCCCCAAAGAGTTCTGCAACTTTGCCTTATGAAAGTTTTTGATCTGATGACAAATGGGAGAATTACAGGCAGCCTTTTTTCCAAAAATAACAAAATTTCAAAAAATCAAATTTTTTTCTGGAGTTCCCTTTGCCCCCCAAAGAGTTCTACAACTTTTCATTATGAAAGCTTTTGATCCGATGACAAATGGGAGAATTACAGGTAGTCTGTTTTTTCCAAAAATCCAAATATTAAAAAAAATCGATTTTCTCTCTGGAGTTCCCTTTGCCCCCAAAGAGTTCTACAACTTTCATTATGAATGTTTTTGATCCGATGACAAATGGGAGAATTACAGGTAGTCTGTTTTTTCCAAAAATCCAAAAATTTCAAACAATCGATTTTCTCTCTGGAGTTCCTTTTGCCCCGCAAAGAGTTCTACAACTTTGCCTTATGAATGTTTTTGATCTGATGAAAAATGGGAGAATTACAGGCAGTCTGTTTTTTCTAAAAATCCAAAAATTTCAAAAAATCAAATTTTTCTCTAGAGTTCCCTTTGCCCCTCAAAGAGTTCTTCAACTTTTCATTATGAAAGCTTTTGATCCGATGACAAATAAGAGATTTACAGGTAGTCTGTTTTTTCCAAAAATAACAAAATTTCAAAAAATCAAATTTTTCTCTGGAGTTCCTTTTGCCCCCCAAAGAGTTCTACAACTTTTCATTATGAAAGTTTTTGATCCGATAATAAATGGGAGAATTACAGGTAGTCTGTTTTTTCCAAAAATCAAAAAATTTCAAACAATCGATTTTCTCTCAGGAGTTTCTTTAGCCCACCAAAGAATTCTACAACTTTGCCTTATGAAAGTTTTTGATCCGATGACAAATGGGAGAATTCCAGGCAGTCTTTTTTCCAAAAATCCAAAAATATCAAAAAATTGATTTTTTCTCTGGAGTTCCTTTTGCCCCCCCCCCCAAAGAGTTCTACAACTTTGTCTTATGAAAGTTTTTGATGGGATGACAAATGGGAGAATTACAGGTAGTCTGTTTTTTCCAAAAATCCAAAAATTTCAAAAAATCTAATTTCTCTCTGGAGTTCCCTTTGCCCCCAAACAGTTTTACAACTTTTCATTATGAAAGCTTTTGACCCGATGACAAATGGGAGAATTACAGGCAGTCTGTTTTTTTTTTAAAAAAATCGATTTTCTATCTGGAGTTCCCTTTGCCCCCCAAAGAATTCTACAACTTTTCGTTATGAAAGTTTTTGATCTGATGACAAATGGGAGAATTACAGGTAGTCTGTTTTTTCCAAAAATCCAAAAATTTCAAAAAATCAAATTTTTTTCTGGAGTTCCCTTTGCCCCCCAAAGAGTTCTACAACTTTTCATTATGAAAGCTTTTGATCCGATGACAAATGGGAGAATTACAGGTAGTCGGTTTTTTCCAAAAATCCAAATATTAAAAAAAATCGATTTTCTCTCTGGAGTTCCCTTTGCCCCCCAAAGAGTTCTACAACTTTCATTATGAATGTTTCTGACCCGATGACAAATGGGAGAATTACAGGTAGTCTGT
Organism: Trichopria drosophilae; assembly: GCA_030407085.1. NCBI lineage: Eukaryota > Metazoa > Arthropoda > Insecta > Hymenoptera > Diapriidae > Trichopria > Trichopria drosophilae. Next base: position 82,853,379 of record CM059582.1, read on the forward strand.
TTTTTCCAAAAATAAAAAAATTTCAAAAAATCAATATTCTCTCTGGAGTTCCCTTTGCCCCCCAAAGAGTTCTACAACTTTTCATTATGAAAGTTTTTGATCTGATGACAAATGGGAGAATTACAGGCAGCCTTTGTTCCAAAAATTTCAAAAAATTGATTTTCTCTCAGGAGTTCCTTGTGCCCCCCAAAGAGTTCTACAACTTTGCCTTATAAAAGTTTTGGATCCGATGACAAATGGGAGAATCACAGGTAGTCTGTTTTTTCCAAAAATTTCAAAAATTTTAATAAATTGATTTTCTCTCAGAAGTTCCTTGTGCCCCCAAAGAGTTCTACAACTTTTCATTATGAAAGTTTTTGATCTGATGAAAAATGGGAGAATTACAGGTAGTCTGTTTTTTCCAAAAATAACAAAATTTCAAAAAATCAAATTTTTCTCTGGAGTTCCCTTTGCCCCTCCAAGAGTTCTACAACTTTTCATTATGAAAGCTTTTGACCCGATGACAAATGGGAGAATTAGGCAATCTGTTTTTTCCAAAAATAAAAAAATTTCAAAAAATCGATTTTCTCTCTGGTGTTCCCTTTGCCCCCCAAAGAGATCTACAACTTTACATTATAAAAGCTTTTGACCCGATGACAAATGGGAGAAATAAAGGCAATCTGTTTTTTCCAAAAATAAAAAAATTTCAAAAAATTAAATTTTTCTCTCGAGTTCTCCAACTTTGCCTTATGAAAGTTTATGATCTGATGACAAATGGGAGAATTACAGGTAGTCTGCTTTTTCCAAAAATAACAAAATTAAAAAAAATCAAATTTTTCTCTGGAGTTCCCTTTGCCCCTCAAACAGTTCTACAACTTTTCATTATGAATGTTTTCGATCCGATGACAAATGGGAGAATTACAGGTAGTCTGTTTTTTCCAAAAATCCAAAAATTTCAAAAAATTGATTTTCTCTCTGGAGTTCCCTTTGCCCCCCAAAGAGTTCTACAACTTTTCATTATGAAAGTTTTCGATCCGATGACAAATGGGAGAATTACAGGTAGTCTGTTTTTTTCCAAAAATTTCAAAAAATCGATTTTCTCTCTTGAGTTCCTTTTGCCCCCCAAACAGTTCTACAACTTTTCAGTATGAAAGTTTTTGTTCTGATGAAAAATGGGAGAATTACAGTCATTCTGTTTTTTCCAATAATAAAAAAATTTCATAAATCAAATTTTTCTCTGGAGTTCCCTTTGCCCTCCAAGGAGTTCTACAACTTTTCATCATGAAAGTTTTCGATCCGATGACAAATGGGAGAATTACAGGTAGTCTGTTTTTTCCAAAAATTTCAAAAATTTCAAAAAATCGATTTTCTCTCTTGAGTTCATTTTGACCCCCAAAGAGTTCTACGACTTTGCTGTATGAAAGTTTTTGATCCGATGACAAATGGGAGAATTACAGGTAGTCTGTTTTTTCCAAAAATCCAAAAATTTCAAACAATCGATTTTCTCTCTGGAGTTCCTTTTGCCCCCCAAAGAGTTCTACAACTTTGCCTTATGAAAGTTTTTGATCTGATGAAAAATGGGAGAATTACAGGCAGACCTTTTCCAAAAATCCAAAAATTTCAAAATATTGATTTTTTTCTCTGACGTTCCTTTTGCTCCCCAAAGAGTTCTACAACTTTTCATTATGAATGTTTTTGATCCGATGACAAATGGGAGAATTACAGGTAGTCTGTTTTTTCCAAAAATCCAAAAATTTCAAAAAATCGATTTTTTCTCTGGAGTTCCTTTTGCCCCCCAAAGAGTTCGACAACTTTTTATTATGAAAGTTTTTGATCTGATGACAAATGGGAGAATTACAGGTAGTCTGTTTTTTCCAAAAATAACAAAATTTCAAAAAATCAAATTTTTCTATGGAGTTCTCTTTGCCCCCCCAAAGAGTTCTACAACTGTCCATTATGAATGCTTTTGACCTGGTGACAAATGGGAGAATTACAGGCAATCTGTTTTTTCCAAAAATAAAAAAATTTCAAAAAATCAAATTTCTCTCTGGAGTTCCTTTTGCCCCCCCCCCCCCCAAAGAGTTCTACAACTGTCCATTATGAATGCTTTTGACCTGGTGAAAAATGGGAGAATTACAGGCAATCTGTTTTTTCCAAAAATAAAAAAATTTCAAAAAATCAAATTTCTCTCTGGAGTTCCTTTTGCCCCGCAAAGAGTTCTACAACTTTTCTTTATGAAAGTTTTTGATCCGATGATAAATGGGAGAATTACAGGTAGTCTGTTTTTTCCAAAAATCCAAAAATTTCAAAAAATTGATTTTCCCTCAGAAGTTCCTTTTGCCCCCCAAAGAATTCTACAACTTTTCATTATGAAAGTTTTTGATCTGATGACAAATGGGAGAATTACAGGTAGTCTGTTTTTTCCAAAAATAACAAAATTTCAAAAAATCAAATTTTTCTCTGGAGTTCCCTTTGCCCCTCAAAGAGTTCTTCAACTTTTCATTATGAAAGCTTTTGATCCGATGACAAATAAGAGATTTACAGGTAGTCCGTTTTTTCAAAAATCCCAAAATCTAAAAAAATCGATTTTCTTTCTGGAGTTCCCTTTGCCCCCCAAAGAGTTCTACAACTTTGCCTTATGAAAGTTTTTGATCTGATGAAAAATGGGAGAATTACAGGCAGACCTTTTTCAAAGAATCCAAAAATTTCAAACAATCGATTTTCCCTCTGGAGTTCCTTTTGCCCCGCAAAGAGTTCTACAACTTTTCGTTATGAAAGTTTTTGATCTGATGACAAATGGGAGAATTACAGGTAGTCTGTTTTTTCCAAAAATCCAAAAATTTCAAACAATCGATTTTCTCTCTGGAGTTCCTTTTGCCCCGCAAAGAGTTCTACAACTTTTCGTTATGAAAGTTTTTGATCTGATGACAAATGGGAGAATTACAGGTAGTCTGTTTTTTCCAAAAATAACAAAATTTCAAAAAATCAAATTTTTCTCTGGAGTTCCCTTTGCCCCTCAAAGAGTTCTTCAACTTTTCATTATGAAAGCTTTTGATCCGATGACAAATAAGAGATTTACAGGTAGTCTGTTTTTTCCAAAAATAACAAAATTTCAAAAAATCAAATTTTTCTCTGGAGTTCCCTTTGCCCCGCAAAGAGTTCTACAACTTTTCATTATGAATGTTTATGATCCGATGACAATTGGGAGAATTACAGGTAGTCTGTTTTTTCCAAAAATCCACAAATTTCAAATATTTCAAAAAATCGATTTTCTCTCTGGAGTCCCTTTTGCCCCGCACAGAGTTCTACACCTTTTCATTATGAAAGTTTTTGATCTGATGACAAATGGGAGAATTACAGGTAGTCTGTTTTTTCCAAAAATAACAAAATTTCAAAAAATCAAATTTTTCTCTGGAGTTCCCTTTGCCCCTCAAACAGTTCTACAACTTTTCATTATGAATGTTTTTGATCCGATGACAAATGGGAGAATTACAGGTAGTCTGTTTTTTCCAAAAATCCAAAAATTTCAAACAATCGATTTTCTCTCTGGAGTTCCTTTTGCCCCGCAAAGAGTTCTACAACTTTGCCTTATGAAAGTTTTTGATCCGATGAAAAATGGGAGAATTACAGGTAGTCTGTTCATTATGAAAGTTTTTGATCTGATAACAAATGGGAGAATTACAGGTAGTCTGTTTTTTCCAAAAATCCAAAAATTTCAAACAATCGATTTTCTCTCTGGAGTTCCTTTTGCCCCGCAAAGAGTTCTACAACTTTGCCTTATGAAAGTTTTTGATCCGATGACAAATGGGAGAATTACAGGCAGTCTTTTTTCCAAAAATCCAAAAATATCAAAAAATTGATTTTTTCTCCTGAGTTCCTTTTGCCCCCCCCCCCCCCAAAGAGTTCTACAACTTTGTCTTATGAAAGTTTTTGATGGGATGACAAATGGGAGAATTACAGGTAGTCTGTTTTTTCCAAAAATCCAAAAATTTCAAAAAATCAAATTTTTCTCTGGAGTTCCCTTTGCCCCCCAAAGAGTTCTACAACTTTGTCTTATGAAAGTTTTTGATGGGATGACAAATGGGAGAATTACAGGTAGTCTGTTTTTTCCAAAAATCCAAAAATTTCAAAAAATCTAATTTCTCTCTGGAGTTCCCTTTGCCCCCAAACAGTTTTACAACTTTTCATTATGAAAGCTTTTGACCCGATGACAAATGGGAGAATTACAGGCAGTCTGTTTTTTTTTTTCAAAAAATCGATTTTCTCTCTGGAGTTCCCTTTGCCCCCCAAAGAGTTCTACAACTTTTCATTATGAATGTTTTTGATCCGATGACAAATGGGAGAATTACAGGTAGTCTGTCTTTTCCAAAAATCCAAAAATTTCAAAATATTGATTTTTTTCTCTGACGTTCCTTTTGCTCCCCAAAGAGTTCTACAACTTTGCTTCATGAAAGCTTTTGACCCGATGACAAATAAGAGAATTACAGGTAGTCTGTTTTTTCCAAAAATCCAAAAATTTCAAAAAATCGATTTTTTCTCTGGAGTTCCTTTTGCCCCCCAAGGAGTTCGACAACTTTTCATTATGAAAGTTTTTGATCTGATGACAAATGGGAGAATTACAGGTAGTCTGTTTTTTCCAAAAATAACAAAATTTCAAAAAATCAAATTTTTCTATGGAGTTCCCTTTGCCCCCCAAAGAGTTCTACAAATTTTCATTATGAAAGCTTTTGACCCGATAACAAATGGGAGAATAAAAGGCAATCTGTTTTTTCCTAAAATAAAAAAATTTTTAAAAATCGATTTTGTCTCTGGAGTTCTCTTTGCCCCCCCAAAGAGTTCTACAACTGTCCATTATGAATGCTTTTGACCTGGTGACAAATGGGAGAATTACAGGCAATCTGTTTTTTCCAAAAATAAAAAAATTTCAAAAAATCAAATTTCTCTCTGGAGTTCCTTTTGCCCCGCAAAGAGTTCTACAACTTTTCATTATGAAAGTTTTTGATCCGATGATAAATGGGAGAATTACAGGTAGTCTGTTTTTTCCAAAAATCCAAAAATTTCAAAAAATTGATTTTCCCTCAGAAGTTCCTTTTGCCCCCCAAAGAATTCTACAACTTTTCATTATGAAAGTTTTTGATCTGATGACAAATGGGAGAATTACAGGTAGTCTGTTTTTTACAAAAATAACAAAATTTCAAAAAATCAAATTTTTCTCTGGAGTTCCCTTTGCCCCTCAAACAGTTCTACAACTTTTCATTATGAATGTTTTTGATCCGATGACAAATGGGAGAATTACAGGTAGTCTGTTTTTTCCAAAAATCCAAAAATTTCAAACAATCGATTTTCTCTCTGGAGTTCCTTTTGCCCCGCAAAGAGTTCTACAACTTTTCGTTATGAAAGTTTTTGATCTGATGACAAATGGGAGAATTACAGGTAGTCTGTTTTTTCCAAAAATAACAAAATTTCAAAAAATCAAATTTTTCTCTGGAGTTCCCTTTGCCCCTCAAAGAGTTCTTCAACTTTTCATTATGAAAGCTTTTGATCCGATGACAAATAAGAGATTTACAGGTAGTCTGTTTTTTCCAAAAATAACAAAATTTCAAAAAATCAAATTTTTCTCTGGAGTTCCCTTTGCCCCGCAAAGAGTTCCACAATTTTTCATTATGAAAGTTTTTGATCTGATGACAAATGGGAGAATTACAGGTAGTCTGTTTTTTCCAAAAATAACAAAATTTCAAAAAATCAAATTTTTCTCTGGAGTTCCCTTTGCCCCGCAAAGAGTTCCACAATTTCTCATTATGAAAGTTTTTGATCTGATGACAAATGGGAGAATTACAGGTAGTCTGTTTTTTCCAAAAATAACAAAATTTCAAAAAATCAAATTTTTCTCTGGAGTTCCCTTTGCCCCTCAAACAGTTCTACAACTTTTCATTATGAATGTTTTTGATCCGATGACAAATGGGAGAATTACAGGTAGTCTGTTTTTTCAAAAAATTGATTTTTTCTCTGGAGTTCCTTTTGCCCCCCCCCCCAAAGAGTTCTACAACTTTGTCTTATGAAAGTTTTTGATGGGATGACAAATGGGAGAATTACAGGTAGTCTGTTTTTTCCAAAAATCCAAAAATTTCAAAAAATCTAATTTCTCTCTGGAGTTCCCTTTGCCCCCAAACAGTTTTACAACTTTTCATTATGAAAGCTTTTGACCCGATGACAAATGGGAGAATTACAGGCAGTCTGTTTTTTTTTTTTTTTAAAAAATCGATTTTCTCTCTGGAGTTCCCTTTGCCCCCCAAAGAGTTCTACAACTTTTCATTATGAATGTTTTTGATCCGATGACAAATGGGAGAATTACAGGTAGTCTGTCTTTTCCAAAAATCCAAAAATTTCAAAATATTGATTTTTTTCTCTGACGTTCCTTTTGCTCCCCAAAGAGTTCTACAACTTTGCCTCATGAAAGCTTTTGACCCGATGACAAATAAGAGAATTACAGGTAGTCTGTTTTTTCCAAAAATCCAAAAATTTCAAAAAATCGATTTTTTCTCTGGAGTTCCTTTTGCCCCCCAAAGAGTTCGACAACTTTTTATTATGAAAGTTTTTGATCTGATGACAAATGGGAGAATTACAGGTAGTCTGTTTTTTCCAAAAATAACAAAATTTCAAAAAATCAAATTTTTCTCTTTTCCAAAAATAACAAAATTTCAAAAAATCAAATTTTTCTATGGAGTTCTCTTTGCCCCCCCAAAGAGTTCTACAACTGTCCATTATGAATGCTTTTGACCTGGTGACAAATGGGAGAATTACAGGCAATCTGTTTTTTCCAAAAATAAAAAAATTTCAAAAAATCAAATTTCTCTCTGGAGTTCCTTTTGCCCCGCAAAGAGTTCTACAACTTTTCTTTATGAAAGTTTTTGATCCGATGATAAATGGGAGAATTACAGGTAGTCTGTTTTTTCCAAAAATCCAAAAATTTCAAACAATCGATTTTCCCTCTGGAGTTCCTTTTGCCCCGCAAAGAGTTCTACAACTTTTCGTTATGAAAGTTTTTGATCTGATGACAAATGGGAGAATTACAGGTAGTCTGTTTTTTCCAAAAATAACAAAATTTCAAAAAATCAAATTTTTCTCTGGAGTTCCCTTTGCCCCTCAAACAGTTCTACAACTTTTCATTATGAATGTTTTTGATCCGATGACAAATGGGAGAATTACAGGTAGTCTGTTTTTTCCAAAAATCCAAAAATTTCAAACAATCGATTTTCTCTCTGGAGTTCCTTTTGCCCCGCAAAGAGTTCTACAACTTTTCGTTATGAAAGTTTTTGATCTGATGACAAATGGGAGAATTACAGGTAGTATGTTTTTTCCAAAAATCCAAAAATTTCAAAAAATCAAATTTTTCTCTGGAGTTCCCTTTGCCCCGCAAAGAGTTCCACAATTTCTCATTATGAAAGTTTTTGATCTGATGACAAATGGGAGAATTACAGGTAGTCTGTTTTTTCCAAAAATCCAAAAATTTCAAACAATCGATTTTCTCTCTGGAGTTCCTTTTGCCCCGCAAAGAGTTCTACAACTTTGCCTTATGAATGTTTTTGATCTGATGAAAAATGGGAGAATTACAGGCAGTCTGTTTTTTCTAAAAATCCAAAAATTTCAAAAAATCAAATTTTTCTCTGGAGTTCCCTTTGCCCCGCAAAGAGTTCCACAATTTCTCATTATGAAAGTTTTTGATCTGATGACAAATGGGAGAATTACAGGTAGTCTGTTTTTTCCAAAAATAACAAAATTTCAAAAAATCAAATTTTTCTCTGGAGTTCCTATTGCCCCCCAAAGAGTTCTACAACTTTTTATTATGAAAGTTTTTGATCCGATAATAATTGGGAGAATTACAGGTAGTCTGTTTTTCCAAAAATAAAAAAATTTCAAACAATCGATTTTCTCTCTGGAGTTCCTTTTGCCCCCCAAAGAGTTCTACAACTTTTCATTATGAAAGTTTTTGATCCGATAATAAATGGGAGAATTACAGGTAGTCTGTTTTTTCCAAAAATCAAAAAATTTCAAACAATCGATTTTCTCTCAGGAGTTTCTTTAGCCCACCAAAGAATTCTACAACTTTGCCTTATGAAAGTTTTTGATCCGATGACAAATGGGAGAATTACAGGCAGTCTTTTTTCCAAAAATCCAAAAATATCAAAAAATTGATTTTTTCTCTTGAGTTCCTTTTGCCCCCCCCCCCCAAAGAGTTCTACAACTTTGTCTTATGAAAGTTTTTGATGGGATGACAAATGGGAGAATTACAGGTAGTCTGTTTTTTCCAAAAATCCAAAAATTTCAAAAAATTGATTTTTTCTCTGGAGTTCCTTTTGCCCCCCCCCCCCCCAAAGAGTTCTACAACTTTGTCTTATGAAAGTTTTTGATGGGATGACAAATGGGAGAATTACAGGTAGTCTGTTTTTTCCAAAAATCCAAAAATTTCAAAAAATCTAATTTCTCTCTGGAGTTCCCTTTGCCCCCAAACAGTTTTACAACTTTTCATTATGAAAGCTTTTGACCCGATGACAAATGGGAGAATTACAGGCAGTCTGTTTTTTTTTTCAAAAAATCGATTTTCTCTCTGGAGTTCCCTTTGCCCCCCAAAGAGTTCTACAACTTTTCATTATGAATGTTTTTGATCCGATGACAAATGGGAGAATTACAGGTAGTCTGTCTTTTCCAAAAATCCAAAAATTTCAAAATATTGATTTTTTTCTCTGACGTTCCTTTTGCTCCCCAAAGAGTTCTACAACTTTGCCTCATGAAAGCTTTTGACCCGATGACAAATAAGAGAATTACAGGTAGTCTGTTTTTCCAAAAATCCAAAAATTTCAAAAAATCGATTTTTTCTCTGGAGTTCCTTTTGCCCCCAAGGAGTTCGACAACTTTTTATTATGAAAGTTTTTGACCCGATAACAAATGGGAGAATAAAAGGCAATCTGTTTTTTCCTAAAATAAAAAAATTTTTAAAAATCGATTTTGTCTCTGGAGTTCTCTTTGCCCCCCCAAAGAGTTCTACAACTGTCCATTATGAATGCTTTTGACCTGGTGACAAATGGGAGAATTACAGGCAATCTGTTTTTTCCAAAAATAAAAAAATTTCAAAAAATCAAATTTCTCTCTGGAGTTCCTTTTGCCCCGCAAAGAGTTCTACAACTTTTCATTATGAAAGTTTTTGATCCGATGATAAATGGGAGAATTACAGGTAGTCTGTTTTTTCCAAAAATCCAAAAATTTCAAAAAATTGATTTTCCCTCAGAAGTTCCTTTTGCCCCCCAAAGAATTCTACAACTTTTCATTATGAAAGTTTTTGATCTGATGACAAATGGGAGAATTACAGGTAGTCTGTTTTTTACAAAAATAACAAAATTTCAAAAAATCAAATTTTTCTCTGGAGTTCCCTTTGCCCCTCAAACAGTTCTACAACTTTTCATTATGAATGTTTTTGATCCGATGACAAATGGGAGAATTACAGGTAGTCTGTTTTTTCCAAAAATCCAAAAATTTCAAAAAATCGATTTTCTCTCTGGAGTTCCTTTTGCCCCGCAAAGAGTTCTACAACTTTTCGTTATGAAAGTTTTTGATCTGATGACAAATGGGAGAATTACAGGTAGTCTGTTTTTTCCAAAAATAACAAAATTTCAAAAAATCAAATTTTTCTCTAGAGTTCCCTTTGCCCCTCAAAGAGTTCTTCAACTTTTCATTATGAAAGCTTTTGATCCGATGACAAATAAGAGATTTACAGGTAGTCTGTTTTTTCCAAAAATAACAAAATTTCAAAAAATCAAACTTTTCTCTGGAGTTTCCTTTGCCCCGCAAAGAGTTCCACAATTTTTCATTATGAAGGTTTTTGATCTGATGACAAATGGGAGAATTACAGGTAGTCTGTTTTTTCCAAAAATAACAAAATTTCAAAAAATCAAATTTTTCTCTGGAGTTCCTATTGCCCCCCGAAGAGTTCTACAACTTTTCATTATGAAAGTTTTTGATCCGATAATAATTGGGAGAATTACAGGTAGTCTGTTTTTTCCAAAAATAAAAAAATTTCAAACAATCGATTTTCTCTCTGGAGTTCCTTTTGCCCCCCCCCCCCCATAGAGTTCTACAACTTTGTCTTATGAAAGTTTTTGATGGGATGACAAATGGGAGAATTACAGGTAGTCTGTTTTTTCCAAAAATCCAAAAATTTCAAAAAATTGATTTTTTTTCTGGAGTTCCCTTTGCCCCTCAATGATTTCTTCAACTTTTCATTATGAAAGCTTTTGATCCGATGACAAATGGGAGAATTACAGGTAGTCTGTTTTTTCCAAAAATCAAAAAATTTCAAACAATCGATTTTCTCTCAGGAGTTTCTTTAGCCCACCAAAGAATTCTACAACTTTCCATTATGAATGCTTTTGACCTGGTGACAAATGGGAGAATTACAGGCAATCTGTTTTTTCCAAAAATAAAAAAATTTCAAAAAATCAAATTTCTCTCTGGAGTTCCTTTTGCCCCGCAAAGAGTTCTTCAACTTTTCATTATGAAAGCTTTTGACCCGATGACAAATGGGAGAATTACAGGCAATCTGTTTTTTCCAAAAATCCAAAAATTTCAAAAAATCCTATTTTTCTTTGGCGTTCCTATTGCCCCCCAAAGAGTTCTACAACTTTGCCTTATGAAAGTTTTTGATCCGATGACAAATGGGAGAATTACAGGCAGTCTTTTTTCCAAAAATAAAAAAATTTCAAAAAATCAAATTTTTCTCTGGAGTTCCCTTTGCCCCGCAAAGAGTTCCACAATTTTTCATTATGAAAGTTTTTGATCTGATGACAAATGGGAGAATTACAGGTAGTCTGTTTTTTCCAAAAATAACAAAATTTCAAAAAATCAAATTTTTCTCTGGAGTTCCTATTGCCCCCCAAAGAGTTCTACAACTTTATCTTATAAAAGTTTTTGATCTGATGACAAATGGGAGAATTACAGGCAGTCTTTGTTCCAAAAATTTCAAAAAATTAATTTTCTCTCAGGAGTTTCTTTAGCCCACCAAAGAATTCTACAACTTTGCCTTATGAAAGTTTTTGATCCGATGACAAATGGGAGAATTACAGGTAGTCTGTTTTTTCCAAAAATCCACAAATTTCAAATATTTCAAAAAATCGATTTTCTCTCTGGCGTTCCTCTTGCCCCCCCAAAGAGTTCTACAACTTTTCATTATGAAAGCTTTTGACCCGATGACAAATGGGAGAATTAGGCAATCTGTTTTTTCCAAAAATAAAAAAATTTCAAAAAATCGATTTTCTCTCTGGAGTTTCTTTTGCCCCCCAAAGAGATCTACAACTTTTCATTATGAAAGCTTTTGACCCGATGACGAATGGGAGAATTACAGGCAATCTGTTTTTTCCAAAAATAAAAAAATTTCAAAAAATCAAATTTTTTTCTCGACTTCTCCTTGCCCCCCAAAGAGTTCTACAACTTCGCCTTATGAAGGTTTTTGATCTGATGACAAATGGGAGAATTACAGGTAGTCTGTTTTTTCCAAAAATAACAAAATTTCAAAAAATCAAATTTTTCTCTGGAGTTCCTATTGCCCCCCGAAGAGTTCTACAACTTTTCATTATGAAAGTTTTTGATCCGATAATAATTGGGAGAATTACAGGTAGTCTTTTTTCCAAAAATCCAAAAATATCAAAAAATCCTATTTTTCTTTGGCGTTCCTATTGCCCCCCAAAGAGTTCTACAACTTTGCCTTATGAAAGTTTTTGATCCGATGACAAATGGGAGAATTACAGGCAGTCTTTTTTCCAAAAATAACAAAATTTCAAAAAATCAAATTTTTCTCTGGAGTTCCCTTTGCCCCTCAAAGAGTTCTTCAACTTTTCATTATGAAAGCTTTTGATCCGATGACAAATAAGAGATTTACAGGTAGTCTGTTTTTTCCAAAAATCAAAAAATTTCAAATAATCCAATTTTTCTCTGGCGTTCCTATTGCCCCCCAAAGAGTTCTACAACTTTATCTTATAAAAGTTTTTGATCTGATGACAAATGGGAGAATTACAGGCAGTCTTTGTTCCAAAAATTTCAAAAAATTAATTTTCTCTCAGGAGTTTCTTTAGCCCACCAAAGAATTCTACAACTTTGCCTTATGAAAGTTTTTGATCCGATGACAAATGGGAGAATTACAGGTAGTCTGTTTTTTCCAAAAATCCACAAATTTCAAATATTTCAAAAAATCGATTTTCTCTCTGGCGTTCCTCTTGCCCCCCCAAAGAGTTCTACAACTTTTCATTATGAAAGCTTTTGACCCGATGACAAATGGGAGAATTAGGCAATCTGTTTTTTCCAAAAATAAAAAAATTTCAAAAAATCGATTTTCTCTCTGGAGTTTCTTTTGCCCCCCAAAGAGATCTACAACTTTTCATTATGAAAGCTTTTGACCCGATGACGAATGGGAGAATTACAGGCAATCTGTTTTTTCCAAAAATAAAAAAATTTCAAAAAATCAAATTTTTTTCTCGACTTCTCCTTGCCCCCCAAAGAGTTCTACAACTTCGCCTTATGAAAGTTTTTGATCTGATGACAAATGGGAGAATTACAGACAATCTGTTTTTTCCAAAAATAAAAAAATTTCAAAAAATCAAATTTCTCTCTGGAGTTCCTTTTGCCCCGCAAAGAGTTCTTCAACTTTTCATTATGAAAGCTTTTGACCCGATGACAAATGGGAGAATTACAGGCAATCTGTTTTTTCCAAAAATCCAAAAATTTCAAAAAATCCTATTTTTCTTTGGCGTTCCTATTGCCCCCCAAAGAGTTCTACAACTTTGCCTTATGAAAGTTTTTGATCCGATGACAAATGGGAGAATTACAGGCAGTCTTTTTTCCAAAAATAAAAAAATTTCAAAAAATCAAATTTCTCTCTCGAGTTCCTTTTGCCCCGCAAAGAGTTCTTCAACTTTTCATTATGAAAGCTTTTGACCCGATGACAAATGGGAGAATTACAGGCAATCTGTTTTTTCCAAAAATCAAAAAATTTCAAATAATCCAATTTTTCTCTGGCGTTCCTATTGCCCCCCAAAGAGTTCTACAACTTTATCTTATAAAAGTTTTTGATCTGATGACAAATGGGAGAATTACAGGCAGTCTTTGTTCCAAAAATTTCAAAAAATTAATTTTCTCTCAGGAGTTTCTTTAGCCCACCAAAGAATTCTACAACTTTGCCTTATGAAAGTTTTTGATCCGATGACAAATGGGAGAATTACAGGTAGTCTGTTTTTTCCAAAAATCCACAAATTTCAAATATTTCAAAAAATCGATTTTCTCTCTGGCGTTCCTTTTGCCCCCCCAAAGAGTTCTACAACTTTTCATTATGAAAGCTTTTGACCCGATGACAAATGGGAGAATTAGGCAATCTGTTTTTTCCAAAAATAAAAAAATTTCAAAAAATCGATTTTCTCTCTGGAGTTTCTTTTGCCCCCCAAAGAGATCTACAACTTTTCATTATGAAAGCTTTTGACCCGATGACGAATGGGAGAATTACAGGCAATCTGTTTTTTCCAAAAATAAAAAAATTTCAAAAAATCAAATTTTTTTCTCGACTTCTCCTTGCCCCCCAAAGAGTTCTACAACTTCGCCTTATGAAAGTTTTTGATCTGATGACAAATGGGAGAATTACAGACAATCTGTTTTTTCCAAAAATAAAAAAATTTCAAAAAATCAAATTTCTCTCTGGAGTTCCTTTTGCCCCGCAAAGAGTTCTTCAACTTTTCATTATGAAAGCTTTTGACCCGATGACAAATGGGAGAATTACAGGCAATCTGTTTTTTCCAAAAATCCAAAAATTTCAAAAAATCCTATTTTTCTTTGGCGTTCCTATTGCCCCCCAAAGAGTTCTACAACTTTGCCTTATGAAAGTTTTTGATCTGATGACAAATGGGAGAATTACAGGCAGTCTTTTTTCCAAAAATCCAAAAATTTTAAAGAATCGATTTTCTCTCTGGAGTTCCCTTTGCCCCCCAAAGAGTTATACAACTTTGCCTTATAAAAGTTTTTGACCCGATGACAAATGGGAGAATTACAGGCAATCTGTTTTTTCCAAAAATCCAAAAATTTCAAAAAAATCCTATTTTTCTTTGGCGTTCCTATTGCCCCCCAAAGAGTTCTACAACTTTGCCTTATGAAAGTTTTTGATCTGATGACAAATGGGAGGATTACAGGTAGTCTGTTTTTTCCAAAAATCCCAAAATTTAAAAAAATAGATTTTCTCTCTGGAGTTACCTTTGCCCCCCAAAGAGTACTTCATCTTTTCATTATGAATGTTTTTGATCCGATGACAAATGGGAGAATTACAGGTAGTCTGTCTTTTCCAAAAATCCAAAAATTTCAAAAAATTGATTTTATCTCAGAAGTTCCTTGTACCCCCCAAAGAGTTCTACAACTTTGCCTCATGAAAGTTGTTGATCCGATGACAAATGGGAGAATTACAGGTAGTCTGTTTTTTCCAAAAATCCAAAAATTTCAAACAATCGATTTTCTCTCTGGAGTTCCTTTTGCCCCTCAAAGAGTACTTCATCTTTTCATTATGAATGCTTTTGACCCGATGACAAATGGGAGAATTAAAGGCAATCTGTTTTTTCCAAAAATAAAAAAATTTCAAAAAATCGAATTTTTCTCTCGAGTTCTCCTTGTCCTCTAAAGAGTTCTACAAATTTTCATTATGAAAGCTTTTGACCCGATGACAAATGGGAGAATTAAACGCAATCTGTTTTTGCCAAAAATAAAAAAATGTCAAAAAATCAAATTTTTTTCTCGACTTCTCCTTGCCCCCCAAAGAGTTCCACAACTTCGCCTTATGAAAGTTTTTGATCTGTTGACAAATGGGAGAATTACAGGCAGTCTTTTTTCCAAAAATCCAAAAATTTTAAAGAATCGATTTTCTCTCTGGAGTTCCCTTTGCCCCCCAAAGAGTTATACAACTTTGCCTTATAAAAGTTTTTGACCCGATGACAAATGGGAGAATTACAGGCAATCTGTTTTTTCCAAAAATCCAAAAATTTCAAAAAATCCTATTTTTCTTTGGCGTTCCTATTGCCCCCCAAAGAGTTCTACAACTTTGCCTTATGAAAGTTTTTGATCTGATGACAAATGGGAGAATTACAGGTAGTCTGTTTTTTCCAGAAATCAAAAAATTTCAAACAATCGATTTTGTCTCTGGAGTTCCCTTTGCCCCTCAAAGAGTTCTTCAACTTTTCATTATGAAAGCTTTTGATCCGATGACAAATGGGAGGATTACAGGTAGTCTGTTTTTTCCAAAAATCCCAAAATTTAAAAAAATAGATTTTCTCTCTGGAGTTACCTTTGCCCCCCAAAGAGTTCTACAAATTTTCATTATGAATGTTTTTGATCCGCTGACAAATGGGAGAATTACAGGTAGTCTGTCTTTTCCAAAAATCCAAAAATTTCAAAAAATTGATTTTATCTCAGAAGTTCCTTGTACCCCCCAAAGAGTTCTACAACTTTGCCTCATGAAAGTTGTTGATCCGATGACAAATGGGAGAATTACAGGTAGTCTGTTTTTTCCAAAAATCCAAAAATTTCAAACAATCGATTTTCTCTCTGGAGTTCCTTTTGCCCCTCAAAGAGTACTTCATCTTTTCATTATGAATGCTTTTGACCCGATGACAAATGGGAGAATTAAAGGCAATCTGTTTTTTCCAAAAATAAAAAAATTTCAAAAAATCGAATTTTTCTCTCGAGTTCTCCTTGTCCTCTAAAGAGTTCTACAAATTTTCATTATGAAAGCTTTTGACCCGATGACAAATGGGAGAATTTTCCCGAAACTTCATCCTCAAAAACTTTTATTTTCATATGCACTATGAGTGGTGAAAAATCAGTATAACATTCCACACGCACTTAATTACAAGATATATCCTGATGATATTTTGCGCGAATTGACATGGGCGACATAGGAAATAGCCGTTTTGCAAGGCTACTTTTCAAGTTTAGGAAACAGGTTATTTGTACACAATTTAATAGGCTAGAACGACATTTGGGGTTTTGATTATCTAATAAAAAATGAAGGTGTAAATGTAACAAGCGACAATGCTACGCAATGTTGTCTTTTACTTGTGGAAGACCGTTCGTTAAAATTCATATTTTTTCATAGTCATGCATAGGTTCATTCAAAAACTATGCTATTATAAAGTGTAAAATTAATCCGATGAGATGGCGTTTTGAATAGAGAAATAATGTTACAGACGTACGTACAGAGATTATAGGGGAGATCGCTCAATTGCCTGAATTCAGCGAGCCGATTTCGAAAACGCCGTAAAGGAAAACGGGAAAAAGGAGAGAAATATATATTATCACCGAGGAAAAGCATACGACAGACTTTGTTCGAAATTAAACATAACACTATCAGTACGATACGAACGTGAGGGACCGCGGGGCAGAGCGGGGTTGGATTGGAAACTTGACATCGGAGAGCTAAAAAGAAATCGAGAAAACGGCAGGGACGAATCGCACAATATGCGCACGGGGCCCTGCGCTAAGGCAGATAGAAAATTTTATTATTTTTCAGAGAAATAAAAATGCCTTATCGCTCAGTTGGCTGAATTCAGCGAGCCTATTTTGAAAACGTCGAAAAGTGGCGCCCCGAGGGAATCCCATCGGTAACTGAATGAGGAAAAAGGAGAGAAATATATTTTCACCGCGCAAAAGCATAGGACAGATTTTGATCGAAATAAAACATAACACTACCGATACGATAGGAGCATCAGGGGACCGCGGGGCATAGCGGGGTTGGTTTCGAAACTTGACATCGGAGAGAGCCAAAAAGAAATCGAGAAAACGGCAGGGACGAATCGCATAATATGCGCACGGGGCCCTGCGCTAAGGCAGATAGAAAATTTTATTATTTTTCTAAGAAATAAAAATGTCTTAGCATGCAAAATTATCATAAAAAATCATTAATTAAAATTATTATTGCTGAGCAGTAATTATATATATATTAGTAGAGGCAAAATAACGCACGTTTACCAATGTACATAATGTGCTTGTGAATAACGTAAGCTATCGAACTTTATAATTTTAAGAATAAAAATTAATTTTTATTGCTGAACGTATTTTAATTGTTTTAATTTTTGCGAAAATTACGCATATCCAGCGTTCTGAGTTAATTTCTAATCGTAACCGACCCAAGTACTTTATTACACCCCTTTCAGATAAATGTCTACAATATCGATCAACAATTAAATTAATGTTTATTCTTAGAATTACAAAGTCTGATAGTTTATGTTTTCCACAACCCAGTAAACGAAAATTCATTGAAGATCCATTAAAATTCATTCACTGCATCACTTATGAATTCGTGTTTTTAGCTTCTGCAATGAATTTCAATGAGAAATTGTGCTTCAATGATTTTTAATGGTTAATAGCTCATAAAAAGTGGTTCGTTTTAAGGATTTTGAATTGGAAAATAATATAAAATTGAATATCTCACGTTTTTATAATTAACTCACTAGGCTGGATGTGCGTGATTTTCGCAAAAATTACAACAATTGAAATACGTTCAGTAGGCAGGGCATTTATATTAGGTAATCATATGTAAATTAAATGAAAAAAAAAATTTCTCGTCGGAGATTCGAACTTCAAAATTTTTACTTACAAATCCGACGCTGTAACCACTCAACCACCGTACAATTGTTGTTCAAGAAACGGATAAATGCTAATAAAGTTATCGCAGAACGGCATTTATTTTTTAAAGTTACCAATAAAAAAATAAATAAACGTAACAATATTAAAATAATAATTAAAGAGAATATTAGACATTTTTTAACAAAGTTAAACGGAGTTTTTAAAAAACCATTGATATCCGGAATTTGTAAAACCATTTTAGAGAGTGAATTTGCAGGTGTATGTAATAAGGAAGAATTATAGCAGTTTTTTTATGCATTGTAGTCTATTTTTAATGTGTTTATTAATGAATGAACATTTTTTTACAATTTTTATTATACTATCTTTGAATTCCTCGTAAAAAATTACTAGAGAACCAACTTTATGGTACTTTTTGAACGGTTGTTTCATTTAAATATCTTATTTCCATTAAAAATCATTTACCTCCCAGCCTTGCTATTGGTAATAACCGATTCGAATTTATTCATATCAGTTGCATTTTCATCTAATTTTTTTTCGATTCAAAATCATAAAATTTGTAGTCCTATCATAATCAATTATCCATTCCAATTCATTCGAGGCACATATAACTATTTCTCCATTGAAATTCGTAATTGTTCTATTCGCACTTTTCAATTGAAATTCATTCGACGAAATCATTTCTTCATTCCACTATTTTCCAATTCAAAATCCTTAAATCGAACCACTTTTATGAGCTATTAACCATTCAAAATCATTGAAGCACATTCTCTCGTTGAAATTCATTGCAGAAGCTAAAAACACGAATTCATAAGTGATGCAGTGAATGAATTTTAATGGATCTTCAATGAATTTTCGTTTACTGGGTTGTGGAAAACATAAATTATCAAACTTTGTAATTCTAAGAATAAAAATTAATTCAATTGTTGATCGATATTGTAGACATTTATCTGAAAGGGGTGTAATAAAGTACCTGGGTCGGTTACGATTAGAATTAACTCAGTACGCTGGATATGCGTAATTTTCGCAAAAATTAAAACAATTAAAATACGTTCAGCAGGCAGGGCATTTATAATAGGTAATCATATGTAAATTAAATTAAAAAAAAAAAATTCCGGACGGAGATTCGAACTTCAAAATTTTTACTTACATGTCCAGTGCTGTAACCACTTAACCACCGTACAATTGATTTTTAAAAGGACGGATAAACGCTAATAAACTTATCGTATAACGGCATTTATTTTTTAAAGTTGCCAATGAAAAAGGAAATAAAAGTAATATTATTAAAAGAATGATTAAAGAGAATATTAGACATTTTTTTAACAAAGTTAAACGGTGTTTTAAAAAAACCATTGATATCCGGAATTTGTAAAACCATTTTAAAGGTTGTATTATTAGGTTGTATTTAAAGGTTATTATTATAAAGGTAAATTTTAAATTTTCAGGTGTATCTAATAAGGAAGAATTATAGCTGTTTTTTATGTATTGTAGTCTATTTTTAATGTGATTAATAATGAACGAAATGAGGTAATCATTGTTAATCAAGATATTTTTTATTTCTTTAATGTTTTTGTAACGAAATTTGTTTGTTAATACATAAAATAGCTGTGTCAAGAAAATTATAAACTATTGTTTTTTTTTTAAATAGGGTGTTGTGAAAAGTAATTAGTTGTCCTTTCTGAAATTAATTGATTGGTTTAAAAAATCAACTTTTTCAGGAAGGAAGGACAATTATTTACTTTTTACAACACCCTATTTCACATCCCTTTCTAATATTCTCTTTAAATAATCTTTTAATAACATTGCGTTTATTTCCTTTTTTATCGGCAAGTATAAAAAATAAATTCCGTTATATGAACACTTTATTTGCTCATATCCGTTATTTAAAAAACAATTGCACGGTGGTTGAGTGGTTACAGCGCTGGACTTGTAAGTTGCAAGTCAAAATTTTGAAGTTGGAATCTCCGTCGGGAATTTTTTTTTCTCTTTTAATTTACATATCATAAATGCCCTATCTACTGAACGTGTTTTAATTGTTTTAATTTTTGAAAAAAATCACGCATATTCAGTCTACTGACTTAATTCTAATCATAACGGACCCAGGTACTTTATCATACCCTTCTCAGATGAATGTCTACAATATCGTTCAACAATTAAATTAATTTTTATTCTTAGAATTACAAAGTTTGATAGTTTACGTTATTCACAAGCAGCTTATGTACAATGGTAAACGTGCGTTATTTCAGTTACTTCTACTAATATATATATATTAAAAATCATGTATTGCAGACAGTTCTCGATGAATAGTTTTCAAATTATTTGGCATTAAAGTCAGCCAATAGGAACAGGAGTTTCTTGATTGTCGCGACGATTTCGATGTTCGCTGACAATTGTAACGAATTTTTATACGATTGTCCCTGTTCGGGCCACATTGTAACGATTTTGTTATGATTCTGGGATTAAAAATAATTTTTTGGCATGCGTAATTAATTTTATGTAAATAATTATTATTTTATATGGATCGGTGTTTCGTCCCAGGTCTGCTCACGGACTCGTCCGTTGGGCTATGTGAGTAGACCCTGCCCAAGACACGAAACTAATCGTAAATCGTAAATATATATATAGTAAAATAAAGGATACTACTCACACACATTCCTACCGCGACGCGCAAAACCGGAACCGCCACCGATCCTTAGTGATCTTCTTCGCGACACAAACTAACTGATATTGATCAACCGAGTTGATATTTATACGATTGTCATGCAGGTTTGTAAACAAGCATAATAAATATAAACAAAACAATTGAAAGATTCCTTCCCTATCTCTTATTTTTCTTTATATTCCTCTATAATACCTCCACCTCTAAAGCATGGTGCATCATAACAAAACACACCGTTACACAATGCAATTGAAAAATGTTCTTACAATTTATCACAGAATCTACTATTAACCGGAAGTCACTCAATGGAGAATCACCCTGTGTATAGAAAAAAGTAGAAGGAAATAAAAACTAAGAATTTTTTCTTAAAATGTTTGGTTTGTAATTAATTTGTAAACCGTAAGAGTGTAATTTTCGGAAGGCTTTGTTATCACCTCGGTGAACGCAAATAAACACATATTACTAATAATATTCTCTTTAATTATATTATATTGTGCATAACGCTTTTCTTTCAATCAACTTTGGTCTACATATAATAGGATTCATTAATAATCATTGATAATATTGAATCGAATAAATAACAGAAATGGAAACCAACAATATTATTTTCGCTCTAAAATTTGGATATCTCACTTCTCATTGTAATCTTTAAAAAAGTAAAATAATTAAGATATGTTCAGTAGATAAAATAAAAAAAAATCACTATGTAAATTACATTAAAAAAATCTCCGACGAAGACGCGATCCTTAGGGGATTGAACTACAAGTCCAACGATGTAACCACTCATCTGTGGTACAATTTTAGTGCCAAAATCGAATTAATCAATAATAAAGTTGCGCTAGAACATCATTTATTGGATATCAGTACTAAGAAAAACGGCAAAAAGAGAAAATAAAATTACTTTTGGCAGAAAGAAAATGTTTGAATATCTGTATTATCGAATATTTACATACGTAAATAAGCATTCATTGAATAATTAATAGAATCATTAATTAATGTTAATTTAAAGACTTTGGCACTTTACTTTTAGCTGTAACCGATAAAAATATATAAGATAAATAAAATTAAAATTTTTAATCACGAATTTACATCACTTTCATAGCACTAATCTGATAATAATTAAGATATTAATAATTTCAAGCATATATTTATGTCGTTAGTTAAATTCGCAAATGACATTTTACACATGTATTAAGTTGTGTTTTACGATTGTTAATTACGCATAATTTTCGTAATTTTCAATATTTTTTTTTATTTGAAAAATATAATGAATTGAACACGTAATTTAATTTGATAAAATTAAATAATTAAGTGCAATTAATATAATAATAATTAAACAAATAAGAATTAAGGACCTATTTACTTCTTATTTATATAAATAATGAAATAAAAAATACAAAATTATTAATCTAAAATTGCGACTAAAAAATGAATGTGTAATATTAAAAATTACACAAGTTTGATCAATTTAAATAATCACTGCTCATCAATAGTAATTTTAATTAATGATTTATTAAAAATATGAATTCAAATATAATTATTGAATAATTTTGTATGATACAGCATTTTTATTTCTTAGAAAAATAATAAAATTTTCTATCTGCCTTAACGCAGGGCCCCGTGCGCATATTGTGCGATTCGTCCCTGCCGTTTTCTCGATTTCTTTTTTAGTCTAGGCGCCAGGTATGGTCATGTGGCCTTTTATATGTCCCCGACTAAATGAAGTTGATTCTTATGTATTTTGAGCCCCTGAATCCGAATTTTTTGGGTAGAATGCCTGAAAGTGGTGCAGTTAATTGTTATTAACAAATTTTGTTAACAATTTAAAAATTTCAATTTTTCGGTCCGGAAAAAATTTTTTTAGATTCTTTGGGTAATTCTGGACAAAAAATGTCTCTTGTGAATTTTTCGAAAAATGCTTATTTTCGGAGATAAAAATTGCCGAAGTTCTAAAAAATGCCATTTTTGCTATATTTAACATGTTATTAATAAAAAACGGTTCGATGAAATTTAATGTTATTAGTCGGAAAATGTACCTTATAGTGTACACTTTTGATAGAAATTTCATCCCGTGCGGGAATATTATTTTGATGGCCGTGTTTTAACGAGGCAGATACCGATAAATTACGGCTACAGCCTACGTATGTAATGCATGTGAGACGTCCGTACTCGCAAAAACATAAGTGTTTGGCGGATTGTACCCAAGTTTTGCATGTGTACATTGAACCAGTGAATCCAAATTTTTGTTGGGAAGACTTTCTATAAATGTTAACATTAATTGTTATTAACAAATTTTGTTAACAATTTGAAAATTTCAAATTTTCGGCCCGGAAAAAATTTTTTTAGATTCTTTGGGTAATTCTGGACAAAAAATGTCGCTTCTGAATTTTTCGTAAAATGCTTATTTTCGGAGATAAAAATTGCCAAACTTATGAGAAATTATATATTATTGCTTTTTTTAACATATTATTAGTAAAGAACGGTTCGATGAAATTGAATGTTATTAGTCGGAAAATGTACCTTATAGTGTACACTTTTGATAGAAATTTCATACCGGGCACGAATATTATTTTGATACCCTTGTTTCGAACTATACCGGTAAAGTACGGCTACAGCTTACGTATGTACTGAAACTAGTGTTTGATGGATTGCACTTAAGTTTCTCACTTTAAAATTCTTTTAATGAGGCATCAGATGATGTTGGTAGAAGAATAGTACATTATGCTACTAATACGAAAGTGTTTTATCTGAGGATGTGAGGAAGGCAAGTTCGGCAATCACATCCGAAGAGAATACACTTTCGCACGTATATAGGCATACGATATTTTACGTAACGAAGGAGAAAAAACCGCACGAAAGTGCGATTTATTGTACGGAGTTACATAAACTTATTTATTATAAATATTTTTACACGTTTCTGTTTTTTTACATCCACAAAACGAACAACAATTGATCCCAGCTGCCACACAGATACAAGAATTTCTTGAACATACTTTGCAAGTACAATTTGGTACCAGCTCATCGGTGGGTGGTAGCAAAATTTCTATCCTTCTGGGAATTATAACATCGTCACATTGTTCAAAACCGAACTCAATAGGATCTAATATTTTAACATTTTTATCCAAGCAGTTTGTTTGCGTGTATACTATGTAATATGCACGTAAAATATGTAGACGAATGGATTTACTGGTTGGTGGTAATTCATCCACTAAACCACATTTGCTATGGTGATAACACCAAAATCGTAAATCGTCGAAAGTATTACAGTTTGTTGCATTTTTGTTTATAACGCCGACCAAATAATTTTCAGCAAGCTGTACGTTTTTTTCTATTTCGGATTCAATGCTCTCTAAAATTGGAAATTATTTTAATTATAAATCTATATATCTAGTTACAGCTTTAAATTATATATATTTTATTTATTATTTATATTGAACTTAAATTAGGTGAAAAGTATTATACCTTGACCAAAATTCAGTAAGAAATTTTCAGGATTTGCCAGCAATGCCTTTCGTTTCGAACCTACTTTACTGGTATAGTCTGAACCCGATAAATGGTGAAGTGATGGTAAAACACGACATATTTTTTCACCGAGCTTAGTGGCTATATCATGCAGCGCAATATTTCGGGTTGTATTGGATGATCCTGCTCGAGCCCAAAGCGTCTAAAAAGTATAAAATAACCAGTACAATTTATTTCAGAAATACATTCTCACAACAGAAATTTCAGGAACATAATTATCGCAACAAAAATTATGTAGTAATAATGTTTACCAGTAAGCCAGTTTCTGTAAAATTTTGGAAAAAATGTAACAGCAAAACGATAACATCCGTATCAGATGAAATGACGTACACGTTTTTGTATCCTTGATCTACTGCATGTTTAACGTGAAGAATTATTTTAACATCAGCTTCTTCTATATCATTACATTGCAGATTTTTCAAATACGATTCGGTATAAGGTAGATAGTTTGTTGTGCAGGGTATGTCATTCATTATACTGAAAATTAATTGAAATGATGAGAGTGTTTTTTCATTCTGTAAAAATTCCCGTACAAATTTTTGAAGTAATATTTTATTTTCTGATGACCCCCAGAATTTGTCCTGTTGTTTTGGTAATTGCGTATTTTCTTGAATATTGTTGTAAATGATAAAATCTGATTTAATTCTTCTCATACGTTCCGAAGATTTTACGGAGAATTCAAAATAAGAGTCGAAGATAAAATCAATTCTTCTTGTATTGTGGAA
Source organism: Trichopria drosophilae (assembly GCA_030407085.1). Lineage (NCBI taxonomy): Eukaryota > Metazoa > Arthropoda > Insecta > Hymenoptera > Diapriidae > Trichopria > Trichopria drosophilae. The sequence continues at coordinate 82,877,916 of CM059582.1, forward strand.
AGCTGCCATTTGTAATACAAATTTGCACAACGAAGTTGCTAGGTCTTTAAAAGTATGTATACCTTTCCAGGTAATTTTGCGGAGAACTATCATGACATCAATAACTAAACAAATTTCTATATCTTTCATTATCATCTGTTCTGTAGAAGTAACTTGTGCTTCTAATTCGCGTATCAGTAGACTCTTATTATTTTCTTTCGTCATTAAGCCATCATCGTCAAACAGGGGGTTTGCATAACTTAAATCATAATGCAATAGTTTTTGTAGAGGATAATTACGTTCATTTGCAAGTGCGATGATACGTTGTGTCTGGTTTACTAGAACCTTTTTCATTTTGGTTTTAGATTGTACTTTCTCAGATAGAGGGATGGTCTTAAAATTTGGAAAATTATTTCTTGTAATTAATGCAGAAAGAGGTTTACATTTCTCCACAAAACGTTCAATTCGGAATTTGTCATAAATATGTACACCTTTCTCAAAGACATTTAAAAGTTCGCTACCTATGTTTTCATGTACGAGTTCTTCGGTAATAATATTTCTCAACGACTGTTTTCCAGCCACGAATGGATGTAGTCCTCTATTGTCAAGATAATTTATGATCATACTAACTGATTCTTCAGAGTTGATTGTACTTGTATTTGAAAATTCGTGATGAACTTGCAGCTCTTCATCTTCGTTATTGAAAGACGTTATTTCTTTAAAGTAATTAGAAATTCCCAAGAATTCGTGATAGGTTAAGTCCCATACAGCAACCGCTTCTTTCTTTTTAGTCACCCCGATGATCCCTGCTACACTTTTTGATGTGCGATTTATGGTCTGTTCGAGAGCTTGGTCTGTAGCTACAGATGTAAATGGAATATCCGATCTCTTAACGGTGAATCGACCATTCAAAAATTGTTCATATACTTCTGGTGTATTTTTTTCCAGGTTAAGCATATCCTCAAGATAAATCGAACACCACCTTGAATAGTTAACTCGATCCATAATTTGAAAGATCGGTAGTAATTTCTGAACTGTTCTTAGATGTAAATTCCAGTTACCCGTGCGATCTGCACGTATCAAGTCATGCATAAGACTAATTAAAATTAAAACATTATTCCAGTAGTGAAAAAGTTCTGATTCGTTACATCTCGTTAAAATAAAATCATGAAATTCGTCTAATAATTCCGAACTCGTAGTTTTGAACTCATTAAGTATATGATGACATTCCTTGAAATCTTTTGTAACAAGACTAGTTTGCAGTAAGGTAATCGTGATCAATTGTTGGTCATATTTTTCTATTCTCTCATTCGTCAAGAATTCATTCAATTGCAATCTTCTTAAAGCTTCGTATAAGTAATGAAATCCTTTCACACATCTGGCGTAGTTGGCCCCGCTCAGCACCTGCTCTACAACGCAAACTCCAAACAATCCAGTTTCAATAAATATATTTTCTACTCCGCTGTTCTTTAAATATTTTCCGATACAACTCATTGTGATTTTGATGAGGTGAAAATTACCAAGACATAAGATGATATTTGCAAATTCTGTTTCATTTTGTAATAAAATATGCCTCGCTATTCTGTATACTCCTTCGTCGCAGGTCACAGGCAGATATTTCTGATCTAACGTGCTTAAAATGACTTTAAAGTTACACAAAGCTGTATAAACTGTATCATATTCAGTAACAGGGGATGGAATAATTGGCAGATATCCAATACGTTGTATACTGCGGTGATCTGCACCATTTACTGCCGAATTGAATGGACTCCACGCAGGTGTCGGTTGATTTAATGGCTGGATCGATATTTTATTTTCATTATCTAAAATTTCTATTCTTGACAAAACCCATGCAAAATCATTAACATTCAAGTCTTTCTCATAATCTTCCAGAGATAAAGATTGATTCTCGGCGGAAACATCGTAATTTGCTGGTAGCTTAATGTCTCCAGTTGGTTTTTTGAAATTTTTAACTTTTTGACACTCAAGAATAGAAGTAAATGATCTTGCACGTTTATCTACACATGAATCGGAAATACACGGTTTTTGCTTACGGTTAGTTTCATTAAAATCTTGGAAAAGAACCATCACTGTATCGTGAGTTGCGTTTAAACCTGAAACGCTTGCTTCGTTATGATCAAAATTATCAAATGCTCCAGTCACATAATTTTTTGTATCAAAATGATCTGGCAAGGGCACAGAGCTCTGACTATATTCTGTAGTATAGGCAGCTAATCGTGTACGAATTCGCAGAACTTCGTCATATGATATGGATAATCCTAAACGATTGAGCATTGTAATAATATTTTTACTCTTGGTAGCGTGATGAACAAATAAACCAATAAGTGTATGTTGCGGTGTTTTCATGAGACCTTTGTGTTTTACAAAATAAAGGGTTTGAAAAACACTGTTCATTCGAACAATTTGTGACTTTTGCATTTTTGGTTTTTCATAATCTGTGGATGGGTAGTTATCTTCTTCTAACTTATCACTAACATCATTGAAATTCAAAAGTTCCTTTAGAAATAATTGAAAAGATTCTGGAATTTCCACATTCTCACATGAATTTCTCAAATCATTTTCATCGCAAAACTTATCATTTAAACCAAAATCTGTACTTTGTAAAGAGTTCCTTAAAATTCTGGCACAGTCAATGATGCAATTACTGTTATAAGAAGAATTCATAATTCGTTCGTTATTACTTAGAGAAAACATAATTGATTTCTTTTTATTGTTAGGATATGCGAAGCAAACTTTTTCGCCAAAATAATCAATTAAGCAAGATTTTATTTTCGAATTCTTAACGTTAAAATCTTTACCATGTTCATTTCTAATTAAGGTAGCTACATCTGTCAAAGATAAAACTTCCCCTAGATTCAATTTTGATTCAATAGACTTGATACCATTTAAGATAATATTATCCAATGACGGTGACGTTTCATATGTTGAACTTTCTTCATTTGTTGATGATTGTGATGGTGTTGATGTTGTTGATTGTACTGATGTTGTTGATTCAACGGTCTTTTTTAATCGTAGATATCGTTGTTCATATAAACGGATACATGTTTTATGATACTGCAATTCTGCATCCAAAAAGGATTTAGGATTATTTAAGAAAGCCGTTCTTGTATAAACTTCGTCCACAAAACTTCGACTTGCCTCAAATAAAATCTCTGCTCTGGATATTGTTTCTATTTTCGACAATCGTCTTTCTTTATTTATTGAGAAATTCCCACATATAATACAAATATCGTCCTCCGGTTTATGATCATTTGATAATCTCTTTGATTGTCGAAGATTGTTATCTTTAGTATCGCAGTTAATACTTAGGTCATTAGCAATTTTTTCGTCATTACTTTTAGAATGTAATAATTGTAAAGACTTTGCATTGGTGTATGTTTTATAACAATTATTTAAGTGGTAAGAAAATGAATCTGAAATTTAGTTCAAAAAATTAATTTATGTTAATCGAAGCTAGGTGTATAAAATAGTGCAAAAAACGCATAAAAGTACTTTTTACTCTTTTTTTCTAGAATTAAAAATAACATTCTATCAACTACAATCAACTACACTCAGAGAGAAAAGAAATGGTTAATGTAACCATTTTATGAAAGTAAAACACGTGGATATAAAAAGTAATTAAATTAACTATTTAAAAAAAACAAGAAAAACTAAACGACAAAATAAAATTTCAAGATGTTTAATATTACTTTTAATATTACTTACCTCCGTCTGTTAACGTCGATAATCTGTCAGCCACGATATCACGGCGCACCGATGCAGCGGATTTCATATTACTTCTACCCCTTTCCGTGCTTTGAACAGGCACATCTTTCTTTTCTCTTTGACAAATTATGCATAAACTCAAATTTACTAACACATTCATGGTTCACTCATTTCTATAATAGTGCTAACGATGTATAATACCGACTTGTTTAAACAAATTTCAACGTGCTTTTTACATAACCGACGTGCTACTCGTGTTAAATATAGACGCCATCCGCTACTTGTTTAAACAAGTTCGAACGCGGTTCTTAGAAAAAAGATGTTCCACGAAAGGCGTGCCATTTAAAATTTAAACACCACCCGCTACATGTTTAAACAAGTTTGACCGCGGTGTTTAAGGCAAAGATGTTCAGCGTACCCAATCGCGAAGTTCAATTAATATGTATGTACCTATTTAAAAAAAAAAATGCCAAAAAAATAATTACAATATAGCAAAAATGTTTTGATGATGTTATAATTCCCAGACGGGTAGAAATTTTGCTACCACCCACTGATGAGCTGGTACCAAATTGTACTTGCAAACTTTATTCAAGAAAGTCGTGTATCTGTGTGGCAGCTGGGATCAATTGTTGTTCGTTTTGTGGATGTAAAAAAACAGAGACGTGTAAAAATATTTATAATAAATAATTTTCTTCTACCGAAATCATCTGATGCCTTATTAAAAGAACTTTAAAGTCAGAAACTTGAGTGCAATCCACCAAACACTAGTCCATCATCCATCAAAAGTATAAGCTGTGGGGTTTATTTTCTGACTAATAACGTCGAATTTCATCGAACCGTTCTTTACTAATAATATGTTAAAAAAAGCAATAATATATAATTTCTCATAAGTTTGGCAATTTTTATCTCCGAAAATAAGCATTTTACGAAAAATTCAGAAGCGACATTTTTTGTCCAGAATTACCCAAAGAATCTAAAAAAATTTTTTCCGGGCCGAAAATTTGAAATTTTCAAATTGTTAACAAAATTTGTTAATAACAATTAATGTTAACATTTATAGAAAGTCTTCCCAACAAAAATTTGGATTCACTGGTTCAATGTACACATGCAAAACTTGGGTACAATCCGCCAAACACTTATGTTTTTGCGAGTACGGACGTCTCACATGCATTACATACGTAGGCTGTAGCCGTAATTTATCGGTATCTGCCTCGTTAAAACACGGCCATCAAAATAATATTCCCGCACGGGATGAAATTTCTATCAAAAGTGTACACTATAAGGTACATTTTCCGACTAATAACATTAAATTTCATCGAACCGTTTCTTATTAATAACATGTTAAATATAGCAAAAATGGCATTTTTTAGAACTTCGGCAATTTTTATCTCCGAAAATAAGCATTTTTCGAAAAATTCACAAGAGACATTTTTTGTCCAGAATTACCCAAAGAATCTAAAAAAATTTTTTCCGGACCGAAAAATTGAAATTTTTAAATTGTTAACAAAATTTGTTAATAACAATTAACTGCACCACTTTCAGGCATTCTACCCAAAAAATTCGGATTCAGGGGCTCAAAATACATAAGAATCAACTTCATTTAGTCGGGGACATATAAAAGGCCACATGACCATACCTGGCGCCTAGACTATTTGGCTCTCCGATGTAAAGTTTCGAAACCAACCCCGCTATGCCCCGCGGTCCCCTGATGCTCCTATCGTATCGATAGTGTTATGTTTAATTTCGATCAAACTCTGTCCTATGCTTTTCCGCGGTGAAAATATATTTCTCTCCTTTTTCCTCATTTAGTTACCGATGGGATTCCCTTTGGGCGCCACTTTTTTCAAAATCGGCACGCTGAATTCAGCCAACTGAGCGATCTGGCCTTATCATACAAAATTATTCAATAATTATATTTCAATTTATATTTTTAATTAAAATTATTATTGCTGAGCAATAATTATTGAAATTTATCAAACTTGCGTAATTTATTTTTCGCAATTTTAGATTAATAATTTTTAATTTTTTATTTCATTATTTCATTATATAAATAAAAAGTAAATAAGTCCTTCATTCTTATTTCTTTAATTATTATTATATTAATAGCACTTAATTATTACATTTATAAAATTGAGTAACCATTACCTATTCAATTCATTATATTTTTCAAATAAAATAAAATATTGAAAATTGCTAAGTTATTTTATTTTCTCTGTTTGCCGTTTTTCTTATTACTTATAACCAATAAATGATATTCTAGCACAACTATATTATTGGTTAATTCGATTTTGTCACTAAAATTGCACCGCGGTTGAGTGGTTACAGCATTGGACTTGTATTTCAATCCCATAAGGATTGCGTCTTTGTCGAGATTTTTTTAATGTAATTTACATAGTGATTTTTTTTTAATTTTATCTAGTGGACGTATCTTAATTATTTTACTTTTTTAACGAGTACAGTGAAAAGTGAGATATTCACTTTTAGGGCGAAAATAATATTGTTGGTTTCCATTTCTATTATTTATTCGATTCAATATTAATGAATCGAAATTATTAATGAATAATATTATTAATGAATCCTAAAATTCCATTACTTTTCGAGGAAAAAATTGTTTTGGGTCGTACAATTTTTTTACAATTTTTATTATACTATCTTCGAATTCTCCAATGTTTATTTCTTGGTACTATGGCGCATTTACTATAGACCGAAATAAAGTTAACGCAAACTTTGTGCTCTTCAACAGGGATCTGGTAGACGTACCCTGGGCCCGTCTATTTCATTATGTTGAAATTTTATAAATGTCTCGACTATTTCGAGAGTTGGGGGGAGGGGGGAATTCGAACGGTTAAACATTTAGTATTATAGACTTAAACAAACTTTTCTAAATCTAAAAACCATATTCACATATAGCATTATTGTTTATCTTATTCAACGATATAAAAGTGGTTTGATCCCGGCGCCGTACCCGCCGATTACTTTTTTAAATAAATTGTTTAACGACAATAGCCTAGCAGGAAATACAGGTTCCTCAGTTCTTATAGAAAATAAACACCTTTGCACTCGATTTTTTATATTTTATTTCTATAGCATTATTGTTTATATTATTCAACGATATAAAAGTGGTTTGATGAGTAAAAATATCTGTTACCATCCATATCCAGGGAGATACTCTAGGGAGATACGCTAGTTTCAACGATCATCCCTGAGTTTGGGGTTGATCCAGTGGATGAAATTTTGTCGTAAAATTTATGTGAGTCTCTTGTAATATTTCTTACCGATATATAAAATAAAATTATCTGTTACCCCCTATATCTAGGGAGATGCACTAGTTTCAACGATCATCCCTTATTTTGGGGTTGATCCGGTGGATGAAATTTTTTCGTAAAATTTATGTGAGTCTCTTGTAATATTTCTTACCGATACATAAAATAAAATTATCTGTTACCACCGATATCTAGGGAGATACACTAGTTTCAACGATCATCCTATAGTTCGGGGTTGATCCGGTGGATGAAATTTTTTCGTAAAATTTATGCGAGTCTCTTGTAATATTTCTTACCGATACATAAAATAAAATTATCTGTTACCCTCGATATCTAGGGAGATACACTAGTTTCAATGATCATCCCTTATTTTGGGGTTGATCCGGTGGATGAAATTTTTTCGTAATATTTATGTGAGTCTCTTGTGATATTTCCTATACCAATATATAAAATAAAAATTTGTGTTACCATCCATATCTAGGGACATACACTAGGGAGATACGCTAGTTTCATCGATCATCCCTTATTTTGGGGTTGATCCGGTGGATGTAATTTTGTTGTAAAATTTATGTCAGATTCTTGAATTGTTCTTTACCGACATATATACGCGTTCAAATCGTGGAATATGTGATGTTTTCAGTTGTTTTAATATTTTCAATTTTCGGTTGACTCCACCGGTGGAAACTTCAAACACATGTATCCGTGACGTAAAACTAACGGTACAGGACCTATACATTTTTTTAAGTTTGTGATTTAAGGCTCATCGAAGGCTCCTAAAATATTTCGATTTTATAGTTATAGTTAGCTAAGGGGGGAAAGCGGAAATATCTGAAGCGATTTATTTTGGAGTCCACCTTAATAATGACATTTAAAACCTAAAATGTTGAATACCATAATCTGCACTTATACCACTTACGAAGATTTCGTTAACTATACTTTCATTTCACTGACCTCAATTTCCAACAACGGTGCAAAATGTTGTCGGTGGTAAGTATTTCTAAAATATGTTGTGTTCAATTTCGATCCTTTATATTAGTTGAGACTCGCCCTTTTCTTACAGATTAAATAATTGAAATCCTAATTGTAGCTGTAACAGTTATACAATTGTATAATCTGTAAATTAATAAAGACGTATTATTATTATTATTATTATTAATTGTGTTCGTTCTTCTTTATGGCCGGAGCTACCCGCCACAATTTAGACAGTAACAAAAATTGATATGTAAATTAATTTGTTACGCTGACGAACAAAACCTATTATTTCAGGCAAACTTGTTTGAGTTATGCTTGTTGAGGTAGAAAGAATACTTCCATCTTTTTATATCGTTTTTCATACATTATTTTTCAAGTTGCGGCAGAAAAAGCTCAGGTGGCCGGGGCTACCCCATTCTCTCCTATATTTTATTTATCGGTGATAAGCTAAATGAGTTTGAAATATGCAATTTAGTTCAATTACTTGTTCGTTTGTAGGAGTTCGAACATTCATTGAATGCGGGCCTATTGAAAAACAGTTAACACCATACTTTTCCGATACTTAAGGCAAGTACGCATTTTGTCCACCGAGTGTAAACAAACAAAAAATAATATTACGGCATGAAGTTGAAAAGTCACCAGCTCTACAATAAAATGTCTATGGAAATAAATTTGTCAGCCATATTATTCTAATACATCAAACAGCTGAACCCCCCCTCTCTTCCTTCAAAATAATTTTTCAAAAAATCAGAAACATTTTATGGTCCACTTTTTATGAAAATAAAGAATTTAACAATAATTTTGCAAAAAACAACCTTTTTCTAAAATAAAAAGCTTAAAAAATAGCAAGAATCAAAGTTTTGAGACGCCAATTTTTGTCCCGAATATCAAAAGACATTTTCTTATAAATTATAGTAGAACCTCGGGACTTCTAAATTCACGGAACCGAATACCTCGGGACTTCTAATTGTGTTGCGCATGAGTTCTGTGCAATTTTCAGTGCCTTACGCGGCTTGAAAATTAATCGTCTACCCTCATTGAGGCCAAATAATTAATCCGCAATTTTACAATATTTTTGCGATATAAAGGTTATTCATTAATGCTATTGTTAAATAAAGTGGAATGTACTTTTAATGAATAAAATATGATACCGATATTATTTATTTTAAAAATTTTGTTGCCATTGAATTTGTCTTTGAAAATATTAATACAGGTCTACTTCGAATTGAGAGATCTTACAAAATATCAGATTATTATTTTCAAAAAATGTTTTTAGACAGCACGAGAGAAAAAACTTCTTCAAAATGCACTTCAGAACGTTGGAAATATAAAAAAGCGCACAATCATCCTTTTTTTACTCTAAAAAATACAAAAAATCTGAAATCTTCTGTCGACAGTAAAACTCTCATCGAAACAAGGTTTTATTAGATCTTATTAGCGAATAGCTATAAATTCGGTATTTGGGCATTAAATTAGCATGAAATGAGCCCTAAATTATGCTTGCGAAATAAATCGTTTAGGACGTTTCTACAAGCCACTTCCTTCTTGGTCCAAAACTCGCGCATGCGCATAGCACGGGTTATACTGGTAGTGGAAAATTCGGACTAGGGAATTTTAAAGCATTAAATTAGCTGTAAATTATAGCCCTAAGAGAATTGTCCTATAGCTCTTTAGTCACTGGTTTTACGCTGTGGACGCGCCAGCTTGACGTCAAGCTGGCGCATCCACATATTTTTCCGCTTTAACGAAGAGCATTAAATTCGGCATAGGAGCATTAAATTAACATTAAATTAGCTTTAAATGATGCCAGGATTTAAATTTCATTTTTGCGATGTGGATGCGCCAGCTTGATATACCTCCCGAGTAGAAATTTCGATACGGCCCTGATCAGACCCTGCTCAGGCTGCCTGATTATATTTCAGACCCTTATCAGGCTACCCTATTAGGGCCTGATCAGAAACGTAACGATTATTTTGGTCCAGGCCTGATCAGGCATCCTGAAATAAGGCCCTGGTCAGGCCTCTGTCAGGGCGTGATCAAGGCTTCATAAGGGCCTGATGAGGTACCTCTAAAGTTCGTTTAAACAATAATTAAATAAAATGAATGAAACAATAATGTACGAGTGTCACTTTTATGTACACTTTATATTTAATTATATATATTTATTATATTATTAATCCAACATTTCACAAATGTGTCATTCGAATGATTATGTTAATTTCTATTTCTGAATTTAATTTTTAAACATTGAACATGTTTTATATTATTTATATTTTATATTATACTTTCATATATCGCATCTTGTATTTGCATTTTTCAATGCTCGCAAATAAATAAGAATAAATTTACCCCGACCGGGAATCGAACGCGGGTCTCTCGCTTACTACGCTGGCGCCTTAACCACTGCGCTACGCTCGCAATTCCAGAGTTTTACAAAAAATTGTGTCTTCTATTAACCCATTAAGGCCCATATCCAGCACAACTCAGGTAGCGTCAAACCAACTATCGTCAATAAAATACCTGCCAAAAATCATATACCCGTGTTTTTTTGTTTATAAAAAATAAGAGTTTATAACATTTTGTCAAGAAACAACTTCGACAATAGTGGTTCTATATTAAATCTGGCGGTTTTAATCCAATCTAAGAGAAAAATTGAACCGAAAATATGTACGATGTTTCGTTAAAAGTCGTAAATTTGTTGTTAAAAATAATAAGTAAATAATATGATCGAAAATCGGCTTTGGCCCATGCTAATCACATGGCGGTTAGCGCCAAATTAACGACTGGACATAGGATATTTGATAAAAATAAAATATGTGTGTTTTCTTATTTATAATTATGTAATTATTTATATTAATATTTTATAAACAATTTCGGCAAATACGGTTTTAGACAAAATCTATTTGGGGCAATCGATATTACGGAGTAAATTATGTATTAAACGTATATATATTATTGTTATTTATTCTATATAATAGTAATACAATAATACATGTACGTTTTTCACATAATTTATCCCGTAGAACCAAATGTCGCACTCATATTTCTCGTGAAACCTCTTTTAATGATGTTTGTATCAAATTCTTATATGCAGCTACAAGTAAAGTTTGTTTTGCAATCCTCTGTTTCGAAAATGGTCAGGCAACAACTACGTTTGCCTGATAAGATGCAGGTTGTAGTCCTCTGACGAGTGCATGGTCCGGCAGTATTAAGACCCACCTTATCAGGCGCGCATGACTGCTGCCTGTTCAGGGCCTGATCCGGGAGTGACAATGGACACCTTATCAGGCGCGCCTGATTGCAGCCTGGTCAGGGCCTGATCCGGAAGTGACAAGTTTTCAGGCAGCCTGGACAGATTTCTGCTCGGGCTCGTATAAATAGAGTCGACAGCTCTGGTATCAATTAAACAAAATACGAAATTTGAAATGTCTATAGATGGAAATAATCTCCTATAATAAATTTATTCGCTTCTTGCCAGACTCGTATAAATTAAACTGACACCTCCGGTACCAATTAGACAAAATACAGTATATGAAACGCCTTTCGGTGCAAATAATCATGTATCAAAAGTTTATTCGCTTCTTACCAGACTCGTATTAATAGAGTCCACAGCTCTGGAACCAATTAAACAAAATACGATATAAGAAAGGTCTATAGATGGAAATAATTTTCTACAATAAATTTATTCGCTTCTTACCAGACTCGTATAAATAGACTTGGCAGCACTGGCATCGATTAAACAAAATACGATAAGTGAAATGTCTTTAGATGCAAATAATCACGTATAATAAGTTTATTCGCTTCTTACCAGACTTGTATAAATAAAGCTGACAGCTCTGGTATCAATTAAACAAAATACGATATATGAAATGCCTATAGATGGAAATAATTTCCTATAATAAGTTTATTCGCTTCTTACCAGACTCGTATAAATAGACTTGAGAGCTCACGCATCGATTAAACAAAATACGATATATGAAATATCTTGATATACAAATAATTATCTATACAAAGTTGATGCGCTTCTTACCAGATTTGTATAAATAGACTTGCCAGCTCGGGTATCGATTAAACAATATACGATATATGAAATGTCGGTAGATGCAAATAATCATCTATAATAAGTTTATTCGCTTCTTACCAGACTCGTACAAATAGAGTCGACAGCTCTGGTATCAATTAAACATAATACGATATTTGAAATGTCTATAGATGGAAATAATCTCCTATAATAAAATCATTCGCTTCTTGCCAGACTCGTATAAATTAAGCTGAGACCTCCGGTACCAATTAAACAAAATACAGTATATGAAACGCCTTTAGATGCAAATAATCATGTATCAAAAGTTTATTCGCTTCTTACCAGACTCGTATTAATAGACTTGACAGCTCTGAGTAGAGGGGCTGGGGGTCCCCCCCCCCACCCCCCCCCCCCCCCACCCCCCCCCCCCCCCACCCCCCCCCCCCCCCACCCCCCCCCCCCCCCACCCCCCCCCCCCCCCACCCCCCCCCCCCCCCACCCCCCCCCCCCCCCACCCCCCCCCCCCCCCACCCCCCCCCCCCCCCACCCCCCCCCCCCCCCACCCCCCCCCCCCCCCACCCCCCCCCCCCCCCACCCCCCCCCCCCCCCACCCCCCCCCCCCCCCACCCCCCCCCCCCCCCACCCCCCCCCCCCCCCACCCCCCCCCCCCCCCACCCCCCCCCCCCCCCACCCCCCCCCCCCCCCACCCCCCCCCCCCCCCACCCCCCCCCCCCCCCACCCCCCCCCCCCCCCACCCCCCCCCCCCCCCACCCCCCCCCCCCCCCACCCCCCCCCCCCCCCACCCCCCCCCCCCCCCACCCCCCCCCCCCCCCACCCCCCCCCCCCCCCACCCCCCCCCCCCCCCACCCCCCCCCCCCCCCACCCCCCCCAAACACTATAAACAAATTAAAAAAATAATCTAACCCGAAGCGGATTTATTTTAGTCACAGGATTTCGTTGAAATCGAAAAAATGAGCGTTGCGCGTGATATTTTAACGTCAACGGTCGGGTATGAATACTTTCCGGACATGGGACACTCATGAAATTTTGTATATAATTATTTAATAACAGTATAAACAAATTAAAAAAATAATCTAACCCGAAGCGGATTTATTTTAGTCACAGGACTTCGTTGAAATCGAAAAAATGAGCGTTGCGCGTGATATTTTAACGCCAACGGTCGGGTATGAATACTTTCCGGACATGGGACACTCATGAAATTTTGTATATAATTAGTTAATAACAGTATAAACAAATTAAAAACATAATCTAACCCGAAGCGGATTTATTTTAGACCCAGGACTTCGTTGAAATCGAAAAAATGAGCGTTGCGCGTGATATTTTAACGCCAACGGTCGGGTATGAATACTTTCCGGACATGGGCGACTAATGAAATTTTGTATATAATTAGTTTATAACAGTATAAACAAATTAAAAAAATAATCTAACCCGAAGCGGATTTATTTTAGTCACAGGACTTCGTTGAAATCGAAAAAATGAGCGTTGCGCGTGATATTTTAACGTCAACGGTCGGGTATGAATACTTTCCGGACATGGGACACTAATGAAATTTTGAATATAATTAGTTAATAACAATATAAAGAAATTACAAAAATAATCTAACCCGAAGCGGATTTATTTTAGACACAGGACTTCGTTGAAATCGAAAAAATGAGCGTTGCGCGCTATATAGGAGTAGCAACGATCAAGTATGAAAACTTTCCGGACATGGGACACTAATGAAATTTTGAATATAATTAGTTAATAACAATATAAACAAATTAAAAAAATAATCTAACCCGAAGCGGATTTATTTTAGTTACAGGACTTCGTTGAAATCGAAAAAATGAGCGTTGCGCGCTATATAGGAGTAGCAACGATCAAGTATGAAAACTTTCCGGACATGGGACACTAATGAAATTTTGAATATAATTAGTTAATAACAATATAAACAAATTAAAAAAATAATCTAACCCGAAGCGGATTTATTTTAGTCACAGGACTTCGTTGAAATCGAAAAAATGAGCGTTGCGCGTGATATTTTAACGCCAACGGTCGGGTATGAATACTTTCCGGACATGGGCGACTAATGAAATTTTGTATATAATTAGTTTATAACAGTATAAACAAATTAAAAAAATAATCTAACCCGAAGCGGATTTATTTTAGTCACAGGACTTCGTTGAAATCGAAAAAATGAGCGTTGCGCGTGATATTTTAACGTCAACGGTCGGGTATGAATACTTTCCGGACATGGGACACTAATGAAATTTTGAATATAATTAGTTAATAACAATATAAAGAAATTACAAAAATAATCTAACCCGAAGCGGATTTATTTTAGACACAGGACTTCGTTGAAATCGAAAAAATGAGCGTTGCGCGCTATATAGGAGTAGCAACGATCAAGTATGAAAACTTTCCGGACATGGGACACTAATGAAATTTTGAATATAATTAGTTAATAACAATATAAACAAATTAAAAAAATAATCTAACCCGAAGCGGATTTATTTTAGTTACAGGACTTCGTTGAAATCGAAAAAATGAGCGTTGCGCGCTATATAGGAGTAGCAACGATCAAGTATGAAAACTTTCCGGACATGGGACACTAATGAAATTTTGAATATAATTAGTTAATAACAATATAAACAAATTAAAAAAATAATCTAACCCGAAGCGGATTTATTTTAGTCACAGGACTTCGTTGAAATCGAAAAAATGAGCGTTGCGCGTGATATTTTAACGCCAACGGTCGGGTATGAATACTTTCCGGACATGGGCGACTAATGAAATTTTGTTTATAATTAGTTAATAACACTATAAACAAATTAAAAAAATAATCTAACCCGAAGCATTTATTTTAGTCACAGGACTTCGTTGAAATCGAGGAGTCGTAGCGCTCCGTTCTTATATATACGCTATACACTGTATATGGTCGCGCATAGGCGCGCACGGGCTAAGTCCGACGCTCAACTTAATTATCGATTTTTTTAGTGTTTTTGAGTTGTTAAAGCGTTATTTTTAATTGGCACCTTATTTTTTTACTATTATAAGCCTAAAAAGGCGAAAAACAAAAAAATTTTTTTTTCGATATTTCGTTGGATTCCAACGATGCGAACTTCTGGCGCATCTATAATGTAGCTATATCTGACCTTTAATGAAGGCGACTTTTGAAATTTTATTTTCGACACATGGCAATACTAATGTGTAACGGTCAACACTTCAATCGCTCTGATTGAATTTTGTAAGATCACGCATTAGAACGATGTCGTTTTCAATGATAATGTAAAAACATTTTATTAATAACGATATCTAATGAAATAATAAATATTTGTTGACCTATACCTTCTCTTTTCATTCGACAATGTAACGCATTAAATTGATTGGGGGTCGATTTTCCCCTCCCAGTTTTCCCCGGGACATTTTTCCCCGGCCCTATTTTTCCCTGGCCCTTTTTTCCCCGAAATGAATATTCCCGGTATACATTGTAACTACTATATTTATTCCAATGTACAATACACAACATGTAAAGAAAAAAGATACAAAGATATGAATATTCCCCGTATATATTGTAACTACTGTATTTATTCCAATGTACAATAAACAACATTTAAAAAAAAAGATACAAAGATATTGTAAATAAAAAATTATAAAGATATATTGCACCCAACATGCTGTAAATACTGCACAATATTGTTGTCACTTTTGTATTCGTGATATTTCCAGACCATATTGAAAAATCTTTTCTCGATTCTGAGTTGAACTGCCGGTTTATATTTTTTCACCGTTCTGCCGAGAAGTAACTCTCTGTACATTGTCTCAGTATCTCCCTGTTCCTTTTACAGTTCGCTGATGAATGAGTACAGACTGGGGTGGCTTTTTCCTACTACAACCCGAAATCTGTTATGCCATCCTTCGGATTGATTATTCGTGCGAGCTACATTATCAAGAACCGAGTCGTACATGTTCCACAAAGCAGGTGCATATCTGGCAGCAACTGCCTTTCGTCTCCCCCTAGCAGGCTTTCCTCGTACATAATTAATCTGTAATATTAGTATAATGTATTAATTAATATGTCATTAAGGATCAGAAAGGATATGCGATAATTACTTCAAAAAAATCCGCAATCGGCAAAAAATTGTCCGGTATTTGGTCATTGAAAATGTCGAAGCATTCGGCAACATCGTCTACTGGCACGAATGCCAAAGCAGCCATCATTTGAACGTTGGTCTTCAAAGTTCTATCTTCTGTATTGGAATAAGCACTTTGTAGTCGTTCCGCT
Source organism: Trichopria drosophilae (assembly GCA_030407085.1). Taxonomy (NCBI): domain Eukaryota; kingdom Metazoa; phylum Arthropoda; class Insecta; order Hymenoptera; family Diapriidae; genus Trichopria; species Trichopria drosophilae. The sequence goes on from CM059582.1 coordinate 82,894,162, forward strand.
TGTACCCGTCGAAAAATAGTTTGCTTCAGATGAAAAAAGCAACACTTAATTGACGCATTCCGTAATGTATCTCTGCATGCATTCAAAATGGCGACTTCAAAATCGCTAATCACGAACTGTGGTTGGAGGATGATTCCAATTTCTGCAGCTTCTGATAATATAACCTCGAATACCTTCTTGTAGGAAATTTCAGATTTGTTTGCGAGCAACGCGTAAACAAGTGGAAGCGCTATCTCTTGGTCGTTTCCTGCAGTGGAGGGCTGTACGACGGATCCCAATATAGCGAACACTTGCGTAAAAATAGATGGTGCCGCCTCGAAGGTACCGTCGACAAACCACCTACGACATTTTTGTAATAAACGCAAATTTTGTTTGGTCGCAAAGATAATAACTCTCTGACAATCACTATCATCCTGCAACGAATCGTACAATAAAAATCGTTCACCTCCGATCGAAGATGTATACTCGGCAGGTATGTCTGCAAGGTCATCTAAGGATGTGGGGTTAGATGGCAGATCCTTCTTCCTCTCGCGTTTGATCGCCTGCCGCAGATTTTCCCGTGATGGTATTTCGGCCAAAACATTGTCTGGAACGTCAGACAAAATTCGAAGTAACTGCGATGGCCTGGCTTCTGGCTTCGTGATGGCTTCGCGTTTGAGTCGTGAAACAAGTTGAACTGCCCGAGCTTCCTCGAAATTGGGGGGATGCTTATGTAGTGATACCTCGGGTCCTCCGCGGATAACGGCACGACCGGATGTAGTCACGGACGCGTAGCATTCGCCTTTTCTGCGACACTTCCACTTAACCAAACCTTTTGGTTCCGAATGTTTATAATATAAAAATCCGTCAATGTGCAGGAGATTGCTGTTTGTCCGAGATTTAATAAACTCCACTATAGGCATTGTTGTTACAAACTTACAATTTTGCGAAAGAAACGGAAAATTTTGACAAGTCGGGGTTAATAAAATAATAGAAGATTTTGACAAATGGATGGTAGGTTAATCGAAAAGAAGAAGATCGAAGTACAGCGTCGAATGTTTCGAAGATTTTTTATTGCGGGGGGAATTAATAAAGAGGGGAAAAAAGACGAGGGGAAAGAAAAAGGGGGAAAATTGACCTCCTACCCATTAAATTACCTATGTTTTTCGACCTTCACAGCTTTCGAAATTTGTAATAACAATACATGAAATTGTTTATGATAACCTCCTTTCACTCCTGACCTTCTGACGGCCCACTTGCGCAATTTTTCCATCACACTATCATCGATGGGAGGTAGGGTGGGGGGATCCAGACTCCCCCCAGCCCCTCTACTGCTCTGGCATCGACTAAACAAAATACGATAAATGAAATGTCTTTAGATGCAAATAATCATATATAATAAGTTTATTCGCTTCTTACCAGATTTGTATAAATAAAGCTGACAGCTCTGGCTTCGATTAAACAAACTACGATATATGAAATGTATTGATATATAAATAATCATATATAAGAACTTTATGCTCTTCATTCACGACTGTAATAAATTATTGAGAGCTCTGGTAATAATTAAAAAAATATGAATCATGAAAAGTTCATTGATGTATGTAATCATATACCTTTAACCACTGAAGTTTATTCGCGTCTTACCACACGCTTATAAATAGAGTTGACAGCTCCGGTACCAATTACACAAAATGCGATATATGAAATGTCTTGATATACAAATAATCATCTATAAAAAGTTGATGCGCTTTTTACCAGATTCGTATAAATAGACTTGACATCTCGGGTATCGATTAAGCAATATACGATATATGAAATGGCGTAGATGCAAATAATCATCTATAATAAGTTTATTCGCTTCTTACCAGACTCGTATAAATAGAGTTGACAGCTCTGGTACCAATTAAACAAAATACGATATATGAAATGTCTATGGATGGAAATAATCTCCTGTAATAAATTTATTCGCTTCTTACCAGACTCGTAGAAATATTCTTAACAGCTCCTGCATCGATTAACCAAAATACGATATATGACATATCTTTAGATGCAAATAATCATCTATAATAAGTTTATTCGCTCCTTACCAGGCTCGTATAAATAAAGTTGACAGCTCCGGTACCAATTAAACAAAATACAATATATAAAATATCTTTAGGTGCAAATAATCATGTATCAATAGTTTATTCGCTTCTTACCAGTCTCATATAAATTCATTTGACAGCTCTAGTAAGAATTATTCGGAGAAGTCATTGAATGTAATGGTTGTTACTTTAGCTGGATTTGTAAAAATGTATAAAGTGTTGAGCGACGTTAATATTGTAAATGTGCTCGCTGGTAATGAATATTATTATTGCTTTGATGATCGATACAAATTTCGACAAAGTATTGTTGCTGTAAAAAGGATAAGATCGTTGATGGTAATGAATGTTACCAATACTTGGATCAGAAAAAAGTTGTTTGGTATAAAGAATAGGAAATTACTCCAGTTACTTGGAAATAGGTTATAAAAATATTAGTGTACTATAAAGTAATACAATAATAATTAAGTTGAAGCTGATTTGTCGAAGGTAATAAATGATGCTGTTGATTGGTCATAAAAATGTCAAAAAGTGGTCCTTGACAAATTGTAAATTTTTTTGTCGGTAATGAATGTTGCCATTAGTGTGAACAATACAAACATTGAAAAATGATTGCCAATATAAAAAGGACGAGATCGCTGATGGTAATGAATTTTATCACTACTGCGATCAATAAAACTGTTTAAAAACTATTCTCAATGTAATAAATGCAACATCGTTGATGAATGCTACCATTTATTTTATTAGCACAAGTGTTGAAAATTGATTGTCCATGTATGAAATATAAGATTGTTGATAGCAATGAATTTTACCATTACTTCACTAAGCATAAGGGTTGAAAAATGATTGCTGATGTACGAAATTTAAGTTCGTTTAATGTAAAAGAATGTTGCTATTAATTTACTTATAAAAAAGTTTAACAAATTGTTGTCAATGGGAAAATTCAAACGTATATATATTATATATATATGTAAAGAAAATGTATTTCTTTAATTTAAAATTTGCCGCGCTCCTCGGTAGACAAAGTAGGGACCGCGGTAAACGGCCGAGATTAAAGGTTTGAAATTAGAAAAGACATGTGCTTCGAGTCGAGTATGTACTGTGACTGTTAAATTAGAGGAAATTAAACTTTAATTGTCGTTTCTCTATTTTTAGGTAAGGCTTGAGAAGCATTTTGAAAATGGTGTCATAAACTGTAAAAAAACAAATTTAATTAAATAAACTCTCTTTTCAGAGCAACGCGATATTGTTTATTCCGGAGAGAAAACCCTAACCTATAAATAATCTTACATATATATTATAGATTCATAACCCTGCAAAAAACTGCTCGGCGACATACAAAACTTATTATGTTATTAGTTGTTGTTGTTGATAGTCCAATAATTACGGGCTTTGTGATCCTGGCACACGACTTTCCAGAATTTGAAATGTGAAACGCTATTTCGATAGTGTTTTGATTGTAGTAGATTGTACTAAAACGTATTTCGTTTGTAGTTGCAGAAAAAAAAAAGTTACAGGGGGTCAAAAATGGCCAGAACCCCATTTTAGTAAATTTTTTATTTGAATTTTTTTTCCGACAGAAAATCGTTTGTAGTGGATTGTAGGGAAGGAATTTCCGTTTGTAGTAGAGGGGAAAACGTTTTTTTATTTCTTAATTTTTGTAATCGATTAATGTCTATGCAAATGTAAATTAATAGTCTGCATTAGCTAGACCGCACATCTCACCGACAACATTAATACGAAAGCCCCGCACCCCCCTCCACGAACTAAACAACCAACGGTTAAGAGTGCCCAAAACAACCGTAAATATTGATTTCATGCAGTTGTTTGTAGTTGCCAAACTAAATTACTACAAACGATTAAACTGTAAGATATTGCTCCTTATACACACTAGATTTGAAATAAAGGTTTGTAGTTGCCAAAATATATTACTACAAACGATGAAACTGTAACATATTACTCCTAACACACATTAGAGTGGAAATAAACGTTTGTAGTGGTTTGTAGTTGCTAAACATAGTTACTACAAACGATTAGACTGCATATAGGATATTGCTCCTAATACAGATTAGAGTTGAAGTAAACGATTTAGTTGTTTGTAGTTGCTGAAAAATATTATAAATTTTTGCGAAACCTGGTCCGATCGTGATATAAATTCGGAAACGCTACTTACCGGTCACTCAGGGATCGTTTCGCCGGCTGTACGCTCTAGTAATTTTGGTCGCTGTAGCGGGGGGCTTTTGTCCCTAACAAATTCGAAATTTACTTGTACTCCGCTGTCAGTTTCCCCTCATTGGCTATTTTATCATATAAATTCTGCTCCGATTAATTTAGTTTCTGGGTCATTTTACTTTCAGCCAAATTCTGATTTAACTTCTCAATTACAGAGCTGGCAAGCAGAAATTGATTCTCTGAACGACCGGTTCCCGAATGTATGTTTGTTCTTTGCGGCGAATTCAACGGTCGAGTTGGCATTACAGACCCTTATAATGATTTTGGTCAGATTTTTGAAGATTCGTCTGTCTGTATGTCGAGACAATCGCAAGATGAACTGCTCAACAATCGCGGTGCCCTTCTGTCCGAATTTATGTACTCTAATAACTTTGTCCTTCTAAATGGACGTTGTATTAGTGACATCCCCGCTCACTTTACATTTCTCGGACAGAGAGGCTTCAGTGTCGTTGACCTGGTATGGGTTTCGGCCCTTCACATGCCTTTTGTAGCTGACCTTAAGAAAGGCGATGACCTCTTCGGTTCGGACCATTCGCCGGTTTTTTTATCACTGTTTTTGTTATCGGAAAATTTTTCTACAGATGAGTCGATCACACCGGCTTATACCCGGGAAGTACTCCGATACTCGTGGACGTCAGACGGGGTGCGAAAGTTACAAAACATACTAAGCGCACCAGACTCTATTCGCCACCTACAGTTCGAAGAGTCACTCAATGCACAATATGAGTGTCTTGTAAGCACATTGCGCACAGCGGCTTTTAATGTCGGACATTTGCGTTAAGCATATTATAAATAGTTCGCGTATTAGGCCAATACCCTCGAAACCCTGGTTCGATAAGGAATGTATTTTTGCGAAGAGGGTATTTCGCCGCTCTCTGAGGCATATGAGGAGATCTGCTTACACTCTAACCTCAATTCAGGCATATAAGGCCGCCCAAAAAGCATATTTGGCCATAATCACGAAGAAAAACTCCACTATGCCTCAGAGGTTACAAATAAGTTTGTGGAGGTGCAAAATGTAGCTGACTTCTGGAGCACTTGTCGACTCTACCGAAAGAAGCACCGCGGACGCATGGCGTGCATACTTCTCGGAGATCTTTCCCCCTGAAGTGTGCCCGCCTGAATCGTTTTACGGGACTTTTGACCCCGCGCTTGACTCCCCTTTCTCGATGACAGAATTAAAGGACAGTATTAGGAGGTTGAGGTCGGGAAAGGCCAGGGGTCCGGATGAAATCCCTGCCGAACTTTTTAAACTTCTGGAGGATTCATGGCTTTCCTGACTTCTGCTCCTTTTTAATGACATCCTGCTCCAGGAGTCCTTCCCTAAAGGATGGGCGCTGGCCTAGATGTTTCCCCTTTTTAAAAAGGCGCGCGCGACGACCCTAGTAACTACCGATTAATTGCGATAACTAATGCCATTACGAAAATTTTCTCACAAATTCTGTGTTGTCGCCTGACCGAGTGGGTTAAACGCAGAGACCTGTTACCCGAAGAACAATCCGGTTTTCGAAGTGGGAGAAGCACGGAAAATAATATCTTCTCGCTCCTCGCCACAGTTCAGATAGCAATTAGGCGCCAAGGTTCTATAGTATTTGGCCTATTTGTAGATTTTAAGCGAGCTTTCGATTCTGTGCCTCATTCTCTCCTCTGGCGTAAACTGCACGGTCAAGGCGTTAACGCGAAGCTTCTGAGGATACTTTCAGCCCTCTATTGTTCGGCCTCAGCGCGTATTCGACTAGAAAGCTATCCAGCACTGGACTTTCCTGTAACGATAGAGGTCCTACAAGGCGAAATCCTTAGCCCTCTTTTATTCTTGCTCTACACCGCCGACATTGTGGAATTCTTCCGTGGCAGGGGGGCTCGCGGGGTAGATGTTTCACTCACCCAGGATCTGTTAATGCTCCTCTACGCCGACGACCTGACTATTTTTGCTTTCTCTTCACCTTATCTCAAAAGAAAGCTGATATTGCTCTCCGAATACTATGAGCAAAACCAGCTTACAGTCAATTTAGATAAAACGAAAATCGTTTGCTTCAGAAAAGCTGGCAAACTAGACGAGTATTCCAAGGCTTTTCTATGCAGAGATAGTCCGGTTGAGGTTGTGGGCTCATACCGATACCTAGGTGTTTTATTCTCCTCATCGACGCGTGGACTCCTGCCAACGGAGGACACAATAATTAAAACGAAAGCGGCGACTGCCACTATTATAACGCTAATTCACTCGGCAAGGATTGATGCCTGGGATGCTTTTTTCAAATTATACGGTGCGATGATAATCTCCGTCCTTCTTTACGCGGCACCGTTTTGGACACTCCGTTACTTAGACAAACTGGAATCTGCGCAAATCGGATTTTTGAAGAGTCTTCTCAGTCTGCCAAGAAACGCACCGGCATATCTTATTCGACTGGAACTCGGCATCCCTCACATCGCGGTAGAAATAATTTGGAGAGTCATTAAATGGGTGGCAAAAGCTCTTAGACTCCAAGATTCCAGGCTGCCTAAGATATTACTACTGCGCCTAAAGGAATTAGCGAACCGCGAGTCGGCACAAGAGCTGTTTAACTGGGCACTACACGTTAAGGCTCTTTTCGATAGGGCAGTAGCGGGGGAGTTGTGGAATAACTTTGACCCGGAAACTTGGGAGCAACAAGGCCCCCTAATTGTCGTAAAATTCGCCGCGGCCTCCAGGAGGAGGGATCTTTGGTCATATCTTAATTCTGTAAATGTTCAACCGCCAATTTACCGCCTCCCCGACGACTCGGCATACACATTGTACCCTCCGCGACTGTCCCTCGAGTCTCTTAAGCTCAAAGCGCAGCTGAGGCTAGCGACCATTTTTTCTTGCTCTTTCGCAATTGCTGGTCAGCGTTATTCTTATAATCCGTCATCTCCATGTACTCTTTGTAACATGAATATGAATGAATCGTTGCTGCGCATCCTATCGGAGTGCCCACTTCTTACTTCCAACAGAGTTGAGTTTGCCGCTTTACTAGATCCTCGTTCATATCCTTTGCACTTTTATGTTCTCTTATCTGCAGCAACGACGCGTACTCCGCGAAGTTTTTGTATAAATTTGTCAGAGCTAGCTTCAGAAGAAGAGCATGTTTACTAGGAGAATAATGTTATTGTAATTCTTAATCTAAGAAATCGCGTAATGGATTTATACTTTCTGTGATACTTACTGCGCTTTTATATTTATTCTTAACTGATACTGTGATTTAGTGTCATTTAATTAAGTCTTGTAGTTTTCTCTACTATTTGTACAGCTTTTGTATCCGTAAAAATCGGAACTCCTTCTCCATGGGATACTATTCCCGTATTTGAGAATAAAATTACTATTACTATTACTACTACAAACGGTTAAACTGTAAGATATTGCTCATAATATACATTAGAGTTGAAATAAATGCTTGTAGTTGTTTGTAGTTGCTAAACATAGCTACTACAAACGATTAAACTGCAACATATTGCTTATACACACCAGAGTTGAAATAAACGTTTGTAGTTGCGAAACTAAATTACTACAAACGGTTAAACTGTAAGATATTGCTCCTAATATACATTAGAGTTGAAATAAACGATTGTAGTTGTTTGTAGTTGCTAAACATAGTTACTGCAAGCGATTAATCTGTAACATATTGCTCCTAATACACATTAGAGTTGAAATAAACGATTGTAGTTGTTTGTAGTTGCTAAACATAGTTACTACAAGCGATTAATCTGTAACATATTGCTCCTAATACACATTAGAGTTGAAATAAACGTTTGTAGTTGTTTGTAGTTGCTAAACGTAGTTACTACAAACGATTAAACGGTAACATATTGCTCCTAATACACATTAGAGTTTAAATAAATGTTTGTAGTTTTTTATAGTTGCCAAACTAAATTACTACAAACGATTAAACCGTAACATTTTGCTCCTAATACACACTAGAGTTGAAATAAACGTTTGTAGTTGCCAAACTAAATTACTACAATTGATTAAACTGTATCATATTGCACCTAATACACATTAGAGTTGAAATAAACGTTTGTAGTTGAAATAAACGTTTGCTTAACATATTTAATACAAATGATTATACTGCATATGGGGCATTCCACGCCAACTCACCCAATTTTAAAATCGATCATCACCAATTTGGTTCATAATTTTTGTATGGATGCATTTCGGTGAAATAAGACGGGTCAAATTTTTTCAGATTTTTAAAATCACTCGTTAACGTGTGAGAATTTTTCAAAAATTTGAAATTTTAGAAAATTGAAAATTTTTAAATTTCCATAACTCGGTTGCTACTTATCGTACAGTAACGAATAAAAAATGGAATTGTTCGTCTTGAAATGTACTTTTCTATGGGTATAATGAAAATTTAACTGGAATTTAGTGACATGTGTATTTTTACGTGTTAAGTACAAAATTCAAAATTTTTCCAAAATGGACATTTTTAATTTTTTTGAATTAAATTCAGAAAAAAACTACTGAAAATAACGAACAATTTGTGGGGTCGTACAAGATGGCAAGTTGTTTCGTTAATTTTTTACAGATTTTTACATTCTTTTATACAATTTAAATTTTTGCTCAAATCTCGAGATTTAGTTTATTGAATTAACAATTCACTGTTTTTCACTTTCAGGATTTTCCGTCTTTCAGGATAATCTATTTTAGAAATCTATTTTAAAAATCTTATTTGATTCATGACTTCGAGACTCGCTAAATGGTTTTTATCATAACATTGATTTCTGTCCCCCGTTTGAAAGTTGGGGTCGCCAGTTTCGAAGTCTTTTTGAGTTGTTTCCTCTATTTCAGGATCTATTTCTTCTATTACTTTGTGTGTTTCATGATCTACTTCTTCATATGTATTTCCCGCTATATTTGTGACTTCATTTTCAGATTTCTGTAAGTCTGAATCTCATTTCTACATGTACTGCAAATTTTTACATTTTTCGGCAATTCAGGAAATAGTAACATTTGCGCAGCCGATAAATGTCTCAAATTAGTTTTTTTAACATGTTTTGGTTTTTGAAAAGGATTTACACATCTGTCACTGAATGTATGATATAAGGACATGACTCTTATAGGGAAAAAAAAACAGGGAAATGAATTTTGACTGTAATGTAGAACCTGCACGGATGATGGCTATATTAATGTAATTGGGGAACGCTTTAATTGCTAGTAATTCGACACCTAGCGGTAATCGTGAAAAGATGCCCCAATATATTTAAGAGCTTTTGCGTAAAAACAAGATACACATAAAAGTATGATACAGAGAAAAATGTACGGAGAAAATATAATGTCATTATAATACTAGAAATTCGGATGGCAAAATTTACATCAGCCAATAATTGTAATGACAAATTCCTTAATGCTTATGCCAATGATTTTGTATGCGACATGGATATAAGCGACATGTTCACCTGACAAGTAAGAGCCTTGAGTTCGAAAAAGAAACATGTATAATTCTTAAACCCTTGACACACAGATTTATTTAAAACAAAAGGAAAGAGCTGTATCAAATAATATTAACGAAATTTGCATAATCAATTTAAAAACTTCTAATTTTTTCAATGTATGCATTGAATCACGGAAAATCAAAAACACACAAAAAAAGTGAAAAACAGTGAATTGTGAATTCAATAAACTAAATCTCGAGATTTTAGCAAAAATTTAAATTGTTTAAAAGAATGTAAAAATCTGTAAAAAATTAACGAAACAACTTGCCATCTTGTACGACCCCGCAAATTGTTCGTTATTTTCAGTAGTTTTTTTGTGAATTTAATTCAAAAAAATTAAAAATGTCCATTTTGGAAAAATTTTGAATTTTTTACTTAACACGTAAAAATACACATGTCAATAAATTCCAGTTAAATTTTCATTATACCCATAGAAAAGTACATTTCAAGACGAACAATTCCGATTTTTATTCGTTACTGTACGATAAGTAGCAACCGAATTGTGGAAATTTAAAAATTTTCAATTTTCTAAAATTTCAAAATTTTGAAAAATTCTCACACGTTAACGAGTGATTTTAAAAATCTAAAAAAATTTGTCCAGTCTTGTTTTACCGAAATGCATCTATAAAAAAATTACGAACAAAATTAGTGATGGTCGATTTTAAAATTGGGTGAGTTGGCGTGGAATGCCCCATATAAAATATTGCTCCTAATACAGATTTGAGTTGAAGTAAACGATTTAGTTGTTTGTAGTTGCTGGAAAATATTACTACAAACGATTATACTGCAGGATTTTATTCCTGATTAACATTGCGGATGAAATAAACTGTGGCGGATACCGCCCCTTTAAAAAATACGCACGGAAGCCGACAACTAGTACTATAATATATCGGGAAAATATAAGTCATATAAGTGGCAGGAATTTGTCACTCGAAATCATTTTTCAATTCCGAATTATTATAATCCACTAGTATCCGGAAAACATAGTAAATTAAAGTGGCAGAAATATTACACATTTTATAATTTAAATTTGAACCAGAAAAATAAATATTTAAATGCCCTTCCGAGTATTGTCCAAAAATAAAGAGAATCCGATCATTTAAATGTTTCAAATTAATTTTTCATTACTAGAGCATTTAAGAAATTAATTTGATATTTTTTAGCGAGATCGGTGAGATAAGAACCGAGTTCAATTGAGTGCAACCGGCACACCATAATTATGCTATGGAACCTCGTAAAATGTATTCCAGAGCAATATAAGCACGAAACTACTCGATAAATTACGAATACTCTTTCTACAAGATATTAAATTAAAATTTAATTTTTTTGGCCTGCAACAGAGGCACGAGAAACTATGCATCTTTAGTACGATGAATTTTTATAGAATCTATAGGAGATATCGTAAAAATTTATATATTAGGAGATCTCAACTGTAATATAATAGAACCTATTTTTTTATCGTTAAAAATTAATTATCTTAATTCTATAAGGTTTTATCCTTCTAATATGAAGAGATAAGAAAGCATTTTATAAGCTAAAAAAAGTCGAATCTTTTGGCCAATCAAATAGGCCCAAAATAAGTACTATACGGATAGTACAGGGTATAAATAAGCGACCTTTCCAATGGATAGTCACTCTCTAATGTTCTTTACGATCATCGCAATATATTCGACGACATAAACCAAAAGACTTAGGTTTCACCAGAGGACAACATAGCATGTAGTGGAAAACACATAAGGATCGGCCAGTTCTGCAGCATCCTTTGGACCAATAGGTTTTGGCTCTCCCGCAGCATCATTTGGAGCTGGAATTCAAAGCACCTACTAAGATTTGGGGATTAACTCATTCATCTTTTTCCAGTCCTTTTCAGGGCTATCTCATATATTTTTTCCACAGCTTCCGACGCATCTCCTCAGGTCCAGCCTCTCCAGCAATCTCTTCATTTCCACCAATTACTACAGCCGAATTACATACCGCCTGTTAGGCGCTGTTACAGGGCAACATACATCAGAGGAGGTCTACTAATCGGTGATTGCCACCCGTGTGGTAGGCAACCGGTTAAACCAGTCCTGCATACTGTTGCCTCCTGTTGGCTGGCTCGCACCATTACAACTTAAGCCGCCTGCTGGGCAAGGCTTATTCAAGTCAGTGCTTCGAGTGTAACTTAATTCATTTTTTTTGTTATTTTTTTAATATCAGTATTTTTTTTGTTAATGTCGTCGGTTGTGTCTCGGGATAATTTATTGAACGTGGCGCGGATACGCGAAAATGTCCGGTTACGAGCAGAAGTCCGAAATAATAATCTCGACCGATATTTTGATTCGATAGATTCGCATACATCACATTTAAAGAATGCTAATACAAATTCCACATGTGAAACCTGCGATTTCATCCATAACTCTGGGTTATTAGAAGATGATCATTTTAGTGGCGATGAAGATGAATATCCAGAGGGCATCCAGCCTCGCGTTAAATCAATAGTGGTCATTCCAAACCGTTGGAAATTATACTCGATTGAATCCGTCCGAAAACAGCAAGCACCATATCAGTCCGTTTTGACAATTACTGATCCTCGTTTTGATAGTCAATTCAGAAAATTCAAAGCGACCTCATCTGACCTTCAAAAGATATACGGACCAGTCTTAGTTAAGAAAACGATTCCGCCTAATTTAGTCATAAAAATAGACTGCACCGAGCAGGATGTACTGGCTAGATCACGTTGCACAAGAAATGCAAAACGACATAATCGCGCTAAACGTTTCCGTTTAACAAATATGAAATAAACTTTGTATGATTAATTTTTATTAAATATATTTTTTGTTAATTCAAACTATCCTTCGTTTCAAAGTTATTTGCCTGTAGACGAGCATCGCAACAGGGTAGCGGCATTGCAAGGAGCCGTCTTAATTCATTCTCAAAGTGCATTAATTCCGCATTGTAATCTTCTATTCAATTGCTCAAATTTCCGCTTGGGATATTTCTTTAACTTTACTCATTTTTTGGCTCTCCATAAGAATGCGGCTATGAAGATTCAACATCGTTAAAAACATTATCATTGTAACTATATAGTTATATTGTGTATAAATTAACACGCATAACCAAAAAACTGTTGTAATTGTTTGTGGTTGATTTAGAAATTGACTGCAAACGATTGTACTATAAGATATTGCTCCTAATATAGGGCAGAGTTGAAATAAATGTTTGTGGTTGTTTATAGTTGCTAAACATAGTTTCTACAAACGATTAAACTGTAACATATTGCTCTTAATATACATTAGAGTTGAAATAAACGTTTGTAGTTGTTTGTAGTTGCTAAACATTGTTACTACTGTAATCCCCTCCTTGGAAGGGTTGAACGCAAAATAATTATTCGACTCAAATGATTTGTCTAAGTTCGATTTATTTTATCTGTAAATACTCGTCACGGGCTCAAATCTCGCGAAGGGGACACGTTTCGTAACACATAACCGGAGAAAATATATAAGAACACGCAAACGCAAAACGCGAATCGAAACGAAAAAAAAAGGTTATCGAGTGAACTATTTAGGGCTTCCGCCGCGGTACATACACAAAATCGGGGCCCTATGGGCAACTCACTCTTCGCTGTCGTACGGTGGAGGTGGAGAGGATGCTCCGGAAACAACCTGGTGGAGCCACGGGATCCTCGGCTGACGACGGGGTGGCGGTTGGCTGCGTCCACTGTCCTCCTCGGCACCAGAGTCACCGAGCACAAGGGGGGGTCCTCGCTGATAACGCGGAGTCTCCCGAGAGCACTGTTTCCTTGTTCCCTTTTGGGTCCTTCCTATGCTTCACTTTTCTCGTCACAAGTCCGATGCCGCACTGCTCGCGAAAATCTGCTACTCGGCGAGTTGTAGGCTGACTAGCGTACTATCTCGCGGTCCGCCACAGAATGGCGTCTCCGTCGTTCTCGTTCTCTGTGAAGGCGCCACCTCGGAGCCCGATGCTGGGGGGTGATGCGTGGAAGGAGGGAGCAGCGTGACGGTCGCGCGGCCCGCGCGTACCGGCTTCTCCTTGAGACAGAGAGAGAGAGAGAGAGAGAGAGAGAGAGAGAGAGAGAGAGAGAGAGAGAGAGAGAGAGAGAGAGATGTAGCTGCGCAAATCGGCTCTCGGCTTCTACCGTTGGAAGGAAAGAGAGAGACGCCCCGCTTTACTCGCCTCCGTCTGTGGGGAAGGAAATCCCGACGGCGACTGACTAGAGGAGCGACGGCGGAGAGGTCTGAGCCTCCATAGCGCATATCCCCGGTACGGCGGGCGAGAGCGGCGGCGAATAGGGGGAAGGGTTCCCCCGGAACGCTCTCCCCGATCAGAGTTACCGGGTTCGATCAGTGACTACGTCACACTACAAACGATTAAACTGTAACATATTGCTCCTAATACATAGTAGAGTTTAAATAAATGATTGTAGTTGTTTGTAGTTGCCAAATTAAATTACTACAAACGATTAAACTGTAACATTTTGGTCCTAATATACACTAGAGTTGAAATAAACGTTTGTAGTTGCCAAAGTAAATTACTACAAAGGATTAAACTGTAAGATATTACTCCTAATATACGTCAGAGTTGAAATAAATGTTTGTGGTTGTTTGTAGTTGCTAAACATAGTTACTACAAACGATTAAACTGTAACATATTGCTCTTAATACCCATTAGAGTTGAAATAAACGTTTGTAATTGTTTGTAGTTGCTAAACATTGTTACTACAAACGATTAAACTGTAACATATTGCTCCTAATACATATTAGAGTTTAAATAAATGGTTGTAATTGTTTGTAGTTGCCAAATTAAATTACTACAAACGATTAAACTGTAACATTTTGCTCCTAATATACACTAGAGTTGAAATAAACGTTTGTAGTTGCCAAAGTAAATTACTACAAACGATTAAACTGTAAGATATTACTCCTAATATACGTCAGAGTTGAAATAAACGTTTGGGGTTGTTTGTAGTTGCTAAACATAGTTACTACAAACGATTAAACTGTAACATATTGTTCTTAATACACATTAGAGTTGAAATAAACGTTTGTAGTTGTTTGTAGTTGCTAAACATAGTTACTACAAACGATTAAATGTAACATATTGCTCCTAATACATATTAGAGTTTAAATAAATGGTTGCAGTTGTTTGTAGTTGCCAAACGAAATTACTACAAACGATTAAACTGTAACATTTTGCTCCTATACACACCAGAGTTGAAATAAACGTTTGTAGTTGCCAAACTAAATTACTACAAACGATTAAACCGTATCATATTGCACCTAATACACACTAGAGTAGAAATAAACGTTTGTAGTTGTTTGGTGTTGCTAAACATAGTTACTACAAACGATTAGACTGCATATAAGATATTGCTCCTAATACAGATTTGAGTTGAAGTAAACGATTTGTCTGTTTGTAGTTGCTGGAAAATATTACTACAAACGATTATACTGCAGGATGTTGTTCCTGATTAAAAATGCGGATGAAATAAACTGCTGTATTTGTTTGTAGTTGATTTAGAAATTGAATGCAGACGATTGTACTATTGAATATGGCTAAGCAGTGTCATGCGAAACGAAAGAAACTTTGTAGTTGCCAAACTAAATTAGTACAAACGATTAAACTGTAACATATTGCTCGTTATACATACTAGAGTTGAAATAAACGTTTGTAGTTGCCAAACTAAATTACTACAAACCGTTTACTCTTAACCGTTGGTTGTTTAGTTCGTGGAGAGGGGTGCGGGGCTTTCGTATTAATTTTGTCGGTGAGATGTGGGGTTTAGCTAATGCAGACTATTAATATACATTTGCATAGAAATTAATCAATTACAAAAATTAAGAAATAAAAAAATGTTTTAATAAAAAAAAAATATTTTTTATTAAAAAAAAACGGTTTCCCCTCTCCTACAAACGGAAATTCCTTCACTGCAATCCAATACAAACAATTTTCTGTCCGAAAAAAATTTGAAAGAAAAAATTTTCTAAAATGGGGTTCTGGCCATTTTTGGACCCCCTGTAACTTTTTTGCTGCAACTACAAACGAAATACGTTTCACTACAATCAATTACAATCAAAACACTATCGAAATAGCGTTTTACATTTCAAATTCTGGAAAGTTGTGTGCCAGGTTCACAAAGCCATAATTACGCAGGTTTAATGCAGAAAAACAAATGGTTTATTTATTTCAGCTTTATTACTAATGCTCCACAGGATACATATATACATTCGCGACGCTTGCCATAGACGGATTCAAAGTGAACTGCCGCGTTCTAGGAAATGACAAATTCGCGACATTCCGAGGGCTACACACCTCATTACATAGAAGCCCGCGTGTAGCAAGGCGCTGTTATTTATTGAAATTCGTATAAAGTCGCAATCTATTTTACCGACGCGAAATGCATATTACATACATACTTCAACACTCCCATTCAATATGTTTTTCGCAAAATTTAATTATATTCATTTATTCCAATTTTGTAATAAAATTCTTAACGCTTCTTTAGTCAACGCTTTTGTAAGAGGATCAGCTAACTGTTCTTGAGTTGGCACATACACAATATTAATCTGATTGCGTTTTTGTTTCTCAATGGTGTAGTAGTGTTGTGTCTCGATATGCTTCGATCCTTTTGACGTACATCTATTTTTTACTAATTTATTTGCCGCTTAATTGTCACAATGTACCGTCGTATGTAGTTTCGGAGTGAAATTCAGATCGGAAAATAATCGTCTTAAGCAGATTATCTCCTTTGTTACTGAACAATGTGCAATGAACTCAGCTTCAGTTGAAGAAAGTGCCACACACGACTGTTTTCGTGACAACCATGCTATTGGACCGCCATTCATCATACATATCCAACCAGTCGTACTTTATCGCGAATCTAGATCTCTTGCCCAATCAGAGTCACTGTATGCGATTAACACATTATTTTTGTTAGAGCCAAAAATAAGACCACTGTTTATAGTTCCATTTAGATAACGATAACCGTGTTTGATTGCACTCCAATTACTGTAATCAGGTCTTTCTGTGAATTGGCTTAAAACGCTTATAATATACGCTATATAAGGCTTTGTTGAGAACATGCGAAACATTAAAGAACCTATCGCTTCTCTGTAATGAAAAACAGGTGATACATTATCATTTTTATTTCGTTTAACAAGTTTCAACCCGGGATCAGCTGGAACCAAGGTCGGCACACAAATCTCACAATTAAATCGGCTAAGTATTTTCATAGTATACGCACTTTGAAAAATCTTTGTACCTAATTCGCGGTCTCTTATAATTTGCAGTCCAACGAAGAATTGAGCTTCTGTGCTTTTTACCTTGAAATGTACATTTATTTCGTCAACTAACGCATTCATTTTCGCCTTGTTGTTATCACATATGATGCCATCATCCACATACAACACTATATACATGGTACAATCCGCAGTAACGATATAGTACATACATGAATCAGCATTTGATTGCTTCAGTCCGAATTTCAAGAAAAATTCATGAATTCTCTTATTCCATTGTCTTGAAGCTTATTTCAAGCCATACAAGCAAACAAACTTTATCATCCTTTTCGAACCTAATAAGTTGCTCCATAAAGATCTCTTCGTCAAGTTCACCATGAAGAAATGCAGTCTTGATGTCAAATTGAATCATATCTAGATTTTCAGTTGCAGTGATGGACAAAATAGTTCGTATTGTTGCGAACTTCACAACCGGAGAAAAACTAATTTAATAATTAATTTAACATTTCATTCAATGCATCACGTTTAACCTCGTGCTCGGTCGTCGGTTAATATGCAAATTATTTTTAAATTTATATTTAATCATGTATTTTGAATTTGCAGAACGATCGTCATAAACAATTGGTCGATCGGCATGAACAAAGGGGGAGGGGGGGGGGGGGGGGTGTAAGCCCCAGGTCCGCGAATTTTCACGCGAAAACGACAGACCTGGTTGGACCTTTGTGCCGCGTGATTCTGGACGAATGTCCATATATTTTTTATTTTTCTAACGTCTTGTCGTCTCGCGTTCACGTGCTTTTTATTAGTTTTATTATTGTAAATACTTAATCACGCGTGTGGGTGAATTTTTGTATTATTTATATTTATGTTAATACATAATGTATATAAATATTTATATATATGTATATATGGGACGTTCTCCGTTTCAAAATTCTATTGAACCGTGTGGTACTTTTGAAAATTCAACATGGCGGTCAAAATATGGCGCCTTATGTGAGTTTTATACATGAATAGTATGATTAAATTGTTGTTTAAAAATGTAAAAAAAGATAACAAGGCTTACAAGTTCATATTACTAAAATTTGAGTATCATTAAATGATGATATATAGACATAAAAAGGAAATTTAAAATGGCGCCTTAAAAATGGCGATTATTTTATATTAAATTAAAAAGATTAGTATACGCTGGGCCAAAATCTATCCTTTCTGTTGAAAATTATGCAACTTCGTATTTTAAGGTTTTATGGGTCGCTGATTAGAAATCTGTTCATAATTTTCCAAAATTCAAAATGGCGGATTCAATATGGCGGACAAAAATTCAAATTTTCTTAAAAAATGTTTGAAACTCAGTTTTCGGGGGGTTTTTTGAGATCGCTGATTACGAATATGTTCCTCATTTAGTTAAACTTTGAAATCAATTTAATGAAGGATAATCTGATGCATTAATTATGAATTTCCAAATCTCTGCATTGAGAAAAACAGTTAAGTTAAAAAATTTAGTAGTGGAAAAAATGTACTTTACTGGTAAGAAATATTTTCTATTTTTCAGGATAGCTCTCTGCGTTAACAAGGTTGAGACTGTCTTCGAATTTAGAAGCCGAAGCCCGCATTACTTTTGTTTTTAATTTTTGTAATTTTTGTTTCTTATTTTTTCTAATTTTACAGTGATATTTTGAGTGTCCGAGTCATTACGCCGGTGCAATCGAAATCTTTTAAATCCATCGACAATTGCCGAAACGTCAGTTGCTCCGCAGTGTGCTCATCGGCTCTTTTGGTGACGTCACCCGATTTGAAATAGTTGCGGCGAGCCAATTAACGGAACACTTCTATGTACAGTAAACTTTATGTAAGTAGATTGCGCCGGGAACTGATGCCCTGTCTCTCGCAGGATCGACTTATCGTCCACAACGTGGCTGTTTTTTAATTTTAATTAACTTTTAACCAAGAGGATTTTACGCGTTTTGCATCATTAATCTAAATAGTGCTGTCAATATTGCATAGTTGTGGAATTCTCTTCGGATGCTCGTTGCCTCTTGGATGTGATTTGCTTGCATATCGGCGAGTTTGCGCTTTCCATGTGTGCGGCCCACCACTTGCTCAGGGCGCTCCACATAGTCGCGCGCTCTAGTCGTCGCCTTGCGCACGCATCTCAAGCGCTGTCTTCGTCTTCGTTCGCGCCTTGTCCTTGTTTATCACTCATTCTAGAGTCTGTTACGAGGCGGCAGCATCTCTCGGCCTAGTGACTTCGGCACATGTCGGAAAAAAACGTGTCCTCTAATCAGCCGAAACTATCTGGCACGCCCGGCAGCCCATACATTGGCGGAAAGGAGGATCACTCCCTTCCGCTGCTAAGACGCCCAATCCTACCAGGTCGCCCCTCTACTGCATCTAAGTGGCTTTCGTATAGAATGAACAGCTGTAGCCCTCTTGAGGGCTTTGGCTTTTCCAAACGTAAGCGCGACTGCCTGTCAGTCGACGACGTTTCGAATTCTCCACACGTTCCAAGACGTCGCAAGTTTTCGCCTTCTTCAGTAGATTCTTCAGCTGTTCCGGCGCAAACCATGGAGTCTGTTCAAATTACGCAAGCCAGCTTGGATCTTCTGCAAAAATCTCTGTTGGCGGCAATCAGAGAATCTGAGAAGAATGTCGAGACCAACGTATCTAAGGCATTGCAATCCGGCATTGACCAATGCTCCAAGGATATCGCGTCTGTTCAGACCGTAATTGACGATATGCGCTCCGATTTCTCCTCACACATTGTGGAGCATCAGAAGAAAATTACCTCACATGAAGAGAAAATTACTTCACATGAGCAATTAATAAAAACGATGGCTGCCAAGCTGGAGGCGCAAGAAAAATGTTTGAAAAGGAAAAATGTCATTTTAACTGGATTTCAACCTGACCCAGCTCTCATGAACACTGAAGTTTAAAACTTTTTAGACTCCCGATTTTCTTGCCTTCATCCTCTGGCCATCTTAGCAGAATTATTTTTGGAAGAGGATAAATTCACGATCTTATCGTCAAAAAAAGTCGCCCTTAAATATACGACGGTTTTTATAAGCGCGGACTACTCCGACAAGGAACGTTTTATGGCTTTCAAGGCCAGGGAAGCGCGCCGTGCCGCTGGTGCCAATGGTGCGTCTTTTAAATAAAAGGGCGATCTGATTGCGGTAGATAACGTGTGGCGAAAATGGTCGGAGGTAGACCAAGATTTCACAACTATTTGCAACGGCCCCTCTCGCGAAATAAGATCTTTCTCGACAACTCGCACGTCAAATAGCGCTCGATGCTCTGCCCCTTCGGCCCACCATTTTACTTCGTCCAAGGAGGAAATGGTTACAGACTGCTTACAACCATCCCCCGCTCAGAATTTTTGATCTCCCCCCGTCATCCTCAGTGAAGTCTCACCACGCCGTCAACTAGCACTACTTCTTTACGCGCCGCGGCGAGTTATAAGAGACCGGTTGATTTATTAAAGATCGTTTTTGGGAATGCCCGTGGATTTTATAATTTAAAAAATAGTGTATTTTGGTCGCCTTTTGAAATTATGAACTTCTCGGAAACGTGGTAAGATCGTGACGTTGATTTCGAACAGCTGGTCCCGGGCACTCGAGTGTATCCTCCCCCGCCACCCGTTTGAGCAGCTTCGGCCGCTGTAGTGGGGGCCTCTTATCCGTAATTCACCCAGATTGTTCCTGCTCTGTACTCGATAGCTCTCCCAAGTGGATTTTTTCCCTCCTTAATACCCTATCAATTAACGTAATAACCGGCTCTTTTTATTTTCCACCCAACTCTGACTTAACTTCTCAGCTTCTATCTCTCCAAACGGTAGTAGATTCCCTGAATGCCCGGTATTCAGAATGTATTGTTGTATTGGGCGGTGACTTCAACTGTAGGGTCGGCCCGTCGGATTCTTACAATGATTTTGGGCAAATTTTCGAAGGCTCATCACTATACAAGTCGCGGAGATCACATGATAAACTTTGTACTAGTCGTGGTTCTCTCTTGTCCGAGTTTATGCAATTAAATAATTTTGTACTTTTAAACGGTCGTTGCCCTAGCGACATCCCAGCACATTTTACTTTCCTCGGACAGAGAGGATTCAACGTCGTCGATCTTATATGGGTTTCGGCCCCACACTTGGCTTGATGTTGCTGACCTTCAAATGGATACTAACCTCCACGGGTCGGATCATCTCCCGGTAATTTTATCCCTTCTTTTGTATTCCGCAAATTCTGAACGCGTCATAATCACTGCTCAGCCAGAGCGCCGTGTAAAAATAAGATATTCATTGTCGAATGACGGTGTGCGTGACTTTCAAAATGTTTTAAGTTTTTCTTTGATTGCCTCTCTGTCGGAGGAATCAGAGTTTGTAGATATTGCTTATGAGCGTTTTGTCGAAACCATTCGCGCAGCGGTGACAAGCACAGTCATAGTTTTGCGAACCGTTTCGTGTAATGATATGAAAATGAGTATTTTGGTAGATCGAAGGCCTGGTTTGATGGGGAATGCGCCTCTGCAAGGCGTGTTTTCCACCGTTCTCTGCACCAGATGCGTAGGAACGCATATAGCGCAACATCGACGCTTGCTTTTAATTCCGCGAAAAGATTTTATATAGACACACTGAAACGGAAAAAACTTCGTTATGCTTCTATGATCTCGGATAGGTTTGCGACGGTCCGGAATTCAGCGGGCTTTTGGAAAGCGTGTCGTCAATTCCGGAAAAAGCCCGTCCCGGGTGTGCGGGTCTCTGGGGAGGCCTGGGGTGCATACTTCTCGGAGATTTTTCCCCGAGAAGATTATTTTACAGAGACGTTCTGTGGCACAATTCGACCCCAGCCTGGACTCCCCGCTTACCCTGGCAGAGCTTAAGGTGTTGAAGGAGGATAAAGCCATAGGTCCCGACGAGCTACCCGCCGAACTTTTTAAACTTCTAGACGATTACATGGCTTTCCCGCCTTCTCCAACTTTTCAATAGAATTTTTTCGGCAGAGACGTTTCCTGCGGGCTGGGCCCAGGCTACAATATTTCCGCTTTTTAAAGATGGCGCGCGAGATGACCCAGCGAATTACAGATTAATCGCAATTACCAACGCTTTGTCCAACATTTTTTCCCAGATCTTATATAAACGTCTGTCTGAGTGGAGATCTTCCGCAAGAGATCTGCTACCAGAGGAGCAATTCGGGTTTCGGTCTGGGAGGAGCACAGAGGATTGTATCTTCTCGCTCCTCGCTACTATTCAGATTATGCTTAGACGCCCTAAGTCAAAACTATTTGGACTTTTTGTGGACTTCAAAAGTGCCTTTAATTCAGTCTCCCACGCACTTCTCTGGCGAAAGCTCCTTGGATTCGGCGTAAGCGCGAAATTTATAAGAGTCCTCGCCGCTCTTTACCAGTCGGCTTCGGTGCGGTTCTCCCGCGGACCTTCGTAGAAAGTTAGCTCTACTTTCGGAATACTGTTTGCAGCATCTACTACAGTCAATATTGGAAAGACAAAGATAATATGTTTTAGAAGGGCCGGCCAATTGGATTCACATTACAGATCGTTTTATTACAGAGATAGTCCGATTAAAGTCGTGTCCAGCTATCGGTACCTGGGTGTGCTATTCTCCTTCTCTGCGCGGGGCGTCATCGCCACGAAGGATGCCTTAATAAGAACCAACGCCGCGGCAGCCGCGGTTACGTCGCTAGTTATCTCGGAAAAAATGGAAACATGGAAAGGGTTTCTCACTCTGTACTATGCGATGATAATGTCCGTCCTCTTATATGCGGCACCATGTTGGGCTTTAAGATATTTCGACAGCCTGGAATCCGTGCAGATTGGGTTCTTTAAGAAACTTTTCTGCCTGCCGAGGAGCACCCCGGCCTATCTTGTCCGCCTGAAACTTGGTATCTCGCCTATACCTGTAGAAGTTTGCTCTAGAGCAATCAAATGGGTGACTAAAACGCTCAGTTTGCCGGATCACAGACTGTCCAAAATATTACTGATTCGCTTAAAGGATTTGTCCGCTATTGCCTCTCCGGGCGCAACCTTCAACTGGTCTGCCCAGCTGAAGGCGATCCTTGACAGTGCAGGGCGGGCGAACTATGGAACAACTTCAATGCCGATTTTTGGGAACAAACTGGGCCGTCTGCGGTTGCGGGGTTGGCCGAGGCTTGCAGGAAAGCGGATTTGAGAACCAACTTTACTTCTGACTCTGTTCAATTGCCTATTTTCCATCTTCCTGCGGACTCTGCTTACTCTTTGTATCCTCCTCGCTTGCCCCTTCACTACCTAAAAGTCAGGTCGCAACTACGATTAGCAATACTCTATCTACTCGCGCTCTTTTTTATTTGCGGGTCAGCGTTACCTCTATATCCTCTATAATCCGACTACACTATGTACTCTTTGCAATTATAACGCGCGAAACGATGCTTCATATATTAGCAGAGTGTCCCCTACTTGCGCCTACGAGAGCAACTTAAATCTGCACCCACCGCACTCAACTGGTTTATTATGTTCACTACTGTGCAGTAATGACACCCATTTTGCGTCTGTCTTATATAATTTTGTCAAAGCGACCCTTTGCAGGAGATCATTTCTCTTGGGTGACTAAATCTGTATTCTGCGATTTTTCTTTTTTATATATACTCATATGCCTGCACACTACATGCGCCGTATATTGTACCCACTATCTTACGGAACTCCCTCTCAATGGGCTATGTATCCCCCTATTTATGCGGGTATTAATAAACTAACTTGTTTTTGTTTTTAAATATAAAAAAATAATTGTCTCAATACAACGTACTTAATACTGTACAGTTGAAAGAATTTTCTCTGCGCCAGAGTAACGTTTCACTTTCGAATTTTTATTTTCGATAGGAATAAAAGAGTGCCTATTTTGTATTTTTGTAACAGCAGGCGCAAGGGAAAATCCTTTTGCAAGTTTTCTTTGCGTTTTGCTATGCATGTCCTTATTGTACTAAAAAAATTTTATACTTTTCAATTTGTTAACTGCTTAAGTTGTGAAGGTAATGCGATGTTAATATTGCCTCAGACAAATTAGCTTGCAGACAAACACCTGTCGCTTCTTTTTTTAATGTAGCACCAATGCCGTCACACACACCCTTACCAAGCGCAGTAGCATGAACATGCCATTCTGCTTTTAGTCCAAAATCTTGCTCATGATACATTAAGTTCATAATTTGGTAGCGGTTTTTATAGTGCTGCTTTGCACCGACAGTAAAATAAATGATTTTTGAAAAGTTTGGACAGATTTTTTTATTTCCGACAAAATAGTTTGTTGCATAATGTACACTGCAGTAGTATCGTGAGTTGTGCATTAAGACAAAAGTATAAAACTACAATGCTTAATTTCATTACTATCTCTGTAATAAATTACAACAGGTTGAACTGTGCATTGGTCTTTGTTATAATGAAACGCTTGAATAGTATTCTGAACAACATATGCAAAGTTTTCGAATAAATCACACTGCAGTAGTACTTCCCCTTCAGCTAGATTATTCTTTACTGCTGATATGTACTCTGACTGCTTTTTGGAAATAAAATGGTGTGGCAACAATTTTTCGAAATGAGCATCCATTTCTTCAACATCATCCGCAGATAGAATCTCCTTTTTCAGATTGCATTTGTCCGTCGACTGCCATACGTTGAAAATTACTTGAGATACGCTGTTTTTTTTCTAGAAGATCAATCATGTATTCAGAAAACTTCTCCATTCAGGACATGACTTGCACTCATTCAAATAACAATCTGACTTTGGTATCTTACATTTTATAAGTTCCAAACACTCATTGTGGTCATGGACTGAAATCTGCAAATCTTGTCAATTTTTTCAGATCGATAGCATCAATCATATAATTGAAATTTTCGTGAATAGCACATACGCAAACACTATGTGTCCCATTTGCACCGGCTAGTACGCACCACTTTGGTCTGAGCTCTGCAAATTTGCTAAAACCAATCGGAATTTCAGGATTTTCTTCCGTAAATTGTTTGTGCAGCATTTTTATATCTGAAAGCAGTAATCGCTTTGGCATAAATTTCTTCTCGCTACCAATTCTCACACTCACAGTATTCTTCTTATTACGCATCATTCGGCTAATCATGTCATTTTCATAAAACTTCTTCAATTGTAGTATCTGGTAAATTTTTCCCTTTTCTTGGAATTGGTAATCCTCAAACTCCTGCATCTCGTTTTAAATCTTTAGAGTTTTTTGCTATTCTACGAAAAGTACCAAATTCTTTGCTTATTTTGCGAATGGACCAACTATTGGGAGCTATTGTTATAATCGATAAACGAAGAGGATCATTTAGCGGCAAACTTCTGAACTTTTCCTTCAATCCAATTAATAGTTCTTCTAACTCATCTTGTCTTGATATACATTGTTTTTTATTCGGACTTGATTCACTTTCTGTATCTGACACTTCCGACCCTTGAGATAATGTGCTATTTAAATACTGGTTATTATCATAATCATTACACATGACTACAAATTTTTTACATACTCTACTATTAGCAGGTGAATGTGGAAACATTCCCATTAACCGTTTTGTCAGCTTTCTTAAAGTTTTGCCAATGTGGTTATCAATTCCTAAAGGATTCACACATCTGTCAGTGCGAACTATCTCTTTAGAGGCATCAGATTTTCTGCCTACACTCAGCATAATTGCCACTCAATATGAGAAGTTACTGACTTAAAATCAATCTTTTCCTTATGCTCTGTTAATATTATTATTTTCAATTCAACACTAAACAATGTTAAAAAATGCAAAAAGATCATGAAAGCAACATTTGCTTGCTGATGTAATGTATCATAACCGATATTATTATTATTTTCACTTTTTAACTTCTTCAATATTACGCCCTGTTAAATTTTTCCCTTTTCTTGGAATTTGTAATCCTAAAACTCCTGCATCTTTTTTAAAATTTTTTTTTATATTAATTTTTATTAATATAAAAAAGATTTTAAAAAAGATGCAGGAGTTTTAGGATAAATTAAATTTAAATTAAAATTTAAATAATGTAGTGCGGGCTTCAGAATCTAAATTCGAAGACAATCTGAACCCTGTTAACGTAGAGAGCTTTCCTGAAAAATAGAAAACATTTCTTACCAGTACAATTTTTTACTTAACTGTTTTTCTCAATACAGAGATTTGGAAATTCATAATTAATGCATCAGATATTATCCTTCATTAAATTGATTTTAAAGTTTAACTAAATGACGAACATATTGCACGTCATATTGGATCCGCCATTTTAAATTTTAAAAATTTATGGAAAGATTCATAATCAGCGACCTCAAAAATCCCCTGAAAACTAAGTTTCATACATTTTTTTAAAAAATTTGAATTTTTGTCTGCCATATTAAATCCGCCATTTTGAATTTTGAAAAATTATGAACAGATTTCTAATCAGCGATCCATAAAACCTTAAAATACTAAGTTACATAATTGTCAACCGAAAAGATTGATTTTGGCCCAGCGTATACTAATCTTTTTAATTTAATGTAAAATAATCGCCATTTTTAAGACCCCATTTTAAATTTTCTTTGTATGTCTATATATCATCATTTAATGTTACCCAAATTTAAGTTACCTGCTTTATATCCTCAATCGCTAACGTTCGCTCAGGACATCCCCATGTGCGAAATGCCGATGCTGACCATACGGCCCAGTATTGGGCCAGCGTCGGCAACTTCACTGTGCCAGAATCGGGACAGCATTGGTAGCCGATACCTACTATAACAAATTGACAAACTACGGCTGAAAACTGGCCAACGCATCGGGCCAGGCCTGGCAAATTGATGTCATAGGTATTTCTCCCGATCGTCGTCCCAGCGTCGGCCCAATATTGGGCCCGAGTATCGGACCAAGTCTGGCAAAGTGATAGTGCCAAATCTTGGCCCAGCGATGGAAACATTCAGGACCGAACATCGGTCCAAGCCTAGCAAATTTATTTCACACAGAATATTGCCGATCGAATATCGACCTTATCGAAAACGATGCAAGATAGAGCAAAAATTTACTAAACCTTTTTTGTAGAGGAGGAAATTTCCTACAAAAAAGTCCGGGAGAGCCCTAGTCTAAAAAGTATAACTTAGGCGGGAGCAAGTCTCGAAGAAAGCATCGTAGTTTTGCTGTCTCATCCGTGAGCATTTTCACAGTCTGAGACTGTGACTTTCTTAGACTGATATCTCGTGGCACAAGGTGCAGAAGCACCCCCGAAATCTTAGTACATTGGCGAAGGATTGCCTACAGTTATATACTTGCACAGTTCTCTCCGTGTACGAGCCTTCCGATCTCTGGAGACTCGGCCCATAGCCAGCGTTGACGTTCGAATCCCCAGGGAAACCCAGCAGTTAAGTTCCGGCCGTAGCCGCTAGGAACGCGTCGCCAAACCGCATTTGAAGTAGCGCCCGCGTTCCTTGAAGTGTGGGCATCGACGCGGCAACTCCGGCTGGAGGACGATCTCGCCACTTTTACCTTTTTTGGTGTCGGGGGAACTTTCCCTCCGACTAAGAACTAACTCGTCGTGATAAACGACGAATTAGAAATTAATATTTTTATTTACAGGAATACGATGGAACTAGTACGACGTTTTACGAACTTACTAATCCAACTCGTTGGAGTTCCAAATTTGGCGCCCCGCCCAATGGGCTTACAACATCAAAAGACTCGTCAATAAGCAGGGATATATGCATATATCCATCGATGTATATACATCTTCAAGGTTTCTTCCAATAACAATAAATTCGTTTCAACGTTTGTTTTTCTTTTTTATCGTGCTGCTGCGACGTTGCAAAGACAATAATGCCTGTAAAATTTAGCTGCAACAGGCTCTGTGCCATCGCCGACAATCAACGCCACGCCAATACTGGCTTTGATGCCGGGCCAGTGCTGGCTGTCGATGATGTGACAGTGCTGGCAGCCACTAATGGTCCAATACCGGTTGCCGAGTCTAGGCCGTAGTGTCGTAACAGACGCTGGGCCATTGCCGACAGTCAATGCCGCGCCAATACTGGCTGCCGATGTCGGGCCAGTGCTGGCTGTCGATGCCGTGACAGTGCTGGCAGCCATTAATGGACCAAGACCGGTTGCCGAGTCTAGGTCGTAGTGTCGCGCCAAGACTCATGCCAGTGTTGGCCCAATGTCGCAGCCGAGCCTCGGCAGCGTCGTTGCCAGGACTGGACCAGGGCTGGGCCGTTACAAATTTCGCACATGGATCCGGTCACTGCTTATTTCTTTGCTTATTGTATACATTTATACAACAATCTCCTTTAAATTTCAAACATTCCTTATTTCCGTCAAGTTGCTTCCCTCCTGTACAATTCGTAATATGTCGATTGTTAGTGGAGGGATCAAACATCGAAGGCTTAGGCAAAGCACTTTCAAAAATATAATTAAATATCAATTATACGAATTAAATATGACTGAAATAGAAATTTCGTACTTCATAGCTGATCTCTGTAATGTTTTTTGGCAAAATATCTGCGGAAAGTCTAGATCAAGTGATTGGGGATTACTGCCCAGTTATCCAGAATACCAGTTGGAGACTGGATGAAATCAAATGGGAAACACCTTATATAGGAACGGTAAACCATAAAGGAAAAAGCAACGACAATGCAAGGGAAGGTTGAAAGGGAGATCGATCGAATCAATCGAACAAAGCAAAAAGAAAAAAAGGAAAACGTTTACAATAAAGAAAACAGTTTAGAAAAATGAAAACAACAAAAAAACCATTAGAAAAAAAGGAAAATCTTCCTGACCGGACAATCACTTGTTAGGAGTTTAAATATTTTCCTTATGTGGGCGGTACTACCAACCAATAGATTTCTTTCCAGCTCCAAAAATTGTTGGGTGGCAAAGGACTTGAGGGAAAGAAAACGCTCGGAGGCTTTCCGATACTGAGAATTTCTGACACGTCTTCTCTATACGATTAATACCACTGTAGATAATCTACTAAACTTCTTCAATCTGTATAAACAACCAATCCAGAACTTCGACGATTTCATGGAGAACCATGGTGGGAAATGGAGTAGGCAGTAGGCAGGGATATAATCAAAGAGGGAAACATGCAGAGTGAATGTTCAGTTCTGAAAATTCGACATCCTATGGAAGGGTGACTACATTCGTAGAAACTGACGTCAAATGTCAGACTGAAATTTATGGTTTTCGTAGAATTATATTATAGAGAATATGAACTTGTAAGCCTTGTTATCTTTTCTTTACATTTTTAAAGAACAATTTAATCATACCATTCATGTTTAAAACTCACATAAGGCGCCATATTTTGACCGCCATGTTGAATTTTCAAAAGTACCATACGGTATTCAAGTACGCAAAAACGAAGATTTTAAGCCCTCAACCAATTCAATCGGTTCAATAGAATTTTGGAGATGACCATGGCACGCTTGACGTTGAACGTCCCATATATATACAAAGGCTCCGATGTATATACCGTGTCAGTATTTTGCTTCCGTTCATCACGCACGCTTTCCCTTGGTTAAACAAATTCAACAAATTTACTCTCACTCGTTTGTCCTCGGTAAAACGAAATTGACATTTTTAATTGGATACAAAACCTACAAAGTGCATAAGCACCAAGAGCTACTGCATTGCGATCAAGCTGTACGCACACATTTTGCAGAAGTGATGACAGATATTGTAAATAAAGATCAGCAGCTTCTCAAAAGAATCTGTTTCAGCGATGAGTCCACGTTTTTTGCAAAATCATCGCCAAATAGGCAGAATTACCGTTAATGGGCCTGCGAAAATTCCAGAGAATTGATACAAATTAAGACGCAATAGTCAATTAAAGCCAATGTCTGGGTAGGTATTGTGGGTAATCGAATCGTTGGCCCAGTTTTTATACACAACAATCTCACCAGCGAGCTATCTCTAGAGATGTTGGAATAAATCGTAACTCCATTTCTACATCAAGTAGAATAAGTAATACGTATGCCACTGGTCAGATATACAGTCTACTGAAATAGGTTGATTCCCCCATTGTACTTAATAATTTTAGGAACCGGTGGAAATCTAGTATAGAACGATAGTAATATAATTGAAAATCTACCCGTAAACGCGAATGCGAATGATAATTTAAATTCATTAAAATTTGTTCAAATTTTTACTTGCATTGTAACAATTAATATTAATAACAATTAACAGTAATAACGATAATAAATAATGTATTATATATATATTTCTGAATTTCGTCTAATTATTACAAATGCATTTACAAATACTGTTTTGGGCCTTGCCCTTTGCCCCCCCCCCCCCAACCCCCTTCTCCACCGCCCTTGCACCACCACCTTAAATGTTGTATATAGGTGTCGAACTTTGCGCACTTAATAGGAAAAATAGTATACGATAAGCAATGTACCATTATTATGATTTTTGTTCCCCTCATCTGATTATGCAATAATAAGTACCCCATTTTTATATTAGTTTTGTTTACTAATAGAGATATATAATATTTCTTTTTTTAATTATTTTTTAACTGGCGGAATCGCCCTTTTTACTCAATTGTTGCCGTATTATAAATCGTAAGATTTTTGCGAGAGCACCAGATCGACTTAGAAAGATGGCGCTATACTTCACATTTGTGTATGAAATGTAGGACTGCAGAAACCTACACCAAGTACAGTAGCGGCCATGAGTCGATTTCCACCAGATAAACAATACTTTCGAAACGTAAACGCAAACAACGTGGCTCGTCTTACCAAGCTTGAAAACGAAATCGAAAAATTGTTCACCAAACGGGGATCGAACTCACGACCTACGACTTCGTAGTCCAGTGCGTTAACCGCCTGAGCCACGAACCCGATTATTAGATTTTTTTTCGTATCAAATATTGTAAAGATGAATATTTTGTTGTACAAATGAATGTAAATGCTGTGATGATAAATTAACTGGATAAAGTAGTTAGTTTATCTAAAAATAGTACAATAATGTATTGACTGACAAACTAATGCATGTATTCTGAAAATTGCATGACATTTCGAAATGTGACTAAAAGGGCTGCCAAGTTTTTGACAAGTCAGTTGTGAAATGCTTGGAATAAGGGTCAATGTGTATATTATTGATGATATTGCATCGATTTTTAAAGTTCATTCAATTCATTAATAACATTTTTTTATTAAATGGTAATTTCATTAAACAAATGATTAGAATTACTTTGATTTCGAAGAAGTTTCTTGAAAAATTTTGTGGTGTTCTGAATGCACGCAAAATTTTCTTTCCTAATTATTGTATATTGCATTAATGGATAGTTTCATTCATTAGAAAGAACTTGGCCTTAATACATGATTTCAATGATTTTTGTAGAATAAGAATATAGCCTTATAATTGCACATAATTTAATTCTGATAGCATTTTGTTGGTAATCATGTTTTTTTACTAATAAGAACTTGGCGATTTTTTTTACAAGAAGTGTTTTTTGAGGGATTTCACTCATTTTTGCTAATATACAATAGTTGATAAATAATACCATGTGTAATATCGTATTTTTGAAAATGTAAACTTCATATAAATTAAGGTCGTATAAATCCTTAGAATTTCTTGGACATGTTTTGTTTGTTATAATGTTGCCGTTTACATGAATTCTAGACTTTCCATTGCGTAACATACTAATACAGTGCCCTTGTTTACAGTTATCTCCAATACATATACAAATCCGAGTGGATTGTTTGACCTTGAAATTACCAAGTGCAACCGCAAGAACTTAAATACCTTGTGGAGATATTTGAGCTAATGAGATAAACTATAGAGCGGAAGACCTGGACATCGACATTAGTGATCTTTTTCACCAGGTGCTCTGAACATAGTATTCGCGACTACCCTTTTAAGACCCAACACAAATATTTTATCTGATAAAATGAAAAATTACAGAGCGCGATACCTGGACCCCTTAATCGGGCGAGTTTTTTACAAGAAGTGTTTTTTGGGGGATTATAAAAACTAGAAACTAACTACTTATCTCATCCAGGCCATATTTTGTGACGGTTTTTATGCTTGTTTTTAAAGAAATATCGACCCAAATATGAAGAAAAAGTCATCGGAGTTGTTACTAATTGATCGAAATAATAAGTTATAAACACTGCAAATACGATATTATTTCAGTTAGGTATAATTAAGCATTTGTTTACTTTTGCGCAAAGTACATCATTCTTCACTCGGCTGAATTAACACGTCATTGGCCGACCTTAAGGTCAAGCTTGTCTCTCATTGTTTCCGCCTCCAGACCGACTCGCGCGCATTTCCGAGCGATGCTCAACTATTACCATTATTATCTAAGCCGTAGGGGATCCTAAAAGTTTTAAGAAAAATATCTAAACTCTAAATTTATATAACTTATCTATTTAGATAGCGTTAATGACTTCGATGAAGAAAGTGACAATGATGTTAATGAAGAATGAAGTGATCCCTCTGGCGATATTTCTGACGACCCTCCAGAGTAAGATTTAAATTGTGCACTTTATCTATGCGCACCAATGTTTTAGTGTTAGGTGTGGCTGTTTTAAAGCTGCGCCATAATTTAACAATCGTTTACGTAGTAGATATATTATTCCTAATCTCGAAAATTTGTATCGCTCCACATAAGTGTCCTCTAAGTCACAATAATTTAAAAAATATTGTCTAATTAACGAAATACAGTGATAAAACACTTTTATTGTTCTAATTGTAACACCTTAATTTCTAATACTAAAACTGTTACTGATAATGCTGAACAGGTAGGCTAATGTGTATCTTGAACCGGTTCATTCACGCGGTTGTCATGAGTATAGAGATGGAAATTATTTTATAGAAATCCTTTTAATTTCACAATTAAGATATTAGTACAAGGGTACCGATAGCCAGACGTAAACATCCCCCTGCTCCTCCACCTTGAGGTAGGTCTGGCGCCAGACGGTTGACGAACTTTGAGATAGGTCAGGGTTAATGACCTCATAAAGAGGTGATAATGGTTATTAATGGATAATTAATATCAAAACAAACAATAAAAACGCCCCGTCTTGGGACGTAGCTCTGTATTCGGGCGTAAACAAACCTGTTCGGGGTCGTTTTGACCGAAACGTGAGGTAGGTCATGGTTCAACGTTCTCTCGACGACTATTTGTTAGTTTTCGTGTTTGGCTTTTTATGATGATTCACCCCCCACTCCTCCTTATTATTTATTAAGATTTACCAATACATAACGCCGATGACCTTTATATACTTGTTGCGCACGTGTCAGTCCGCTTGTAGGTCGAAAACGAGAGACTGTGATTTAATACGACGTTGAAGCACACGCATGGTTGGTACTCAAGAGGACCCAGTTTTCTAGGAAAAATTTGAATACGAAGGGGTGATAAGACGTTGAAAATACGAAAGGGGAGATACAAAGATTTCCTATGAGTAGAGTGGACTAGCAACGGGGAAATATGTTGCGTAATATGTAGGAGGTCCGGAGTCGTCCGAGTTGTCTGTGACCTTGTATTAACGGATGAATGATCTGTAAGGGTAAATAAAATATTGTAATAATTTTTCATTATTCTTATTCTTATTAACTCGATTATATGTGTGTTCAACCTCTTATATTTATAATTTTCCACAATAAACGATAAATCTTTTGTATGTACAAAATTTTACAATTACCAAGTGTGCTACAATTGTGATCTACTTGACGCCGTTTTTTCAAAACTATTTGACATGTTTTTTCTTCTGGTTGCGTTACAATTTCATGTACAGCGGTGCGTCGTATTGCGTTAAATCTAATGTGTATTTCTGGACGTGTACCAGTGGTCATAGTGGTATTAGTAGTATTATTACTATCACTTTCCATAATCATTTTATAAATCGAATTAAAGTTAATTTTGTTCCCTTTTTCGTAATTTAATGAAATACCCTTGACTTTAGACGTGTCGTAATACTGATCGTTTTCAGTTCGCACGCGAAAAGCGTAAAATTTAGGACCCCCTGAGATAAAGGTCTCAATTTACGCGCCCGACCCGTAATCCGCTGGTTCGTCGTTCAAGTCACCCAGAAAATTACCCAATGGCGGTTCATAATCTTCGGGTCACGCCATCGATTTATTCGAGATTATATATATATATATTATATATATATATATATAGGGTGTCCGTTAATTTGGCGATTTTCGAATTTTTTCATTTTCCGGGCAAAAACTAGTTCAAAATAAATAAAAAAAATGTTTCCCAAAGGGGAAAAAAAAATAAAAATTTTTAACCCGTGCCAACGAGCACTTGAAGTTTTGTACTGAATTTGTATGGGAAAAAAGTTTTTTTCAGTTTTTTAGCCACCGAATTTTTTGTACGTTATTAAAAAATCTGACTACTTGCATATCTTTTCTTGAATGCTTCCTGAAGACCCTCAAATTGGGCGCGGTCAAACAAAAATTTTTTTCCATGAGATATTCAAGTTTATTTAAACTAAATTTTTATCATAAAAAGTAAGAAAAATGCAAAATTCCGACTTTTTTCACTTTTTTTCACTTCCAACGTATACTAAAATTATTAACCATATTTTTTTCGACATCTGTAGGAAATTGCACGTAAGATAGTCACCGAATTTTGGCACAAAATATGATTTTAAGGCAAGTTAGACAATTTTGAATGAAAATGTAATTTTTGTGAAACAAATTAAACGGAGGAAAATTTTTTTAATTTATCCACCACAACTCGATTAAAAAAAATCACATAGAGTGTTTCCATTGTGGATTATATTCTTTACCTTTTCGGGAAAAAATGTCTATATTGTTGATTTAAAAAAAAATTCCCGCCGTGTTATCCCATTTTGAAATGATACCTTCGAATTTGGGTAAAATCTGGATACCTGTTTGATGAGTATAAGTATCTTTTTCTTGACACTCACGTCAGAAATTTGTAAAGTTAACTTTATAAAATATTAATATTTAATCATATAATTTTTCCGTTATTATAATATTTGTATTACATCTATGTGAACCAAACGGTTGCAGAAGTCTCGCGCCTTAACACGTTGCGAGCTTTCGAGTTCACACTTTGGTCGCGCCGTGGCGTCCACGTCGGTGAGCACTTTCACATTTCCCTATTCGTCTTGGTCGGTGTCCCGCTTCCGCGCCATCTGTGGCCGTAAGAGGAACTTCATAAAGGTGATAACATATGGGACAACGGCTTATTTTTGAAATAGCTTTGCAAAACGACGTTTTACGATAAATGTTTATTTAGAAATTAGTTCTTATTTTTTGAAAGCTATTTAATGAAATAGTAATATCGATATAAAAACAAATTTATTTGATTTGATTGAAATGATCATTAATTTAAATAGCTGTCAAAAAATAAAAACTAATTTCTAAATAAACATTTATTTATTGTCCCATTGTTATTATGATTTTATCACCTTTATGAAGTTCCTCTTACGGCCACAGATGGCTCGGAAACGGGACACCGACCAAGGCGAATACTGCTAAGAGGCCCGAGACCTAAATGTAAACAAACATGAAAGCGTGTTGAAACGTCTCTTCAGTGTCGTCTACGACGATAACAATGGCGTGTAGTAACATAGTATTAAGAGAGCATATATTTCTAATTGGAGATGTGGATTCTCAAATTATCGGTAATAAATTACCAAGCAATAAACAAGTGCTTAAATTTTTTTTTTTCAACACGCGTATATTACGTTATTCTATTCATACAAGTGCAACGTTAGTAGTGGAGGAAGTTTTACTGTTTTGGAATAAAGCTGGAATCCCAACCAAACAAAAAGGAAAATGCATCGAGAAAGTTGAGAAGTTGCATACCGAATGGCGTAATTTGCAAAAGCGAGCTGGCGAACCAAGTAACATAGAAAAAGAAGCAGAATTTGTTAAAAAGCTTGAAAAGCTATTTGATATTGCGAGTTCTGATAAATGTTTAGTCGATGAAAAAATATTACAATTTTTAGAAAATCAAAGAAGTGCAAGAAGATCTGGTAATATTGGTAACATTTTGTCTGTTTATGACGAATTATCAGAAAACGAAATAAATGAAATTCGTGAACAAAGTCTTGAGGAAAAACGCAAAAGAGAAAGCGGTCAAATAGGTGAGAATAATTTATTTCAAATTTTTTATTAATTAGATTATTTTATAAATAGATTTTTAGAAATTGCTTTAAAATATAAAACACACATATTATAGTAAAATAACTTTCTAAAATAGAATTAAAACAAAAATACAATCCCAGGTAGAAATTAGCCCTGGATTTTAGCTAGATTCTGTGTGGATTTTTCCATATTCATTCTGAAATACAGCCTAAAATCTAGCTCGATTTTTTAACCATTACATATCTTAATAAAATATCTAATAAGTTACATATATGCAAATTGGTTAGAATTTAGTAAGTTTGATTCTGGTGGAATTTTCAACCAGATTTAGAAACAAATGTGGAGAAATCTAGGCAAATTTCTACTAGGGACATTATTTTAATTTATTTACACAATGTAAATCATTATTCTATAATACATTTTGATAATATTTTATAAATACATTCGATTTGTGTATAGAAAATCATGTTTATTTTTTGAGGTTCTTGTTCACCTAAACTAAACATAACCTCATCAGATTTGGTTTTATCTGATAACAGCAAAATTTATATAAATAATTTATGTTTTTTGTGCTTTTAGAAGAACTAGTAGAACTAATGAGTTGCAGTCAAAGCAGTTTCTCGGTAAGTCAGGGAAGCACCTATGAACCAGAAAATGTCAATTCTAAACATTTAGAAATGAAAAAATCTCGTGGAACAAAGAATATTATTGATGAGAAACTAGGGATAACACTTGATAAATGTTTAGTAACTGATCGGAATGCAACAAGATTGATCATTGCAGTAGCTGTCGCACTGGGTCATGATACCCAAGAATTAATAATCAACAAAAGTTCAATTAATTTATACCGCCAGAAAATCCGAAAAGATTTAGCAGAAAAATTTAAAAAGGAGTTTTCAGCTTATGACTTAAATGCCATTGTTCTCCATTTTGATGGAAAATTAATGCAAGAACTAACGTCTTCGGATAAAGTGGATCGGTTAGCAATAGTTATCACCAATGGTGAACTGCAAAAATTCTTTCCGTTCCTGGATTAAAAAGTGGGACTGGCTTAGAACAAGCAATGGCAATTATTGAGGTAAATTTACTTTCTTCAAATAACAGTTATAATTTACAGCTTGTATTCTACACTTAAAATGAATTTGTACTGTTTTAATTTTTTTAAATGATTAAATTTTATAAAAGATTGCTATTTAAAAATCCTGAATTAATTGCCAAATGTTCGTAAAGTTTTCTTCATGATTTTGTATATAAATTTATTAACATTAATTTAGGTTCTTTTTAACTGGGGAATCAGCAACATGATTAAAGCTATTTGTTGTGACACTACTGCCTCCAATCTTGCACCCAAAGAAGGCGCTGCGAAACATTTAGAGACATTGTTGGACAAAGACATTTTATATTTACCATGTCGCCATCATATATTTGAAATTGTGTTGGGTGGGGTTTTCGACGAATTGATGACACCCTTGACAGGGCCTACAATTATATTATTTAAAAGGTTTCAGAATGATTGGCCAAGTATAGATCAACAGAATTACCAAGTTGGTACAGACGATGAGAGAATTTTTGCCATTTTAGAACAACACATCGGTGATATTAACCAGTTTGTATGGGAAATTCTGAGTTCGAAAGTTCAACCACGCGATGATTATAAAGAATTCTTATTATTATGTTTAATTTTTATCGGCAAGGTTCCTCGTGAACAAGTAAAATTTTATAAGCCCGGAGGGTTTTCTCGAGCCCGTTGGATGAGCAAAGCCATCTATTGTTTGTAAATTTTTTTATTTCGAAATCAATTTTACTTAACACGAAACGAAATCAGATCTTTGACTGAACTCTGTATTTTCATTATTTTGATTTATGTGAAAGCATGGTTTACTGCTCCGTTAGCAGCAGCGGCTCCCAATCATGATTTCAGGTTTTTAAAAGAATTACACAGTTATAATAGTATAAACGAAAAAGTTTCTAAAATAGCTATAAAAAAATTTGCAAATCATCTGTAGTACCCCGGTTCTGAAGCGGCTGCAATGGCATTTTTCGACGAAACAATTTCTGTTGAAATGAAAGAAAGAATGGTTCTTAAAATGAAATCCACTGACGCATATGATGAAGACACTATCGTTGTAAAAGAATTCATGTATCAGAAAAATTATTACCGATTATTTTAAGCCAAAGTATTGATGATTTTGTATGTCCAACAAGTTTGAATTTCTTTAAAAGATTTAACATCGATACATCTTTTATCAATGTCGATGTTCCAGGTTGGACATCAAATGAAAGTTATAAATATGGATTAAATATAGTGAAAAATTTGAAAGTTGTCAACTCTGTTGCAGAACGTGCTATTAAACTTTTTACAGATTATAACAATAGACTTTCGTATAACGAAGAACAGAAACAATATATTATTCAAAGCCTCGACATGTATAAGAAGAAATATTCTAATGTAAATAAGGAAACATTGATGCAACCATTGTAATAAATTAAAAACTGTTATTAACTCCTCCGTTGAATTTTTTTCAAAAAAATTACATTTTCATTTAAAATCTTCTAACTTGCCTTAAAATCATATTCTGTGACAAAATTCGGTGACTATCTTACGTGAAACTTCCTAAAGATGTTGAAAAAATATGGTTAATAATTTTAGTATACGTTGAAAGTGAAAGAAAGTGAAAAAAGTCGGAATTTTGCATTTTTCTTAATTTTTATGATAAAAATTTAGTTTATATAAACTTGAATATCTCATGGAAAAAAAATTTTGTTTGACCGCACCCAATTGGAGGGTCTTCAGGAAACATTCAAGAAAAGATATGCAAGTAGTCAGATTTTTTAATAACGTACAAAAAATTCGGTGGCTAAACAACTGAAAAAAACTTTTTTCCCATACAAATTCAGTACAAAACTTCAAGTGCTCGGTGGCACGGGTTAAAAATTTTTATTTTTTTTTTCCCTTTGGGAAACATTTTTTTTATTTATTTTGAACCACTTTTTGCCCGGAAAATGAAAAAATTCGAAAATCGCCAAATTAACGGACACCTTAATATATATATATATATATATATATATATATATATATATATATATATATATATATATATATATATATATATATATATATATATATTATATATTATTATATTATTATATATTATATATATATATATATATATATATACATATATATATTATATATATAAATATATGTATGTATATTACTGAATCGGTAATATGAAATAAAGCACGCGACGATCCAATTTTTCTAAATAACTGTTTAGTTTCAAACGCGCTTGAGCTGTCGTGTAAGCCGCAATAACATCGTTTGTACAATTTGATGGTGTGACCGTTTCGCTTCTGTCGACCCAATTGACAAACATAATCTTGTCATTTACCGGAAGAATCTGAGTAACCTCTTTTGTCACATCTGTGAAAAATTCAAGCAAGTCTTGGCGCGTGGAAGTAATCTCTGTACGCTGCAGATTTTCACGTTGCCCAAATTTCTCCTAAAATGAATTTAAACACAGCAACGACTCTTAAACCGGGATGTTTTGATATATTATTTCTTCATTTTATATTATTATTGCTTGTTTCATATATTATTGCTTCTTTCTTCATTTTTAGGAACGTATATATGTATTTCGAAAACAGACCACTATCGCGAGTCTGAAGATTGTATTGAGTTATATTATAGTGCCAAATTTCGAGTATTTTTCGGATTTTATAGCCTTTATGAATAGCTTTCTTTACCTCATCGACCACCCACGTCCCAGTTAATACTCTATCGTCGTCATTCTCATGTGTACAGTCTGATTGCCACTCGATCTCGCAGCAGCTTCGGCAGAGAGGAAATAGCAACCGAGAATTCATTTCAACTGGCAGTACCGTATGATAAAGATTTCGGGGTGGTAGTACTTTACACATGATAAGTCCTTCTACCCCGTCTAAATTAATTGGATCTTCTGGACTCCTCATGGCAGCACATTCTTCTCCAACATAAATGTTTGGGTGGCCTACGGGGAAGCGACCGGTATTGCAGATGTATGGATATAGCGAACATACATCCACGTACTTAATTTGTTCATTATTTTTGACAGTGTCATATGTTGCGGTATTTCCCGTTCGTCTGCAAAAAAATGCAGCGCGCAGATCGAGAACAACGTAAGACGCCATTGGATGATTTTCTACGTAATCAGAAAGTTCTCTATTTGTTTTTTTCTCCCGATTAAACTTACATTCCCATTTTTCGGCAAGAGTGTATCCGAACGAGCGTATTAGACGCGATGTAGATATTGTATTTGCATAAGCTTTATTGGAATTTTCTCTAAATTATTATCTCTAAATTTAAAAATAAGTTTATCTCTAAATTCTGAAAAACAATATCGATAACCGTGGAAGAAACACCCATGAAATTGAAACACGTGGCCTTTGACGTTATTAGTTAGATCGTTTTCATCTGGTGGTAAGAAACCATCTACTAGTGGACCTTCGGGTAGTCGATATTCTCGAGAACGACCTGCGTGTACAATTTCACAACCGTGCACCTTTTCACACCAAAGAAGCCACTATATAGCCACCTTCGATTGGCGACTACAGCGTCTGCAATTGTTCCCCGGTGGTAATAGGCCGATAGTGTCGGGTTTCAGAAAATTCTTCCTATAAACGCGCGAGCATGCTGATGCTATCGTTACTGCCTCACTAAAGGGGCAAACATTACCTTTTTGGAGAAATATTTTACGAAAAGCAACGCATGCTCATCGTAAAATATCGACATCCATTTTGCAATATACTTCCATATCGCATTTTCTATCAAATATTTCATTTCTAGTAATTCAGTCGTTATACCAGCTGACAAATTTTCCTCCCTCGTCAGGCGTCATTTCATCGGAGCTGTAAAAATTCGCTTGAGGAAATGCTCCGACATAATCTGTATTTTCGAGAGTATTAAACAAGTGCGGGAAATAACCTTTCTTGGTGTGTTCTGGAAGGCCAAATATTTAGGCAAAGCACTTAACTTCATATGGAAATAATTTAAACTGTCTATAAAAATTGTTTTATCGAATTCTGTTTTTATATTGCTTTTTCCGTTTAAAATTACACTCGGTTTTAATGATTTATTGAAGGCATTTTCACGTTCGATCAAATGTCTCAGGATAAACTGTTCATCAAAGCCCTTCGCGTTATGCGCTATACAAACAACTTTAGAAAAAATCGATTTCTCGCGTACAGCAAAGTCTATGAATTCTTTAACTGGGTCGTGTTTGAAAATAAATTCATGTGGTCCGCCAAACTCATAAATTCCGCTTATATCTAATAAATCGATGCATGACTCACATGCTTGATGTGCGGCGCAAAGGTTTACGATGTGGAGGTTGATTTCTGGATTTCCGCGATACGGCACGTCTTGTCGGGTTTCAAAATCATAAAAAATAAAACGTGTACGGGGCGAATTATAATAATGTTTGGCGAGTTGCTACTACTAATACTACCACCATTATTGATACCACGCCCATTAGTATTTAAAGGTGCGGAAGTTGACAAAGACAGCGATGGCGAAGACGACGACGATAACGGTGATGATAATGTTGATTGGGGTCTCAAGGAAAGATTTGAATTTTTTGAAGCAATTTTTTATAAAATAATGCGAGTTGATATCGTGTTGGCTTTTGCAACGTCTGCATTTCGTTAACTCGCACATGTGCGACCCGTAATTAACATCTACACATTTGTTGCAGCTTTTATAAATTTTTGTAGTACCGCAAATACTACGCATACCTTTACCCAATTTAGAATATGAACCGGGGGTACGATGCTTAATGAAGCAAACGTAGTTGTAAAAATGTCTGTTACAAACGGTGCAGTAAACAAAATTATTCCTAATCTTCTCGCATGCGGGTTCTGAAAAACACATGTTCTAGGTATACGGACAGGATTGCGAGTCGGGTCTTGTATAGCGTTTATTCGAACATCGACAATACCTGCTTTTTTCCCAACCACTCCCATTAGATTTGTGATCGTCGAGAACTGGTTCGCTCTTGCGTGATAAAGTATATTTATAGTATCACCACGAAACGGGAGGAATTCTCGCCGACCGTCAAATATTAAGTCTTCGCCGTTGCCGATACCATTACTGTCGTATATGGCAATGGCAACATTTTTACCCGCTTAATATCGTTGAAATTCCTGAAATTGAAGCGTTGAACAACCATTTTCAGGGATTCGAAAGTTAGCCTCTGATATAATTCGTTTCGTGTTTTCTAATTGTAAATTACTAAATATTATATACGCGACATATGCTTTTCCACGATTTACGCCATATATCTGGGGAAACTAAATTTGTTTGTAAAAAGTATTCGGCTATAGCAAGAGCCCTTGGGAAGCAGAGATTGTCATCGTTGCAAATCGACACGACTGATTTGCTACGGAAAGCACTTCAATAATAAAATCATCATTTAATTCAATACCCGACGCGCTTTGTGCAACAGACGATATAACATTGAACATGTCCGTTGCGTTGAAATTATTATAGTTCGGAAAGATAAACCGGCAGGTTTTGTAAAATTAGACGCGTTAAAAGTTAGACCTATTAAGTCGGAATCACCGCTATCGTCGCGTAAAACTATAGTCGACGTTATCAAGTCAAACAGTTCTTGTATAACGCCTTCTATATATTTAACCGGATTTGTGTCATCGCTCGATTTTATTATTTTAAAACGAATCTCGCGACCCGACAGTTGGAACCGTTTATAATTCCGGAATGTATCCTTAGCAATTTGAATTTTACTTGCCGGTGGTCCTGATGATGATGGTGATGAAGCTGCTGGCGTTGATGAGGAAAACGCTGATGCTGGTTTATCATTTCTATACTCTTGTCCAACGTCGGTGTCATCATCCTCGTCATCATATTCTTCGTCAGCGTCGGGGGTATATGCTGCATCACCGGTACTGACACTGCTGTTGGAAAAGTCGTTGTCATCATCGTTTTCGTCGTCGGACTCGTGGGCGGATGTTGAACCTGAACAACCTCCACCGACTTGTCCTTGAGCGCCATCATGATCTGAAAACAAATGATTAATTCTTACTAAATAGTCTTATACATTAGACAATAATAATAATAATTTTCGAAAAAAAACGAAAAGTTACATTTTTATTCCTCGAGGCTCGAGCAATACGTCGCATCGACATATCGCATTATTATCCCGAGAAAGTGTTCTACGTCCGAATATTGATAATGGGCTGCCAACCATTTTGCGACCCTCTCCATTTTAAGGCCATAATCGGCGTAATCTTGCACGAGTCGCAAGCGCTTTCTTTTTTCAAAGTCTAAGAAAATTATAAAAAAAAATGTAACAATTACGTTAAATATTTCTAATGTACATGTATCAATATTATTGAAAAATAAGAAAACATTACCACTATTAATAGCTGCGATATATCGTATACAGCTACACGGTGAGCTACGATTGAGTTCAACCCAAAAGTCCTCCCACCTCTCGGATCTTTTCAGATATCATTTAAACGAAGTCCCATGGTTATTTTAAGCCACAAATAAAAAAATCGTCGGAGGGAAACGAAAAATATCCCACATTTTCAATTTTTTTTAGGTTATTTCAAATAATTTCCTTGCAATACTTCATTTACATAATTATATTTCATTTCAATCCGATATTTTGCATTAGGAAAGGAATCCCATAATGATTAGTACATTTTCAATGTTGAAATACGAAGTAATATTCGAAAATAGCTCGAAACGAGCCGTTTTTACAGCTTATTTGCATCTGGCTCATTTACTACAGTTTCCTTGTTAAAATAGCTCCGGAATGAATTGAAGCGAAGAAAATTATCTACAAAACTGGTATAATAACTTTTCATTATTTAATGTATTTCCAAAAATATGGCCATTTACAGTTACCTAAAAGGCGAAAAATTGTAGTCGTTGTTGTTTATGGTTAATTAACTTTTTTCCTGGGCATTTCTGAGAAAAGTTATACGGAAGTAAGTTTAAGTGAAGGTAATTACGAACAATTTAAAAAAATTGGAATCATTTTTATCCTCTACATGAAAAGTTGCAGAGCTTTGAAGATACCTACTTTTTCTGCCTTGATTTGACATTATGCCAGTTGAATTGAAATAGTTTTTTACGACTTTTAAAGTAATTTTGAATCGTTAAAATGATTCTTATATGGTTTTAACTCCTTCAATTATTATATTAGTGTAGTATATACATACCTATCCTAGGGAATCCAAAAGCATCGAGTTCGTCAGAACAACTTTCGAGGAATGCACTTTAGAAAAAAAGTTTCATACAAAAGTTTTAGGATATTTTCTTACCCATACTACTGTTCTTATATTTGACCTCGACCATGATCTAAAAGGTCATTTCGGGATCAAAATGACTTTTTTACATAGTAACCGGGAGCGGCGGTGGCTCAGTTGTTAGAGTATCGGCTTCGTAATCAGAAAACCCTGGTTCGATTCCGGCCTCTGCAATCTGTCATCGGGACACCTCTATATTTGTCTATAAGTGTCTAATAACGCCAAAGCTCAGGTGGTTCGTATTCCACCTTCATAAACTGTAGGTCACATTGCGATTGAGTCCAATTTGGGTTCACAAAAGTCGACGTAAAATAAAATAAAAAAAAAATAAATAGTAACCCATATTTTTGACCACACAAATAGAAATAACGGATCAATCCGCTAAAGTAAACGTAATTACGAACGATTCTACAAAAATTAGAATAATTACATATTAATTAGAATTATTATTAATTACATCTAAAATTACAGTGTTTTGAAAACACGTGGTTTCGCTACCCTGATTTTGTTTTGTGTT
Organism: Trichopria drosophilae; assembly: GCA_030407085.1. Classification (NCBI taxonomy): domain Eukaryota; kingdom Metazoa; phylum Arthropoda; class Insecta; order Hymenoptera; family Diapriidae; genus Trichopria; species Trichopria drosophilae. Next base: position 82,939,039 of record CM059582.1, read on the forward strand.
AGTTGTTTAAAATATTGTTCTACCTATTCTTATAATTAATTCGAATATTTTTAATTGTTTAAATAATTAATAATTTAAACAAACAGGCTGAAATTAATTACAGAATGTGATTGACGAGTATTTCAAAGTTAAGTATTCAATGATGTATCACCGTTGTACTTGCTGTTTCTATGGGAATAAATAATTGTCCTAAAAGTTTTTTGAAAAAGTATATCAGTGTACGTAAAAATGCCGGCATCACGAAATCATAACGAAAATCTATTAGAAATTTGTTTATTGTGCTTTGGAAAAACGAAAGTTATGGTACGCGTGAAACGAAAATTAAAAGATCGAATAGAAGCAATGTTTGAGTATGATAGTTTTATATATAATATAAATTTAATGTTGATCATGACTTTCAAAAGCGTAAATTTTACGAGGTCACGATGAAGGTCACGAAATCACAATTACGTTTACTTCACGTGATTAATCCGTTATTTCTATTTCCGTGGTCAAAAATATGGGTTACTATTTATAAAAGTCATTGTGATCCTGAAATGACCTTTTAGATCTTGGTCAAGGTCAAATTTAACATCATGGTAGCATAGGTAAGAAAATATCCTAAAACTTTTGTATGAAACTTTTTTTCTAAAGTGCATTCCTCGAAAGTTGTTATTACGACTCAATACTTTTGGATTCCCTAGGATAGGTATGTATATACTACACCTTATTGTAATAATTGAAGAAGTTAAAAACAATTAAGTATCATTTTAACCATCGAAAATTACTTTAAAAGTCGTAAACAACTATTTTAATTCAACTGGCATGATGTCAAATCTAGGCAGAAAAAGTAGGTATCTTCAAAGCTCTGCAACTTTTGATGTACAGGATAAAAATGATTCCAATTTTTTAAAAATTGTTCGTAATTACCTTCACTTTAACTTACTACCCTATAACTTTTCTCAGAAATGCCCAGGAAAAAAATTAATCAACCATAAACAACAACGACCATAATTATGTCCACTTTAAGGTAACTTTGAATGGCCATATTTTTGGAAATATATTAAATAATGGAAAGTTATTGCACTAGTTTTGTAGATAATTTTCTTCACTTTAATTCATTCCTGAGCCATTTTAACGAGGAAATTGTCATAAATGACCAGATGCAAAAAAGCTGTAAAAACGGCTCGTTTCGAGCTATTTTCGAATATTGCTTCGTATTTCAACATTGAAAATGTACTAATCATTATGGGATTACTTTTCTAATGCAAAATATCGGATTGAAATGAAATATAATTATGTAAAAGAAGTATTGCAAGGAAATTATTTGAAATAACCTACAAACAAATTGAAAATTTGGGATATTTTTCGTTTCCCTCCGACGATTTCCCTCCGGCTCCTGGTCGGCGATGTCCTGCCTTATACACCTACCTTCGCGGTGTACTGCTGCCCTCTCCATAGCAAGAAGGTTTATGGGAGGGAGTCCCGCGACCACCGAGAGAGCGATGTCCGATACAGAACGGTAGGCACGGGCCACTCTTAGGGCGGCTGTTCTATAAGCCCGCCGGCAGGTGGCTCCGTAGCTCTTATGGATGTTCATGGCATCAGCCCAGATCGGTGCCCCGTAAAGAATAACGGAGCTTACTACCGATGAAAGGAGGGACCGTCGCGGCTGTTTCGGCCCCCCCATATTGGGCATGATGCTGGAGAGCGTACGAGCCACTTTGGAAGCCTTTGCGCCTGCGTTCATCAGGTGTTGTTTGAACGAAAGCCGGGCGTCTAGAGTGACTCCAAGATATCTAATAGTGTCCACCGTCCTGATCTGCGTATCTTCCACCGTGAAGGTGGCGTATACCCTTTTCTTCGTTCGAGAGATGAGCACCGCCTCCGTCTTCTCAGCCGCCAGATCTAACCCATGGTTGCTCAACCACCTAGCTACTACCTCGATAGCTTCATCTCCGCTAAATTGCACCTCGTCGATGGTCTTCGCGACGACGATTAGTGCAAGGTCGTCTGCGAAAGCTACCATGGACACCCCGCTGTTCTGGGAATAAATGGCCGACGACTTTGCCAAGGAAGGATGGACAAGATGGTGCGTTGGGTCCCCTGGGCTTGATCTTGTTCATGACCGTTTTATACGGTCGCCCCCAGTGATCGCGGTCCACCTCCTCACAAAAGTCCTGCCAGCACTTTCTTTTCGCGGCCTTGATGGCAATCTTGAGCCTCTTTCTCTTTCTTTCATAGTCCGCGGCCAGTTGGTAGTACCGGGGCTTATGAATTGCTCTCTGGTGCAGCCTTCGAGCCCGAAGGCACTCTCGACGGATATCTGCGATTTCCTCGTTCCACCAGTAAACTGGGGGTCGGCCGCGAGGATTTGGCTTCACGGCCATAGAGGCATCGCAAGCCGCTGTTATGACCCGGGAGAGGCATCGGGCTCTCTCCTCTGCTGTTCCCTCCACCTCCGTCTGTTCCAAGCTGTAGAGCAACAATTCCCGATCGAAGGTGGCCGGTGCCCATCTCTCTTTGCTTGCGCTCTGCACCTTTCCTGCTGCTCTGCCGGTCAGTTGGAGCTGGTACAGCAAGGCTTGATGGTCACTGTCCGTGTATTGGTCGCTAACTTTCCAGCCCAACCCTTCCCCCATCAATTTTGGGTCGACGAAGGTCAGGTCGACTACGGAGGACTTGCCGGCCTTGGAGTAGGTCGGCTTTCCACCCGTGTTAGCAATCTCCAACTCCAGTAACGAGAAGGCCTCAATGAGGGCATATCCTCGATGGTTGGTCTTCGCGCTACCCCATTCCGTCGCCCATGCATTGAAGTCCCCCCCGATCACTAATGGGAGTCGGGAGGTTCTTGCACTGGCGACGATGGCCTCCAGGGATCCTTGGAACTCGTCGATGGTAAGATTGGGAGGGAGGTAGCAACTGTATAGTCTTATACCAGCCACCTCCACCCAGGTGAAGCTGGGCAGGGGGTCGGACATCTTATTGGATATGTGGAGATTCCCACACACCCAGATGGCCACCTTGCTGGTGGAATCCTTCACCCAGCTCGGTTTACAAAGATCCCGGTAAGCCTCGCTGATGACGGCGATATCGGCCTTCTCCTCCTTGACCAGTTGAAATAGCAGGTCCTGGGCCACCGCACAGGGATTGAGGTTTATTTGGAGCATCTTAGCCATTGTTGGTCTGTGCTCCAACCTCCTGCGTTGCACGACCTTTGGCTACGCAGTCCTCAATCTTGTGGCCCTCCTTGCCACACCGGAAGCACTGCGCCGAGCGATCAACCGCGCTCTTACTACGCCTTGCCAGATGTCCGCTCTCGTGGCACCTGTAACAGCGTGGGGGTCCCTCGCGCAGTCGAACCCGGCAATTAACCCAGCCAATTTTAAGCTTCCCCTTTTGCAGCAGTGTGTTTGCTACTGCGACGGGAAGCAAGATACTGGCCGCCTGGGTTCCGCTATATGCTGCCCTGAGCTTGATATTCTCAGGGGTCACTGCTTCCGGTGAAGTCATCTCAATGATGGCCTGTGCCACCTCCTTCCGAGTTGTGGCCTCGTCCATGTCCTTGATGGTGATGGCTTCCTTATGGGACAGTGCCTGTACCACAGCTATCCCTTTTAGGATGGACGTGACCGCTCCTTGGAGCTCTTGGGTGCACACGCCAGGCGTTGCAAGTCCTGGCAGGTGACCGACGCCTGCGAAGCCCCCGAACTTTCTCGTGCCTTGGCGTAATGGCTAAAGGCACGCAGTGTTCTTTTGGCCATATTCTTGAGCTCCTTGAGGAGATTTTTCTTTTCCTGGATAAATTCCACAAGGAGCTGAAGTTTCTCTTCCAGGCGCTCGAAACTTACAGTCTCGTGCGCCTTTCCTGACAGAGTGTCATTTGTAGCATTTAATGCTGTTGGGGCCGAGTGACCAACCCCAACAACACTGCGGTTGCCTGATAACGACGCCGGAGAGCCCGCTTGCTCACTCGTACCCGACGCCGGTACTGGGGATCCGACCCCTGCACCGTAAGCTTTTATCTGCAACTGATCTTCCATATTTGGTTTCTTGTTCGGGGTTCCTTCCCCTAGCTAGTTCTTTGGTCCGCGTCGGGTATTTTATTTCTCCGATACCTTTTACCAGCATTCCCCGATCCGCCACCTGGGGACGCGCCCGTTAGAAGGAAGCAGCATGACTCCGGCGGGTGTGTGTGTGTGTGTGTGTGTGTGTGTGTGTGTGTGTGTGTGTGTGTGTGTGTGTGTGTGTGTGTGTGTGTGTGTGTGTGTGTGTGTGTGTGTGTGTGTGTGTGTGAGCGTGTGCGTGTGCGTGTGCATGTGTGTGTGTGTGCGCATGTCTTTTAATAATATTTGGCGAGTTGCTACAACTAATACTGGTTTAGTTTAAAAATCCTCGAGATAGGGCTCAAATTCAGCATCTCGCACGTCAAGTATAGCCGAAAAATTCAAAGTTTCTCCAAGAAGCACACAGAGATGAAACGTATCGCCCACATGGTTATCTTCTCTTAGATCTTAAACAAAGCACGCCTGATGATTTCAGATTTCGTGCACGTATATTTCCGGACAAACAACCGCTTGTTGCATATGTGCCGAAACGTAGATGAATGAGTGAACGAGTTTCGAAAAAAACGTACGGATATGTATTATTGTCAGTGTACGGTTAACCGCGACTATGGAAGTATCGTCTGTTGGAAAACATAAAAATAACAAAATTCATCTCATTGCAAGAGATCGTAAAGCCATAAATCGTGCACAAAAAGGATACGACGGTATTTCGTATTCTTCACCATTTGGAAAAAAATATCTCGCTTTATTACACGCTTTGTGTCATGCGGATAAACGACAACGTACTTCCAGCTTTGCTGAAAACTGCCGACAGAACAGTAGTCAAATGTATCTGTGAGTGTGCGCTCAATGTAAAGAGTGGTGTCGTTTCTTTAACCCTTCCCCGACACTGCGGGTCAATGTGACCCGTTGGTTCAGTTTGAAGGCTTATATCCTTCCAGCAATTCAAATAATTGCGGTTTCATGGCCCTCTGGTGGCAGTCGAGGGATTACAAAAATTGATTTTTTCAAAAAAAAAATTTTTTTCGCGAATTTTTTTAAGCACGTTAATAATTTTTAATATTTTTTTTTATCATAGGGTGTCGTTTACGTATGTCCAAAATATACGTCAGAATTTCTACAGATCGATCGGTGCATTCATGACTGAATGGCGAGCGATCAAAGTTCGTCTCGGGTCACATTGACCCGGAGTGTCGTTCTTGATGGGAAAAAAAGGTGTGTCGAGGAAGGGTTAAAACAGAGAGAGAAGTGTTTACTTCGTAAGCATAAAAAAATTGTACGTATACTCGTCTTTACTACGAAAAAAAAAACGATAAAAAAGAGTCTAGGCTGGTCGGTAGCGGTGGTGGTGGTGTTGGTGGTAACCGTACCTGGAAACGAAAAAGACGGCTTATTTTAAAAATAGGTGGTCATTGGATACCGCTTCTTCTGGCACCGGTTATCAGCGCCATTTTCTCGAAATTAATCGGCGTCAGCAGTAGTGATTGAAAAACGTTGACCTTATGGAGTATGCAAAGAAAATGATACTAGTTCCCGAAAGCGAAGTACATGGGACGAGTGAGGATAAGAGAATGGCGCAAACACCCGGTACAGCGCTATCGCGATTGGACGAGGAATTGTCTGATATTCTACAGGGTAGAGATAATAATAAGGCATTTGATTATGATAATATTTCCACGTTTAATATTAAAAACGGCGAGGCAGCACAAATTTTCCACGAGCGTGGTAAACTCGCTTGGTACATTCGAACGCTTCAACGATATCTTCATTTTTTCACCAAACAATTATATGATGAAAAACGAACAAACTTAGAGAATGTAAAGGATATTAGCGATATTGAAGATAGTGCTTATATCAAGAATGAGGAGAATCAGCAGCAGCAACAACAACAACATAAGCCGCTAAACAGTGGATAGGAAATTTCCGGAGCTCGAAATGAAGTAACATCCAAGGAGAAGGATATGATTTCGATTGCTAGCTCCGAAATCCTAAAAAATGTCCCTTTCTCGTATAGAGCAAAAGATTTGAAATTACTGAACCATATACATCGCTCGAAACGTATTTCGTGGCACAATGACGGTGTCGTAACTATCGACGGTTATGAGGTCATCGGGTGTGACATTGTCGAGCTTGTCAACGATGTTACACGTTCGCGAAAGTCCGCACAACCAGTTGGTCGCGAAGAATTTATTCGTACTCTTCGTGCGGAACGTATCCCACCACGTTCCATCGGCAGCAAATCTTTGTAAAAGCTTGCCGATACTCCACGATTTGGTAAATTCCAGAGATATTGTAAACACTGCGAGATTCCGAAAAAACTTGTCGAAAAGTGTCGTCGTCGACGACGACAAGGAGGGCAATGACAGGGCGAGAAAAACAGCAAAACGCAACAAAAACGAAAACACGATAATTCAGGACAGATGGAATGGCTGGATCTCGAAATGTAACGGAAAACGATCTGGAGCGTATTTATTACGATCCTTCACACCCGGCAGGGTACTCGGCCGCCCGAAACACTATTCGTCTCAAAAAGTATCACCTTCTCGAGAAAAACATTCGCGAGTGGTTAAACCAGAAAGATGCCTAAACTCTACACAGACCTATCAAAAGACGTTTTCAGCGTTTAGGATATTCCGTTACAAATATTGACGACCTCTTGGAAGCAAAAATCTCGTAGATTTACGTTCCCTTAAAACTTACAACGACAATAAAAGTTACGTGCTTGTCCTCATAGATGTATTGAGTAAATATGTATGGGTCGAATCACTTCGAGATAAAAGTGCCCTTGAAGTTCTGGCTGGGTTTAAAAGAATTTTCGGTAGAAACGATGGTCAGTTACCGGTCGTTCTTCAGACAGATCGCGGAAAGGAATTTATCGGTAAACCAGTGCAAAATTATCTACGCGAAATGGATATTCAGTTTCGCGTTACCCGTAGCAACTCAGATGTAAAAGCCGCAATCGCCGAAAGGTTCAATGGTACACTTAAGGAGCGAATATGGTGCTATTTCATTATTATATTTATATATATTTTGAAAAAAATTACCGTTGCCTATAACAATTCTTTTAAGTATAAAAATGACACCGGCTCGGTAACCTTATTCAACGCGCACATTGCACGTCAAAATATCGAATTCAGATGTCACTCGCAACGACGAAACAAATCATGTAAATATGAAAAAGGTGATCACTTTTGAATCAGTAATGCTAAAAACGCATTCAAGAAATGCTGCGAGCGAGGTTGGAGTGAAGAAATTTTTCGTATAAAGTCTGTTTTAAAACGTCAAAATCTTTTCGTTTACGAGCTCGAAGACTTGAACGGTGAAGAGATTGAGGGTTATTTTTATCCGCAAGAACTAGGGACAGTCTCGAAAGTCCGAACAGAACAAGAATTTAAAATTGACCGTGTGATTCGTTCTAAAGGCCAAGGTGTGAAGAAATAATACTTTGTTAGTTGGGTCGGTTATCCCGAAGAATTCAATACGTGGATCCCCGTCGCGAGTTTAAATAGTCTTTAAAATGCACCATTCGCAAATGAGGGAGTTTTTTGTAGTTTTACCCAGCAACAGTAGCATGAAATATTTTCCCGATAATACAACGACAAGATTTACGACAGCTCTTCCCAAGGAATTAACGGGAAACTGGTTAGTTGGATTATCAGAAATTCGCGTACCTTACAGTGTTGTACATATAAGACACAATAATAATTCATTTCAATTTGCAAGCGTGGAGAATGACTTCGATGGAGTACAAGTTATCGATACAACCCGTGATAATATCCCGGAAGGTTATTACAATAGTGTATCTGATTTTGTAGACGGAATCAACGATCGTCTGAAAGTTTTTTACGAAGGATTTTCAGACGGAGTACATTTGATTGTAAAAAATCACATTACTTTATCTTTCACAGCTCTGTAAATAGGATTCTCGGGCTTCCCGAAATAGAAAATATTACTCCTGAAAAGGAGGAAAAAACTGATAAGAAAAATCGAATACATCGGTACTACCCTGTTAGTTTTTCCCGTGCAATTCGCGGTCAGTTATTTGTCTACACCGATATTTGTGAACCGAACATTGTCGGTGATTCGCAAGTGACTTTATTGCGAATTATCAATATTGGTGGAAAAAATTATAATTACGGCGAAACTGTACGAAGGCATTTTTCACCACCCAATTACATTACTCTTTTGTCGAAAAGATTTCGCGAAGTTACAATAGATATAAGAGACCACGCAGGTTTACCAATACCATTCGAGTACGTAACGTTGACCATCACTCTTCACTTTAAAAGACAATATTGAATGGGGCTACAATGTTGAATCATTACATAACATACTACGACGAACAGGCTGGTAATGGTCTTGGTGGTGGAAACTTGTTCGGTAGAGGTCGACAAATTCGAAACGTTTATGTCGGGTCTTTGGATCAGCGCGGTCATGGAATTGGAAGTTTTCTCGGAGTATTGTTTAGACGCATATTACCGTTATTAGGTAAAGGCGCAGCTACATTTGGTAAAGAGGCCTTACGTGCTGAAATAAATGTAATCGAAGATGTCGGCAAGAAGAAAGTTTCATTCAAGGAATCGTTAAGAAATCGTGCCAAGGAATCTGCAAAAAACCTCATAGATAAAGTAAGAGAGAAACTTTCAAAAGTGATGTCTGGTTCGGGTGTAACGGGGCGTTACGCCGGCGGACCTATTACGTTCGCCGTCGTGGAAGTGCGGACGTGTCGAATCGTCGTGCGTATTCGTGACGGTCTGGTGTTGCAGGAACGGCCCCGAACCAGCCCGAGCGCCGCCGATTGGGGCGCTCGGTGGACTCCGGAAGCGAGCGGAGCGACCGGTCGAGTCCAGACCGGCAGTTAGCCTAGGAGAGTTGTCCCGGTAGCATCGAGACCGACAGTAGTCGAGTTACGTTCAAGTAGTCGAGTTACGTTCAAGTAGTCGAGTAGCGTCGAGTAAATCGCCGCAGGAATAGAACGTGCGCGCAGAGTAGTCGAGGCCGTATTACGCGAGTCGCGAGAAAGGATCGAGGGGAGTATCGAGCCCCGAGACGAGGCACGAGGTGCCCATCTAGGACGGACCCGAGGACCCGTACCGGGGACAGTCGTCCCAGCGAGCCCGGATTTTCCCGAAGGAACGAGCGAGCGAGCGAAACGAGAAGGAGCCGGCGGAATTTATGTAAGTCGGCCCTGAGCCAAAAATCTAAGCTTGTACCGGGCCTTGAGCCCTCTATATCCTTTTTTTTGTACAATTGAAACTAAATATATATAATTTTCATAATGTCAATTTGTGTCCCGCGTGTTCCTTGCCCCTAAATTTCCGTAACTGTGCGAGGTGGAGTGCGGGAGCCGCCATTAGGGTTTCGCGATTTTCAGGCGCGGAAGGAGGCAAGGACGACCCCCTCTGGGTCGAGATCCTGCTCACCGGGCACACTGAGCCAGCCGAGTAAGGCCGCTTACCTGGCGCGGCGTTTTCCTCCTGGGAAACGCCAAAGTCCGTCATTCGGACGGTAAACGGTCGGAAAATAGAATTACCAAGCCGCTTATTGTGCGTACTCCAAAAGTACGTCACACGGGATATAAAAGTTTAACAAAAATACATCCTTCTCAGTATTCGTCTGGTAATACGAGTGCATGTCACACAGCGACGTCGCAGCACCCATAAATTACGAAAAACCAAATCGGGGCGTATTTCGAAACGAAAGATAAATAGATTGCGAGGGAAAACCAAAAATAAGAGGAAGAAGTCGTTAAAGAAGAAGAAGAAGAAATCTCAGAAGAGAAGGAAGACAAATAATGGAAAGTGTAGAAAGCGAAGACGTAATACTGATTCGAACGACATATGTAATAGTTGTTTTATTCTCTGTCAGTTGAATACTTGGTCAGTTCAAATTAAAGACAAAACTGCGTTTCTCTCCAAAGGCACAAGTTTTATTTACACTATGTACAAGTTAATTCTATTATGATTTCATACCTGCAAAGGCACAAGAAACAACATTTAAAGCCTTTAATTCCGGTACGTTATTCTTTACAAAAATTTATCACTATCGATTATTTTCATTTCCTTACTCGGGCACTATTTACTTCGGGTTTTCTTTATAAACTGCCCGTCATTAGTATACGTCGTTCTCTCTGTTGTCGATCGAACCGCCTCCCTTAGAAACGCGGCAAATTTTAAATTTTACGAAAATCAGCATCCATATAGGGATATTCTGATTTTCTTTACATCTCCCCTCCCCGGGAAACAACATTGACGGTCCTGAATTATGTGTTATCCTCTAATACTGGGGTTATCTTAGTGATGTGAAATAGATTTGATTCCGTTTTCTTGTGTCCGGTATTAATTTCGTAAATTGAATTGCAAATTTTGTTTAATATTCTGTATGGTCCGATTCTTAATTCATCAAATTTCTTTCTATTTAGACGATTTCCATTTTCCACGTAAACTTGGTCTCCCACTTTTAATTGTATTTCTTTTCGATGTAGATCGAATTTCTTTTCATTATAGTTGTGGGATTTAATTGTATTTTTTAAAGCTAGTTTTTTATCTGTCTTGAATTTTTAGAGGAATTGACCAAAACGCTGAATTGATATCTAGTGTTGTGAAATATTTGCAATTTACTGTTTTCACCATTAAGTCTTCAATTAAAGGAAAAGGTTGTGATTGTGGAATAACAATTTTATTTAGTTCCCTAAAATCTATGCACAATCTTGATTTTTTTCGTCATCCTTTTTATATGCCAGAGTAACTAGCGCGGCAAATGGGCTATATGATTCCTCAATCAATCCCTTTTCTAATAGTTTTGCTATTTGATTTTCTATTTCTTTTCTATCTTCTATCGTGCATCTATATGGACGTATGCAACAATATTTATCTGTGGTAAAGTCAATGTGAGCTTCGTATTCTCTTACAGTGCCGACGTCATATTTGTCTTTAGCAAATACTGATTTATATTTATCTATTAATTTATTAATTTCTGATTGTTGATGCACTTCTAGATGATTTATTAAGATGTTAAATTCGTTTGTATTTATGTGTTCATTGAAGTTTATTTCTCGATTATTCGTAGTTTCGTTTTTCAATGTTTCGGAATATTGTTTTCTTCGTATTTGTTATCTAGTATATTAGGAATGTTTCCGTTTGTATTTGAAATATGTTTATTTACTTGAATGTTAGTATTTTGTATTATTTCTAGATTTTTATTTTGAATTAATTTAAATTTTTGTATACAGTCTAAGCCAATTAGAAAATCGTAATTAAAATTTTCATTATCTATGACAAAGATGTTCATGGTTTCTTCGATGTTATAGATTTTTATTCTTAAAGTTACTATACCTTTTGTTTTCTTTTCACCATTAATAGTTTTTAAGTTTACTGTTTGTATATCATTTTTATTTCCTTGTTTTATTTTTAATAGTTTTGAATTGATCAGTGATGCATTTGAACCTGAATCATAAATTCCAGTGGTTTCTAATGTGTTATTTATCAGTAATTTAATTTTTATTAATGGTGATATTACTAGTTTTTTTGGATTGTCTTCATTTAGTTATATCTCTAGTTCTGAATTGTTGACAGTTTTTAGTGGTTCTGACTTTTTATATTTGTAATTTTTTTCTCTAAACCAGCAAGTTGATTCCGGATGATAGCGTTTACCTTTTTTTGCATTTTCGCAAATTTGGCATGGTTTTATTTCTTGAGATTTTTGACATTTTTTTTCGGGTAAATTCTTTCTCTTTTTCCAATCGTATTCTCCCTAACAAGGTGTTCTAATTTATTAATTGCATTGTAGAGATCTTCCGTTTCTTGCAATTCTTCCCTATCAATTTTATCAGATATATAATTTGGTAATCCAACTGCTATAGGATCTATAAGTGTTTGGGTGTCTATTGTTTTTCTTACTTGTAGTAGTAGTTTCTCTCTTTTTAGTACATAGTCTAGTAAATTACCTGTTTGATATTTAAATGCCAAAGCATATCTTATTGGTGACCATCCTTTGTTAGCAAAAGTATCGCAGAAGTTTTTTTTCCATTTGTCCCATTCTGATTCTACTGTGAATTTTAAAATTATACAGCTATACCATTCTGTACCAGTTTTTTCTAGGAAAAATTTAAAAATTTCGATTTTCTTCTTGTCTTCTATTATTACGCAGCGTTCGCCAGCATTTGAATTTTTTCCATCAAATTTATCTATCATAAAATCTTTTGTTATTTTTCCTAAATGTTGTATTTCAGATTTTTGTTGTTTGTCCTCTAGTACTTTTTCTAATAATTTTTTTATTGTTTCGTCTGTTATATTTGATATAGTTTTTGGAATTTCTTTTTCTGTAATTTCTTCTAAATAGTAGTTTTCAAATTGTAAATTATTTTCTTCATCTAAATATGTTTCCGTCAATTTTTCCGATAAATTTATCCAGACTTTTCTATACTGGTGTCTTTTTGTTAATGTATTTTTTATTTTCGTAAATGTTGGGGTTGTACTTAATTCCTTGTGTAATTTTGTTGGCTGGTATTCATCTGGGATACTAAAAGTGCGTCCATCTTGTGTGTCTATTGAGTTTAGGCATAATATTGTTGACTTACCATCTGATGTACCTCTCAATAAAAAATCAAACCTTAGTTTTTCCATCTTGTTGGAATATTCGCAAAAATGTTGTTTTGTAATAGTTGTTTTATTCTCTGTCAGTTGAATACTTGGTCAGTTCAAATTAAAGACACAAGTTTTATGCACACTATGTACAAGTTAATTCTATTATGATTTCATACCTGCAAAGGCACAAGAAACAACATTTAAAGCCTTTAATTCCGGTACGTTATTCTTTACAAAAATTTATCACTATCGATTATTTTCATTTCCTTATTCGGGCACTATTTACTTCGGGTTTTCTTCATAAACTGCCCGTCATTAGTATAGGTCGTTCTCTCTGTTGTCGATCGAACCGCCTCCCTTAGAAACGCGGCAAATTTTAAATTTTAAGAAAATCAGCATCCATATAGGGATATTCTGATTTTCTTTACACATATTTAGATAAAAATAGAAATAATGTCTTTCTTCCATTCACACTCGATTTTCGTTTCAGTGCGAGTGCGTGAAATCCGAGCTTGACCTCTTCCCGCTACCCCCGACACTAACGACGATCGAGAGCTCGCACTGGGTACACTATAAACCTGTATCTTCCTTAACAGATGACTCACCGATAGAATTTGTTGTACCAGGTCATGGCGAAAAGTACATTGACCTAGCGCATACGATGATTAGTCTGAAAGCTCATATTCAACCCAACGATGCAAAAGACAACGCCAAAGTTGCACCTATGAATAACTTTTTGCATTCAATGTTTAACCAGGTAGATGTGTTCTTTAACCAAAAACTTGTATCACCACCTAATAATACCTACGCCTACCGATCGTACATTGAGACGTTATTGAATTACGGTCCAGCGGCGAAGGCTTCACACTTAACTTGGACGCTTTGGTATGAAGACACTGGGGCTCATATGGATTCGTTACCCTCAAGTGCGAATAATGTTGGACTAACTAAGCGTAAAAGATACACTGAAAATTCTCAAACAGTGGATCTCATCGGACATTTGCACTGCGATATTTTCAATCAGGATAAATTCATGCTAAACGGTGTCAAAATACGCTTGCGTCTCGTCCGCTCTAAAGATTCGTTTACTCTCATAAACGAATCGGCAGATGGGAAATTTTCAGTAAATATCAGCGATATTACATTACTAGTGCGTCGATCCAAGATAAACCCGGGTATATTTCTCGCACATGCAAAAACCGTGTCAAATATTACAGCGAAATATCCTCTCACCAGGATCGAGGTCAAATCGATTGCACTACACAGCGGAGTACTCGGAGATACACTTGATAACGTTATTCTCGGACAGTTACCGCAAAGGGTGGTCATCGGTTTTGTATGACAATAAAGCTTTTAACTGCGATCGTCGACTCAATCCATTGAATTTTAAAAATGATTGTATTAACTTTTTATCGTTATACGTCGACGGCACACAAATCCCTAACAAACCACTACAGCCAAATTTCAAAACAAATTCACAGCTATTCGTAGAGTCGTGTCACACGCTGTTTTCAGGCACAGGTATTATTTTAATGAATGAGGGGAACGAAATCTCGAGGGATGAATTTGCAAACGGCTATTGTAAAGAACGATTGCTTACGTATAGAGGTACGCTTCGATTCCGCACTTGAAAATACTGTAAATTGTATAGTCTACGCAGAATACGATAATGTTTTAGAAATTGACTCTTCTCGTCAGATTATTACCGATTACAATGCCTAAATTCGTAAAGAGAGGGGACACTGTATCGCTTAAAAAGATCAAACCGAACGAATTGTGACATCATTATTGTGTCAAATCCTATATTTTGTGGTACAAAACGAATCATTAAAGATTGTCGCACTGTAGCAACAGCCATACTTATTGCCTGCCTACTCAAGTAATGAAACATAACTTTGAGAAACTCATCTGACAAACCGTGACGAATTTTACATAAGAACATAAGAAGGTCCTTTTTATATACATATCTATTACCAGGAGAAGGAACTGCATCACAAAACGTGAACAATTGAGGGGCCGGATCGTAGAACCGGCCCTGTGGGATTTTAGTTGGCCCCTGGATTTCTCCGGCTATAACTCTTATATAATATATAATACTTCTTATAGTATTCTCAGAATAATAATACAAACGAAAAAATATTTTAAAAAGATAACATTGCTTTTTGCTTCTAATAAACAATGGTTTATAGATGGATACTTTCATTTGCTACGGGATCAATAATTCGATTACTAATATATACCTTAGACAACGGTTTCATATATTTTCGGGTTCGCCGATTACGAATCTGATATCAGAGTGTCAAAATTCAAAATGGCGGATCCAATATGGCGGACGAAAGTTATGAAACCAACCAGATTCTTTTGAAACGTATTGCACGGGGGTTTTCGAGGTAGCTGATTACGAATCTGATATCGGATTGTCAAAATTCAAAATGGCGGATACAACATGGCCGACGAATTTTGTAAAATCAACTGGATTGCTCTAGAAACTTATTACTAGGGTTTTTTGGGGGTTGTTGATTACAAAAGAAAACTTCGAAAAACTATCATTAACAATGGCAATAACCATTAAAACTGGTATTTTTAAGCCAGTTCGCAAGACTGTCTGATTTTATTTTTGTTAAAAAAAGGCACGAAATAAGAAAGCCAGGTTAATAATATTATTACGTATATATTTTATAATTACAGTGAAATGTATATTAATTTGTGCGTTCATATTTTACAATGACTACAATCATCAAATCATAACATTGAAGTTTTATTCACTGTCTGACGAAATCGGGCTATCATTAGGTGTTTTTGCATTTTCCAAAACTTTAAAATATTCATTAAAGAATATTTTTCCTTCGGACGAAAGGAATTTCACCAGGCTTCTGAAATCGTCCATTTTTTCTTTTGTTAGCCCAACTAACGGAGGGCACTTTCTTTTAATATCTATGAGTTTTATTTTCGGCTTAAACATGACTTTAGATGGACTTTCATTCTTGTAGTTGTTGAAGAACTCTACTTCACCGGTAGGTAAATAATGACTAACACGAGCTTCGCTTATCTTTACACACTTTGGTATAGTTAAATACCTATAAAGGATTTCTCAAAATCATAAATAATATTTTCTGCATTCTCAACTATTATGAATGGGGGAGTCCGGGAGTTTTTAATAAGTTCGATGTATTTACAAGATGTTTCTATTCTAAAGTCATGTTTAAGCCGAAAATAAAACTCATAGATATTAAAAGAAAGTGCCCTCCGTTTGTTGGGCTAACAAAAGCAAAAATGGACGATCTCAGAAGCCTGATGAAATTCCTTTCGTCCGAAGGAAAAATATTCTTTAATGAATATTTTAAAGTTTTGGAAAATGCATAAACACCTAATGATAGCCCGATTTCGTCAGACAATGAACAAAACTTCAATGTTATGATTTGATGATTGTAGTCATTGTAAAATATGAACGTACAAATTATTATACATTTCACTGTAATTATAAAATATATACGTAATAATATTATTAACCTGGCTTTCTTATTTCGTGCCTTTTTTTAACAAAAATGAAATCAGGCAGTCTTGCGAACTGGCTGAAAAATATCAGTTTTAATAGTTAGTACCACTGTTAATGATAGTTTTTCGAAGTTTTCTTTTGTAATCAACAACCCCAAAAAACCCTAGTAATAAGTTTCAAGAGCAATCCAGTTGATTTTACAAAATTCGTCGGCCATGTTGTATCCGCCATTTTGAATTTTGACAAACCGATATCAGATTCGTAATCGGCTAGCTCGAAAACTCCCGTGCAATACGTTTCAAAAGAATCTGGTTGGTTTCATAACTTTCGTCCGCCATATTGGATCCGCCATTTTGAATTTTGACATTCTGATATCCGATTCGTAATCGGCGACCCCGAAAATATAAGAAACCGTTGTCTAAGGTATATATTAGTAACCGAATTATTGATCCCGTAGCAAATGAAAGTATCCGTCTATAAACCATTATTTATTAGAAGCAAAAAGCAATGTTATATCTTTTTAAAATATTTTTTCGTTTATATTATTATTCTCAGAATACTATAAGAAGTATTCAGTCAAAATTACACGTGAAAAGGTTGAAAATTGGCTGAGTTATAGCCGGAGAAATCCAGGGGCCTACTAAAATCCCACAGGGCCGGTTCTACGATCCGGCCCCTCAATTCTTGGAACTGCTGTCTGTTTATAGGATACAGACATTCAAATTCATTACCTGAAAGATTATCTTCATCCCATATTTTTGTTCCATTTGCTATGCCACGAAATTCTTGCAAGAAAGCTTGAAGTGACCTCTGATTACATAGGGCCTGTTGATGAAACGTAAACCTTGTACAAGCGGCCCGAGTAGCACACCTTCATCGTTCAAATGATGTCGACAAGTTCTTACGTTTTCTGGGATAAAAATATTGTGTGAAATGTAAACATGTACCTTACATTTAACTGATAATCTATCCAAATTATCAGTTCTATCACTTATAATACAAGTGCTACTTCGCGTCTGTGTTAAAACGTTTAATCTTAAACAGGTAGGATCTTCCTCCATAGTAATAATTTCGTCACGAATCGATTGACTGCAGTTGGCACATATTTTTGTCATACAAGGTACTTCTAACGCTCGTCTTTGGAAACTGTTGCGGTATGCGCTATCAAAAGCAACATCGTTTCGCCATCTGTGAGCTCCCGCTAGAACTAGACGCGTAACCGATATTACCGACCTATACGCTTTAAATTCAATGTTTAAATCACGCGCTCTTTAACCTTTTAAATTAAACTGATAGTTAATCCGCCTAGAGGACTAACTTCCGCCGCTTCGACTTACTAGTCTCGCCTTTTCCGGGAAGGCGGATTCCATGAGGCCCTCGCAGCGATCTCATAGCGCAATTTTCCTCTCGAGAAAATCCGCTCTTAAAAGGCACGCTTTTGCAGCATCCGAGCTGCACGCATCTTTTAAACTCTCCGCAACATCGTTCGAAGTTAGTAAGAAAAAATATATTGTTAAGTTGTATTATTCTCTGCGATATTTCGGTAAGTGGATCGACCATCTATCCACCACGCGATACGAAAATCAACCGATCGCGTTACCGTAAAGTGTAAGAGTGTCCAATAAAGAGCAATTAACTTCACCAAAGAGCATTTTTGCAACATCTCCTGTTCCACCTTGCTACAGTTCATTTTGTGTCTGTTCTCCGATCTTGAACCACGCAACACGCAGGTTAAAATCGAGGCGTGATATTGCTGAGCGTCCGGTAATAACCACACATTTGGCGATCCTGCCAGGATCGGAGAAGAGATTATATCTCCGAATTCTCAATGTGAGTATGGTGATTCCGCGAGTGGACTGCTTTGAACACCATATAAAGACAATTTTCTAGACTCTTTTGGAAAGACAATTTTTGGACATTTTTTGGACATTTTTTGGACATTTATACGACACTCTAACCGAAAGGACAGAAGTGATCGGGAGTGCCGTCATTTGGAGAAATTCAATTTTGAATTTAAATTCTCCATGCGCGCATCTCATTAGTGCGCGAACGGCATCTCATTAACGCATTTAAGCGTTTCGGTCGTCATCGTCTTTCGTCGGCCGTTTCCGGACATTCAGATCGAAACAGTGCCTACGACGTGACGTCATAACGAACGGATCCAATTCGGTGACGTCAGCAGGAGAGGTAGCAGTCATGGGACTCCCTCTTTTCGCGCTTCATTGCCTAGCAATCGCTTCCCCTCGACGCGAACCGCGCAGGCTTCGCCTCGCTTTGGTCGTATACGATAGGCGCCGAGACCGAGTGCCCCTCCGCACTACCAAACCGTCAGTCTCGAGACTCCCCGTGCGACGACAGCACCGAGCTCGAGAACACGCTCCCAAACGCAATCAAATTCGAGCAATTTTTGCATCGCTCCGAATTCACTGTTCGGACAGAATTTTGATTCGATTCCGATTCTTCTCAATTATTTATGAAAATCATGCCGATTACGAGGAATTCTGGGGAGGCCACTGACGAGTACGCGCAATTCGTACAGCTGGTAAACCTCCAAACGGATGCATTTGCATCAATTGGCCGCGCAGTCAAATTACTTGACAATCCCAACTTGTCGCTCCAACAGGTGTGAACGCGTCTCAACTTGATCAAGAACAAGTGGGATCAAATGTCAATCCGACATGAATCCATGGTGTCGTTCAAGACTGAACCATCATGTGCCGATCATGAGTATTTCATGGATGATTTCTTTGGCAATTCTGAGGACACATACGCTGATACGTGTGCTGGTCTTGCAACCGTTATCAGCATGACAATTGCATCGATGTCATCGGCTTCTGCTCCTGCACCTGTTCCGGCTCAAGGTCACGTAGATTGTCATCGAACTCGCACGCAAGTACCTGCAATTAAATTGCCGAGGTTTTCGGGAATTTATACGGATTGGATCGAATTCCGCGATCATTTTACCGCGTTATTCGTGAATGATAATTCGTTTGATTCGTTTCAACGCTTGTATTATCTCAAATCGTGCCTCGACGGCGAGGCCCCGAATTTGTTAAAAAACGTTTCTGTCACCGCAGAAAATTATGATCTCGCGTGGAAACTGTTAGTCGATATGAAAATAAACGTCGGCTTTTACACGTTCATTTATCGAATATATTTTCAATAAAAGCCGTTTCGCGCGAAAACTCTCCGTCAGAACTGCGGCGACTCTTAGATTCAGTACAAGAATCTTTAGACGCTTTAACTAAATTGGAACGCCCTATTTCTGACGACATTGCTACCTTTATAATTGTGCAACGACTCGACCGCGGGACGAGAGAGGCATGGGATTTTTCTTTGGACGGTCATGCCTATGCAACTTTTCAGAACCTTCACGACTTTTTAAGCGCCAAAATACGTTCGCTAGAGGCCGCCTCCGGTTTTGAGAAAATTAATAAAGCCACTAGTTCTAATTCACAGCCGCGAATAAAATCCACTTCCACCTCTCGTGCTCAGGTCTTTCATGCAACTACGGGAAAAAACGCTACTTTAAGATGCATGCTATGTGACGGAACACATTCTATTTATAAGTGTTCGAAATTCGCTGATATGTCGCTTTCTGATAAATGGAACATAATTAAGAAAAATAAATTATGCATAAATTGTTTATCTGCGTTTCACAGCGCAAAGCAATGTAAAAGCGAGAGAACCTGCATGCATTGCTCCTTAAAGCATCACTCGCTTCTCCATGATGCAACGCAATATTCAAAAGCACCTGTGGCGACTTCTCTCAAGGCAACCACCAGTATCAAAGATTCGGATGTCAATTTAGTCCAAACTCATTTGAGTACGGTTCGGAGCAATTCCAACGTAATACTGGCCACAGCCTGGATAGTCGTAACAGCGGCTTCTCAACGCATAGTAAAACTGCGTGCCTTACTTGATTCTGGATCAACCCGCACGTTCATTATGCAAGAAGTTGCCGACGCGTTACGCACTCGTTCATACAACGAAAATGTGAAGATTACAGGAGTTTGCCATACGGACGCAGTTAACGTAAAGAAATCTATTCCGATATCGATCATGACCGCGAATAATAAGGATGTCCGACTGTCATCAGATGCCCTTGTAGTTGACAGCCTGACCTCTTATGTACCGAAGTTTCGATTTCCGTTAACGCACTGGCCTCATATTCAAAATCTTGATCTCGCCGATGGTGAACCCACCGCCGATACCAAGGTAATGGCACTCATAGGTGCTGATGTTTACCCATACGCCCTTCGGGAGGGTATACGACGCGGTAGACGCGATGAACCGGTGGCAATGAACACCGTCTTCGGGTGGATTCTTTCAGGCGTTAGCGCCACTCATTGCAACAACTCTGTCGATAATCCGTCCGTTCAAGTGTCTCACGCCGACACCCATCATGCTCAAGAATTTAAAGAGCTAAACGCATCTTTGTCCCGGTTTTGGGAAATTCAGGAGTTGACAAGTCCTTCGTTGTTGTCTGAAGATGACAAGTGCTGCGAGCAGCATTTTATTAATTCTCACTCTCGGACGTCGACCGGACAGTACATTGTCCGTATTCCCATAAAGCACTCTACTCAGGTCACGATAGGTGATACACGTGCTCCTGCTCTTCGCTGCTTGCAAAGCGTAGAACGAAAGCTCTTATCACATCCGTCGCAACGTCAAGAATATATGGATTTCATTGATAAATATGCAACGCTGCGTCATATGCGTCTTGCACCCGCTACCCCCTCTTTGTCTACTGTCGTCTATCTACCGCATCACGCCGTAGTTAACGCGACCAGCGTGACCACAAAAACTCGCGTGGTCTTTAACGCTTCTGCCCAGTCTACTACTGGATACTCATTGAACGATCTGCAATACACCGGTCCCAAATTGCAGACTGATCTGTCGTCGTTGCACATGCAATGGCGCACTCATCGATATGTTGTGGCGGCCGACATTGCCAAGATGTATCGCCAGATCCTCGTGGATGAACGAGACGTGGATCTGCAGCGTATTCTCTGGCGATCATCGCTAAATGAAAAGGTTTCGGAGTTCCAACTCCTCACTGTCAAGTGCGGGACTGCAAGCGCCCCGTATTTAGCCTTAAGAGTACTCCGACAACTAGCGGAGGATGAAGGCTCCCGTTTTCCTCAAGGAAAAAGCGCATTTTTAAACAATTTCTTTGTCGACGATGCGCTCTTCGGAGCTGACTCTGAAGACGAAGTTCGACAGATTCGCAATGAGCTCAATGAGTTGCTCTCGCTCGCTCATTTTAGATTGCGAAAATGGGTTAGCAACTCTGTCAATCTACTCAGCGATATCGATGAAACCGATCACAGCCTCATATGCGATAAAACGCTTCAAGAGGACGAAAGTGTAAAGATATTAGGTATTTCGTGGCATCCAACATCGGACGCATATTCCTTTTATCTGAATATCTCTACACCTTTGGTATGGACAAAACGAGTGGTACTGTCTCACATCGCTCGAATTTTCGACCCCATGGGATGGATTACTCCTGTAGTAATAACTGCGAAGATTTTCATGCAGAGATTGTGGCAATGTGCACCCGATTGGGACGCTCCATTTGCGCCAGAATTGACGTCCACGAGGCTCGCATTTCATGAGAAGCTACCATCGTTGTCTCAAGTCACAATACCACGATGGCTACGAATGGGTTCCTCCACAAAATGCGAACTCCATGGCTTTTCTGACGCGTCCTCTAAGGCATACGCTGCTGTAGTCTATGTGCGCTGCATAGACTCATCAGGACAATCCCATACTTCGCTGCAGGTTGCAAAAACGCGAGTGGCCCCTCTCAAAACGATTTCGATTCCACGACTGGAACTGTGTGCTGCATTGTTGCTAGCGCGCCTCATAGCTCAAGTCGTAGCTCTCCCAACCTTTACTGACTTTAAAGTGCAATGTTGGACAGATGCGACAATCGTACTCGCTTGGCTTCAGGGCGCTCCATAACAATGGAGAACGTATGTAGCCATTCGAGTATCGGAAGTCCAGTCCTTATTACCCGACGTAACTTGGCGTCATGTATGCAGCACTGATAACCCAGCCGACTTGACCCATCGCGAGGTATCTCAGCGACTGAAATAAACTCAGCGCAATTATGGTGGTCAGGTCCTTCGTGGTTGCAACTTTCTTAGTGCTCTTTCGTAGTCTCGGCGCTCTTAAAATGCACGCTTTTGCACCATCCGAGCTGCACGCATCTCTTAAACTCTTCGCAACATCGTTCGAAATTAGTTACAAAAAATATATTGTTAAGTTGTATTATTTACTGCGATATTTCGGTAAGTGGATCGACCATCTATCCACCACGCGATACGAAAATTAACCGATCCCGTTACCGTAAAGTGTAAGAGTGTCCAATAAAGTGCAATTAACTTCACCAAAGAGCATTTTTGCAACATCTCCTGTTCCACCTTGCTATAGTTCATTTTGTGTCTGTTCTCCGATCTTGAACCACGCAACACGCAGGTTAAAATCGAGGCGTGATATTGCTGAGCGTCCGGTAATAACCACACAAAAACCATCTCGTCGAATGATAGCAATTTCTCTTTTGGCAGCATTGTCATCTCCATCAATTCGAGTCATCATACGTGGCACGAATCTTCCATCGCAAACGTAACAACGTAAAAGATTTCCAAATACCATCATTGTAAAAGATGTACAATATTACAGTAGGATACGAGTTTTACGAAACTGTTATGTCTTTCACAATATACATTGAAGACCGACAAGAAAATATGCAGAGTAAAAGTTTTAAAGACTTAATGTTACATATGTATTAGTATACTTACCGCAATAAACTATATAATAAGACAGAAAGCCAATATCCATTTCAGTCTGAATTTTGCCGTCTTTAGTATATTTTATATGTCTACTTCGTTTCGGGAAACTGTAAAACACGAGACCTAAAAGAAAACCTGGGAGAGGGAATTCACATCCTTCAAGATGTCATTGGCGTTCTAAACAACGTACAGCTGAGCTGCGTTCATCATTGGTTTATAATCTCGGGATTTGAAAATAATTAAGCAGCATGACAGTCGAATCAAAACCCTCTAACAATAATATCGAAAAAGTATATCGGGTTTGATACCGAAGAAAGAGGCATAAAGCCAAGAAGTCCAGCATTCTGTCCAATTTCGTCACATCCACAACATTGTTTCTGGGTTACTGCGCGCTCAAACGCAAACGCACGTGCACACGAACACGCATACGCTCACTCGCGCTGACTCACACTACTAATAATATAATAATAATTTGCTACAACTGAAATCAGAAAATTCGTATCTCACGCTTTTCCGGAGCATCTAGCGGAAAAACTGTTCATTGGATAAGGTTGAGCCTATGAAAACATTTATTCAGAATCACTTGAACTACAACATACTCCAATTTCAATCAAATCGACTGGGAGCCATTTTCCATACGTTTTATGCGTGGTCCTTTAGAAGAAAATCCGGACGCGCCAACATTCACCGAAATTCGCTTGAATGAAACGTTCTGTATTTATCACGGAATCAGCAGAGAGTCTAACAAATATTCGTGCGCCCTGAATAATGCTGCAAACTTACGAGGATGGCTAATTTCGCGAAAATCCGCTTCTAAAAACAACAACATCAACAGCAACAACAACAATAGCGACAATGAAGAACGGTTCAAAATATAGAATGTTTTACTAATTAGTTTATGGTTCGGCGAGAACAAACCGTCTCCTAATATATTTTCAGAGCCTCATACAAATCCTCTAAAGCAATTATGCAAAGGAATAGAAACGTACATGACGCATGTACAAAAATCGATAAATTTTCGTGGACTGATATTATGTAGTACTTGTGATCTACCAGCGAAAGCATTTTTCCTATATATGAACCAGTATAATGGAAAAATCGGGCGCAATCAAGAGGGAGAAACTGTCGAGAAGACACGAGTTTATCCGTATATGCAAGATTTAAATTTAAGAACAGACTCCGAATCGATTGAAAACACGTTACTTGTCGATGACTCGAAAAATCCGGTGTGCGGTGTTAAAGGGCCTACAATTCTGTCTAAAATTTGTTACAAACTTATTACGTCTACCACTGTTGATAAAATGCACTGCGTTTTTGAGGGTTGCATACAAAAATTAGGACAATTGTGGTTTTGACAAAGTTTGCATCTGAACCTTTCTCTGTTTGTGATTTAGTTGAAGTTGTATATTACAGATATTAGAGATTGTGTTCTATAAGACCTCCAGCATCTGTTGCCAGATGTCCTTGACTAATTAAAACTCATTACCATTTCTGGAAAGCGTTAGAATATAAAAATTGTTCTTTTATTACTCAGTGATAGTTTTACAGGACATTTTACCGAATGATTATTTTGAGTACTTTAAACTGTTAGTTCTAGCTATTTATATCTTATCCGGAAGAAATATTTCAACTGATATGATAGAAATTGCCGATGCAGTATTGCAAATATTCGTATCAGGATGTGAAATTTTGTATGGGACCAAATGCATGACCTGCAATGTACAGAGCCTCCGACATTTACCAGAAATTGTACGATGTACAGGACCACTGAGGGTTACATCGTGTTTTCCGTTAGAAAACATAAATGTGAAACTAAACGCAACAAATCGCCACATCTTCAAATAGTATCAAATTTGAACATGTACCTTAATGTAAATGGTTATACAGAAATAAATGATTAAAAGAAAATGCGAATGCTTTCGATTTTTGTCAAACAATTAATTCGAAAACAAAAAAACTTACACTATCCATAATTAATGAAACAACTTTCATGTGGAAGAAATTTCTTTTCCTTAAAATAACTCATTAAAAATAGAATTTTGTATTCAACAGAATTAAATGCATGTGACAAGAAAACCGAATCATTTTATGTAATCTCATAGAAAATATCATGCTATTATTAAACAATTTAATTGCCATAATCCTTTTCGCGTCAACCTACCAAGAGCTGGCTCATTGTTTTTATACATAAATGTAAAAATAACGTTTTTCAGTAAAAATTATAATAATTCGTGATTTAATTCATGTTTGTTGTCACGTTTCACCAGATAAAAGTAATCTATGTTATTTGAGTTTCACAGTGGAAGGCGAAGAAAATTACGACAGAAACTTTTAATGTCATAATTTTTGCAAATTAATGAATTTAAACATCTCTGTTAGTAGTATGATTCATGTGCGTATTTCCGTTGCTTCAGAAAGTTCGATCTGGTAGGTATATTGATTGAGTTTTTTTTTTGTAACTTGCAATTAATTTATATAACAATTATTTTCTTGATAATATATATATTTATTTATTTATTTAATTCCCCTTTGTTGGTGTTTCAATACTATAGTCAGGGAAATTTGATATCAAAATTACTTGTTTAAATATAATTTAAAAGATCGCAATATATTTTCCTGCAGGATGGGGAGATGATCACGAAAAAGTTCATAGACAACTTTCGGTTTCAAGTGATTCTAAACTACTAGATGAAGATATTCGCGAAGAAACTCGAGTTATTCTACGACCACGACGTCCGCCTCGTCCGAAATCAGAAATTTTTCTAGGGCCTACTACATTTACTACCATACAGAGAACGAAACGATATTCTGCTTTTGGCGTAAGTTGACTTTCAGATTTATAATATTATTCTTATTCATTTTTTGCACTGATATCAAGGAAAGTTCGGAATATTTTTGTTGTGCAATTCTAATTGGTAGCAATAGTGTACAATAACATTCCAATCTTACCATACGTTACGAACGATAGTTCGTACCTCGCCTTATCATATAGTTATATTATAATTTTCTATCATATTTAAGCTATTATAATAGACGTCAGGTTGCAAGTGGGGTGAGCGTATATCGTATTTAATACAATATTCGTACATCCGGTGCACGGTTACAATGTGGTTCGAGCAACCACAGCAGTTAATTCTTTATAAGTTGCTTAAATAAATGTTCGAGGAACCTGTAAGCAGTTTTCGATGGCAACCGGCTAGCGTTTGCAGATCGCATGGCCACACTCGGTGTCGACGAGCACACGAAAGTTCGGAATGCGTGTGACCTGATGGACAATCCGTTTTCATCGTCGACGGATCCCGAAAAGCACGATAGTCTACAGTCAGTCAGATCACCGAAAGCAAAGAGGCAACTTCGGGTCGTTCTCAACTTTTCATGCGAGAGATCTTGATCGCGAGCCACTAATTCCAGTCGGGACTTAGCCGATTTCATACATCTAACCTCGGCGATTTGCCTCTGGAAGTCATCCGACTCGTGGCTTCCGAACGACGGGAAAACCGAGTGCGCGCTCCGGTCGTTCACTATAGCGAGCCGATAATAATCATTTCTGTACTGGTGCTGGTCGGGATAATAACAATAAATAATAACTGAGCGAACAGCAGAAGCGAGTATTCCTTAAATCCCGACCCAAAGAGCCCTGCATCCGTAACACCATATTTTTTGAAACATAATTAAGTTCAATTACAATGAGTTGCAAAGTCTTGAACGTGATATTACTTGTTTTCCAAATCTCATAAACAAACCTAGTTTTTTTTATTACGTACACGGCGAATTTTATAATTAGCAGACAAATAAATTATGATCACACACTGATGTTAACTAATGTAATAACATATCCCGCAACGAGTACGCAAAGTAACGCGCTGCGTTCGGGCGTAAAACCTTCTCGTTGGGGATTAACGAATTGCGTATAATATTTTTTCTTACGTTTTGCGCAAAATCCGATACCATTTACTACATCGATTTTTTATTGTTATTGTGAAATTTGTAAAGACCCAGGAAGAAGTGGTGAAAAGATACAAAAAAAGGGACACGTACGGAATGCTGGGGAGGGGTTTATTTTGGGAGGGGGGGGGGTGCCCCCCTATATCAATCAATATTTACTAAAAATTAAATAATGTAGTACCCACTAAATTTAAATGAATATTTACATATGACACATTCCACGCGTTATAGACAATAAAAAATGTCAAAACTTTTTTTCAAAAATGTACAACATGGGTTAATGCAACGTTATCGGAATGTAGTTTAGGGGAATTTGTGCGAAAAATGTTGAGTTTTAATATAAAATTATGAAAGCGCCGAAAAGAAAAGTTTTCGGTTATTTATTTAACAATATATTTTTTTCATAATTTTTAAAAAACTGAGAAGATTATAAAAAAATTCTGAAAAAATTTTTTTTAAGAACTACCAACATATGTGTATTCTATAAAAAATCAGCAACGATGTGTTTTTCTACGCTTTCGAAAAATTCATTATTGAATTTGGCCGGTAGCCGCGAGAGTGGAAACGGCTCCCGTGACTCGTCATCCTTGCACGCGCTCGCGGCGACCGGCCAACTTCAATAGTAAATTTCTCGAAAACGAAGAGAAACACATCGTTTCTGAATGTAAGCATTCCTTCCCCTCCTTTGCAAAAAAAGAATCGAAATGAATTATTTCAAGACATTGTCATAATAACTAACATAATAACTTATAATTATCCATGAAAATTATAATAAAATATCGCTTAAATATTGCAACCTTTTGATAAATCGAGTAATATAATAGATAATTATTAACCCTCCGCCTGCAAACGTATTTTCGGCGCCTTATATCTGCAAAGGGGGGTCACTCGTGACCTGATGTTTTTTATCTGCTAGTACGCTTAAAAAAAGCTGCAAAAATTCTTGGGGCTCCTTTCAACCATTAACTTTAAGTTCAAGTCATAATATTACAGAAAAATTTATTTTGATTATTAGTCCAGTCACTATGTACAAAAAAAAGGCTTGAAAAAGACAAAATTCCTAGTAGCAATTTTTTTTTTCTAGGTTGTAGGGGACATCGAGAAAAGCTTAACTCTCATTTTTCAGCACCTGAGAGCGCGTGCTTCTTTTGCTAGACTAAAAATCTCTGCGCCTGGGATTTCCGACTTTACTATTATAAAAAATTAATATAATATATATTTTTCACAGGCTTTATGATGCTGTACAAGTTATTTTTCATGGCACCTCGAAAATTGTAAATAATGTTCGACGAATCGAACGCGTAATTATAAAATATGATCATTTTTGTTCTTTCGTATGTTTAATTATTTTTTTGCAAACAAAATGTATTTCGTTATTTTAATATTTATAAAAAATAATATGTAATTGCTGTGAATATGAAGTATTATCGTTATATATATATTAAAATGCTTTTTCGTATCAACGTTCTCGATGTCCCCGTCGTAAAGTCCTCGATGTATAATGCATTTACGCCATTACAGTTTGGACAAAATCATATAAGATTGATAGATGGCGGATTCCTCTTACATAAAGTTGTGTGGGACAAAGTCACCAATTTCAAACTTATTTGTACAAAGTGCGTGACGTATGTGCAGAAACATTTTGGAACAAATGTTTGCATCGTATTCGACGATTACACAAACGACAAGTCAATTTCCGGGACGAAATCAGCTGAGAGAGAAAGGCGTATTAGGAAGAAACAAAGCCCAGATGTAGTTTTCGACGAAAACACGACTCCAACAATCAGCCAAGATAAATTTCTGTCAAACACTAACAACAAAGAGAGGTTCATCGCCATGATTCGTGTTCATTTCGAGTTAGCGGGAATTGAAGTTCGACAGGCTGTCGAAGATGCGGATGCCCTACTCGTCAATACAGCAATCGAAAAAGTTGAAATGTATGATTCAGCTGAAATTGTCGGTGAGGCCATCGACTTACTGGTGTTACTTACTGGACTGGCACCTAATGCAAAGAATATATTTTTCACAAAGCCTGCTAAAGGCAAAGTCAAAGAAGCGATTTTTAATTGTACGAGTCTCAAATACGATGATTCCATCCGCAGTAATATCATTTTTTTACATGCGTTAAGCGGATGTGATACCACGTCCTCTCTATTCAATGTAGGAAAGATGAAATTTATTACAACGTTGATAAATCGGCCAGATTTAACGAAAGAACAAAAATGATCATATTTTATAATTACGCGTTCGATTCGTCGAACATTATTTACAATTTTCGAGGTGCCATAAAAAATAACTTGTACAGCATCATAAAGCCTGTGAAAAATATATATTATATTAATTTTTTATAATAGTAAAGTCGGAAATCCCAGGCGCAGCGATTTTTAGTCTAGCAAAAGAAGCACGCGCTCTCAGGTGCTGAAAAATGAGAGTTAAGCTTTTCTCGATGTCCCCTACAACCTAGAAAAAAAAATTGCTACTAGGAATTTTGTCTTTTTCAAATGTACATAGTGACTGGACTATATAGTTTAATTATTTAAAAATGGAGGTAAGTAGAATAGAATTCCAGCTGGCCAGACACCGCCATCTCTCCCCCTATGGCGACAGTCCTCTTGCCTACAAAGGCCATTGACCACGTCTGCGACTCGACATGTATCTTACTGACCTTGAGGTAGGTCATGTCCAGACACCCCTACCCATCAGAGGTTATTGACCCACATAGTCTGTGACACGACCTTGAGACAGGTTCCGGTTTGTTATTATTTTTATTACCCCCTTTCCTCCTTCTCCATAACGGTGGCCCTCTATAATCCACTTGTGCAGTCTGCAGCAGGAAATTGGCTCCGATTTCCATCCCTTCCGTATCAGACTGCATCGGGACATATCGATGTTAACTGCAAACACTCCCTCTACCATCGGGTTAGTGGTTGCTGGATCTCGTGTGATGTCAGCAGACGGAGAGATCCCAGCAGCACCGCTTTCTGCATTTGGCCTACGATGGAATTTGCATGTTGTTGGCAGGCCGGAATGCTTTTGATGTTTTCGAGGAAAGTTGGTCTTATTCCTTCCAACACTCCAATTATTAGCACGACTAGCTTGATTTTGAATCCTCGATAGAGCTTGCGAATCTCGAACAGGAGTTCCTCATATTTCACCCGTTTTTCCACCTCTTTGCTGACTATGTTTCTCTCTGCTGGTGCAGAGAACTCGATGGCAAGGCTGGATTTGTCATCGAAGTCAACAAGGACGATGTCAGGCTTATTGGCTGATATTGATTCAATATCAGTGTCGACGTACGGCAAAACTGGGATCGCGTCAATACCATGGGTGCTGCGGAGATGATAATACAGCACTCGGAGAGCCGCATTGTGACGTTGGATGTATGCTGTGACTGCATATCTTGGACAAGCTGCCAAGAGATGCATTAGTGTCTCAACATGACATCCATACGATCTACAAAGCGTACTCTGCACCGCCAGGTGTAAGGTGGTCTGGCGGTACGCTAAGGTATTGACGACCCCGTCCTGGCATGCGAAGATAAAACCCTTGGTCTCGGATTTCAAGTCGGCTGATCTTAAGAACAAGAAGGTCATCTCTACCAACAAGCCCATCGTTGGTATGTGTTTAGCACCGTTTTTCATGTTTCCTCCTCCGACGGTGCCTTGCTGACTTCCAATTTTTTTTAAAATTCGGTCAAATAATACACTGCCATCATTATTTACTATTTGAAGAAAAAAAGGTGTGGCCTCAAAATAAATGCAACTTTTATTAACCGCTGTATGTGATTTTCACCGTTCTCCCCATCCAACGATACCTTCCTTCACCTGAATTTTTTGAAAATGAGATTACTCACTGCCATCATTAAAAACTATTCGATTAAAAAAATGAGTGTCCTAACTGTAATTGCATCATGTATGAATGGTTGTTATGTGTTTATCACTGTTTTACACGATTTTTTCCTTCCAACGGGGCCCTCCTGTTATCCGAATATATTGAAAATCGGTCAAATAATTCAGGGCCATCATTATTAACTATTCGAAGAAAAAAAGGACTTGCCTAACTGTAAATACAACTTTTATCAAACGCTGTGTGCGTTTTTCACTGTTTTCCTCTCCAACGGTGCTTTCCTGACATCCAAATTAAAAAAAAATCGGTCAAATTATTAATTGCCTTTGGTGTTAAATACGCCAAGAAAAAAAGGAGTGGCATAACAGTAAATGCAACTTTTATCTACCGCTGGGTTTGATTTTCACCGTTCTCCCCATCCAATGGTTCCTTCCTTCACCTGAATTTTTTTGAAAATGAGTTAGATTACTCACTGCCATTATTATTTTCTGTTCAAAGAAAGAAAGTAGTGGCCTAACTGTAAATGCAACTTTTATCAAACGCTGTTTATGATTTTCACTGTTGTCCCCATCCAACGGTGCCCTCCTGCCGTCCGAATGTTTTGAGAATGAATCAGATTACTCAGTGACATCATTAAAAACTATTCGATGAAAAAAACGAGTGGCCGAAATGACATTCCAAAAGGTAGTCCAAGGTGTCCGTTTGGTGTGAGACAGGACAAGAATAGCGAAATCAATTACATCACAGTAATTGATTTCAAGCCCGTCTGGATTTTATCCACAGTCGCAGGTGCAACTCCAATAAAATCAGTTAACCGTTTCGATAAACAAATAAAAGGGAGAGTTGATTTACAATTTCCTAATGCTTTCGTAATGTAACAATTCATAATTCATTGGTGGTGTAGATTTACGTGACCAGCGTTGAAGCAATTTATCTTCTGAAATACGTGCAAAAAAATGAACAGGGCCAATTCTATTAAAACTTGCTTAGGCATCAGTTACGAAAACGCAATTATATTGACGAATTTATCAAACGATACAGAAAAAAATAATGGGACAAAGGAATTCGCCATCAGTATTCGTATGCTATATCTTGTGCCAAAGAAAAAAATGAAGGCGACTCATATTTTGCATCAAGGCAACCAAAGGAAATATTGTTCCAATGAAATGTGCAAAATTAGAACGAATAAATATTGCGAAACTTGAAATTTATTTTTATGTCAAAATTGCACCATTAATCATAAGAAAATGCAATTAATAGTTTAAAAAAACAATACAGAAGCAAATAAAAATCGAAAACTATAAAAAGAATAAATAAAAAAATTTAAAAAAAAAAACAAAACTAAAAAAACATACAAAAAAATTAAAAAACATAAAAGGCAAAAAAAAAGATTCTCAACAAACATCCACCTCACGTGGTCAGAATCAGGCAACAGTGATACCCAGTCAACCACAAAAGATCATTAATGTCACTGCTATATTAAAACTATTACATAGTATTCATAAAACAATGTATACATACCCGCTATGTAACCTAAAAGGAGATACATCACCATTACGGAGTATTTACATGTTTGCCATTACGTATCAAATATGTTGCAATTTTATGTAACAAAGGTTTCCTCTCCGCATTTTAATATGTGATCGTTAAAAATGACGTATTTGATACGTTATGAACGCTATATAACTAGTATGTATCAATTTTATGTAACATTTATTCAGGCTGTATCTAAAAGCCCGCGTATGAGCTATATCACAAGGTAGGGTAATTTTTTCTGAATCTAATGCTACCAGAAATAATTTTTTTATACTAGATTTTTTGTTTAAACGGACTTTGAAAATTTATTTATTTTGGGGCGATTTCCTCAGCGGAACAGTGGTCAGACGAATCACGGTCGACATCCTCCTGCCGTTGCTTCAATTCGATCGCGCAAATTATCGACAATTAAACATCTAATGCTTCGTTCCCGCGAAGGAAATTTCAAACGAACACATGACGGCCAAGATAGTGAGGGCATTATAAATCGATGAATGAACCTCAGTTTCTATCGCACAGATGTACAATCTAATATTTAATAAATAAACGAACGCTAGAAATATGACATTTCTATTTATAAAAATATTAAGAATAGTATGTAATGTAATAAGGTGTGTGATTTTATGATACTAAACTCTTGTAAAATAACCATTGTGTAATTACAATTTTGTACATTATGTAGAATCCGAAACGAATTTAATCTTAACATATCACTATTTTCATTTGTAATATTTTAAAGGAAATGAATTCGATTTGTCCTCGAAAAGTTTCAAAATCTATGAAAGATGGAAGTATTAACCCTTTTACAGGCAGAAGGTTTTGGGCAATCCACCAGAAAAAGTGACAGTACTTTTAAGCATTCTCGGGGTCGCTGAATACGAATTCGAGGTCAGATTTGAAAAATTCAAAATGGCGACTTCAATATGGCGACCATCGAATTGAAAATTTAAATTTTTTAAAACATAAAAAATATTACCATATTCTACGTGAAATTCTGAATAAAAAATGTCTCTTGCGATTTTTGTCTAAATTACATGCATTCCGAGGAAAAAATTCCAAAACTTTCAAAACGCAATATTACACATTAATGTATCCCTTTACCAGGCTGAACGATATGAATTATCCTACGATTACAAATCGTACGTTTTTAAAGATTTTTGGGGTCGCTGATTACGAATCCGAGGTCAAATTTGAAAAATTCAAAATGGCGGCCGTCGAACTGAAAATTCCAATTTTTTTGAAACATAAAAATATTACTATATTCTACGCAAAATTCTGAATAAAAAATGTCGGTTGTGATTTTTGTCTAAATTGCATACATTCCACGGTAAAAAATGGGGAATTTTTCAGTCTTCACTGAAAGTTCGTTTCTCGCAAGCAAAGTTGTTTTCTGGAAAATACACATGTGCTGTCTCTCATGCATCTTTTTTACTGCGGATATTTATATCGTTCTTACGGAACTTATATCTATTCCTATTTACGTGGTAATATATATTACGATAAATATATGTGTATATAAGTATTTATACGTAATTACTTCATTTGTTATCATAATGCCTAAAAAATTTGTCGGTAAAGACAATTTACCGTTGGAACCGGAAAATTCTGATGTGGACGATGATTCAGATTATGATGAGGATTCAGATGGGGATTCAGCTGATGATGACTTGGTCCTGCAAGAAAATGTTGACTCAACTTCTGAATGGTCTCAAAATACAGACAAATTTGCTGTTGAACACGATTTTGAACAATCTCCTACGACCAATATATTTTCTGTTCCTAAAAAAAATTGGGAAAGATTCTTTGTTTTCAAATATTCACAGAAAAATTTATGCAAGAAATTGTTGATGAAACTAACAGATATGCCAGT
Organism: Trichopria drosophilae; assembly: GCA_030407085.1. Lineage (NCBI taxonomy): Eukaryota > Metazoa > Arthropoda > Insecta > Hymenoptera > Diapriidae > Trichopria > Trichopria drosophilae. Next base: position 82,973,163 of record CM059582.1, read on the forward strand.
CAGAAAAATGAGAACTCTGCGAATTGGTATGATACTGATGTAAATGAATTATATGCCCTCATTGGTGTACTGATTCTTATGGGAATTCATAAAATGCCTAGAATAGAAAATTATTGGAGCACCGATAGTTATCTGAGAGTTGACTGCATTGCGAAAATTATGACGAGTAAACGCGTTTTCAAATTATTGGAGATAATACACATAAGTGACAATAGTACTATGCTTCCCCGGGACGATCCCAACTATGGTAAACTTCATAAAGTAAGGCCTCTTTTAGAACATACGAATTATCAATCTGCTAAGGTATACAACCCTTCGAAAGCGGTCTCTGTTGATGAATCTATGATTCCTTTCAAAGGAAGATCATCCATGAAGCAGTACATGCCACAGAAACCTATAAAACGGGGGTACAAAGTGTGGAGTTTGGCTGATTAAAAGACAGGCTTTATGATTAAAACAGAAATGTATATTGGCAAATCAAAAAAATAAGATACAAAAGATCCTCTCGGTGAACGTGTAGTGTTGAATCTAGTTACAGGTACGATCGGACATGAACACTTGGTAGCTTTCGACAATTTCTTTAGTTCTATCAATCTTATTGGAAAACTTGTACAAAGAGGAATTTACTCCGTTGCGACTGTTCGTACAAATCGGAAAGGTTTGCCTGATACCATGAAAAGTAAAGAAATAATGCAAAGAGGAGAACACAAATACGAGACTAAAGGAAACGTCGCTGCTATCAAATGGATGGATACTAAACCTGTCACTTTACTCACTTCAGCTTTCAACCCATCGCATAATGTAGAAATCAACAGAAAATTGAGAAATTCAACTACCGTACAAGCTTATAATGCCATTATGGGTGGTGTTGATCAACTACGGGAAAGGTATATGATAGACAGAAAGTAAAAAAAGTGGTGGCATCCAATCAGGTATTACTATATTGACGTGGCTATCGTCAATTCCTATATATTACACAAATGCTACAAGAAAGATGTATGCGGAGATCAGTTATCATACCGAACCAATCTAGCGAAGCAATTAGTAAATATTTACGATGGCAGGAAACGATTCATTCGGGAAACGTTACAAACTGTTGCAAAGAAGCGAGCATAGATTCAAAGTTCCAACATCCATGAAAAAAAAATATACACGAAAAAAAGTTTAGTTTGGTAGTTTTTATTTTTTTCTTTGTTATACAAATATGTTTTGCGAAAAAAAAGATGAAAAATAACAAACGAACAGCACATGAAAGACCGAACTTCAACCGTCACGTGGTATCGTGCGTAAGTAGGTAAATTAGTTACTGAAATCAAGGAAGTGGAAGGCATTTACAAATATGAAGAATCAGAGTATTTTTCGAACGAAGTTATTATATGTGATCCATAATATATTTATTGAAATTCAAAACAGCTCCACCGTACAGATTCCGCCACCTTCAATGTCGCAAATCTCCCACAGGTTTTGTAATGAGCGACAACGAAAACCTTTCAATCTATGTGAATTCTAAGCGATCTATCAGAATTTTTTCCTCGGAATGTATGCAATTTAGACAAAAATCGCAAGAGACATTTTTTATTCAGAATTTTACGTAGAATATGGTAATCATTTTTATGTTTCAAAAAATTGAAATTTTCAGTTCGACGGTCGCCATATTGAAGCCGCCATTTTGAAATTTTCAAATCTGACCTCGGATTCGTAATCAGCGACCCCGAGAATGATTAAAAGTACTGTCATTTTATCTGGTGAATTGCCCAGAATCTTCGGCCTGTAAAAGGGTTAACACGTTATCACGGAACATCCGCCAAACTTGGTTTTGATTTCCCTATTACATCATTACAAAATAGTATTACTTTAAATAATTCTAAAAAGAATTAATTACATATCGAAATCCATTAGTACTTTAGCTGTAAATTAGAAACAATTATTCATATTCATTTCATTGTTTACCCTGAGAACTTGTTTTGTTCAAAACGCCAACAAATAAAATAAAATTATACGCAAAAATTACAAAATCTTCTTATTAAGCTTTTTCACAGGAATAATGTAACATATTAATTTCCTTACTGTTTCCTGGACCTACTATAATTGGATTCACTATTTTGTATAATTTAAGTAACATTTTTTACGCTACATTTTTTTGTATTCCATGAATGGGATGCATTTAGCACAGATATTGATCTAGTTTAATTAGTAGTACGCTATTTAATTAATAAATTAAACATTTTAGGGAATTACTTCTACCCAGACCTTAGGTCTTCGGGCATAAAAATTACCCTACAGTTTTCATCAAATGTCGACGTTTCAGACCCTAAGGAGCCCAAATGAACAATAAAAAAATGTTTGTCCGTGATCTTGTACGTACGTACGTCCCGTTTTTATTGTCATCCGTCCATTACTAAAAAACATTAGCCCCAATTAAGTTTCTTCGTAGTTTTTTGTTTTCACCAATTCCGTTTGTTGTGTCCTGTAAGGAGTCCCACCATCGCCTTTAGTTTGTTCCTATTACATAATGTAATCTTCCTAAATCTCTCTTGGCAGGCTTCTCAAGGTGTTCATTCGCTTGTCTACACATAGCTGTATTTCTCCAAAGTGTTCTTCTCCTATTTTCTATTTGTTTGCCGACCGCTTCCTGGATCTTGTTTTCACCAATTCCACAGAATGGTTCGGGCCCTATAAATGGGATACCCGCGCCCTTCCTGGCAAGCTTGTCGGTCTCCGCATTACCATCGATACCCCAGTGTGCCGGAACCCAGAGTATGATAACCTTATTTTGTTTCCCCAGCTCGTTTAGCTTGGTAATACACTCGCAGACCAGTCCCGATTGGATCTCATACGTGTTTATTGCTTTAATTACTGTCTGGCTATCTGGCAGGATTACAATTCTACAGTTCTTATATCTTTTGTTTACATTTACGTGTGCATATTTCATTATGGCATATACTTCTGCCTGGAAAATGCTTGGGTATTTCTCCATTGAGCCAGTATGCTTGGCTCGCGGGCCATACTTGTCCTGGATCCATCGGTGTATCATTTCGTAGTGCAGTCTCCTCTCAAATGCTCCTCCAGGTTCCTGATCCAATCGTCTCTTGAGATAATCTCCAATAGGAAATTCTTCTCTAAGCAATACGTTTTCCTCACCATATCGCTTGGGGCTGCTAATAGGGGTATCATTTTTAAATGATGTTCCCGATCTCTTGTCTTAATGAACTTTCCTCGTCCGTCTTGCAGTCTGTTGATCCTAATCAAGGTCTCCATTGCTGTCTCTTCAATGACTAGGTGAAGGGGCTTGAGGTCCAGCAGTTCCTCCAACGCCGCGATAGGGTATGTTCTAAAGGCTTCTGTCATGCCCACGCACGCCAAGCGCTGCACTTTTTCCAGCTGCCTCCTCACCCTCCCCACCTGATTCCTTCTTTACCAGAACACTGATCCGTAGGTGATGATTGGTCTCACCGTCATGGTTTATACCCATTTTAGGATCCTGGGGAGCATCCCTACGTTCTTCCTGCCATATTTCTACATACCATTAGCGATCTGATGGTCTTTTTGATTGTTGTTTATAAGTGCTTTCTCCATAGAAGTTTACTATCTATTGTTATACCTAGATATTTTATTTCCTTCTTGAGCTCCACAGGCTGTCCTCCTATAACTACAGGTATCATCCCTAGGTGCCTTTTTTCCCTTGTGAATGGTGCATCGGTGGTCGTGCTCATGTTTAACCGCACGCCCAATCTGTTGCACTAATCCTTAATGATGTTCAGGCCCCCCTGAATTAGGTCGCACAGGACTCCTCGAACTTCCCTCTGGCTATGATTACGATACAATCGGCATAGCTTTGGTTCTTGATTCCCAGAAAGTTCAGTACCTCCAGGAGTTCATCCACCACCAGGCTCCACAACAATGATGTCATAACCCATCCTCGGTGGCCATCCTCTACTAGTTAATACGCGGATAGATTCTTGTTCTACTATCAGGGTTTCCGCCTTCCTGGTCGCTCACCCAGTCCACCAGAAGTTTGTTCACTTCCTTCGCAGTGCTATCTCAACAGTCCCATGTGACGTGTTGTCAAAAGCACCTTGATATCCAGGAAGGCTCCGATGGCAATTTCCGTGTCCTCTAGGGCCTTCCTTATTCTTCTACCAGCTGATAAATTGCGGTTTCCGTCGACCTGCCCGTTCTACATGCATGCTCGGTGTGCTAGAGGGGTTTTTCCTCTAGCACTGTAGTCATGATATGCTTATCCAATACCTTCTCCATCGCCTTCAGCATAAACGATGTCAGACTTATGGGTTTGTACGCTGTGGGGTGTGTGGTGTCCGTTTTGCCCACTTTCGGGATGAACACAACCTTGGCCACTCTCCAAACCCTTAGAATGTACCCAAAGGCCACACTACACGGAGAGAAGGATTTGCGCGCAAGTGCTGTCCTTCTGATCGATGGCAACTCGTCGTAACTTGCGTTTAGTACTGCTGGAAGCGAAATTTGGACATGCAGCCCACCTGATACCGGTGATTTGCCACGCGAAGTGACTAGTGTGACTGCACGTCTGTGATTGGTGAAGCCGCTGCCCTGTTACACAGGAATACGTCGCTCTTGCGCATCGGCTTTGCTTAATACCGGAACGGGCGCATGTATTATCTTGATGTGATTTCGAGAAATTTTAATTGAAAAGCGGGATTGAAAAAGATTAATTTAAAAAGAAGTATAATAGTTTGCTCTAAACACATAATTACCCAAATGTACGCTTTTTTAAATAAGGTTTATACGTCAATAAATATGTTATATGAACGGAGATGAGAAATGTAAATGGTATAGGTTATAAAGGTTTTTTCACTAACTGGTTCTCCAATTTCGTCGTTTAGGAAGAAACTTTTAGGAAAAATAGAAATAAATTATTAAACTTAAATTATCCTAAGTTTGAGTGTGAGCGTTTAAGGCCAATTTCTCAAACACAATTTTTTCCTTAAAATGTGTACTAAATGTATTGTCAAAGTCTACAGAAAAGTGATTTCACTTTATAATGAATTTTATTCATGATTTTTTGTTTTAGTATATCCATATAATTGATATAATTTAGGCCCCACTGTTTGCCGATTACGAATCAGTTAGATTTGCAAAATTGAATTATGAAATTGAATGATTAAAACCTGACAATGGATTCATAATCAGCGTCCTCGAAACCCGTATTTTGGCCATCATATTGGATCCGCCATTATTAATTTTGCAATTTTACGAAATCTCAATTTATTCATGATTTTTTAACATCGTAAATAAATTGGTTGCTATTTTTTCTAAAAATTATTATTTTATATACATAATTGTAGAGAAAGGTCACATTTTTTCTTATCCAGTATAAAAAATTCTAAAATGAGTTTTTGTTCGTTTTAATATGAATCGATTACACGAAAGTTTCGAACGCCTTATTCGGGCAAATACGACACCTGAACCGCGGGAACGCTGCATACCTGCGGGTCGGGCAGGCAGCATTGCCGAATTGCAGGATGATAGCGTGTCTTGAGTTTTGACGTTCCACCTAGCCGAATTCGGGGGTTCTCTGTCTCGAAAGAGTGGGGATGCCGCCGCTGCGGGCTGAGCCGCGCTGCCCGCAAAAACTTTCTCTTCGTGTGCTTCTAAAAACTCTTATCAAAGGTACCATTAGCTCCTCCAATCCCTTTTGAAGCTGAATGGGAGGTATACCATCAGTACCTGGCGAGTTATACGGCTGAAAGGAGTTAATGGCTTATTTGTTTTGTTTAATATTATTTTACGATGCCTTTTCTGAACCCATATGGGACTAAATCGCGACTGGACCTACAGTTTATGAAGGTGGAATCCGAACCACCTGAGCTTTGGCGTTATTAGGCGCTTATAAACAAATACAGAGGTATCCCGATGACAGATGACAGAGGCCGGGATCGAACCAGGGTTTTCTGATTACGCAGCCGATACTCTACCAACTGAGCCACCGCTGCTCCTAATGGCCAATTTAATTCGATGTTCTGTAATGATGTTTCTGAGTCTATTCTAGTCTTGGGGCTTTGGACGAGGATTTCTCGGTCTTTTCCCTGTGCTTCGTATGTTGTCGTTTCTCTACTTCCAGGAAAATGGGTCTCCAGAAGTAAGAGGGCCTTCTGCCTCCTATCTTCTGTATATTCCCCATCCGGATGAAGTTTTGCGTATTATTTTATTTTATTTGTTGGCGTTTTGAAAAAAGCAAGTTCTCAGGCAGAGTAAACAATGAAATGAATATGAATAATTGTTTCTAATTTACAGCTAAAATACTAATGCAGTTCGATATGTAACTAATTCATTTCAGAATAATTTAAAATAATACTATTTTCTAATGATGTAATAAGGAAATCAAAACCAAGTTTGGCGGATGTTCCGTGGTAACGTGTCAATACTTCCATCTTTCGAGTTCATTTCCTTTAAAATATTACAAATAAAAATAGTGATATGATAAGATTAAATTCGTTTCGGATTCTACATAATGTACAAAATTGTAATTACGCAATGATGGATATTTTACAAGGGTTAATACACAAGAGTAAATATGTTTTAGTAATATGAAATGCGAGGATAAAATATTAGATGATAGATATAACAGTTCTAGACGTATTAAAAACAATATAAGGAAAACAATGAGATACAAATTATTATATTTTATGACCAAATAGAAAAAACATTACATTTGTTTAATATGTTATTACATCTTACAAATTGTATAACATTAAAATCATTAAGAACATGAAAATTTGTTAATCCTCGGGTGCTTCAGATATATTAATCTTCTATCCCAAATAAAGAGTAACAGTAGCATGCGAGCGTATCTTGTGGTTATGGCGTTAGCCTAGTAATCGAGAGACCCAGGTTCGATTCCCCCTCGGGGCCAGAGTTTTTCAGATTTGTTTGCGGGCGTTACGTATTTATATACGAGTACGTTAATTTAATAATACAAAAGTAGGGGGTACTTCCGAAAACGCCCCCAACCGATTTTAATGTACATTGGTATACTTACGTATTTCGGGGTGCTGATTACGGAAATGATAATGAAAATTGGCGCAAATTTTATTTTCATAGTGAAAACCTTAAAAAACCACCATAATTTATGTTTCTTTTTTTGCAATTATCTCATAAAATTTTCAAAATTTCGAAAAATTCTTCCAATAAAAGTTGTAGATTTGATCGAAATACACATTTTATATTGTATGCATATTCCCGCCAAAATCGATAGTTTTTAGGAAAAATCGAAAAAAACTACAAAACACCATGTCTAGCCCTAACAATGCCTAAAAGCATATGCGTGCCCTAAAATTAACCTAACCTAATCAGTCAGAACTCTACCTAGCCCTAATAATGCCTAAAAGCATATGCGTGCCTTAAAACTAACCTAACCAGTCTGAACTCCACCTATCCCTAGCAATGCCAAAAGGAATATGCGTATCGCTACGTGGAATTCATGTTATAATTGATCGTTTTCATGTTGTTTTGTCGTTTTTCGATTTTTCTCAACAACTATCGATTTTGGCGGGAATATGCATACAATATAAAATGTGTATTTCGATCAAATCTACAACTTTTATTGGAAGAATTTTTCGAAATTTTGAGAATTTTAGGAGATAATTGAAAAAAACCATAAATTATGGTGGTTTTTTTTTAAGGTTTTCACCATGAAAATAAAATTTGCGCCAATTTTCATTATCATTTCCGTAATCAGCACCCCGAAATACGTAAGTATACCAATATATATTAAAATCGGTTGGGGGGCGTTTTCGGAAGTACACCCCAAAAGTATAATAAGGATATACATAAATATTTCCCCCTAGTGACATACGTGTTACTTGCAATTTGGCGGATATTTTAGAGTCCAGGTACTGTTACTGTACCATAACTGTTACTATAGAAAGGAACAGTGTTACATAATATTTACATGCGTAAACAAATCTTTTTTGAATGGGTGTGTTGTAATTTCAATGGCAAGGATGTTTCCTTTATACTATTTAATAATTTTTAGTTCAGATTTTCAATCATCGACCACGACAAACCCCGAATTGAAAGGAATTGAAAAGAGTTCATATTCGTAATCAGCGACCTCGAAAACCCCTAAGTAAACAATTTAATCCGAATCGATACCATTTTTCGCATTTTCGTCCGCCACATTTCATCCGCAATTTTGAATTTTAAAAATCAGAGTTCAGATTCGTAATCAGCGACCTCGAGAACATAATATAAAGTACTTTAATAACCCGTTTGTTAGATTTAAATAACATTTTTTTTAATACTTCATTAACTGTAAAAAATACTCTCGAATAAACCTCCATGTTGGTTACGCCATTATGAATTTAATGAATCTACCTGGGTATCTTTTTAATACAACTATCGGGACCTAATATTCAATTACGTAATTTGAAAAGAGAACAGACGTCTAAAGGGCACGGCGATTTAGAACCGATACAAAGATAAACGGGAACTAATTTATTTTTTGTTTCATTTTCACAGTGTCAAACAAAACCCAAGAATTACAATTACTGGAAAAGATGTGTCAGACGCAAGCGTATTATATATACCAACTAAGGGAACAAATTCCCAAAATAATATATTTTACATAATTAGATATTTTACAAATAAATATATTATTGAAAATAAAGTGCACATTTTCCTTCTTGCATCCCGTGCCATAAGACCGAAATTCGAATCTTAAGAGTATACACATTTTCTTTTATTTATAGAAAATTACACGTAGTCAATCAACAAGTTTTTCTCTATTTTATTAAATTCTTACAACGAAACCCGTAATGAAAGATATATTTTAGTTAAATATCAGAACGTATATGGGATCGGGATTAACTACAGATAGAAACCCGCGGAAAAAGAACAATAGATGCGAGGAGAACCAAGAAGAAAACGTAGTGCCGGACGATAACCATAAAGACGCGATAAGTGAGACAACAGAACCCGATCAAGGCACTGAAATAGAAAAAAACGGAAACACATTAGCCAAAAGTATAAGAAATGAATTTGATAACTTGCAAACCCGCGTACACTCGGAAGAAGTACGAATCCAAAATATAACAGATAAATTCACTGAATTAGTAAAAGAATTCGAAGTGATAGTAGACGATTATAATTCCGACGGCAGCACCGCAGAGAAAGAAGATAACCGAGCTCAAAATAACGAAAATTTGTTTTCAAAAGTCAAACAACTATTCGACCTAAAGTCTAGCACTCCGATAAATTTTAACATATTTTCACTAGGCCAAGATAGAGTAAAGGGGGAAATAAACCAATCTCTCAAAAACGTTCATTTTAGTCATCCAGAGTGCGAACAAATAGACAAATTCCCAGAATCAGACAGTGAAGACGAAAAATACATAGCGTTGAACAACTCGAAAAACCCAGTAGGAAACTCGTAAAAGAAATGGCACTCCAACGCGATCGACTAACTCTGAATCACGCGATAGAATTCGTTCCGAGATTCGATGGAGACCCGAAAACCTTCTACGCGTTATCCGACGGCTGCGAAGAAGCTAAAAGCATGCTACCAGTCGAATCGGAACAGGACCTAGTCAAGCTAATTAAAATCCGACTCAAGGGCAACGCCCGACGAGCAGTAAGAAACAACACGTTTGAAACAGTGTAGAGAGGCGTATAAAACAAAATAAGTATTATAGAGGAACATCTGAAGGAGATCCGAAAATAGAAGAAAGATCAAAAACGCAAAAAGTCAATTTAATAAATATAGAGAAAAAATCTCAAATTTGTAAAAAACTCGGACACGAAGCAGACACATGTTTTTTCGGAAATTTCCAATCATAAAGTAACTTACAAAATTCCAAATTACCAACAACAAAAATCACTAAATTACCAGCAACAAAACTATCCGGATTTCCGACAGCAAAGTTATGGAAAGAACCAACACCATGAGCAAAACTACCAACCCCCAAAACAAAATTATGGAAATAACCAACCTCGACATTTTCCGAACAACCAACAACAAAATTATCATAACAACCAACCACACAGGTATGAAGAATACCCAAAGCAATCAATCCGTAGACCAACGATATAACCAATGCACCTACTGTAAAAATACAGGATATTCCTGGCAGCATGTAGGAAATTAAAATTTAAAGAAGAAATGTGATCAGATATACTGCAAGAAATAAACAAAAGCGAAATCACCACAACACAAACGGGAAACGGGAATGGGCTCCCCAGGATTGGCGAGCAGGGGGAGACCAGGGATATGTGCCAGATAAATTTCATAACAGCAGTCGAATCGGAAGCGGAGGAATAAAAACAGTATACCTCGACAAAACAGAAGATCCAATAATAAAAATTAGCTCAAAGGACCTAAATACCGAAGTTACTCTTATGGTCGACATAGGAACAAGTGTAAATATAATTAATATAGGCAATATAAACGGAGAGATCTTAATAGATGAGTCAGATATAGTAGATTTAAAAGGAATTACAGATCACCCCGTTTCAGCAATGGGAGTTGTGACTATAGATATATTAGGCAATAAGGCACAATTTCATGTTGTCAAAAATAGTTTCCCAATTAATACAGCAGGCATTCTAGGTTCAGAATTCTTACATAAAAACCAAGTAACCATAAATTATAAAAAACACTACATCGAATGGGAAAATAACAAGATACATTTTTACGAGGAAAAAATTACAATACCAGCAAGATCCATTTCTACATTTTACATAAATATCGAAAATACAAATATAGAATAAGGCTACGTACCAAGTATTAACATTCTAGAAGGAATATATTTAGGCGAAGCAATAGTAAAAAATAATAACGTCGAGGATACCTACAAATTTACAACACAACCAACGAACAAAAGGAAATACAAATTCCAACAATGAAAATCGACGAATATGTTATTGCGGAAAATAACCATAAGGAAAAGGTCTACAAAACTCAAGAAACCAAAAAGAAAACACAAAAATCAAAATGAATATAGATACGAAAATGAAAATGACCAAAATGTAAATGAAAACGAAAATTATCGAAATGAAAATGAAAATTATCGAAATGAAAATGAAAATTACCAAAATGAAAAAGAAAATTATCAAAATGAAAATAAAAATGAAAATGAAAATGAAAATTACCAAAATAAAAATGAAAAATACGAAAACGAAATTAGGAATTCCGAAAACTATGTATAAATATTCATATAATATAATAATAAATGTGGTCAAAATGCAGTCAAAAGCGAATCAACTCCAGAAGAAAACGAAAATCATGTGCCTATGAACAGGAATTATTATAACGACGTTATTGATTCCAAGGAACTCGATACCGATGTAGAAGATAAATAAATAAATTTCATCCTCAGACAATTCCCTAAATCTCATACCTCCTCAGTGCAAGAAGACCAGGACTCTTTTAATAAAAACATGCAGGTCCTACTGTTGCAAAAAGGATGGAAAAATGATAGAATTACTGGCACTAAGGAAAACATAAATGGAAAAGACGAAATTGGGATTAATCCAAACTTAAACAATTCATCGCACAAAAACTGTAACAACTAAATCGTTGCTTCCAACAGTGAAGCAAGTAATGCAAAAATTAAGGAACATACGAAATAGAACGAATCCGAGGCAACAGCCGACGAGCCACACGAAAATCAGAATATGCAATATTTAGAGAAAATCAGAACTAAAAACCCGCACATTATTTGTGGAAATGAGAAACATAATAAATACACAAAACTTTTCACATACAACGAATACGTGAAATTAAAAGAGCTGGCATTAACCAAACTACCTAATACAAGAATATACCATACAACAAAAGCACCAAAACGCACTATACAAGTCAAAGAACTGCTTCGAATTCAACACTAAAATAAGGAGGAAAGAAATAGCGTAGAGGAAATAATTAATAAACACACAGACGTTTTTCACCTACCGGATTAACCACTTATAAAGCTCAAAATAATTACCACGGATGATGTACTAATAAATACGAAACAATATAGATTTCCACCGGTACATAAAGGTGAAATCAACAAGCAAATATCGGAACAATTAAGTAGCGGAATAATCAAACCATCAAAATCACCCTACAACACCCCGCTATGGATAGTCTTGAAGAAAATAGATTCACAGGGAAACAAAAAATGGAACATAGTTTTAGAGACTTCAGAAAACTAAATGAAAAGTCACTAAGCGACTCTTACCCTATACCAAACATAGTAGATATTTTAGACCAGTTGGGAGGTACTAAGTAATTTTCAATATTCGATCTGGCATCAGGATTCTTACAAATAAAAATGGATGAAAATGACTCACAGAAAACAGTTTTTTCTACATCACACAGACACATGACACTAAAGCTGGCAGCCGATTCGAAAAAGCAGTGGTTATCAAACAAAAGAGGAACCGCCTATAAAATATAAAAATTACATTGAATTATATCAAATAAATGAAATATATCCGTACCGAGATAATGTATCAGAGACCTGAATTCCGTATTAACAAAATCCATAAGAACGAGCAAGTAATTGTTATTGACAAATTATTCATTAAAATCATTTCTGCATGGCACAGAACCACTTTTTGAGCTCCAATTTTTTTCCTTTTGTGAGATTATATCATGGACTTTATTAATGAACTCCAATCATGGTTGCACGCGACTAGCAAATAATTGTTATTAACAAATTATTCCTAAATCTACATGGCCCGGAACCACTTTTTGAGCTCAAATTTTTTCCTATTGTGAGATTATACTCTAGGCTATAATAATCCACATGAATCATAGTTGCACGCGACTAGCAAGTAATTGTTATTAACAAATTATTTCTAAAAATCATTTCTAAAAATCATTTCTACATGGCCGAGAACTACTTTTTAAGCTTCAATTTTTCCGTTTTGCAAGATTATATCAATATTAATAATTAATATAATTTCTACGCTACTAACAACTGATTGTTATAAACAAATAATAGTATTTCCAGAATATTTTATATTAACGTTTGTGATATAATCTCATAATAGAAAAAATTTGGAGCTCAAAAAGTGGTTCTGTGCCATACAGAAATGATTTTTAGGAATAATTTGTTAATAACGATTACTTGCGAGTCGCGTGCAATTATGATTGGAGTGGATTATTTAAGTTCGTGATATAATCTAACAATAGGAAACAATTGGAGCTCAAAAACTGGTTCTGGGCCATGTAGATATGATTTTTAGGAATAATTTGTTAATAACAATTACTTACTAGTCGCGTGTAACTATGAATGCAGTTGATTATTATAGTCTATGATTTAATCTCACAACAGGAAAAGATTGGAGCTGAAAAAGTGGTTCTGTGCCGTGTAGAAATGATTTTTAGGAATAATTTGTCAATAACAATTACTTGTTCGTTCTTACGGATTTTGTTAATACGGATTTTAGGTCTCTGATAAATTATGTCGGTACGGATATATTTCATTTATTTGATATAATTCAAAATAATTGTTATATTTTATAGGTGCTTCTTCTTTTGTTTGAGAATCGGCTTCCAGCTTCAGTGTCATCACGGACACTATGAATTTAATAGAATGCCGTTCGGCTTGAAAAACGCCACTGCCACATTCCGACACTTTATGGACATCGGACTATCCGGCCTTGAAGGAATGAACCCTTTGTAAATTCTATCAAGCTGGCAGAGCAAGGTCGCCCAAAACGAAAAAAAAATACCATAATTATGTGCTTTTTATGTGCTAATTATGTGCTCTAATTAAAAATTTTGTGCTCCTAACGTTTTTCAAAGAATAGACATTTTATAATGTACTGCTGGCATGGCACAAGCTAGCAGAGCATACTCACAAAATCCATGAAGGACTAATCAGGTACAATCCGGAAAAGGTGCATAATTATGTGCTTTTTATGTACTTTTGAACTATTCAAACCGCTAAATCCTAATACCAACCTATATCGCAAAAACCACCCTTACCAAAGAATCAAACCCACAAAAAAATGTGTGCCAACAAAGAAGATACATAATATTTTCTATATCAGAGAAACATTCCGATCTTTATGTTAACGGATGCAACAAATATCCAATTTCGCGATCCAACCCTCATTTGAAAAGCCCACCCTTAAGGAAAAAAATGCATTATTTAAGAAGGGAAAGTAGCACAAAATTATTTTACAGATGAAAACGTACCCTTGAGTGGTTTACTAAACGATACGACTATTACTGAATTTTGTGCTTCAACCTCCATTGAAAAAAAACCCACCCTTAAGGAGAAAAATGCATTATTTAAGAAGAAAAAGTAGCACAAAATTATTTTATAACAGAAGACTTATCATTGAGTCATTTACAAACCAATAGGACTAATACCAAATTTTCTGCACCAACCCTCATTGGAAAAATCCACCCTTAAGCACCCTACAGCCAGTAATAATGATTATTTACCAAGCGAAAGTAGCACAAAATTATTTTACAGTTGAAAACGTACCTTTGAGTTATTTATTAACCAATAATACTAATACCGAATTTTGTGCTTGAACCCTTATTGAAAAAAATTCACCCTTAAGGGAAAATAATGATTATTTATGAAGTGAAAGGAGCACAAAATTATTTTACAGTTGAAAACGTACCCTTGAGTCATTTATTAACAAATAAGACTAACACTGAATTTTGTGCTCCAACCCTTATTGAAAAAAAAATCCACCTCTCAACGGAAAAATGCTGTATTTAACAAGGAAAAGTAGCACAAAAATATTTGGTTGTTGAAAACGTACCCTTGACTCATTTATAAACCAATAAGACTAACACCGAATTTTGTGCTCGAACCCTTATTGGAAATAACCCACCCTTAACAAAAAAATGCATTATTTATGAAGAGAAAGTAGCACAAAATTATTTGGTGGTTGAAAAAGTACCCTTGAGTCATTTATTAACCTATAAGACTAACTGTTCTTGTTAATGGCACAAGAAATACACAGGGTTTAATGCAAGGTGACAAAATGTTCTTTATTTAGTACTGCACAAACGTTGAACCACGGAAGTACATATATATGCTCGCGACGTTTGCCATAGACCAATGCTAGTCCAACTGGCACGTGTATCGGAAAATCCCAAAAACACGCAACTCGCTACGGGGCTACATACTCGATTACATGGAGCAAACATGTTGCGTGGCGCACTTACATTGTATTATACATGAGAACGCGGCATCTACGTTACCGACTCGAGATACATATTGCACACATATTTCAACACTAACACTGAATTTTGTGCTCGAACCCTAATCGAAAAAAAAACCCACCCTCAACGGAAAAATGCATTATTTATGAAGTGAAAGGAGCACAAAATTATTTTTCAGTTGAAAACGTACCCTTGAGTCATTTATTAACAAATAAGACTAACACAGAATTTTGTGCTCCAACCCTTATTGAAAAAAAAATCCACCTCTCAACGGAAAAATGCTGTATTTAACAAGGAAAAGTAGCACAAAATTATTTGGTTGTTGAAAACGTACCCTTGACTCATTTATAAACCAATAAGACTAACACCGAATTTTGTGCTCGAACCCTTATTGGAAATAACCCACCCTTAACAGAAAAATGCATTATTTATGAAGGGAAAGTAGCACAAAATTATTTGGTGGTTGAAAACGTACCCTTGAGTCATTTATTAACCTATAAGACTAACACTGAATTTTGTGCTCAAACCCTAATCGAAAAAAACCCACCCTCAACGGAAAAATGTATTATTTAAGAAGGGAAAGGAGCACAAAATTATTTTGCAGTTGAAAGCGTACCCTTGAGTCATATATTAACAAATAATACTAATACTGAATTTTGTGCTCCTACCCTTATTTGAAAAAATTCACCTTAAGGGAAAATAACATCGGACCACAAAACAAAACATATGCCATGTGCAAGAAACGTTACCAGGAGCCTCTTATAGATTTTGGGCCGCTGAATCCGAATTCGGGCACAGAATTGGTCCTATATGTCTATGTTTTTTTATATTTAAGATTTAAAGTGCCAAAAATTGCTTTTTTCAGGAAATTTTACATATTAATGCAAGAAAAAAATGTTAAGCTGTAAAATGGAACAAGACTATGTTATTCTTATAGATTTTGGGCTGCTAAATCTGAATTTGGGGGCAGAATTGGTCCGAAACGTATGAAGTTTTTTAAATCTGAGGTTTATACTGCGCCAAATTCGGTTTCAGCGACCCAAAATCTATCAGAAAAACCCAGCCTGAAATCAGTTTCAGCAGCCCAAAATGTATAAGAAAAACATAGCCTTGTTCCATTTTACAGCTTAACCTTTTTTTCGTGCAGTAAATGTGTAATTTTTATTGAAAATAGCAAGTTATGACACTTTAAAGCTAAAATATAAAAAAATTTGCCCGGTAATTTTAGACAAAATTTAAGCCGAAAAAGGAAAAAAATGGAAGACGTATAGGACCAATTCTGTGCTCGAATTCGGAATCAGCGGCCCAAAATCTATAAGAAAAACGTAGTTACGTTTCTCGCACATGATATGAGTTTGTTTTTGTTGTCCGGTGTAATCATTATTTACTTTAGTCAATTATTAACCAATAAGACTAATACCGAATTTTGTGATCGAACCCTTATTTGAAAAAATGTATGTTTATGTATAAATAAATGGAAATTTGTGCAGGTGGTAAAGGGGAGGAGATACCCCACAAATTGAATCATTGATATATCAGTGTTCCAAAAGTGCCAATTTTTTTTTTTAACATCATTTTCCACCATTTATTTTTTTGAGCATAAATAATTTATATTTTCTACACCAAAGGACAATTTTGCAAATCCTTACTATAAATTGTTTGAAATCGAGAATGAAATAAACAAATAAATTTATTCAACGAAAAATTTTAAAAACTGTGGACTTTGAAGGCTTTTTGCTTTTTTTTGATATATTCTGCCGCGTTTTGACAAGAAAACAGGTCTCCCGTAACTAAAAATCATAATTTTAATGGTTTTCGTGGTCGTTCATTACGAATCTGGAGTCAGATTCGCGAAATTAGAAATGGCAGCCCCAATATGGCTAACGTCTTAGGGAAATATTCGTATTTTTTAAATATAAAAAATACTATCGTATTCTACACAAAATTCTGAATAAAAATTCCGAACATCATTTTCTTCCTTGACGTGTTGATTTCCACGGATCTTCCCCGTAAACAAATATAATTCAAATTTGATGGCTTTTTCCTGCAATGCATTGGGTAGTAATTGCGTTAAATATGTTGAAATGTTCCACCTGCACCAATTTCAATTTATTCATACTTAACTATGTACGAAGTTCATATATTTTCATCAGCATTTTATAAAATGTTATGAAATTGGAACCAACAATGTTATTTGCAAATACCGACTTCTGAAGATGCAAATTGGTGCAAATTATAAATTCAATGAGCTCTAAGTATAAGCCTTAATTTCCGAATCAATTCGAAAAAATTCACACTAGCAAACAAATATGCTACAAACAGTGTCTGAAGAGAATCGAGAGGGAGCAAACGTTGGTTTAAACAATAAAGTTTGTTTAAACATTAAAGTTTATTTATTCCAAATTATAACTTAAATATGCTCTAAGTATATGCCTCAATTTCTGAATCGACTCGAAAAAATTCAAACTAGCGTGGAATTGTGCTACAAACAGTATCTGAATAGAATCGAGAGGGAGCAAAGTTTGTTTAAACAATAAAGTTTGTTTATTCCAAATTATAACTTAAATATGCTTTAAGTATATGCCTCAATTTCCGAATCGATTCGAAAAAATTCACACTAGCGTAGAATTGTGCTACAAACAGTGTCTGCCTAGAATCGAGAGGGAGCAAACGTTTGTTTCAACAATAAAGGTTGTTTATTGCAAATTATAAATACAATGAGCTCTAAGTATAAGTCTTCATTTCCGAATCGATTCGAAAAAATTCACACTAGCGTAGAAATGTGCTACAAACAGTATCTGAATAGAATCGAGAGAGAGCAAAGTTTGTTTAAACAATAAAGGTTGTTTATTGCAAATTATAAATTCAATGAGCTCTAAGTATAAGTCTTCATTTCCGAATCGACTCGAAAAAATTCACACTACCGTAGAAATGTGCTGCAAACAGTGTTCCGATTTGAATGGTAAGTAGAGCAGACGTGTGTCTCTTTGCTCTGCATTTATTTTCGAATTTCACTGTTTAACCCGTGCTTTTTTGGGAGTTTGATTCGGCAGGAGGGTGTCCCCGGAGTGGCTCGGAGTGGATGCGCCGTGAATTGCTGATTTTCCGAGTCATAAATCCGGTATTTGTTAAGTTTTTGATTCTTCGTCAATCGCCGAAGTGACGGTTAAGGCGTGCTCTCTTCGCTCCGGTTTCTCTGGTGTCGTCACGTGCCTGTAATCGAACTGGGAGCCAATCATCGGGCTTACAGCGGTGAACATTTGAAAGGAGTCCGAAAAGGGTATCTTTTATTTTCTGCATAGCCCGCTGCACTCGTCCTACTCTGCCTCGTTTCAACTGTCATCGTGTTAAGACGTCATAGCTCAAGTACAAAACGCCTGAAAATTTCGCAGCGTCGTCCTGACAGTTATTAATTGTGAATTTCTGCGGGATTTTTCGGGCAGCTGTCACCGCCTGGCTGAGTTCTCCTGACAATTCGGTGAGTCCGTTCTTTGTTTGTGTGCGGCCCAACACAGGCTCACCGCGCGGTATCTCGGTCGTACAGCGAGACCTCTCGCGCATGCGGCTGTTCGTGACGTATGTATCTCTGTCCTCCGCTCATTCTTTTGAGTGAAACTAGGTGGCAGCATCTCTCGGGCGAGCGACTTTCGGCTCATGTCGCAAGACAGTCCGCCCAATGCCCAATTACGAGCACCGGACGGGCCTCCCAACTCTGATTGTGGTGTGATCGGGGAACCTGCCTCGTTGCAATTACGCCCAGCAATTTTAGTGGGGCGCCCTACTACTGCTTCGAAATGGTCAACCTACCGCACTGACAGCTGCAGTTCTCTTGAAGATTTTAGCTTTATTGTCGTCTCCAGACTTTTCCGAGTCCCCTGTTGCAGCGTCAGTTACATCTATGGTAGATATGTCAATTACGCAAGCCAACCTTGACTTACTACAAAAGTCGCTCTTAAGCGCAATCACCGACGCAATTTCGATAGCGACGAAGAGTATTACTGGTTCCCTGCAACCTGGAATAGAGGTCTGTGCTAGGGAAATCACGGACGTTAAAAATGCGGTTGGCGACTTACGGAATGATTTTTCCGCTCGCATTCAGACGCTCGAAGAAACAGTCGAGGCGCTAGGAATTAAGATCGCAGCGCAGGATAGTTTAATCCAGAAGATGGCGCTCAAGTTGGAGGAACAGGAAAGATTTCGCAAGAAGAGAAACTTGATTCTATCTGGTTTTAGGACAGGTCCGCATCCGCTAAAGGAGGAAATCTTTAAATTTTTGGCCGCGAAGTTCCCTTTATCGGGTACAGTTGTCTCGGCGCGCCCGATACGCATGTCTCCTTTAATTTTGTTGGTTGAAATGTCTTCGGAGGAAGACAAATTCAAGATTTTGTCTTTAAAAAAGACAGCCCTTAAGAACTCCGACATATTTATTAATGCGGATCTCACTGACACGGAGCGATTCTTAGCGTTCAAGGTCAGAGAAGCTCGGCGCGCCGCTGCTGCTAAAGGCGTCGACTTCCGTGTAAAAGGCAACATGATTACAGTTGACAACAGGTGGTTGAAATGGTCCGAGGCGGACCAAGACTTTACCGTAAGTTGTAGAGGCCCCCCAGAAAGGTAACGATACCGGCGAGGTCCCGGACTTCAACCACTGCGATTGATAATAACGCCACCGAATGTCGCAGGAATACTTCTTTGTCCGACTCATCGTCTCAAAATTTTTAATGTGCCCCCGTCATGCTGATATTATTGTTAACGCGGCATCCGCCAGCACTGCGAGAGGTCCACCTCAACAAGTCGCTTTAAGTCAAACTCGTTCGCCGAATATTTTAAGAATTATTTTTTGGAATGCCCGAGGATTTTATAATATTAAAAATAACGTTTTTTGTTCGCCTTATAAAATAGTAAATTTCTCGGAAACGTGGTCGAGCCGTGAGACTGCCGAGGTAGATTTACCAACCGAGTATTCTGGAATCATCTCTCCTGCCACTCGCCTCAGCAACTTTGGCCGCTGCAGTGGCGGTCTGCTTTCTCTTATTCATTCAGATTTTACACACACCGTTCTCGAATCAACTCCTAACTGGATTTTTTTTCACATTAATACCTTGCCAATTAATACAATAGTCGCCTCTTTCTATTTCACGCCTAACTCCGACCTTGTCTCTCACCTTTCATCCATACAAGAAACGATTGATTCTTTGAATGCTCGGTACCCGGTTTGTATGTTTATTTTGGGCGGCGATTTCAATTGCCGGATTGGTTCGCTAGACCCCTTCGCAAATTTCCCTCAAATTTTTGAGCAATCGTCGGTTAGTATGGTCAGGAGTTCGCACGACGGGACTTGCACCAGCCGCGGTACCCTTCTGTCCGAGTTCATGTATGCTAATAATTTTGTTCTGTTGAATGGTCGCTGCTCCAGTGACCTTCCTGCACATTACACCTTTCTCGGACAGAGGGGTTTCAGCGTGGTTGATCTCGTTTGGGTTTCGACCTCTCACTTAGCTTTTATTGCTGACCTCTCAATGGACATTGACCTTCACGGCTCCGACCATCTTCCGGTAATTTTATCGCTCTTTTTGCAGTCCGAAAGTTTACCTCGAGAATTAATTGCAGCTCCGGCAGAGCATCGTGTTAAGATAAAATACTTGGGGTCACATGACGGGGCGCGTGATTTTTGTAATTATTTAGGGCGGTCTTTACCTGCCTTCGATTCGGGGCTGGCACTGCCTATCGATACTATTTATGAACGCTTTTCCGGTGCCGTTCGCGAAGCGGCACTAGATGCCGGCATTCTTTCGAAAGTTTTTTGTAAACCGCGTCAGTCTTTCTCGAACTCTAAGCTCTGGTTCGACGGGGAATGCACCTCTGCTAGAAGGGTTTTTCGTCGCGCTATGTATCAAATGAGGAAGAGTGCGTACAGTACAACCGCGACCCTTAACTTTAAATCTGCCAAAAAGGCGTTCCTTGAGATTATTAGACAGAAAAAATCTCAATTCGCCGCCTCGATCTCGGACAGGTTTGCGGCGACCCGTACTGCTGCGGATTTCTGGGGCGTCTGTCGTCAATTTCGGAAGGGGCCCGTCGCGGGGGTGAGGGTCTCAGGGCACGACTGGGACGCGCACTTCTCGGAGATTTTCCCTCGGGCAGTGTGCGCCCCGGAGACGTTTTATGGCACTTTCGACCCCGTCCTAGACGTCCCGATTACCCTACCTGAATTGCGAGATAGCGTAAGGGTGCTGAAGGCGGGTAAGGCAATCGGCCCTGATGAACTTCCCGCGGAATTGTTTAAATTATTCGACGAAGCTTGCCTGATCCGCCTTCTCTATCTCTTTAATAGAATTTTTCGGGAGGAAGTTTTTCCTTTGTGCTGGGCTCGCGCTACGTTATTTGCACTGTTTAAGAAGGGATCGCGAGAGGACCGTTCGAACTATAGATTGATCGCAATTACAAACGCCGTCGCTAAGATCTTCTCCCAGATTTTGCGTAATCGCCTGTCCGAGTGGGCCGTCGCCAGAGACTTGTTACCGGTGGAACAGGCCGGTTTTCGCGTTGGGAGGGGCACAGAGGACAATATTTTCTCGCTCCTAGCCACCATACAGATTTCGCTCAGGCGCCCGAAAGTAAAATTACTTAGTTTTTTCGTGGACTTTAAAAGAGCCTTTGACTCTGTCCCCCACAAACTTCTCTGGCGGAAGCTCCTGGGACTTGGTGTCAGCGCTAAGTTCGTAAGGGTTCTCTCCGCCCTCTACCGGACGGCTTTTGTGCGACTTCAATCAGGTGGCCCTGCCTTGCCCGAATTTAAGGTCACGAGAGGGGTGCTGCAGGGCGAAATCCTCAGCCCCCTCCTCTTTATATTATACATTTCCGACATTGTGGCGTTCTTCCGGGAGGGGGGTGCGCGTGGGGTGGACGTTTCGCTCACTCATGACCTTTTAATGCTTCTTTATGCTGACGATCTGTCTATCTTTGCTTACTCTCCGGCGGATCTGCGCAGGAAATTGCTTTTGCTCGCGGATTACTGCCAACAAAATCATCTCGCCGTTAACACGGGTAAGACAAAGATTGTTTGTTTTAAAAGGGCCGGTCGTTCAGACGCGAATTCCACCTCGTTCTGGTTTGAGGGTAGACAGATCGAAGTCGTGAGTAGCTATAGGTATCTGGGGGTCCTATTCTCCTCCTCGGCACGCGGCCTCCAATCTGTGGAGGACGCCACAGCCAAAACCAACGCGGCGATAGCTGCGGTTATACCGCTAATTGTTACTACCAAAATGGATACGTGGAGCGCTTTCTTCACTCTGTACAATGCGTTGATACTTTCGGTTTTTTTGTACGCGGCTCCGTTCTGGGCCTTGCGCTATCTGGACAGGCTGGAATCCGTGCAGGTTGCGTTTTTTAAAAGACTTTTCAACTTGCCGAGAAACACTCCGGCCTATCTGATTCGCTTAGAACTCGGTATACCGCCCATATCGGTAGAAATTTGTTCGAGAGCAATTAGGTGGGTGGCAAAAACGCTCAGCCTGCCGGATTCCAGACTGCCCAAAATGTTACTTTTGCGGTTGAAGGATCTGGCAAATAACGCTTCAGCGGTAGATACCTTTAATTGGACTCTGCAGTTAAAGGCAATTCTTGTTCATGCAGGAGGGGACGAGCTGTGGACTAATTTTAACGCCGATTTTTGGAAACAAACGGGTCCCTCTGTAATTGCGAAGTTTGCCGAGACCTGCAGGAGAGACGATTTGAGATCGTATTTTTGTTCGGAGTCCATTCAGCTGCCTATCTTTCGTCTCCCCTCGGACTCTGCATACTCTCTGTATCCTCCTCGTCTGCCCTTGCATTACCTAAAAGTGAGGATCAAGCTATGGCTGGCGACTTTATACTCGCGATCTTTTGCGATTACTGATAAGCGCTACTTTTATAATCCGACGTTGACTTGTAGTCTTTGTAATTTAAACAAACAGGAAACGTTGTTGCACATCTTGTCGGAGTGCCCATTGTTAGCGCAGACCAGGGCAGAATTTTTGTATAGGTTGAACCGGCGCCCATCGCATACATCCGACATATTGCGTTCCTTAATTTGCGCAAACGATGCCCAGTCAGCGTCCTTACTGTATAAATTTGTACTCGCCACTTTTCAGAGAAGGGCATTCCTTCTTGACGACTAAATGTTCACTAAATGTTTACTTTAAATGTACTTCGGCCTTTATGTTGATTTTTTCTTAGTCTTATAAGCAAGGGTTAGACACCGCGAAGACGCTGCGCGACGCCTCTAAAAATTTTTGTTTTTTCAAGTTTCGTGTATTTTAGTGTACTCTCTGCGTTCTGTTTTTTCTCCACGTTATGTAACACTTCGGAACTCCTTCTCAATGGGTTTTTGTATCCCAACTTATGAGAATAAATACATACTACTACTACTACAGTGTTATCATAGAATCGAGAGGAAGCAAACGCTTGTTTAAACAATAAAGGTTGTTTTTTGCAAATTATAAATTCAATGAGCTCTAAGTAAATGCCTCAATTTCCGAATCGACTCGAAAAAATTCACACTAGCGTAGAAATGTGCTACCAACAGTGTCTGAAGAGAATCGAGAGGGAGCAAACGTTTGTTTAAACAATAAAGTTTGTTTAAACATTAAAGTTTGTTTATTCCAAATTATAACTTAAATATGCTCAAAGTATATGCCTCAATTTCCGAATCGACTCGAAAAAATTCACACTAGCGTAGAATTGTGCTACAAACAGTGTCTGCCTAGAATCGAGAGGGAGCAAACGTTTGTTTCAACAATAAAGGTTGTTTATTGCAAATTATAAATTCAATGAGCTCTAAGTATAAGTCTTCATTTCCGAATCGATTCGAAAAAATTCACACTAGCGTAGAAATGTGCTACAAACAGTATCTGAATAGAATCGAGAGAGAGCAAAGTTTGTTTAAACAATAAATATTGTTTATTGTAAATTATAACTTAAATATGCTCTAAGTATATGCCTCAATTTCTTAATCGACTCGAAAAAATTCACACTACCGTAGAAATGTGCTGCAAACAGTGTCATCATAGAATCGAGAGGAAGCAAACGTTTGTTTAAACAATAAAGGTTGTTTATTGCAAATTATAACTTAAATATGCTCTAAGCATATGCCTCTGTCGACGCGACCATAAGCGAACGACGGCGAATTTGCGACAACGACGCTGTAATGCGTGATTTGTATTTTTCTGCGCAACGAGGCGTTCTTGTTTATGCGACACACTGTTCAAGTCAGTGCACAACGAGTCTCGATACTATAAACTTGTTCCATTGATGTAAGCAAAATAAAAGTAGTGCTTTTGAATTGTTGTGCTGCACATGGTTGCAATATCATTTCTTGCCTGCAATTATTCCTTTTTGGCATTTCAACCAAAGTTGCGATCCTGACCAAAAGGTGCCTTTACCGAGCTACAAGCGAGGTTTCGCTGATCTTTCCGTCGCTTCCACATCACCGGCGATTTACTGCAGAAGACGACAAATTCGGTAATTTTTCTGAAAACAGGTTTTTTACTGTTTTTGCATGGTCCTTCGAGCCGGATATTTGGTGTGGTACAGTGTTAATTTACTAAAAAAAAAATTGTGTAAATTTAGGCTGCTCGAAGCGGAACTCGGTAATTTAACCTGGTGTCTTAATTGGCGGCTTCGCCTTATTGTGCCTTTGCTTTGGATTCCGGTGCCTCATTTAGAAGCTGTTTTTTCCGGTGATCATAGTGATTCAGCAAGCAAAGTGCACTTGGATTATCTGTGATAGGAAAAATTTTCGGACAATCGAATATTATAGGGTCTCGCTCGCATTGGCCATACTGCGCGACGCCATTTTGCCACGCGGTCGGTTCCTATATAAAGGAAACTCGAAGTGCGTGCCATGCGGTCGTGATAGCGTCTTCGCGTTATCTATTCGTGACGTCATATCCGTAGACTCTGATTTTCGCGAGACGTGATCGATTTTGGCTTGAACGCTCATTACGGAATTTGTGCAGACGGGCTGTTTGCGAACTCAATCGATCATTAGTAGTGCCCTGTGACGAATCAGCTGATTGTTTAATTTCTGAAGTTTAAATTTATTTTGTGGTGTGCTAAAATCAGTGCAGTAAATACGTAGTGCACACGTACGTGTAACTTTAATAGTAACTTTAGTTACATTTTTGCATTTCGCGGTGACATTTTTTGCATTTGCGGTGACATTTTTTGCATTTGCGGTGACATTCTTTTTGCATTTTTCGGTGACATTTTTTGCATTTCTCGGTGACATTTGCATTTCTTAAGCGTCGTTTACTTTATTTGCTATTGTGGCAATTTGACACCTTAATATAGGTGCATATTTTTGACACCTTAATATTGGTGCATATTTTTTACGGCGTGTCTGATATAATAATTATAATGCCACCGAAAGCTCGCATAGTTCGATCGTACTCTGAGCTTATGATGATACAAACAACGAACTTTGCTTCGTTGCGACGTATGATCACAAGTTCGCGTAATTTAAAGACAGAATCCGTGAATGCGCCTCTATTACATTCACGACAGAATCACGCAATGGATTTGTGGCAAAAAATAAAATCGGTACATCTGGAGCTATTGGCGATCTTGTCACCAGACGAACAGGAAACGGAAGAATATTTTGCGCAAGACGAATTCGGTAATCAGGAGTTACTATACTTGGAAATGATGGACACCTTCGCCACCCTCTCCTCCAGCCTGCCAGCTACGTCAATAGGAGTGACATCGGTAAATACTGAAACAACTCCGATGAATAGCATTTCACACACATTGCCGCGGATCACGTTGCCGCATTTTTCTGGAGAATTGGCAACACGGGAGAACTTCCGGAATTTGTTTCAGTGTATGATCATCGATGATGCGTCAATAAGTAATGTACACAAATTTCAGTACTTAAAAACTAGTGTTTCGGGAGAAGCATTAAATTTAATAAAGGATTTTCCTATCGCGGATGATAGTTTTTTAGAAGCTTGGGTCATGTTAAAAGATCGGTACTCTAATGATCACGTGTTAGTTTTTTCTCTCGTGTCGCAATTGCTTAATTTACCTTCCGTTGCTTCCAATAAGCCTCATTCTCTTCGCGCGCTCATAGACCAAACACGGGCAATTTTAGCTTCTCTAAAAAGACTGAAACAGCCTGTCGATGAGTGGAGCACACTGATTGTCGTAATGACAGTTTTAAAATTAGATGGTGTTACACGTCGAGAATGGAAGGGTCAAGCCGTGTCAACGACTGACTTTCCGAAATTTTCGGATTTAGAAAAATTTTTAATTTTACGTTGTCAGTCATTGAGCATTTCCGAAGCAGCGCCGACCTTTTATAATACCTGCAATCTACCCGTTCGTAAATCGACCGTATCGAATTCATCGCGTCTTTCATCTCATGTTTCGGCTGCTCAAGAGCCAGTCTGTCATATTTGCAATTTGAGTCATGCCCTGACGCAATGTCAAACATTCAAGTAATTACCGTCTTGTGACCGCTTAAAGTCTTTACGTGGTCATAAAGTTTGTTATAATTTTTTACGAATTGGTCATTATTCAGATCGTTGTAGGGTCAAAAATGGTTGTACCGTGTGTCGCAGAAAACACCACGTATTATTGCATGAGGCACTCACGTCGTCAGTCACGTTGCGCAATGAACGTCAGGAAAGCGGCGTTCCATTAGCTTCTCCTAATTCTTCGAACGCCTTATCTTTACAATCGCATTTTGTGACGCCTGTGTCCGATAATAATACGGCAGTGTTGCTAGTGACGGCATATGTAAAAGTGTCTATACCAAATGGAAATTTTATTTACTTGCGGGCGTTGCTTGATCAAGGGTCCCAGTGCTCTTTTATTTCTGAGGCAGCGGCACAAGCCCTACGCGTTAAACGTGTTTCGTGCTCCGCGATTATCACAGGTGTTGGTGAACAATCTTCTAGTCCAGTGCGGCAGAAGGCGCCTGTCAAAGTGAGTTCGCAATACTCCGATGATGAATTTGTATTTGTCGACGCTCTAATTATTAAAAAATTGATACAGTATGTTCCGCGACCGCAAGTTGCTTTCGGTACCCTTGATCATATCGCAGGGCTTCGATTAGCTGATTCGCACTTGAATACGAATATTCCTATCATGATGATTCTTGGTGCAGACATGTATGGCGATGTATTGCGAGAAGGTCTTCGTAAAGGACCGAATTCCTTGACCGCTCAATCCACCATTTTTGGTTGGATTTTATCAGGTACGACTCGGTCGAGATGCGATGCGAACGTATCGCATAATAACTCGTTACATGTTACTTTAAATACTGATTTAAATAAAGCGATAGAGAAATTTTGGCGTAACGAGGAGGTGCCCCAATTTAACAGACTTTCCGCCGATGCTCGCGCGTGCGAAGAAATATTTTGCTCGACAACGGTTCGTGACGTCGACGGCCGATATTGTGTGCATTTGCCGTTTAAGCAACCCCCTCCTTTAAATTTGGGCCACTCCTCAGATATCGCTATGCGTGCATACACTCGCATTGAAAGACGCTTGGCGCGTGATGATGTGTTAAAGCGAGAGTATCATGACTTCCTTCTGACTTACTTGGCCATGGGTCACATGATCCCCTATGAAGCTATGTCTACCGAACAGCATTGCTTTATACCTCATCATCCTGTAATTAAAGAAGCATCTACATCCATCAAATTAAGGGTGGTATTTAATGCTTCGTGCCCTACGTCTAACGGATGTTCCTTAAATGAACAACTTCATATCGGTCCGACACTTCATGAAGATTTACCTTCGATTTTGCTTCGTTGGCGTACACATCGTTACGTTTTTACGGCCGACGTGACGAAAATGTTTCGTTAAATTAAAGTGGCCTTTAACGATACTAGGTATCAATTGATTTATTGGCGTCCTCATGAGGACACATCGTTACGTTTTTACGGCCGACGTGACGAAAATGTTTCGTCAAATTAAAGTGGCCTTTAACGATACTAGGTATCAATTGATTTATTGGCGTCCTCATGAGAGAGAACCTGTTAAGCCCTTTCGACTTATGACGGTGACTTACGGTACTTCTCCAGCTCCGTATTTATCGTTGCGCGTCTTGCAACAATTGATATCCGATGAAGGTCCCCGCTATCCTCTAGCTGCTGCTGCTCTTAAGAGAAACATTTATGTCGATGATATCCTATTTGGATCATCCATTAAAGCCGAAGCTTTCACGATTCGAGATGAAGTTCGTGCCTTAATGCAAGCGGGCTGCCTACCTTTGCGTAAATGGACTTCCAATGACCCATCTTTATTACTTGGTTTACCTCCTTCTGATTGCGAAACTGTGGCACTAAAGCCACTCCAAGAAGATCAAAATATCCGCATCTTAGGCTTATCCTGGTCCCCTGTCGCAGATTGTTTCCATTTTGAGGTACATACGAGTCCGCTTAAAGTTCTCTCCAAGAGAACTGTATTATCACATATTGCACGATTGTATGACCCCCTCGGCCTCTTAGCACCAATCGTTATTATTGCGAAACTATTAATGCAGCAACTCTGGGCGTTGAATTTAGATTGGGACAGTCCATTGCCTGACAAATTTGTTCAAAATTGGCAAGCTTATTGCACTGATCTTAAGCACCTCAATAAGTTACGCATCGCTCGTTGGATAAATGTAACTCCCTCGACTTCTATGCAAATCCATGGCTTCTGTGACGCTTCTGAGCGTGCGTACGCAGCTACGGTATACGTGCGAACTGTCAATGCTTCAAATGTCTATGTCCATCTTTTAGCCTCAAAAACTCCGGTCGCTCCGAAAAAATACGTGTCTATTCCACGGGTAGAATTATGTGCAGCTGAACTTTTGACGCGACTGCTGAGGTGGACAATAGATGCGCTCGAGTTATCTGATTTGCCCGTTTTTGCATGGTCAGATTCGTCCGTCACCTTGCATTGGATTGCTGGCTGTCCATCCCGTTGTAAGGTTTTCGTCGCCAACCGCGTCGCTGCGATTCAAGAATCACTACCCGCGAAGCATTGGAGGCATGTACCTTCCCAGGATAACCCAGCAGATCTGGGTTCTCGTGGGTGTTCTACATCAGATTTGGCGAATTCGTCATTGTGGTGGCATGGGCCTGAGTGGTTGAGTGGACAAGAACCATCTTGGCCTAGTGTTTCACCCGCTCCAAGAGATGATGTTAATTTGGAAGAAAAACGTGATCCCATTGTCCATTTGGCTACCTTCGAGGAATGGGATTTTTCACTTCGCTACTCAGATTGGGGTAGGCTCATTCGCATAACGTCACTTTTATTCCAATTTATCGATGTCGTTAGACATAAGAAAAGGTTTCTTCCTTTATTTGATGTGAGGTATATCACTCAAGCACGCAATTTTTGTTGCCAATACATTCAGCAGAGAGTATTGGCAGAAGAATTAGCTCAATTGCAGCGCCATGACGTTCTTCCTCGCAGAAGTAGAGTTCGATCGTTAGATCCCTTCTTAGGAGCAGATGCATTATTGCGCGTCGGTGGACGACTCCAACGCTCAATGATGAGCGAATCGTTTCGTCAACCTATTATCCTAGCGGATCATCCTATAAAAGGCTTCTTATTGGGCATGTTCATTTACGCACATTGCATGGGGGACCACTACTTATGCTTCGCGTTTTGCAGGAACAATATTGGATTTTGCGTGCCCGCAATTTAGTGCGTTCCGTGATTGCTCGTTGCATCACATGCACTAGACATCGTGCTCAATTGTCCGAACAAAAGATGGCGCCGTTGCCGTCACTTCGCGTAACTGTGGCTCCACCCTTTACTTCAATTGGATTGGATTACTCCGGACCCTTTTTAGTGCGTAAGCTTAGCGGAAGAGGGCACCATGCCCATAAAGCCTGGTTGGCCTTGTTTATCTGTCTACGAGTGAAAGCGGTCCACCTTGAATTAGTCATGGACTATTCTACGTCGGCATTTATGGCAGCCTTCCGCCGTTTTTGTGCTCGACGTGGCACGCCTTCTCAAGTACTCAGCGACAACGGCAAAAATTTTCAGGGTGCAGAAAAGGAAATCCGCTTGGCCTTTCTCGCTCTGTTGAAGGATGCTTCTTGGAACGCGTTTTTAGCCTCAGAAGGTGTTTCTTGGCGCTTCATTCCTCGCTACTCGCCCCATTTTGGAGGTATCTTGGAGTCCGGGGTGAAGTCCGTGAAACACCATCCCCGGCGCATTATATCCTCTCATACCCTGACGGTGGAGGAGTTCACGACCCTTCTCTGTCAAATAGAAGCCTGTCTGAACTCCAGGCCTCTCACCCCATTACACAACAATGCGGACGATTTGGCGGTATTGACTCCAGGCCATTTTTTAATCGGCCAGCCGTTGCTAGCATATCCCGAACCATCACTTCTGGAGAAACCCGAAAATCACTTGACCCGATGGCAGTTGGTGCGAAGAATGCACGATCAATTTTGGCGTACATGGCAACGAGACTATCTCGTGACCTTGCAAGCACGCACCAAGTGGCGTACAGCCTTAAAGTCTCTTAAAGCAGGAGATATTGTCCTCGTGCATCGCGATACGCCTCCAACCCACTGGCCTTTAGGACGCGTTATGGAGTGCTTACCGGGAAGAGATGGGTTGGTGCGTGTGTGCAAGGTGAAGCTAGCTGATACCGAGGTCGTGCGTCCTATACACAAGCTCTGCAAATTAGCAACGTAAGAATCGGACTGAAACAATTGTAAATGCGGAAAGTTTATTGTAGCGTCGATTGTTTTGTATGTGTTTAGTTAATAAGTTTTTGACGGCGTGCGGTCGCCTTTCCGTAGAGCGTTTATGCGTCTTGTTATCACCTTAGATGCGTTTATTTTGACCTTATTGGGTCATCAAATAGTGTCGTTGCATTCGTGCAACGAGGCGTGCGGTATGTCGACGCGACCATAAGCGAACGACGGCGAATTTGCGACAAAGACGCTGTAATGCGTGATTTGTATTTTTCTGCGCAACGAGGCGTTCTTGTTTATGCGACACACTGTTCAAGTCAGTGCACAACGAGTCTCGATACTATAAACTTGTTCCATTGATGTAAGCAAAATAAAAGTAATGCTTTTGAATTGTTGTGCTGCACATGGTTGCAATATCATTTCTTGCCTGCAATTATTCCTTTTTGGAATTTCAACCAAAGTTGCGATCCTGACCAAAAGGTGCCATTACCGAGCTACAAGCGAGGTTTCGCTGATCTTTCCGTCGCTTCCACATCACCGGCGATTTACTGCAGAAGACGACAAATTCGGTGATTTTTCTGAAAACAGGTTTTTTACTGTTTTTTCTGCCTCAATTTCGGAATCAACTCGAAAAAATTCAAACTAGTGTGGAATTGTGCTACAAACAGTATCTGAATAGAATCGAGAGGGAGCAAAGTTTGTTTAAACAATAAAGATTGTTTATTGCAAATTATAACTTCAATGAGCTATAAGCAAATGTTTCAATTTCCGACTCGACTCGAAAAAATTCACACTAGCGTAGAAATGTGCTACAAACAGTGTCTGAGGAGAATCGAGAGGGAGCAAACGTTTGTTTAAACAATAAAGGTTGTTTATTGCAAATTATAAATTCAATGAGTTCTAAGTAAATGCCTCAATTTCCGAATTGGCTCGAAAAAATTCACACTAGCGTAGAAATGTGCTACAAGCAGTGTCTGCCTAGAATCGAGAGGGAGCAAAGTTTGTTTAAACAATAAAGATTGTTTATTGCAAATTATAACTTAAATATGTTCTAAGTATATGCCTCAATTTCCGAATCGATGCGAAAAAATTCACACTAGCGTAGAAATGTGCTACAAACAGTGTCATCATAGAATGGAGAAGAAGCAAACGTTTGTTTAAACAATAAAGGTTGTTTATTGCAAATTATAAATTCAATGAGCGCTAAGTGTAAGCCTTCATTTCTGAATCGATTCGAAAAAATTCACACTGGCGTAGAAATGTGCTACAAACAGTGTCATCATAGAATCGAGAGGAAGCAAACGCTTGTTTAAACAATAAAGTTTGTTTATTGCAAATTATAAACTCAATGTGCTCTAAGTAAATGCCTCAATTTCCTAATCGACTCGAAAAAATTCAAACTAGCGTGGAATTGTGCTACAAACTGTATCTGAATAGAATCAAGAGGAAGCAAAGTTAGTTTAAACAATAAAGATTGTTTATTGCAAATTATAACTTAAATATGCTCTAAGTATATGCCTCAATTTCCGAATCGACTCGAGAAAATTCACACTAGCGTAGAAATGTGCTACAAACAGTGTCATGATAGAATCGAGAGGTAGCAAACACTTGTTTAAACAATAAAGTTTGTTTATTGCAAATTATAACTTTAATATGCTCTTAGTAAATGCCTCAATTTCCTAATCGACTCGAAAAAATTCAAACTAGCGTGGAATTGTGCTGCAAACAGTATTTGAATAGAATCGAGAGGGAGCAAAGTTTGTTTAAACAATAAAGATTGTTTATTGCAAATTATAACTCAAATATGCTCTAAGTATATTCCTCAATTTCCGAATCGACTCGAAAAAATTCACACTAGCGTAGAAATGTGCTACAAACAGTGTCTGAGGAGAATCGAGAGGGAGCAAACGTTTGTTTAAACAATAAAGGTTGTTTATTGTAAATTATAAATTCAATGAGTTCTAAGTAAATGCCTCAATTTCCGAATTGGCTCGAAAAAATTCACACTAGCGTAGAAATGTGCTACAAGCAGTGTCTGCCTAGAATCGAGAGGGAGCAAAGTTTGTTTAAACAATAAAGATTGTTTATTGCAAATTATAACTTAAATATGTTCTAAGTATATGCCTCAATTTCCGAATCGATGCGAAAAAATTCACACTAGCGTAGAAATGTGCTACAAACAGTGTCATCATAGAATGGAGAAGAAGCAAACGTTTGTTTAAACAATAAAGGTTGTTTATTGCAAATTATAAATTCAATGAGCGCTAAGTGTAAGCCTTCATTTCTGAATCGATTCGAAAAAATTCACACTGGCGTAGAAATGTGCTACAAACAGTGTCATCATAGAATCGAGAGGAAGCAAACGCTTGTTTAAACAATAAAGTTTGTTTATTGCAAATTATAAACTCAATGTGCTCTAAGTAAATGCCTCAATTTCCTAATCGACTCGAAAAAATTCAAACTAGCGTGGAATTGTGCTTCAAACAGTATCTGAATAGAATCGAGAGGGAGCAAAGTTTGTTTAAACAATAAAGATTGTTTATTGCAAATTATAACTTAAATATGTTCTAAGTATATGCCTCAATTTCCGAATCGATGCGAAAAAATTCACACTAGCGTAGAAATGTGCTACAAACAGTGTCATGATAGAATCGAGAGGTAGCAAACACTTGTTTAAACAATAAAGTTTGTTTATTGCAAATTATAACTTTAATATGCTCTTAGTAAATGCCTCAATTTCCTAATCGACTCGAAAAAATTCAAACTAGCGTGGAATTGTGCTGCAAACAGTATTTGAATAGAATCGAGAGGGAGCAAAGTTTGTTTAAACAATAAAGATTGTTTATTGCAAATTATAACTCAAATATGCTCTAAGTATATTCCTCAATTTCCGAATCGACTCGAAAAAATTCACACTAGCGTAGAAATGTGCTACAAACAGTGTCTGAGGAGAATCGAGAGGGAGCAAACGTTTGTTTAAACAATAAAGGTTGTTTATTGTAAATTATAAATTCAATGAGTTCTAAGTAAATGCCTCAATTTCCGAATTGGCTCGAAAAAATTCACACTAGCGTAGAAATGTGCTACAAGCAGTGTCTGCCTAGAATCGAGAGGGAGCAAAGTTTGTTTAAACAATAAAGATTGTTTATTGCAAATTATAACTTAAATATGTTCTAAGTATATGCCTCAATTTCCGAATCGATGCGAAAAAATTCACACTAGCGTAGAAATGTGCTACAAACAGTGTCATCATAGAATGGAGAAGAAGCAAACGTTTGTTTAAACAATAAAGGTTGTTTATTGCAAATTATAAATTCAATGAGCGCTAAGTGTAAGCCTTCATTTCTGAATCGATTCGAAAAAATTCACACTGGCGTAGAAATGTGCTACAAACAGTGTCATCATAGAATCGAGAGGAAGCAAACGCTTGTTTAAACAATAAAGTTTGTTTATTGCAAATTATAAACTCAATGTGCTCTAAGTAAATGCCTCAATTTCCTAATCGACTCGAAAAAATTCAAACTAGCGTGGAATTGTGCTTCAAACAGTATCTGAATAGAATCGAGAGGGAGCAAAGTTTGTTTAAACAATAAAGATTGTTTATTGCAAATTATAACTTAAATATGTTCTAAGTATATGCCTCAATTTCCGAATCGATGCGAAAAAATTCACACTAGCGTAGAAATGTGCTACAAACAGTGTCATGATAGAATCGAGAGGTAGCAAACACTTGTTTAAACAATAAAGTTTGTTTATTGCAAATTATAACTTTAATATGCTCTTAGTAAATGCCTCAATTTCCTAATCGACTCGAAAAAATTCAAACTAGCGTGGAATTGTGCTGCAAACAGTATTTGAATAGAATCGAGAGGGAGCAAAGTTTGTTTAAACAATAAAGATTGTTTATTGCAAATTATAACTCAAATATGCTCTAAGTATATTCCTCAATTTCCGAATCGACTCGAAAAAATTCACACTAGCGTAGAAATGTGCTACAAACAGTGTCTGAGGAGAATCGAGAGGGAGCAAACGTTTGTTTAAACAATAAAGGTTGTTTATTGCAAATTATAAATTCAATGAGTTCTAAGTAAATGCCTCAATTTCCGAATTGGCTCGAAAAAATTCACACTAGCGTAGAAATGTGCTACAAGCAGTGTCTGCCTAGAATCGAGAGGGAGCAAAGTTTGTTTAAACAATAAAGATTGTTTATTGCAAATTATAACTTAAATATGTTCTAAGTATATGCCTCAATTTCCGAATCGATGCGAAAAAATTCACGCTAGCGTAGAAATGTGCTACAAACAGTGTCATCATAGAATGGAGAGGAAGCAAACGTTTGTTTAAACAATAAAGGTTGTTTATTGCAAATTATAAATTCAATGAGCGCTAAGTGTAAGCCTTCATTTCTGAATCGATTCGAAAAAATTCACACTGGCGTAGAAATGTGCTACAAACAGTGTCATCATAGAATCGAGAGGAAGCAAACGCTTGTTTAAACAATAAAGTTTGTTTATTGCAAATTATAAACTCTATGTGCTCTAAGTAAATGCCTCAATTTCCTAATCGACTAGAAAAAATTCAAACTAGCGTGGAATTGTGCTACAAACTGTATCTGAATAGAATCAAGAGGAAGCAAAGTTAGTTTAAACAATAAAGATTGTTTATTGCAAATTATAACTTAAATATGCTCTAAGTATATGCCTCAATTTCCGAATCGACTCGAAAAAATTCACACTAGCGTAGAAATGTGCTACAAACAGTGTCTGAGGAGAATCGAGAGGGAGCAAACGTTTGTTTAAACAATAAAGGTTGTTTATTGCAAATTATAAATTCAATGAGTTCTAAGTAAATGCCTCAATTTCCGAATTGGCTCGAAAAAATTCACACTAGCGTAGAAATGTGCTACAAGCAGTGTCTGCCTAGAATCGAGAGGGAGCAAAGTTTGTTTAAACAATAAAGATTGTTTATTGCAAATTATAACTTAAATATGTTCTAAGTATATGCCTCAATTTCCGAATCGATGCGAAAAAATTCACGCTAGCGTAGAAATGTGCTACAAACAGTGTCATCATAGAATGGAGAGGAAGCAAACGTTTGTTTAAACAATAAAGGTTGTTTATTGCAAATTATAAATTCAATGAGCGCTAAGTGTAAGCCTTCATTTCTGAATCGATTCGAAAAAATTCACACTGGCGTAGAAATGTGCTACAAACAGTGTCATCATAGAATCGAGAGGAAGCAAACGCTTGTTTAAACAATAAAGTTTGTTTATTGCAAATTATAAACTCTATGTGCTCTAAGTAAATGCCTCAATTTCCTAATCGACTAGAAAAAATTCAAACTAGCGTGGAATTGTGCTACAAACTGTATCTGAATAGAATCAAGAGGAAGCAAAGTTAGTTTAAACAATAAAGATTGTTTATTGCAAATTATAACTTAAATATGCTCTAAGTATATGCCTCAATTTCCGAATCGACTCGAAAAAATTCACACTAGCGTAGAAATGTGCTACAAACAGTGTCTGAGGAGAATCGAGAGGGAGCAAACGTTTGTTTAAACAATAAAGGTTGTTTATTGCAAATTATAAATTCAATGAGTTCTAAGTAAATGCCTCAATTTCCGAATTGGCTCGAAAAAATTCACACTAGCGTAGAAATGTGCTACAAGCAGTGTCTGCCTAGAATCGAGAGGGAGCAAAGTTTGTTTAAACAATAAAGATTGTTTATTGCAAATTATAACTTAAATATGTTCTAAGTATATGCCTCAATTTCCGAATCGATGCGAAAAAATTCACACTAGCGTAGAAATGTGCTACAAACAGTGTCATGATAGAATCGAGAGGTAGCAAACACTTGTTTAAACAATAAAGTTTGTTTATTGCAAATTATAACTTTAATATGCTCTTAGTAAATGCCTCAATTTCCTAATCGACTCGAAAAAATTCAAACTAGCGTGGAATTGTGCTGCAAACAGTATTTGAATAGAATCGAGAGGGAGCAAACGTTTGTTTAAACAATAAAGGTTGTTTATTGCAAATTATAAATTTAAGGAGCTCTTAGTAAATGCCTCAATTTCCTAATCGACTCGAAAAAATTCAAACTAGCGTGGAATTGTGCTGCAAACAGTATTTGAATAGAATCGAGAGGGAGCAAAGTTTGTTTAAACAATAAAGATTGTTTATTGCAAATTATAACTTAAATATGCTCTAAGTATATGCCTCAATTTCCGAATCGACTCGAGAAAATTCACACTAGCGTAGAAATGTGCTACAAACAGTGTCATGATAGAATCGAGAGGTAGCAAACAGTTGTTTAAACAATAAAGTTTGTTTATTGCAAATTATAACTTTAATATGCTCTAAGTATATTCCTCAATTTTCGAATCGACTCGAAAAAATTTACACTAGCTTAGAAATGTGCTACAAACAGTGTCTGAAGAGAATCGAGAGGGAGCAAACGTTTGTTTAAACAATAAAGTTTGTTTATTGCAAATTATAAACTCAATGTGCTCTAAGTAAATGCCTCAATTTCCTTATCGACTCGAAAAAAATCAAACTAGCGTGGAATTGTGCTACAAACAGTGTCATCATAGAATGGAGAGGAAGCAAACGTTTGTTTAAAGAATAAAGGTTGTTTATTGCAAATTATAAAATTAAGGAGCTCTAAGTATATGCCTCAATTTCCGAATCGACTCGAAAAAATTCACACTAGCGTAGAAATGTGCTCCAAACAGTGTCTGCCTAGAATCGAGAGGGAGCAAAGTTTGTTTAAACAATAAAGATTGTTTATTGCAAATTATAAATTAAATATGCTCTAAGTATATGCCTCAATTTCCGAATCGATTCGAAAAAATTCACACTGGCGTAGAAATGTGCTACAAACAGTGTCATCATAGAATCGAGAGGAAGCAAACGCTTGTTGAAACAATAAAGTTTGTTTATTGCAAATTATATACTCAATGTGCTCTAAGTAAATGCCTCAATTTCCTAATCGACTCGAAAAAATTCAAACTAGCGTGGAATTGTGCTACAAACTATATCTGAATAGAATCGAGAGGAAACAAAGTTAGATTAAACCATAAAGATTGTTTATTGCAAATTATAACTTAAATATGCTCTAAGTATATGCCTCAATTTCCGAATCGACTCGAAAAAATTCACATTAGCGTAGACATGTGCTACAAACAGTGTCTGCCTAGAATCGAGAGGGAGCAAAGATTGTTTAAACAATAAAGATTGTTTATTGCAAATTATAACTTAAATATGTTCTAAGTATATGCCTCAATTTCCGAATCGACTCTAGAAAATTCACACTAGCGTAGAAATGTGCTACAAACAGTGTCTGAAGAGAATCGAGAGGGATCAAACGTTTGTTTAAACAATAAATGTTGTTTATTGCAAATTATGAATTCAATGAGCTCTAAGTGTAAGCCTTCATTTCCGAATCGATTCGAAAAAATGCACACTGGCGTAGAAATGTGCTACAAACAGTGTCATCATAGAATCGAGAGGAAGCAAACGCTTGTTTAAACAATAAAGTTTGTTTATTGCAAATTATAAACTCAATGTGCTCTAAGTAAATGCCTCAATTTCCTAATCGACTCGAAAAAATTCAAACTAGCGTGGAATTGTGCTACAAACTATATCTGAATAGAATCGAGAGGAAACAAAGTTAGATTAAACCATAAAGATTGTTTATTGCAAATTATAACTTAAATATGCTCTAAGTATATGCCTCAATTTCCGAATCGACTCGAAAAAATTCACATTAGCGTAGACATGTGCTACAAACAGTGTCTGCCTAGAATCGAGAGGGAGCAAAGATTGTTTAAACAATAAAGATTGTTTATTGCAAATTATAACTCAAATATGTTCTAAGTATATGCCTCAATTTCCGAATCGACTCTAGAAAATTCACACTAGCGTAGAAATGTGCTACAAACAGTGTCTGAAGAGAATCGAGAGGGATCAAACGTTTGTTTAAACAATAAATGTTGTTTATTGCAAATTATAAATTCAATGAGCTCTAAGTGTAAGCCTTCATTTCCGAATCGATTCGAAAAAATGCACACTGGCGTAGAAATGTGCTACAAACAGTGTCATCATAGAATCGAGAGGAAGCAAACGTTTGTTTAAAGAATAAAGGTTGTTTATTGCAAATTATAAATTTAAGGAGCTCTAAGTATATGCCTCAATTTCCGAATCCACTCGAAAATATTCACACTTGCGTAGAAATGTGCTACAAAAAGTGTCTGAGGAGAATCGAGAGGGAGCAAACGTTTGTTTAAACAATAAAGGTTGTTTATTGCAAATTATAAATTCAATGAGCTCTAAGTGTAAGCCTTCATTTCCGAATCGATTCGAAAAAATTCACACTAGCGTAGAAATGTGCTACCAACAGTGTCTGAAGAGAATCGAGAGGGAGCAAACGTTTGTTTAAACAATAAAGTTTGTTTAAACATTAAAGTTTGATTATTCCAAATTATAACTTAAATATGCTCTAAGTATATGCCTCAATTTCCGAATCGACTCGAAAAAATTCAACCTAGCGTGGAATTGTGCTACAAACAGTATCTGAATAGAATCGAGAGGGAGCAAAGTTTGTTTAAACAATAAACATTGTTTACTGCAAATTATAACTTAAATATGCTCTAAGTATATGCCTCAATTTCCGAATCGACTCGAGAAAATTCACACTAGCGTAGAAATTTGCTACAAACAGTGTCATGATAGAATCGAGAGGAAGCAAACGCTTGTTTAAACAATAAAGTTTGTTTATTGCAAATTATAAACTCAATGTGCTCTAAGTAAATGCTTCAATTTCCTAATCGACTCAAAAAAATTCAAACTAGCGTGGAATTGTGCTACAAACAGTATCTGAATAGAATCGAGAGGGAGCAAAGTTTGTTTAAACAATAAAGATTGTTTATTGCAAATTATAACTTAAATATGCTCTAAGTATATGCCTCAATTTCCGAATCGACTCGAAAAAATTCACACTAGCGTAGACATGTGCTACAAACAGTGTCATCATAGAATCGAGAGGAAGCAAACGTTTGTTTAAACAATAAAGGTTGTTTATTGCAAATTATAAATTTAAGGAGCTCTTAGTAAATGCCTCAATTTCCTAATCGACTCCAAAAAATTCAAACTAGCGTGGAATTGTGCTGCAAGCAGTATCTGAATAGAATCGAGAGAAAGCAAAGTTTGTTTAAACAATAAAGATTGTTTATTGCAAATTATAACTCAAATATGCTCTAAGTATATTCCTCAATTTTCGAATCGACTCGAAAAAATTTACACTAGCTTAGAAATGTGCTACAAACAGTGTCTGAAGAGAATCGAGAGGGAGCAAACGTTTGTTTAAACAATAAAGTTTGTTTACACAATAAAGTTTATTTATTCCAAATTATAACATAAATATGCTCTAAGTATATGCCTCAATTTCCGAATCGACTCTAGAAAATTCACACTAGTGTAGAAATGTGCTACAAACAGTGTCTGAAGAGAATCGAGAGGGATCAAATGTTTGTTTAAACAATAAATGTTGTTTATTAAAATTTGTCAAAATTCAGATAATTGGTATTACGGTTCTTTTACTGCATTCAATTAATATTACGTAGCTTATTTAAATTGTTGGGTTGTTGATGTCAACCACTAATTTTGAAAAAAGTAAGATATAACCTGTTTTTGTATCATTATCGCAGGTAGATCTTTTCATTGCTTCGGAACTGCGTATATGAAAAATTAATGACTCGACCACTATCGGATTCTGCATCTCTCTAGCGATAATATCTAGAACTATATGCCTATTGCTAAAAATGTTGTTTATTGCAAATTATAAATTCAATGAGCTCTAAGTGTAAGCCTTCATTTCCGAATCGATTCGAAAAAATTCACAATGGCGTAGAAATGTGCTACAAACAGTGTCATCATAGAATCGAGAGGAAGCAAACGCTTGTTTAAATAATAAAGTTTGTTTATTGCAAATTATAAACTCAATGTGCTCTAAGTATATGCCTCAATTTCCGAATCGACTCTAGAAAATTCACACTAGCGTAGAAATGTGCTACAAACAGTGTCATCATAGAATCGAGAGGAAGCAAACGCTTGTTTAAATAATAAAGTTTGTTTATTGCAAATTATAAACTCAATGTGCTCTAAGTAAATGCCTCAATTTCCTTATCGACTCGAAAAAAATCAAACTAGCGTGGAATTGTGCTACAAACAGTATCTGAATAGAATCGAGAGGGAGCAAAGTTTGTTTAAACAATAAAGATTGTTTATTGCAAATTATAACTTAAATATGCTCTAAGTATATGCCTCAATTTCCGAGTCGACTCGAAAAAATTCACACTAGCGTAGACATGTGCTACAAACAGTGTCATCATAGAATCGAGAGGAAGCAAACGTTTGTTTAAACAACAAAGGATGTTTATTGCAAATTATAAATTTAAGGAGCTCTAAGTAAATGCCTCAATTTTCTAATCGACTCGAAAAAATTCAAACTAGCGTGGAAATGTGCTACAAACAGTGTGTGAAGAGAATCGAGAGGGAGCAAACGTTTGTTTAAACAATAAAGTTTGTTTACACAATAAAGTTTATTTATTCCAAATTATAACATAAATATGCTCTAAGTATATGCCTCAATTTCCGAATCGACTCTAGAAAATTCACACTAGCGTAGAAATGTGCTACAAACAGTGTCTGAAGAGAATCGAGAGGGATCAAACGTTTGTTTAAATAATAAAGATTGTTTATTGCAAATTATAAATTCAATGAGCTCTAAGTGTAAGCCTTCATTTCCGAATCGATTCGAAAAAATTCACACTGGCGTAGAAATGTGCTACAAACAGTGTAATCATAGAATCGAGAGGAAGCAAACGCTTGTTTAAACAATAAAGTTTGTTTATTGCAAATTAAAAACTCAATGTGCTCTAAGTAAATGCCTCAATTTCCTAATCGACTCGAAAAAATTCAAACTAGCGTGGAATTGTGCTACAAACTATATCTGAATAGAATCGAGAGGAAACAAAGTTAGATTAAACCATAAAGATTGTTTATTGCAAATTATAACTTAAATATGCTCTAAGTATATGCCTCAATTTCCGAATCGACTCGAAAAAATTCACATTAGCGTAGACATGTGCTACAAACAGTGTCTGCCTAGAATCGAGAGGGAGCAAAGATTGTTTAAACAATAACGATTGTTTATTGCAAATTATAACTTAAATATGTTCTAAGTATATGCCTCAATTTCCGAATCGACTCTAGAAAATTCACACTAGCGTAGAAATGTGCTACAAACAGTGTCTGAAGAGAATCGAGAGGGATCAAACGTTTGTTTAAACAATAAATGTTGTTTATTGCAAATTATAAATTCAATGAGCTCTAAGTGTAAGCCTTCATTTCCGAATCGA
This sequence comes from Trichopria drosophilae, assembly GCA_030407085.1. Taxonomy (NCBI): domain Eukaryota; kingdom Metazoa; phylum Arthropoda; class Insecta; order Hymenoptera; family Diapriidae; genus Trichopria; species Trichopria drosophilae. The sequence continues at coordinate 83,015,433 of CM059582.1, forward strand.
TTCGAAAAAATGCACACTGGCGTAGAAATGTGCTACAAACAGTGTCATCATAGAATCGAGAGGAAGCAAACGCTTGTTTAAACAATAAAGTTTGTTTATTGCAAATTATAAACTCAATGTGCTCTAAGTAAATGCCTCAATTTCCTAATCGACTCGAAAAAATTCACACTAGCGTCGAAATGTGCTACAAACAGTGTCATCATAGAATGGAGAGGAAGCAAACGTTTGTTTAAAGAATAAAGGTTGTTTATTGCAAATTATAAATTTAAGGAGCTCTAAGTATATGCCTCAATTTCCGAATCCACTCGAAAATATTCACACTTGCGTAGAAATGTGCTACAAAAAGTGTCTGAGGAGAATCGAGAGGGAGCAAACGTTTGTTTAAACAATAAAGGTTGTTTATTGCAAATTATAAATTCAATGAGCTCTAAGTGTAAGCCTTCATTTCCGAATCGATTCGAAAAAATTCACACTAGCGTAGAAATGTGCTACCAACAGTGTCTGAAGAGAATCGAGAGGGAGCAAACGTTTGTTTAAACAATAAAGTTTGTTTAAACATTAAAGTTTGATTATTCCAAATTATAACTTAAATATGCTCTAAGTATATGCCTCAATTTCCGAATCGACTCGAAAAAATTCAACCTAGCGTGGAATTGTGCTACAAACAGTATCTGAATAGAATCGAGAGGGAGCAAAGTTTGTTTAAACAATAAACATTGTTTACTGCAAATTATAACTTAAATGTGCTCTAAGTATATGCCTCAATTTCCGAATCGACTCGAGAAAATTCACACTAGCGTAGAAATTTGCTACAAACAGTGTCATGATAGAATCGAGAGGAAGCAAACGCTTGTTTAAACAATAAAGTTTGTTTATTGCAAATTATAAACTCAATGTGCTCTAAGTAAATGCTTCAATTTCCTAATCGACTCAAAAAAATTCAAACTAGCGTGGAATTGTGCTACAAACAGTATCTGAATAGAATCGAGAGGGAGCAAAGTTTGTTTAAACAATAAAGATTGTTTATTGCAAATTATAACTTAAATATGCTCTAAGTATATGCCTCAATTTCCGAATCGACTCGAAAAAATTCACACTAGCGTAGACATGTGCTATAAACAGTGTCATCATAGAATCGAGAGGAAGCAAACGTTTGTTTAAACAATAAAGGTTGTTTATTGCAAATTATAAATTTAAGGAGCTCTTAGTAAATGCCTCAATTTCCTAATCGACTCGAAAAAATTCAAACTAGCGTGGAATTGTGCTGCAAACAGTATCTGAATAGAATCGAGAGAAAGCAAAGTTTGTTTAAACAATAAAGATTGTTTATTGCAAATTATAACTCAAATATGCTCTAAGTATATTCCTCAATTTTCGAATCGACTCGAAAAAATTTACACTAGCTTAGAAATGTGCTACAAACAGTGTCTGAAGAGAATCGAGAGGGAGCAAACGTTTGTTTAAACAATAAAGTTTGTTTACACAATAAAGTTTATTTATTCCAAATTATAACATAAATATGCTCTAAGTATATGCCTCAATTTCCGAATCGACTCTAGAAAATTCACACTAGTGTAGAAATGTGCTACAAACAGTGTCTGAAGAGAATCGAGAGGGATCAAATGTTTGTTTAAACAATAAATGTTGTTTATTAAAATTTGTCAAAATTCAGATAATTGGTATTACGGTTCTTTTACTGCATTCAATTAATATTACGTAGCTTATTTAAATTGTTGGGTTGTTGATGTCAACCACTAATTTTGAAAAAAGTAAGATATAACCTGTTTTTGTATCATTATCGCAGGTAGATCTTTTCATTGCTTCGGAACTGCGTATATGAAAAATTAATGACTCGACCACTATCGGATTTTGCATCTCTCTAGCGATAATATCTAGAACTATATGCCTATTGCTAAAAATGTTGTTTATTGCAAATTATAAATTCAATGAGCTCTAAGTGTAAGCCTTCATTTCCGAATCGATTCGAAAAAATTCACAATGGCGTAGAAATGTGCTACAAACAGTGTCATCATAGAATCGAGAGGAAGCAAACGCTTGTTTAAATAATAAAGTTTGTTTATTGCAAATTATAAACTCAATGTGCTCTAAGTAAATGCCTCAATTTCCTTATCGACTCGAAAAAAATCAAACTAGCGTGGAATTGTGCTACAAACAGTATCTGAATAGAATCGAGAGGGAGCAAAGTTTGTTTAAACAATAAAGATTGTTTATTGCAAATTATAACTCAAATATGCTCTAAGTATATTCCTCAATTTTCGGATCGACTCGAAAAAATTCACACTAGCTTAGAAATGTGCTACAAGCAGTGTCTGAATGGAATCGAGAGGGAGCAAACGTTTGTTTAAACAATAAAGTTTGTTTACACAATAAAGTTTATTTATTCCAAATTATAACATAAATATGCTCTAAGTATATGCCTCAATTTCCGAATCGACTCTAGAAAATTCACACTAGCGTAGAAATGTGCTACAAACAGTGTCATTATAGAATCGAGAGGAAGCAAACGTTTGTTTAAACAACAAAGGATGTTTATTGCAAATTATAAATTTAAGGAGCTCTAAGTAAATGCCTCAATTTTCTAATCGACTCGAAAAAATTCAAACTAGCGTGGAAATGTGCTACAAACAGTGTGTGAAGAGAATCGAGAGGGAGCAAACGTTTGTTTAAACAATAAAGTTTGTTTACACAATAAAGTTTATTTATTCCAAATTATAACAAAAATATGCTCTAAGTATATGCCTCAATTTCCGAATCGACTCTAGAAAATTCACACTAGCGTAGAAATGTGCTACAAACAGTGTCTGAAGAGAATCGAGAGGGATCAAACGTTTGTTTAAATAATAAAGATTGTTTATTGCAAATTATAAATTCAATGAGCTCTAAGTGTAAGCCTTCATTTCCGAATCGATTCGAAAAAATTCACACTGGCGTAGAAATGTGCTACAAACAGTGTAATCATAGAATCGAGAGGAAGCAAACGCTTGTTTAAACAATAAAGTTTGTTTATTGCAAATTAAAAACTCAATGTGCTCTAAGTAAATGCCTCAATTTCCTAATCGACTCGGAAAAATTCAAACTAACGTGGAATTGTGCTACAAACAGTATTTGAATAGAATCGAGAGGGAGCAAAGTTTGTTTAAACAATAGAGATTGTTTATTGCAAATTATAACTCAAATATGCTCTAAGTATATGCCTCAATTTCCGAGTCGACTCGAAAAAATTCACACTAGCGTAGACATGTGCTACAAACAGTGTCATCATAGAATCGAGAGGAAGCAAACGTTTGTTTAAACAACAAAGGATGTTTATTGCAAATTACAAATTTAAGGAGCTCTAAGTAAATGCCTCAATTTTCGAATCGACTCGAAAAAATTCACACTAGCTTAGAAATGTGCTACAAGCAGTGTCTGAAGAGAATCGAGAGGGAGCAAACGTTTGTTTAAACAATAAAGTTTGTTTACCCTATAAAGTTTATTTATTCCAAATTATAACATAAATATGCTCTAAGTATATGCCTCAATTTCCGAATCGACTCTAGAAAATTCACACTAGCGTAGAAATGTGCTACAAACAGTGTCATCATAGAATCGAGAGGAAGCAAACGCTTGTTTAAACAATAAAGTTTGTTTATTGCAAATTATAACCTCAATGTGTTTTAAGTAAATGCCTCAATTTCCTTATCGACTCGAAAAAAATCAAACTAGCGTGGAATTGTGCTACAAACAGTATCTGAATAGAATCGAGAGGGAGCAAAGTTTGTTTAAACAATAAAGATTGTTTATTGCAAATTATAACTTAAATATGCTCTAAGTATATGCCTCAATTTCCGAATCGACTCGAAAAAATTCACACTAGCGTAGACATGTGCTACAAACAGTGTCATCATAGAATCGAGAGGGAGCAAACGTTTGTTTAAACAACAAAGGATGTTTATTGCAAATTATAAATTTAAGGAGCTCTAAGTAAATGCCTCAATTTCCTAATCGACTCGAAAAAAATCAAACTAGCGTGGAATTGTGCTACAAACAGTATCTGAATAGAATCGAGAGGGAGCAAAGTTTGTTTAAACAATAATGTTTGTTTATTGCAAATTATAACATAAATATGCTCTAAGTATATGCCTCAATTTCCGAATCGACTCGAAAAAATTCAAACTAGCGTGGAAATGTGCTACAAACAGTGTCTGAAGAGAATCAAGAGGGAGCAAACGTTTGTTTAAACAATAAAGTTTCTTTAAACAATAAAGATTGTTTATTGCAAATTATAACTTAAATATGCTCTAAGTATATGCCTCAATTTCCGAATCGACTCGAAAAAATTCACACTAGTGTAGACATGTGCTACAAACAGTGTCATCATAGAATCGAGAGGAAGCAAACGCTTGTTTAAATAATAAAGTTTGTTTATTGCAAATTATAAACTCAATGTGCTCTAAGTAAATGCCTCAATTTCCTTATCGACTCGAAAAAAATCAAACTAGCGTGGAATTGTGCTACAAACAGTATCTGAATAGAATCGAGAGGGAGCAAAGTTTGTTTAAACAATAAAGATTGTTTATTGCAAATTATAAATTTAAGGAGCTCTAAGTAAATGCCTCAATTTTCTAATCGACTCGAAAAAATTCAAACTAGCGTGGAAATGTGCTACAAACAGTGTGTGAAGAGAATCGAGAGGGAGCAAACGTTTGTTTAAACAATAAAGATTGTTTATTGCAAATTATAACTCAAATATGCTCTAAGTATATTCCTCAATTTTCGAATCGACTCGAAAAAATTTACACTAGCTTAGAAATGTGCTACAAACAGTGTCTGAAGAGAATCGAGAGGGAGCAAACGTTTGTTTAAACAATAAAGTTTGTTTACACAATAAAGTTTATTTATTCCAAATTATAACATAAATATGCTCTAAGTATATGCCTCAATTTCCGAATCGACTCTAGAAAAATTCACACTAGTGTAGAAATGTGCTACAAACAGTGTCTGAAGAGAATCGAGAGGGATCAAACGTTTGTTTAAACAATAAATGTTGTTTATTGCAAATTATAAATTCAATGAGCTCTAAGTGTAAGCCTTCATTTCCGAATCGATTCGAAAAAATGCACACTGGCGTAGAAATGTGCTACAAACAGTGTCATCATAGAATCGAGAGGAAGCAAACGCTTGTTTAAACAATAAAGTTTGTTTATTGCAAATTATAAACTCAATGTGCTCTAAGTAAATGCCTCAATTTCCTAATCGACTCGAAAAAATTCACACTAGCGTCGAAATGTGCTACAAACAGTGTCATCATAGAATGGAGAGGAAGCAAACGTTTGTTTAAAGAATAAAGGTTGTTTATTGCAAATTATAAATTTAAGGAGCTCTAAGTATATGCCTCAATTTCCGAATCCACTCGAAAATATTCACACTTGCGTAGAAATGTGCTACAAAAAGTGTCTGAGGAGAATCGAGAGGGAGCAAACGTTTGTTTAAACAATAAAGGTTGTTTATTGCAAATTATAAATTCAATGAGCTCTAAGTGTAAGCCTTCATTTCCGAATCGATTCGAAAAAATTCACACTAGCGTAGAAATGTGCTACCAACAGTGTCTGAAGAGAATCGAGAGGGAGCAAACGTTTGTTTAAACAATAAAGTTTGTTTAAACATTAAAGTTTGATTATTCCAAATTATAACTTAAATATGCTCTAAGTATATGCCTCAATTTCCGAATCGACTCGAAAAAATTCAACCTAGCGTGGAATTGTGCTACAAACAGTATCTGAATAGAATCGAGAGGGAGCAAAGTTTGTTTAAACAATAAACATTGTTTACTGCAAATTATAACTTAAATATGCTCTAAGTATATGCCTCAATTTCCGAATCGACTCGAGAAAATTCACACTAGCGTAGAAATTTGCTACAAACAGTGTCATGATAGAATCGAGAGGAAGCAAACGCTTGTTTAAACAATAAAGTTTGTTTATTGCAAATTATAAACTCAATGTGCTCTAAGTAAATGCTTCAATTTCCTAATCGACTCAAAAAAATTCAAACTAGCGTGGAATTGTGCTACAAACAGTATCTGAATAGAATCGAGAGGGAGCAAAGTTTGTTTAAACAATAAAGATTGTTTATTGCAAATTATAACTTAAATATGCTCTAAGTATATTCCTCAATTTTCGAATCGACTCGAAAAAATTTACACTAGCTTAGAAATGTGCTACAAACAGTGTGTGAAGAGAATCGAGAGGGAGCAAACGTTTGTTTAAACAATAAAGTTTGTTTACACAATAAAGTTTATTTATTCCAAATTATAACATAAATATGCTCTAAGTATATGCCTCAATTTCCGAATCGACTCTAGAAAATTCACACTAGCGTAGAAATGTGCTACAAACAGTGTCTGAAGAGAATCGAGAGGGATCAAACGTTTGTTTAAATAATAAAGATTGTTTATTGCAAATTATAAATTCAATGAGCTCTAAGTGTAAGCCTTCATTTCCGAATCGATTCGAAAAAATTCACACTGGCGTAGAAATGTGCTACAAACAGTGTAATCATAGAATCGAGAGGAAGCAAACGCTTGTTTAAACAATAAAGTTTGTTTACCCTATAAAGTTTATTTATTCCAAATTATAACATAAATATGCTCTAAGTATATGCCTCAATTTCCGAATCGACTCTAGAAAATTCACACTAGCGTAGAAATGTGCTACAAACAGTGTCATCATAGAATCGAGAGGAAGCAAACGCTTGTTTAAACAATAAAGTTTGTTTATTGCAAATTATAACCTCAATGTGTTTTAAGTAAATGCCTCAATTTCCTTATCGACTCGAAAAAAATCAAACTAGCGTGGAATTGTGCTACAAACAGTATCTGAATAGAATCGAGAGGGAGCAAAGTTTGTTTAAACAATAAAGATTGTTTATTGCAAATTATAACTTAAATATGCTCTAAGTATATGCCTCAATTTCCGAATCGACTCGAAAAAATTCACACTAGCGTAGACATGTGCTACAAACAGTGTCATCATAGAATCGAGAGGAAGCAAACGTTTGTTTAAACAATAAAGGCTGTTTATTGCAAATTATAAATTTAAGGAGCTCTTAGTAAATGCCTCAATTTCCTAATCGACTGGAAAAAATCCAAACTAGCTTAGAAATGTGCTACAAACAGTGTCTGAAGAGAATCGAGAGGGAGCAAACGTTTGTTTAAACAATAAAGTTTGTTTACACAATAAAGTTTATTTATTCCAAATTATAACATAAATATGCTCTAAGTATATGCCTCAATTTCCGAATCGACTCAAAAAAATTCACACTAGGGTAGAAATGTGCTACAAACAGTGTCTGAAGAGAATCGAGAGGGAGCAAACGTTTGTTTAAATAATAAAGATTGTTTATTGCAAATTATAAATTCAATGAGCTCTAAGTGTAAGCCTTCATTTCCGAATCGATTCGAAAAAATTCACACTGGCGTAGAAATGTGCTACAAACAGTGTAATCATAGAATCGAGAGGAAGCAAACGCTTGTTTAAACAATAAAGTTTGTTTATTGCAAATTATAAACTCAATGTGCTCTAAGTAAATGCCTCAATTTCCTAATCGACTCGGAAAAATTCAAACTAGCGTGGAATTGTGCTACAAACAGTATTTGAATAGAATCGAGAGGGAGCAAAGTTTGTTTAAACAATAGAGATTGTTTATTGCAAATTATAACTCAAATATGCTCTAAGTATATGCCTCAATTTCCGAGTCGACTCGAAAAAATTCACACTAGCGTAGACATGTGCTACAAACAGTGTCATCATAGAATCGAGAGGAAGCAAACGTTTGTTTAAACAATAAAGATTGTTTATTGCAAATTATAACTTAAATATGTTCTAAGTATATGCCTCAATTTCCGAATCGACTCTAGAAAATTCACACTAGCGTAGAAATGTGCTACAAACAGTGTCTGAAGAGAATCGAGAGGGATCAGACGTTTGTTTAAACAATAAATGTTGTTTACTGCAAATTATAAATTCAATGAGCTCTAAGTGTAAGCCTTCATTTCCGAATCGATTCGAAAAAATTCACACTGGCGTAGAAATGTGCTACAAACAGTGTCATCATAGAATCGAGAGGAAGCAAACGCTTGTTTAAACAATAAAGTTTTTTTATTGCCAATTATAAACTCAATGTGCTCTATAGTAAATGCCTCAATTTCGTAATCGACTCGAAAATATTCACACTAGCTTAGAAATGTGCTACAAACAGTGTCTGAAGAGAATCGAGAGGGAGCAAACGTTTGTTTAAACAATAAAGGATGTTTATTGCAAATTATAAATTTAAGGAGCTCTAAGTAAATGCCTCAATTTCCTAATCGACTCGAAAAAATTCAAACTAGCGTGGAATTGTGCTTCAAACAGTGTCTGCCTAGCATCGAGAGGGAGCAAACGTTCGTTTAAACAATGAAGGTTGTTTATTGCAAATTATAAATTCAATGAGCTCTAAGTGTAAGCCTTCATTTCCGAATCGATTCGAAAAAATTCACACTAGCGTAGAAATGTGCTACAAACAGTGTCTGAAGAGAATCGAGAGGGATCAAACGTTTGTTTAAACAATAAAGGTTGTTTATTGCAAATTATAAATTCAATGAGCTCTAAGTATATGCCTCAATTTCCGAATCGACTCGAAAAAATTCAACCTAGCGTGGAATTGTGCTACAAACAGTATCTGAATAGAATCGAGAGGGAGCAAAGTTTGTTTAAACAATAAACATTGTTTACTGCAAATTATAACTTAAATGTGCTCTAAGTGTAAGCCTTCATTTCCGAATCGATTCGAAAAAATTCACACTAGCGTCGAAATGTGCTACAAACAGTGTCATCATAGAATGGAGAGGAAGCAAACGTTTGTTTAAAGAATAAAGGTTGTTTATTGCAAATTATAAACTCAATGTGCTCTAAGTAAATGCCTCAATTTCCTAATCGACTCGGAAAAATTCAAACTAGCGTGGAATTGTGCTACAAACAGTATTTGAATAGAATCGAGAGGGAGCAAAGTTTGTTTAAACAATAGAGATTGTTTATTGCAAATTATAACTCAAATATGCTCTAAGTATATGCCTCAATTTCCGAGTCGACTCGAAAAAATTCACACTAGCGTAGACATGTGCTACAAACAGTGTCATCATAGAATCGAGAGGAAGCAAACGTTTGTTTAAACAATAAAGATTGTTTATTGCAAATTATAAACTCAATGTGCTCTAAGTAAATGCCTCAATTTCCTTATCGACTCGAAAAAAATCAAACTAGCGTGGAATTGTGCTACAAACAGTATCTGAATAGAATCGAGAGGGAGCAAAGTTTGTTTAAACAATAAAGATTGCTTATTGCAAATTATAACTCAAATATGCTCTAAGTATATTCCTCAATTTTCGAATCGACTCGAAAATATTCACACTAGCTTAGAAATGTGCTACAAACAGTGTCTGAAGAGAATCGAGAGGGAGAAAACGTTTGTTTAAACAATAAAGTTTGTTTACACAATAAAGTTTATTTATTCCAAATTATAACATAAATATGCTCTAAGTATATGCCTCAATTTCCGAATCGACTCTAGAAAATTCACACTAGTGTAGAAATGTGCTACAAACAGTGTCTCAAGAGAATCGAGAGGGATGAAACGTTTATTTAAACAGTAAATGTTGTTTATTGCAAATTATAAATTCAATGAGCTCTAAGTGTAAGCCTTCATTTCCGAATCGATTCGAAAAAATTCACAATGGCGTAGAAATGTGCTACAAACAGTGTCATCATAGAATCGAGAGGAAGCAAACGTTTGTTTAAACAATAAAGGATGTTTATTGCAAATTATAAATTTAAGGAGCTCTAAGTAAATGCCTCAATTTCCTAATCGACTCGAAAAAATTCAAACTAGCGTGGAATTGTGCTACAAACAGTATCTGAATAGAATCGAGAGGGAGCAAAGTTTGTTTAAACAATAAAGATTGTTTATTGCAAATTATAACTCACATATGCTCTAAGTATATTCCTTAATTTTCGAATCGACTCGAAAAAATTCACACTAGCTTAGAAATGTGCTACAAGCAGTGTCTGAAGAGAATCGAGAGGGAGCAAACGTTTGTTTAAACAATAAAGTTTGTTTATTGCAAATTATAAACTCAATGTGCTCTAAGTAAATGCCTCAATTTCCTTATCGACTCGAAAAAAATCAAACTAGCGTGGAATTGTGCTACAAACAGTATCTGAATAGAATCGAGAGGGAGCAAAGTTTGTTTAAACAATAAAGATTGTTTATTGCAAATTATAAAATTAAGGAGCTCTAAGTATATGCCTCAATTTCCGAATCGATTCGAAAAAATTCACACTGGCGTAGAAATGTGCTACAAACAGTGTCATCATAGAATCGAGAGGAAGCAAACGCTTGTTTAAACAATAAAGTTTGTTTACACAATAAAGTTTATTTATTCCAAATTATAACATAAATATGCTCTAAGTATATGCCTCAATTTCCGAATCGACTCTAGAAAATTCACACTAGCGTAGAAATGTGCTACAAACAGTGTCTGAAGAGAATCGAGAGGGATCAAACGTTTGTTTAAACAGTAAATGTTGTTTATTGCAAATTATAAATTCAATGAGCTCTAAGTGTAAGCCTTCATTTCCGAATCGATTCGAAAAAATTCACACTGGCGTAGAAATGTGCTACAAACAGTGTAATCATAGAATCGAGAGGAAGCAAACGCTTGTTTAAACAATAAAGTTTGTTTATTGCAAATTATAAACTCAATGTGCTCTAAGTAAATGCCTCAATTTCCTAATCGACTCGAAAAAATTCAAACTAGCGTGGAATTGTGCTTCAAACAGTATCTGAATAGAATCGAGAGGGAGCAAAGTTTGTTTAAACAATAAAGATTGTTTATTGCAAATTATAACTTAAATATGCTCTAAGTATATGCCTCAATTTCCGAATCGACTCTAGAAAATTCACACTAGTGTAGAAATGTGCTACAAACAGTGTCTCAAGAGAATCGAGAGGGATGAAACGTTTATTTAAACAGTAAATGTTGTTTATTGCAAATTATAACATAAATATGCTCTAAGTATATGCCTCAATTTCCGAATCGACTCTAGAAAATTCACACTAGCGTAGAAATGTGCTACAAACAGTGTCTGAAGAGAATCGAGAGGGATCAAACGTTTGTTTAAACAGTAAATGTTGTTTATTGCAAATTATAAATTCAATGAGCTCTAAGTGTAAGCCTTCATTTTCGAATCGATTCGAAAAAATTCACACTGGCGTAGAAATGTGCTACAAACAGTGTCATCATAGAATCGAGAGGAAGCAAACGCTTGTTTAAATAATAAAGTTTGTTTATTGCAAATTATAAACTCAATGTGCTCTAAGTAAATGCCTCAATTTCCTAATCGACTCGAAAAAATTCACACTAGCGTCGAAATGTGCTACAAACAGTGTCATCATAGAATGGAGAGGAAGCAAACGTTTGTTTAAAGAATAAAGGTTGTTTATTGCAAATTATAAATTTAAGGAGCTCTAAGTATATGCCTCAATTTCCGAGTCGACTCGAAAAAATTCACACTAGCGTAGACATGTGCTACAAACAGTGTCATCATAGAATCGAGAGGAAGCAAACGTTTGTTTAAACAACAAAGGATGTTTATTGCAAATTATAAATTCAATGAGCTCTAAGTATATGCCTCAATTTCCGAATCGACTCGAAAAAATTCAACCTAGCGTGGAATTGTGCTACAAACAGTATCTGAATAGAATCGAGAGGGAGCAAAGTTTGTTTAAACAATAAAGATTGTTTATTGCAAATTATAACTCACATATGCTCTAAGTATATTCCTCAATTTCCGAATCGACTCGAAAAAATTCACACTAGCTTAGAAATGTGCTACAAACAGTGTCTGAAGAGAATCGAGAGGAAGCAAACGCTTGTTTAAACAATAAAGTTTGTTTATTGCAAATTATAAACTCAATGTGCTCTAAGTATATGCCTCAATTTCCGAATCGACTCTAGAAAATTCACACTAGCGTAGAAATGTGCTACAAACAGTGTCTGAAGAGAATCGAGAGGGATCAAACGTTTGTTTAAACAATAAAGGTTGTTTATTGCAAATTATGAATTCAATGAGCTCTAAGTAAATGCCTCAATTTCTGAATCGACTCGAAAAAATTCACACTAGCGTAGAAATATGCTACAAACAGTGTCTGAAGAGAATCGAGATGGATCAAACGTTTGTTTAAACAGTAAATGTTGTTTATTGCAAATTATAAATTCAATGAGCTCTAAGTGTAAGCCTTCATTTCCGAATCGATTCGAAAAAATTCACACTGGCGTAGAAATGTGCTACAAACAGTGTAATCATAGAATCGAGAGGAAGCAAACGCTTGTTTAAACAATAAAGTTTGTTTATTGCAAATTATAAACTCAATGTGCTCTAAGTATATGCCTCAATTTCCGAATCGACTCGAAAAAATTCAAACTAGCGTGGAATTGTGCTACAAACAGTATCTGAATAGAATCGAGAGGGAGCAAAGTTTGTTTAAACAATAAAGATTGTTTATTGCAAATTATAACTCACATATGCTCTAAGTATATTCCTCAATTTTCGAATCGACTCAAAAAAATTCACACTAGCTTAGAAATGTGCTACAAGCAGTGTCTGAAGAGAATCGAGAGGGAGCAAACGTTTGTTTAAACAATAAAGTTTGTTTACACAATAAAGTTTATTTATTCCAAATTATAACATAAATATGCTCTAAGTATATGCCTCAATTTCCGAATCGACTCTAGAAAATTCACACTAGTGTAGAAATGTGCTACAAACAGTGTCTGAAGAGAATCGAGAGGGATCAAATGTTTGTTTAAACAATAAATGTTGTTTATTAAAATTTGTCAAAATTCAGATAATTGGTATTACGGTTCTTTTACTGCATTCAATTAATATTACGTAGCTTATTTAAATTGTTGGGTTGTTGATGTCAACCACTAATTTTGAAAAAAGTAAGATATAACCTGTTTTTGTATCATTATCGCAGGTAGATCTTTTCATTGCTTCGGAACTGCGTATATGAAAAATTAATGACTCGACCACTATCGGATTCTGCATCTCTCTAGCGATAATATCTAGAACTATATGCCTATTGCTAAAAATGTTGTTTATTGCAAATTATAAATTCAATGAGCTCTAAGTGTAAGCCTTCATTTCCGAATCGATTCGAAAAAATTCACAATGGCGTAGAAATGTGCTACAAACAGTGTCATCATAGAATCGAGAGGAAGCAAACGCTTGTTTAAATAATAAAGTTTGTTTATTGCAAATTATAAACTCAATGTGCTCTAAGTAAATGCCTCAATTTCCTTATCGACTCGAAAAAAATCAAACTAGCGTGGAATTGTGCTACAAACAGTATCTGAATAGAATCGAGAGGGAGCAAAGTTTGTTTAAACAATAAAGATTGTTTATTGCAAATTATAACTCAAATATGCTCTAAGTATATTCCTCAATTTTCGGATCGACTCGAAAAAATTCACACTAGCTTAGAAATGTGCTACAAGCAGTGTCTGAATGGAATCGAGAGGGAGCAAACGTTTGTTTAAACAATAAAGTTTGTTTACACAATAAAGTTTATTTATTCCAAATTATAACATAAATATGCTCTAAGTATATGCCTCAATTTCCGAATCGACTCTAGAAAATTCACACTAGCGTAGAAATGTGCTACAAACAGTGTCATTATAGAATCGAGAGGAAGCAAACGCTTGTTTAAATAATAAAGTTTGTTTATTGCAAATTATAAACTCAATGTGCTCTAAGTAAATGCCTCAATTTCCTTATCGACTCGAAAAAAATCAAACTAGCGTGGAATTGTGCTACAAACAGTATCTGAATAGAATCGAGAGGGAGCAAAGTTTGTTTAAACAATAAAGATTGTTTATTGCAAATTATAACTTAAATATGCTCTAAGTATATGCCTCAATTTCCGAGTCGACTCGAAAAAATTCACACTAGCCTAGACATGTGCTACAAACAGTGTCATCATAGAATCGAGAGGAAGCAAACGTTTGTTTAAACAACAAAGGATGTTTATTGCAAATTATAAATTTAAGGAGCTCTAAGTAAATGCCTCAATTTTCTAATCGACTCGAAAAAATTCAAACTAGCGTGGAAATGTGCTACAAACAGTGTGTGAAGAGAATCGAGAGGGAGCAAACGTTTGTTTAAACAATAAAGTTTGTTTACACAATAAAGTTTATTTATTCCAAATTATAACAAAAATATGCTCTAAGTATATGCCTCAATTTCCGAATCGACTCTAGAAAATTCACACTAGCGTAGAAATGTGCTACAAACAGTGTCTGAAGAGAATCGAGAGGGATCAAACGTTTGTTTAAATAATAAAGATTGTTTATTGCAAATTATAAATTCAATGAGCTCTAAGTGTAAGCCTTCATTTCCGAATCGATTCGAAAAAATTCACACTGGCGTAGAAATGTGCTACAAACAGTGTAATCATAGAATCGAGAGGAAGCAAACGCTTGTTTAAACAATAAAGTTTGTTTATGGCAAATTATAACTTAAATATGCTCTAAGTATATGCCTCAATTTCCGAATCGACTCAAAAAAATTCACACTAGGGTAGAAATGTGCTACAAACAGTATTTGAATAGAATCGAGAGGGAGCAAACGTTTGTTTAAACAATAAAGTTTGTTTAAACAATAGAGATTGTTTATTGCAAATTATAACTCAAATATGCTCTAAGTATATGCCTCAATTTCCGAATCGACTCGAAAAAATTCACACTAGCGTAGACATGTGCTACAAACAGTGTCATCATAGAATCGAGAGGAAGCAAACGTTTGTTTAAACAATAAAGGCTGTTTATTGCAAATTATAAATTTAAGGAGCTCTTAGTAAATGCCTCAATTTCCTAATCGACTGGAAAAAATCCAAACTAGCTTAGAAATGTGCTACAAACAGTGTCTGAAGAGAATCGAGAGGGAGCAAACGTTTGTTTAAACAATAAAGTTTGTTTATTGCAAATTATAACTTAAATATGCTCTAAGTATATGCCTCAATTTCCGAATCGACTCTAGAAAATTCACACTAGCGTAGAAATGTGCTACAAACAGTGTCATCATAGAACCGAAAGGAAGCAAACGCTTGTTTAAATAATAACGTTTGTTTATTGCAAATTATAAATTTAAGCTCTAAGTAAATGCCTCAATTTCCTTATCGACTCGAAAAAAATCAAACTAGCGTGGAATTGTGCTACAAACAGTATCTGAATAGAATCGAGAGGGAGCAAACGTTTGTTTAAACAATAAAGGTTGTTTATTGCAAATTATGAATTCAATGAGCTCTAAGTAAATGCCTCAATTTCCGAATCGACTCGAAAAAATTCACACTAGCGTAGAAATGTGCTCCAAACAGTGTCTGCCTAGAATCGAGAGGGAGCAAAGTTTGTTTAAACAATAAAGATTGTTTATTGCAAATTATAACTTAAATATGCTCTAAGTATATGCCTCAATTTCCGAATCGACTCGAAAAAATTCACACTAGCGTAGACATGTGCTACAAACAGTGTCATCATAGAATCGAGAGGGAGCAAACGTTTGTTTAAACAACAAAGGATGTTTATTGCAAATTATAAATTTAAGGAGCTCTAAGTAAATGCCTCAATTTCCTAATCGACTCGAAAAAAATCAAACTAGCGTGGAATTGTGCTACAAACAGTATCTGAATAGAATCGAGAGGGAGCAAAGTTTGTTTAAACAATAAAGATTGTTTATTGCAAATTATAAATTTAATATGCTCTAAGTAAATGCCTCAATTTTCGAATCGACTCGAAAAAATTCACACTAGCTTAGAAATGTGCTACAAACAGTGTCTGAAGAGAATCGAGAGGGAGCAAAGTTTGTTTAAACAATAAAGATTGTTTATTGCAAATTATAACTCAAATATGCTCTAAATATATTCCTCAATTTTCGAATCGACTCGAAAAAACTCAAACTAGCGTGGAAATGTGCTACAAACAGTGTGTGAAGAGAATCGAGAGGGAGCAAACGTTTGTTTAAACAATAAAGTTTGTTTACACAATAAAGTTTATTTATTCCAAATTATAACATAAATATGCTCTAAGTATATGCCTCAATTTCCGAATCGACTCTAGAAAATTCACACTAGCGTAGAAATGTGCTACAAACAGTGTCTGAAGAGAATCGAGAGGGATCAAACGTTTGTTTAAACAGTAAATGTTGTTTATTGCAAATTATAAATTCAATGAGCTCTAAGTGTAAGCCTTCATTTCCGAATCGATTCGAAAAAATTCACACTGGCGTAGAAATGTGCTACAAACAGTGTAATCATAGAATCGAGAGGAAGCAAACGCTTGTTTAAACAATAAAGTTTGTTTATTGCAAATTATAAACTCAATGTGCTCTAAGTATATGCCTCAATTTCCGAATCGACTCGAAAAAATTCACACTAGGGTAGAAATGTGCTACAAACAGTGTCTGAAGAGAATCGAGAGGGAGCAAACGTTTGTTTAAACAATAAAGATTGTTTATTGCAAATTATAAATTAAATATGCTCTAAGTATATGCCTCAATTTCCGAATCGATTCGAAAAAATTCACACTGGCGTAGAAATGTGCTACAAACAGTGTCATCATAGAATCGAGAGGAAGCAAACGCTTGTTTAAACAATAAAGTTTGTTTATTGCAAATTATATACTCAATGTGCTCTAAGTAAATGCCTCAATTTCCTAATCGACTCGAAAAAATTCACACTAGCGTCGAAATGTGCTACAAACAGTGTCATCATAGAATGGAGAGGAAGCAAACGTTTGTTTAAAGAATAAAGGTTGTTTATTGCAAATTATAAATTTAAGGAGCTCTAAGTATATGCCTCAATTTCCGAATCCACTCGAAAATATTCACACTTGCGTAGAAATGTGCTACAAAAAGTGTCTGAGGAGAATCGAGAGGGAGCAAACGTTTGTTTAAACAATAAAGTTTGTTTATTGCAAATTATAAATTCAATGAGCTCTAAGTAAATGCCTCAATTTCCGAATCGACTCGAAAAAATTCACACTAACGAAGAAATGTGCTACAAACAGTGTCTGCCTAGAATCGAGAGGGAGCAAACGTTCGTTTAAACAATGAAGGTTGTTTATTGCAAATTATAAATTCAATGAGCTCTAAGTGTAAGCCTTCATTTCCGAATCGATTCGAAAAAATTCACACTAGCGTAGAAATGTGCTACAAACAGTGTCATCATAGAATGGAGAGGAAGCAAACGTTTGTTTAAACAATAAATGTTGTTTATTGCAAATTATAAATTTAAGGAGCTCTAAGTATATGCCTCAATTTCCGAATCCACTCGAAACAATTCACACCAGCGTAGAAATGTGCTACCAACAGTGTCTGAAGAGAATCGAGAGGGAGCAAACGTTTGTTTAAACAATAAAGTTTGTTTAAACATTAAAGTTTGATTATTCCAAATTATAACTTAAATATGCTCTAAGTATATGCCTCAATTTCCGAATCGACTCGAAAAAATTCAACCTAGCGTGGAATTGTGCTACAAACAGTATCTGAATAGAATCGAGAGGGAGCAAAGTTTGTTTAAACAATAAACATTGTTTACTGCAAATTATAACTTAAATATGCTCTAAGTATATGCCTCAATTTCCGAATCGACTCGAGAAAATTCACACTAGCGTAGAAATTTGCTACAAACAGTGTCATGATAGAATCGAGAGGAAGCAAACGCTTGTTTAAACAATAAAGTTTGTTTATTGCAAATTATAAACTCAATGTGCTCTAAGTAAATGCTTCAATTTCCTAATCGACTCAAAAAAATTCAAACTAGCGTGGAATTGTGCTACAAACAGTATCTGAATAGAATCGAGAGGGAGCAAAGTTTGTTTAAACAATAAAGATTGTTTATTGCAAATTATAACTTAAATATGCTCTAAGTATATGCCTCAATTTCCGAATCGACTCGAAAAAATTCACACTAGCGTAGACATGTGCTACAAATAGTGTCATCATAGAATCGAGAGGAAGCAAACGTTTGTTTAAACAATAAAGGTTGTTTATTGCAAATTATAAATTTAAGGAGCTCTTAGTAAATGCCTCAGAAGGGTAGAAATGTGCTACAAACAGTGTCTCAAGAGAATCGAGAGGGATCAAACGTTTATTTAAACAGTAAATGTTGTTTATTGCAAATTATAAATTCAATGAGCTCTAAGTGTCAGCCTTCATTTCCGAATCGATTCGAAAAAATTCACAATGGCGTAGAAATGTGCTACAAACAGTGTCATCATAGAATCGAGAGGAAGCAAACGTTTGTTTAAACAATAAAGGATGTTTATTGCAAATTATAAATTTAAGGAGCTCTAAGTAAATGCCTCAATTTCCTAATCGACTCGAAAAAATTCACACTGGCGTAGAAATGTGCTACAAACAGTGTCATCATAGAATCGAGAGGAAGCAAACGCTTGTTTAAACAATAAAGTTTGTTTATTGCAAATTATATACTCAATGTGCTCTAAGTAAATGCCTCAATTTCCTAATCGACTCGAAAAAATTCACACTAGCGTCGAAATGTGCTACAAACAGTGTCATCATAGAATGGAGAGGAAGCAAACGTTTGTTTAAAGAATAAAGGTTGTTTATTGCAAATTATAAATTTAAGGAGCTCTAAGTATATGCCTCAATTTCCGAATCGACTCGAAAAAATTCACACTAGCGTAGAAATGTGCTACAAACAGTGTCATCATAGAATCGAGAGGAAGCAAACGTTTGTTTAAACAATAAAGTTTGTTTATTGCAAATTATAAATTCAATGAGCTCTAAGTAAATGCCTCAATTTCCGAATCGACTCGAAAAAATTCACACTAACGAAGAAATGTGCTACAAACAGTGTCTGCCTAGAATCGAGAGGGAGCAAACGTTCGTTTAAACAATGAAGGTTGTTTATTGCAAATTATAAATTCAGTGAGCTCTAAGTGTAAGCCTTCATTTCCGAATCGATTCGAAAAAATTCACACTAGCGTAGAAATGTGCTACAAACAGTGTCATCATAGAATGGAGAGGAAGCAAACGTTTGTTTAAACAATAAATGTTGTTTATTGCAAATTATAAATTTAAGGAGCTCTAAGTATATGCCTCAATTTCCGAATCGACTCTAGAAAATTCACACTAGCGTAGAAATGTGCTACAAACAGTGTCTGAAGAGAATCGATAGGGATCAAACGTTTGTTTAAACAATAAAGGTTGTTTAAACATTAAAGTTTGATTATTGCAAATTATAACTCAAATATGCTCTAAGTATATTCCTCAATTTCCGAATCGACTCGAAAAAATTCACACTAGCGTAGAAATGTGCTACAAACAGTGTGTGAAGAGAATCGAGAGGGAGCAAAGTTTGTTTAAACAATAAAGATTGTTTATTGCAAATTATAACTTAAATATGCTCTAAGTATATGCCTCAATTTCCGAATCGACTCGAAAAAATTCACACTAGCGTAGAAATGTGCTACAAACAGTGTAATCATAGAATCGAGAGGAAGCAAACGCTTGTTTAAACAATAAAGTTTGTTTATTGCAAATTATAAACTCAATGTGCTCTAAGTAAATGCCTCAATTTCCTAATCGACTCGAAAAAATTCAAACTAGCGTGGAATTGTGCTACAAACAGTATCTGAATAGAATCGAGAGGGAGCAAAGTTTGTTTAAACAATAAAGATTGTTTATTGCAAATTATAACTTAAATATGTTCTAAGTATATGCCTCAATTTCCGAATCGACTCGAAAAAATTCACACTAGCGTAGAAATGTGCTACAAACAGTGTCTGAAGAGAATCGAGAGGGAGCAAACGTTTGTTTAAACAATAAAGTTTGTTTACACAATAAAGTTTATTTATTCCAAATTATAACATAAATATGCTCTAAGTATATGCCTCAATTTCCGAATCGACTCTAGAAAATTCACACTAGCGTAGAAATGTGCTACAAACAGTGTCTGAAGAGAATCGAGAGGGATCAAACGTTTGTTTAAACAATAAAGGATGTTTATTGCAAATTATAAATTTAAGGAGCTCTAAGTAAATGCCTCAATTTCCTAATCGACTCGAAAAAATTCAAACTAGCGTAGAAATGTGCTACAAACAGTGTCTGAAGAGAATCGAGAGGGATCAAACGTTTGTTTAAACAGTAAATGTTGTTTATTGCAAATTATAAATTCAATGAGCTCTAAGTGTAAGCCTTCATTTCCGAATCGATTCGAAAAAATTCACACTGGCGTAGAAATGTGCTACAAACAGTGTAATCATAGAATCGAGAGGAAGCAAACGCTTGTTTAAACAATAAAGTTTGTTTATTGCAAATTATAAACTCAATGTGCTCTAAGTAAATGCCTCAATTTCTTTATCGACTCGAAAAAATCAAACTAGCGTGGAATTGTGCTACAAACAGTATCTGAATAGAATCGAGAGGGAGCAAAGTTTGTTTAAACAATAATGTTTGTTTATTGCAAATTATAACATAAATATGCTCTAAGTATATGCCTCAATTTCCGAATCGACTCGAAAAAATTCAAACTAGCGTGGAAATGTGCTACAAACAGTGTCTGAAGAGAATCAAGAGGGAGCAAACGTTTGTTTAAACAATAAAGTTTGTTTACACAATAAAGTTTATTTATTCCAAATTATAACATAAATATGCTCTAAGTATATGCCTCAATTTCCGAATCGACTCTAGAAAATTCACACTAGCGTAGAAATGTGCTACAAACAGTGTCTGAAGAGAATCGAGAGGGATCAAACGTTTGTTTAAATAATAAAGATTGTTTATTGCAAATTATAAATTCAATGAGCTCTAAGTGTAAGCCTCAATTTCCTAATCGACTCGGAAAAATTCACACTGGCGTAGAAATGTGCTACAAACAGTGTAATCATAGAATCGAGAGGAAGCAAACGCTTGTTTAAACAATAGAGATTGTTTATTGCAAATTATAACTCAAATATGCTCTAAGTATATGCCTCAATTTCCGATTCGACTCGAAAAAATTCACACTAGCGTAGACATGTGCTACAAACAGTGTCATCATAGAATCGAGAGGAAGCAAACGTTTGTTTACACAATAAAGTTTATTTATTCCAAATTATAACATAAATATGCTCTAAGTATATGCCTCAATTTCCGAATCGACTCTAGAAAATTCACACTAGCGTAGAAATGTGCTACAAACAGTGTCATTATAGAATCGAGAGGGAGCAAAGTTTGTTTAAACAATAAAGATTGTTTATTGCAAATTATAACTTAAATATGCTCTAAGTATATGCCTCAATTTCCGAGTCGACTCGAAAAAATTCACACTAGCCTAGACATGTGCTACAAACAGTGTCATCATAGAATCGAGAGGAAGCAAACGTTTGTTTAAACAATAAAGATTGTTTATTGCAAATTATAAATTAAATATGCTCTTAGTTAATGCCTCAATTTCCTAATCGACTCGAAAAAAATCAAACTAGCGTGGAATTGTGCTACAAACAGTATCTGAATAGAATCGAGAGGGAGCAAAGTTTGTTTAAACAATAATGTTTGTTTATTGCAAATTATAACATAAATATGCTCTAAGTATATGCCTCAATTTCCGAATCGACTCGAAAAAATTCAAACTAGCGTGGAAATGTGCTACAAACAGTGTCTGAAGAGAATCAAGAGGGAGCAAACGTTTGTTTAAACAATAAAGTTTCTTTAAACAATAAAGATTGTTTATTGCAAATTATAACTTAAATATGCTCTAAGTATATGCCTCAATTTCCGAATCGACTCGAAAAAATTCACACTAGTGTAGACATGTGCTACAAACAGTGTCATCATAGAATCGAGAGGAAGCAAACGTTTGTTTAAACAATAAAGGTTGTTTATTGCAAATTATAAATTTAAGGAGCTCTTAGTAAATGCCTCAATTTCCTAATCGACTCGAAAAAATTCAAACTAGCGTGGAATTGTGCTGCAAGCAGTATCTGAATAGAATCGAGAGAAAGCAAAGTTTGTTTAAACAATAAAGATTGTTTATTGCAAATTATAACTCAAATATGCTCTAAGTATATTCCTCAATTTTCGAATCGACTCGAAAAAATTCACACTAGCTTAGAAATGTGCTACAAGCAGTGTCTGAAGAGAATCGAGAGGGAGCAAACGTTTGTTTAAACAATAAAGTTTGTTTACACAATAAAGTTTATTTATTCCAAATTATAACATAAATATGCTCTAAGTATATGCCTCAATTTCCGAATCGACTCTAGAAAATTCACACTAGCGTAGAAATGTGCTACAAACAGTGTCTGAAGAGAATCGAGAGGGATCAAACGTTTGTTTAAACAATAAAGGTTGTTTATTGCAAATTATGAATTCAATGAGCTCTAAGTAAATGCCTCAATTTCTGAATCGACTCGAAAAAATTCACACTAGCGTAGAAATATGCTACAAACAGTGTAATCATAGAATCGAGAGGAAGCAAACGCTTGTTTAAACAATAAAGTTTGTTTATTGCAAATTATAAACTCAATGTGCTCTAAGTAAATGCCTCAATTTCCTAATCGACTCGAAAAAATTCAAACTAGCGTGGAATTGTGCTTCAAACAGTATCTGAATAGAATCGAGAGGGAGCAAACGTTTGTTTAAACAATAAAATTTGTTTACACAATAAAGTTTATTTATTCCAAATTATAACATAAATATGCTCTAAGTATATGCCTCAATTTCCGAATCGACTCTAGAAAATTCACACTAGTGTAGAAATGTGCTACAAACAGTGTCTCAAGAGAATCGAGAGGGATCAAACGTTTATTTAAACAGTAAATGTTGTTTATTGCAAATTATAAATTCAATGAGCTCTAAGTGTAAGCCTTCATTTCCGAATCGATTCGAAAAAATTCACAATGGCGTAGAAATGTGCTACAAACAGTGTCATCATAGAATCGAGAGGAAGCAAACGTTTGTTTAAACAATAAAGGATGTTTATTGCAAATTATAAATTTAAGGAGCTCTAAGTAAATGCCTCAATTTCCTAATCGACTCGAAAAAATTCAAACTAGCGTGGAATTGTGCTACAAACAGTATCTGAATAGAATCGAGAGGGAGCAAAGTTTGTTTAAACAATAAAGATTGTTTATTGCAAATTATAACTCACATATGCTCTAAGTATATTCCTCAATTTTCGAATCGACTCGAAAAAATTCACACTAGCTTAGAAATGTGCTACAAGCAGTGTCTGAAGAGAATCGAGAGGGAGCAAACGTTTGTTTAAACAATAAAGTTTGTTTACACAATAAAGTTTATTTATTCCAAATTATAACATAAATATGCTCTAAGTATATGCCTCAATTTCCGAATCGACTCTAGAAAATTCACACTAGCGTAGAAATGTGCTACAAACAGTGTCTGAAGAGAATCGAGAGGGATCAAACGTTTGTTTAAACAATAAAGGTTGTTTATTGCAAATTATAAATTCAATGAGCTCTAAGTAAATGCCTCAATTTCTGAATCGACTCGAAAAAATTCACACTAGCGTAGAAATGTGCTACAAACAGTGTCTGAAGAGAATCGAGAGGGATCAAACGTTTGTTTAAACAGTAAATGTTGTTTATTGCAAATTATAAATTCAATGAGCTCTAAGTGTAAGCCTTCATTTCCGAATCGATTCGAAAAAATTCACACTGGCGTAGAAATGTGCTACAAACAGTGTAATCATAGAATCGAGAGGAAGCAAACGCTTGTTTAAACAATAAAGTTTGTTTATTGCAAATTATAAACTCAATGTGCTCTAAGTAAATGCCTCAATTTCTTTATCGACTCGAAAAAAATCAAACTAGCGTGGAATTGTGCTACAAACAGTATCTGAATAGAATCGAGAGGGAGCAAAGTTTGTTTAAACAATAAAGATTGTTTATTGCAAATTATAACATAAATATGCTCTAAGTATATGCCTCAATTTCCGAATCGACTCTAGAAAATTCACACTAGCGTAGAAATGTGCTACAAACAGTGTCTGAAGAGAATCGAGAGGGATCAAACGTTTGTTTAAACAATAAAATTTGTTTACACAATAAAGTTTATTTATTCCAAATTATAACATAAATATGCTCTAAGTATATGCCTCAATTTCCCAAACGACTCTAGAAAATTCACACTAGCGTAGAAATGTGCTACAAACAGTGTCTGAAGAGAATCGAGAGGGATCAGACGTTTGTTTAAACAATAAATGTTGTTTATTGCAAATTATAAATTCAATGAGCTCTAAGTGTAAGCCTTCATTTCCGAATCGATTCGAAAAAATTCACACTAGCGTAGAAATGTGCTACAAACAGTGTCTGAAGAGAATTGAGAGGGATCAAACGTTTGTTTAAACAGTAAATGTTGTTTATTGCAAATTATAAATTCAATGAGCTCTAAGTGTAAGCCTTCATTTCCGAATCGATTCGAAAAAATTCACAATGGCGTAGAAATGTGCTACAAACAGTGTCATCATAGAATCGAGAGGAAGCAAACGTTTGTTTAAACAATAAAGGATGTTTATTGCAAATTATAAATTTAAGGAGCTCTAAGTAAATGCCTCAATTTCCTAATCGACTCGAAAAAATTCAAACTAGCGTGGAATTGTGCTACAAACAGTATCTGAATAGAATCGAGAGGGAGCAAAGTTTGTTTAAACAATAAAGATTGTTTATTGCAAATTATAACTCAAATATGCTCTAAGTATATTCCTCAATTTTCGAATCGACTCGAAAAAATTCACACTAGCTTAGAAATGTGCTACAAGCAGTGTCTGAAGAGAATCGAGAGGGAGCAAACGTTTGTTTAAACAATAAAGTTTGTTTACACAATAAAGTTTATTTATTCCAAATTATAACATAAATATGCTCTAAGTATATGCCTCAATTTCCGAATCGACTCTAGAAAATTCACACTAGCGTAGAAATGTGCTACAAACAGTGTCTGAAGAGAATCGAGAGGGATCAAACGTTTGTTTAAACAATAAAGGTTGTTTATTGCAAATTATAAATTCAATGAGCTCTAAGTAAATGCCTCAATTTCTGAATCGACTCGAAAAAATTCGCACTAGCGTAGAAATGTGCTACAAACAGTGTCTGAAGAGAATCGAGTGGGATCAAACGTTTGTTTAAACAGTAAATGTTGTTTATTGCAAATTATAAATTCAATGAGCTCTAAGTGTAAGCCTTCATTTCCGAATCGATTCGAAAAAATTCACACTAGCGTAGAAATGTGCTACAAACAGTGTCATCATAGAATCGAGAGGAAGCAAACGCTTGTTTAAACAATAAAGTTTGTTTATTGCAAATTATAAACTCAATGTGCTCTAAGTAAATGCCTCAATTTCCTAATCGACTCGAAAAAATTCAAACTAGCGTGGAATTGTGCTACAAACAGTATCTGAATAGAATCGAGAGGGAGCAAAGTTTGTTTAAACAATAAAGATTGTTTATTGCAAATTATAACTCACATATGCTCTAAGTATATTCCTTAATTTTCGAATCGACTCGAAAAAATTCACACTAGCTTAGAAATGTGCTACAAGCAGTGTCTGAAGAGAATCGAGAGGGAGCAAACGTTTGTTTAAACAATAAAGTTTGTTTATTGCAAATTATAAATTCAATGAGCTCTAAGTAAATGCCTCAATTTCCGAATCGACTCGAAAAAATTCACACTAACGAAGAAATGTGCTACAAACAGTGTCTGCCTAGAATCGAGAGGAAGCAAACGTTTGTTTAAACAATAAAGGATGTTTATTGCAAATTATAAATTTAAGGAGCTCTAAGTAAATGCCTCAATTTCCGAATCGACTCGAAAAAATTCACACTAACGAAGAAATGTGCTACAAACAGTGTCTGCCTAGAATCGAGAGGGAGCAAACGTTCGTTTAAACAATGAAGGTTGTTTATTGCAAATTATAAATTCAATGAGCTCTAAGTGTAAGCCTCAATTTCTGAATCGATTCGAAAAAATTCACACTAGCGTAGAAATGTGCTACAAACAGTGTAATCATAGAATCGAGAGGAAGCAAACGCTTGTTTAAACAATAAAGTTTGTTTATTGCAAATTATAAACTCAATGTGCTCTAAGTAAATGCCTCAATTTCCTAATCGACTCGAAAAAAATCAAACTAGCGTGGAATTGTGCTACAAACAGTATCTGAATAGAATCGAGAGGGAGCAAAGTTTGTTTAAACAATAATGTTTGTTTATTGCAAATTATAACTCAAATATGCTCTAAGTATATTCCTCAATTTCCGAATCGACTCGAAAAAATTCACACTAGCGTAGAAATGTGCTACAAACATTGTCTGAAGAGAATCGAGAGGGAGCAAACGTTTGTTTAAACAATAAAGTTTGTTTACACAATAAAGTTTATTTATTCCAAATTATAACATAAATATGCTCTAAGTATATGCCTCAATTTCCGAGTCGACTCTAGAAAATTCACACTAGCGTAGACATGTGCTACAAACAGTGTCATCATAGAATCGAGAGGAAGCAAACGTTTGTTTAAACAACAAAGGATGTTTATTGCAAATTATAAATTTAAGGAGCTCTAAGTAAATGCCTCAATTTTCTAATCGACTCGAAAAAATTCAAACTAGCATGGAATTGTGCTACAAACAGTATCTGAATAGAATCGAGAGGGAGCAAAGTTTGTTTAAACAATAAAGATTGTTTATTGCAAATTATAACTCAAATATGCTCTAAGTATATGCCTCAATTTCCGAATCGACTCGAAAAAATTCACACTAGCGTAGAAATGTGCTACAAACAGTGTCTGAAGAGAATCGAGAGGGAGCAAACGTTTGTTTAAACAATAAAGTTTGTTTACACAATAAAGTTTATTTATTCCAAATTATAACATAAATATGCTCTAAGTATATGCCTCAATTTCCGAGTCGACTCTAGAAAATTCACACTAGCCTAGAAATGTGCTACAAACAGTGTCTGAAGAGAATCGAGAGGGATCAAACGTTTGTTTAAACAGTAAATGTTGTTTATTGCAAATTATAAATTCAATGAGCTCTAAGTGTAAGTTTTCATTTCCGAATCGATTCGAAAAAATTCACACTGGCGTAGAAATGTGCTACAAACAGTGTCATCATAGAATCGAGAGGAAGCAAACGCTTGTTTAAACAATAACGTTTTTTTATTGCAAATTATAAACTCAATGTGCTATAAGTAAATGCCTCCATTTCCTAATCGACTCGAAAAAATTTAAACTAGCGTGGAATTGTGCTACAAACAGTATCTGAATAGAATCGAAAGGGAGCAAACGTTTGTTTAAACAATAAAGATTGCTTATTGCAAATTATAACTCAAATATGCTCTAAGTGTATTCCTCAATTTCCGAATCGACTCGAAAAAATTCACACTAGCGTAGAAATGTGCTACAAACATTGTCTGAAGAGAATCGAGAGGGAGCAAACGTTTGTTTAAACAATAAAGGATGCTTATTGCTAATTATAAATTTAAGGAGCTCTAAGTAAATGCCTCAATTTCCTAATCGACTCGAAAAAATTCAAACAAGCGTGGAATTGTGCTACAAACAGTATCTGAATAGAATCGAGAGGGAGCAAAGTTTGTTTAAACAATAAAGATGGTTTATTGCAAATTATAACTCAAATATGCTCTAAGTATATTCCTCAATTTTCGAATCGACTCGAAAAAATTTACACTAGCTTAGAAATGTGCTACAAACAGTGTCTGAAGAGAATCGAGAGGGAGCAAACGTTTGTTTAAACAGTAAATGTTGTTTATTGCAAATTATAAATTCAATGAGCTCTAAGTGTAAGCCTTCATTTCCGAATCGATTCGAAAAAATTCACACTGGCGTAGAAATGTGCTACAAACAGTGTAATCATAGAATCGAGAGGAAGCAAACTCTTGTTTAAATAATAAAGATTGTTTATTGCAAATTATAACTCAAATATGCTCTAAGTATATTCCTCAATTTTCGAATCGACTCGAAAAAATTCACACTAGATTAGAAATGTGCTACAAGCAGTGTCTGAAGAGAATCGAGAGGGAGCAAACGTTTGTTTAAACAATAAAGTTTGTTTACACAATAAAGTTTATTTATTCCAAATTATAACATAAATATGCTCTAAGTATATGCCTCAATTTCCGAATCGACTCTAGAAAATTCACACTAGCGTAGAAATGTGCTACAAACAGTGTCTGAAGAGAATCGAGAGGGATCAAACGTTTGTTTAAACAATAAAGGTTGTTTATTGCAAATTATAAATTCAATGAGCTCTAAGTAAATGCCTCAATTTCTGAATCGACTCGAAAAAATTCACACTAGCGTAGAAATGTGCTACAAACAGTGTCTGAAGAGAATCGAGAGGGATCAAACGTTTGTTTAAACAGTAAATGTTGTTTATTGCAAATTATAAATTCAATGAGCTCTAAGTGTAAGCCTTCATTTCCGAATCGATTCGAAAAAATTCACACTGGCGTAGAAATGTGCTACAAACAGTGTAATCATAGAATCGAGAGGAAGCAAACGCTTGTTTAAACAATAAAGTTTGTTTATTGCAAATTATAAACTCAATGTGCTCTAAGTAAATGCCTCAATTTCCTAATCGACTCGAAAAAATTCAAACTAGCGTGGAATTGTGCTACAAACAGTATCTGAATAGAATCGAGAGGGAGCAAAGTTTGTTTAAACAATAAAGATTGTTTATTGCAAATTATAACTCAAATATGCTCTAAGTATATTCCTCAATTTTCGAATCGACTCGAAAAAATTCACACTAGCTTAGAAATGTGCTACAAACAGTGTCTGAAGAGAATCGAGAGGGATCAAACGTTTGTTTAAACAATAAAATTTGTTTACACAATAAAGTTTATTTATTCCAAATTATAACATAAATATGCTCTAAGTATATGCCTCAATTTCCCAAACGACTCTAGAAAATTCACACTAGCCTAGAAATGTGCTACAAACAGTGTCTCAAGAGAATCGAGAGGGATCAAACGTTTATTTAAACAGTAAATGTTGTTTATTGCAAATTATAAATTCAATGAGCTCTAAGTGTAAGCCTTCATTTTCGAATCGATTCGAAAAAATTCACACTGGCGTAGAAATGTGCTACAAACAGTGTCATCATAGAATCGAGAGGAAGCAAACGCTTGTTTAAATAATAAAGGTTGTTTATTGCAAATTATAAATTTAAGGAGCTCTTAGTAAATGCCTGAATTTCCTAATCGACTCGAAAAAATTGAAACTAGCGTGGAATTGTGCTACAAACAGTATCTGCCTAGAATCGAATGGGAGCAAACGTTTGTTTAAACAATAAAGATTGCTTATTGCAAATTATAACTCAAATATGCTCTAAGTATATTCCTCAATTTCCGAATCGACTCGAAAAAATTCACACTAGCGTAGAAATGTGCTACAAACATTGTCTGAAGAGAATCGAGAGGGAGCAAACGTTTGTTTAAACAATAAAGTTTGTTTACACAATAAAGTTTATTTATTCCAAATTATAACATAAATAAGCTCTAAGTATATGCCTCAATTTCCGAATCGACTCTAGAAAATTCACACTAGCGTAGAAATGTGCTACAAACAGTGTCTGAAGAGAATCGAGAGGGATCAAACGTTTGTTTAAATAATAAAGATTGTTTATTGCAAATTATAAATTCAATGAGCTCTAAGTGTAAGCCTTCATTTCCGAATCGATTCGAAAAAATTCACACTAGCGTCGAAATGTGCTACAAACAGTGTCATCATAGAATGGAGAGGAAGCAAACGTTTGTTTAAAGAATAAAGGTTGTTTATTGCAAATTATAAACTCAATGTGCTCTAAGTAAATGCCTCAATTTCCTAATCGACTCGAAAAAATTCACACTAGCTTAGAAATGTGCTACAAACAGTGTCTGAAGAGAATCGAGAGGGAGCAAACGTTTGTTTAAACAATAAAATTTGTTTACACAATAAAGTTTATTTATTCCAAATTATAACATAAATATGCTCTAAGTATATGCCTCAATTTCCGAATCGACTCTAGAAAATTCACACTAGTGTAGAAATGTGCTACAAACAGTGTCTAAAGAGAATCGAGAGGGATCAAACGTTTGTTTAAACAGTAAATGTTGTTTATTGCAAATTATAAATTCAATGAGCTCTAAGTGTAAGCCTTCATTTTCGAATCGATTCGAAAAAATTCACACTGGCGTAGAAATGTGCTACAAACAGTGTCATCATAGAATCGAGAGGAAGCAAACGCTTGTTTAAATAATAAAGTTTGTTTATTGCAAATTATAAACTCAATGTGCTCTAAGTAAATGCCTCAATTTCCTTATCGACTCGAAAAAAATCAAACTAGCGTGGAATTGTGCTACAAACAGTATCTGAATAGAATCGAGAGGGAGCAAAGTTTGTTTAAACAATAAAGATTGTTTATTGCAAATTATAACTTAAATATGCTCTAAGTATATGCCTCAATTTCCGAATCGACTCGAAAAAATTCACACTAGCTTAGAAATGTGCTACAAGCAGTGTCTGAAGAGAATCGAGAGGGAGCAAACGTTTGTTTAAACAATAAAGTTTGTTTACACAATAAAGTTTATTTATTCCAAATTATAACATAAATATGCTCTAAGTATATGCCTCAATTTCCGAGTCGACTCTAGAAAATTCACACTAGCCTAGAAATGTGCTATAAACAGTGTCTGAAGAGAATCGAGAGGGATCAAACGTTTATTTAAACAGTAAATGTTGTTTATTGCAAATTATAAATTCAATGAGCTCTAAGTGTAAGCCTTCATTTCCGAATCGATTCGAAAAAATTCACACTGGCGTAGAAATGTGCTACAAACAGTGTCATCATAGAATCGAGAGGAAGCAAACGCTTGTTTAAACAATAACGTTTTTTTATTGCAAATTATAAACTCAATGTGCTCTAAGTAAATGCCTCAATTTCCTAATCGACTCGAAAAAATTTAAACTAGCGTGGAATTGTGCTACAAACAGTATCTGCCTAGAATCGAAAGGGAGCAAACGTTTGTTTAAACAATAAAGATTGCTTATTGCAAATTATAACTCAAATATGCTCTAAGTATATTCCTCAATTTTCGAATCGACTCGAAAATATTCACACTAGCTTAGAAATGTGCTACAAACAGTGTCTGAAGAGAATCGAGAGGGAGCAAACGTTTGTTTAAACAATAAAGTTTGTTTACACAATAAAGTTTATTTATTCCAAATTATAACATAAATATGCTCTAAGTATATGCCTCAATTTCCGAATCGACTCTAGAAAATTCACACTAGCGTAGAAATGTGCTACAAACAGTGTCTGAAGAGAATCGAGAGGAAGCAAACGCTTGTTTAAATAATAACGTTTGTTTATTGCAAATTATAAACTCAATGTGCTCTAAGTAAATGCTTCAATTTCTTTATCGACTCGAAAAAAATCAAACTAGCGTGGAATTGTGCTACAAACAGTATCTGAATAGAATCGAGAGGGAGCAAAGTTTGTTTAAACAATAAAGATTATTTATTGCAAATTATAACTTAAATATGCTCTAAGTATATGCCTCAATTTCCGAATCGACTCGAAAAAATTCACACTGGCGTAGAAATGTGCTACAAACAGTGTCATCATAGAATCGAGAGGAAGCAAACGCTTGTTTAAATAATAAAGTTTGTTTATTGCAAATTATAAACTCAATGCGCTCTAAGTAAATGCCTCAATTTCTTTATCGACTCGAAAAAAATCAAACTAGCGTGGAATTGTGCTACAAACAGTATCTGAATAGAATCGAGAGGGAGCAAAGTTTGTTTAAACAATAAAGATTGTTTATTGCAAATTATAACTCAAATATGCTCTAAGTATATTCCTCAATTTTCGAATCGACTCGAAAAAATTCACACTAGCTTAGAAATGTGCTACAAGCAGTGTCTGAAGAGAATCGAGAGGGAGCAAACGTTTGTTTAAACAATAAAGTTTGTTTACACAATAAAGTTTATTTATTCCAAATTATAACATAAATATGCTCTAAGTATATGCCTCAATTTCCGAATCGACTCTAGAAAATTCACACTAGCGTAGCAATGTGCTACAAACAGTGTCTGAAGAGAATCGAGAGGGATCAAACGTTTGTTTAAACAATAAATGTTGTTTATTGCAAATTATAAATTCAATGAGCTCTAAGTGTAAGCCTTCATTTCCGAATCGATTCGAAAAAATTCACACTGGCGTAGAAATGTGCTACAAACAGTGTCATCATAGAATCGAGAGGACGCAAACGCTTGTTTAAATAATAAAGTTTGTTTATTGCAAATTATAAACTCAATGTGCTCTAAGTAAATGCCTCAATTTCCTTATCGACTCGAAAAAAATCAAACTAGCGTGGAATTGTGCTACAAACAGTATCTGAATAGAATCGAGAGGGAGCAAAGTTTGTTTAAACAATAAAGATTGTTTATTGCAAATTATAACTTAAATATGCTCTAAGTATATGCCTCAATTTCCGAATCGACTCGAAAAAATTTACACTAGCGTAGACATGTGCTACAAACAGTGTCATCATAGAATCGAGAGGAAGCAAACGTTTGTTTAAACAATAAAGGATGTTTATTGCAAATTATA
Organism: Trichopria drosophilae; assembly: GCA_030407085.1. Classification (NCBI taxonomy): domain Eukaryota; kingdom Metazoa; phylum Arthropoda; class Insecta; order Hymenoptera; family Diapriidae; genus Trichopria; species Trichopria drosophilae. The sequence continues at coordinate 83,048,151 of CM059582.1, forward strand.
AATTTAAGGAGCTCTAAGTAAATGCCTCAATTTCCTAATCGACTCGAAAAAATTCAAACTAGCGTGGAATTGTGCTACAAACAGTATCTGAATAGAATCGAGAGGGAGCAAAGTTTGTTTAAACAATAAAGATTGTTTATTGCAAATTATAACTCAAATATGCTCTAAGTATATTCCTCAATTTTCGAATCGACTCGAAAAAATTCACACTAGCTTAGAAATGTGCTACAAGCAGTGTCTGAAGAGAATCGAGAGGGAGCAAACGTTTGTTTAAACAATAAAGTTTGTTTACACAATAAAGTTTATTTATTCCAAATTATAACATAAATATGCTCTAAGTATATGCCTCAATTTCCGAGTCGACTCTAGAAAATTCACACTAGCCTAGAAATGTGCTACAAACAGTGTCTGAAGAGAATCGAGAGGGATCAAACGTTTATTTAAACAGTAAATGTTGTTTATTGCAAATTATAAATTCAATGAGCTCTAAGTGTAAGCCTTCATTTCCGAATCGATTCGAAAAAATTCACACTGGCGTAGAAATGTGCTACAAACAGTGTCATCATAGAATCGAGAGGAAGCAAACGCTTGTTTAAACAATAACGTTTTTTTATTGCAAATTATAAACTCAATGTGCTCTAAGTAAATGCCTCAATTTCCTAATCGACTCGAAAAAATTTAAACTAGCGTGGAATTGTGCTACAAACAGTATCTGCCTAGAATCGAATGGGAGCAAACGTTTGTTTAAACAATAAAGATTGCTTATTGCAAATTATAACTCAAATATGCTCTAAGTATATTCCTCAATTTCCGAATCGACTCGAAAAAATTCACACTAGCGTAGAAATGTGCTACAAACATTGTCTGAAGAGAATCGAGAGGGAGCAAACGTTTGTTTAAACAATAAAGTTTGTTTACACAATAAAGTTTATTTATTCCAAATTATAACATAAATATGCTCTAAGTATATGCCTCAATTTCCGAGTCGACTCTAGAAAATTCACACTAGCCTAGAAATGTGCTACACACAGTGTCTGAAGAGAATCGAGAGGGATCAAACGTTTGTTTAAACAGTAAATGTTGTTTATTGCAAATTATAAATTCAATGAGCTCTAAGTGTAAGCCTTCATTTCCGAATCGATTCGAAAAAATTCACACTAGCGTAGACATGTGCTACAAACAGTGTCATCATAGAATCGAGAGGAAGCAAACGTTTGTTTAAACAACAAAGGATGTTTATTGCAAATTATAAATTTAAGGAGCTCTAAGTAAATGCCTCAATTTCCTAATCGACTCGAAAAAATTCAAACTAGCGTGGAAATGTGCTACAAACAGTGTCTGAAGAGAATCGAGAGGGAGCAAACGTTTGTTTAAACAATAAAGTTTGTTTACGCAATAAAGTTTATTTATTCCAAATTATAACATAAATATGCTCTAAGTATATGCCTCAATTTCCGAATCGACTCTAGAAAATTCACACTAGCGTAGAAATGTGCTACAAACAGTGTCTGAAGAGAATCGAGAGGAAGCAAACGCTTGTTTAAACAATAACGTTTTTTTATTGCAAATTATAAACTCAATGTGCTCTAAGTAAATGCCTCAATTTCCGAATCGACTCTAGAAAATTCACACTAGCGTAGAAATGTGCTACAAACAGTAACTAAATAGAATCGAGAGGGAGCAAAGTTTGTTTAAACAATAAAGATTATTTATTGCAAATTATAACTTAAATATGCTCTAAGTATATGCCTCAATTTCCGAATCGACTCGAAAAAATTCACACTGGCGTAGAAATGTGCTACAAACAGTGTCATCATAGAATCGAGAGGAAGCAAACGCTTGTTTAAATAATAAAGTTTGTTTATTGCAAATTATAAACTCAATGTGCTCTAAGTAAATGCCTCAATTTCCTTATCGACTCGAAAAAAATCAAACTAGCGTGGAATTGTGCTACAAACAGTATCTGAATAGAATCGAGAGGGAGCAAAGTTTGTTTAAACAATAAAGATTGTTTATTGCAAATTATAACTTAAATATGCTCTAAGTATATGCCTCAATTTCCGAATCGACTCGAAAAAATTCACACTAGCTTAGAAATGTGCTACAAGCAGTGTCTGAAGAGAATCGAGAGGGAGCAAACGTTTGTTTAAACAATAAAGTTTGTTTACACAATAAAGTTTATTTATTCCAAATTATAACATAAATATGCTCTAAGTATATGCCTCAATTTCCGAGTCGACTCTAGAAAATTCACACTAGCCTAGAAATGTGCTACAAACAGTGTCTGAAGAGAATCGAGAGGGATCAAACGTTTATTTAAACAGTAAATGTTGTTTATTGCAAATTATAAATTCAATGAGCTCTAAGTGTAAGCCTTCATTTCCGAATCGATTCGAAAAAATTCACACTGGCGTAGAAATGTGCTACAAACAGTGTCATCATAGAATCGAGAGGAAGCAAACGCTTGTTTAAATAATAACGTTTGTTTATTGCAAATTATAAACTCAATGTGCTCTAAGTAAATGCCTCAATTTCCTAATCGACTCGAAAAAATTCAAACTAGCGTGGAAATGTGCTACAAACAGTGTCTGAAGAGAATCGAGAGGGAGCAAACGTTTGTTTAAACAATAAAGTTTGTTTACGCAATAAAGTTTATTTATTCCAAATTATAACATAAATATGCTCTAAGTATATGCCTCAATTTCCGAATCGACTCTAGAAAATTCACACTAGCGTAGAAATGTGCTACAAACAGTGTCTGAAGAGAATCGAGAGGAAGCAAACGCTTGTTTAAATAATAACGTTTGTTTATTGCAAATTATAAACTCAATGTGCTCTAAGTAAATGCTTCAATTTCTTTATCGACTCGAAAAAAATCAAACTAGCGTGGAATTGTGCTACAAACAGTATCTGAATAGAATCGAGAGGGAGCAAAGTTTGTTTACACAATAAAGTTTATTTATTCCAAATTATAACATAAATATGCTCTAAGTATATGCCTCAATTTCCGAATCGACTCTAGAAAATTCACACTAGCGTAGAAATGTGCTACAAACAGTGTCATCATAGAACCGAAAGGAAGCAAACGCTTGTTTAAATAATAACGTTTGTTTATTGCAAATTATAAACTCAATGTGCTCTAAGTAAATGCCTCAATTTCTTTATCGACTCGAAAAAAATCAAACTAGCGTGGAATTGTGCTACAAACAGTATCTGAATAGAATCGAGAGGGAGCAAAGTTTGTTTAAACAATAAAGATTGTTTATTGCAAATTATAACTTAAATATGCTCTAAGTATATGCCTCAATTTCCGAGTCGACTCTAGAAAATTCACACTAGCCTAGAAATGTGCTACAAACAGTGTCTGAAGAGAATCGAGAGGGATCAAACGTTTGTTTAAACAGTAAATGTTGTTTATTGCAAATTATAAATTCAATGAGCTCTAAGTGTAAGCCTTCATTTCCGAATCGATTCGAAAAAATTCACACTGGCGTAGAAATGTGCTACAAACAGTGTCATCATAGAATCGAGAGGAAGCAAACGCTTGTTTAAACAATAAAGTTTTTTTATTGCAAATTATAAACTCAATGTGCTCTATAGTAAATGCCTCAATTTCGTAATCGACTCGAAAATATTCACACTAGCTTAGAAATGTGCTACAAACAGTGTCTGAAGAGAATCGAGAGGGAGCAAACGTTTGTTTAAACAATAAAGTTTGTTTACACAATAAAGTTTATTTATTCCAAATTATAACATAAATATGCTCTAAGTATATGCCTCAATTTCCGAATCGACTCTAGAAAATTCACACTAGCGTAGAAATGTGCTACAAACAGTGTCATCATAGAACCGAAAGGAAGCAAACGCTAAGCAAACTCTAAGTATATGCCTCAATTTCCGAATCGACTCTAGAAAATTCACACTAGCGTAGAAATGTGCTACAAACAGTGTCATCATAGAACCGAAAGGAAGCAAACGCTTGTTTAAACATTAAAGGATGTTTATTGCAAATTATAAATTTAAGGAGCTCTAAGTAAATGCCTCAATTTCCTAATCGACTCGAAAAAATTCAAACTAGCGTGGAATTGTGCTACAAACAGTATCTGAATAGAATCGAGAAGGAGCAAAGTTTGTTTAAACAATAAAGATTGTTTATTGCAAATTATAACTCAAATATGCTCTAAGTATATTCCTCAATTTTCGAATCAACTCGAAAAAATTCACACCAGCTTAGAAGTGTGCTACAAACAGTGTCTGAAGAGAATCGAGAGGGAGCAAACGTTTGTTTAAACAATAAAGTTTGTTTACACAATAAAGTTTATTTATTCCAAATTATAACATAAATATGCTCTAAGTATATGCCTCAATTTCCGAATCGACTCTAGAAAATTCACACTAGCGTAGAAATGTGCTACAAACAGTGTCTGAAGAGAATCGAGAGGGAGCAAAGTTTGTTTAAACAATAAAGATTGTTTATTGCAAATTATAACTCAAATATGCTCTAAGTATATTCCTCAATTTTCGAATCGACTCGAAAAAATTCACACCAGCTTAGAAATGTGCTACAAACAGTGTCTGAAGAGAATCGAGAGGGCGCAAACGTTTGTTTAAACAATAAAGTTTGTTTACACAATAAAGTTTATTTATTCCAAATTATAACATAAATATGCTCTAAGTATATGCCTCAATTTCCGAGTCGACTCGAAAAAATTCACACTAGCGTAGACATGTGCTACAAACAGTGTCATCATAGAATCGAGAGGAAGCAAACGTTTGTTTAAACAACAAAGGATGTTTATTGCAAATTATAAATTTAAGGAGCTCTAAGTAAATGCCTCAATTTTCTAATCGACTCGAAAAAATTCAAACTAGCGTGGAAATGTGCTACAAACAGTGTCTGAAGAGAATCGAGAGGGAGCAAACGTTTGTTTAAACAATAAAGTTTGTTTACGCAATAAAGTTTATTTATTCCAAATTATAACATAAATATGCTCTAAGTATATGCCTCAATTTCCGAATCGACTCTAGAAAATTCACACTAGCGTAGAAATGTGCTACAAACAGTGTCTGAAGAGAATCGAGAGGGATTAAACGTTTATTTAAACAGTAAATGTTGTTATGCAAATTATAAATTCAATGAGCTCTAAGTGTAAGCCTTCATTTCCGAATCGATTCGAAAAAATTCACACTGGCGTAGAAATGTGCTACAAACAGTGTCATCATAGAATCGAGAGGAAGCAAACGCTTGTTTAAATAATAAAGTTTGTTTATTGCAAATTATAAACTCAATGTGCTCTAAGTAAATGCCTCAATTTCCTTATCGACTCGAAAAAAATCAAACTAGCGTGGAATTGTGCTACAAACAGTATCTGAATAGAATCGAGAGGGAGCAAAGTTTGTTTAAACAATAAAGATTGTTTATTGCAAATTATAACTTAAATATGCTCTAAGTATATGCCTCAATTTCCGAATCGACTCGAAAATATTCACACTAGCTTAGAAATGTGCTACACACAGTGTCTGAAGAGAATCGAGAGGGATCAAACGTTTGTTTAAACAGTAAATGTTGTTTATTGCAAATTATAAATTCAATGAGCTCTAAGTGTAAGCCTTCATTTCCGAGTCGACTCGAAAAAATTCACACTAGCGTAGACATGTGCTACAAACAGTGTCATCATAGAATCGAGAGGAAGCAAACGTTTGTTTAAACAACAAAGGATGTTTATTGCAAATTATAAATTAAAGGAACTCTAAGTAAATGCCTCAATTTTCTAATCGACTCGAAAAAATTCAAACTAGCGTGGAAATGTGCTACAAACAGTGTGTGAAGAGAATCGAGAGGGAGCAAACGTTTGTTTAAACAATAAAGTTTGTTTACACAATAAAGTTTATTTATTCCAAATTATAACATAAATATGCTCTAAGTATATGCCTCAATTTCCGAATCGACTCTAGAAAATTCACACTAGCGTAGAAATGTGCTACAAACAGTGTGTGAAGAGAATCGAGAGGGATCAAACGTTTGTTTAAACAATAAAGGTTGTTTATTGCAAATTATAAATTCAATGAGCTCTAAGTAAATGCCTCAATTTCTGAATCGATTCGAAAAAATTCACACTTGCGTAGAAATGTGCTACAAACAGTGTCTGAAGAGAATCGAGAGGGATCAAACGTTTGTTTAAACAGTAAATGTTGTTTATTGCAAATTATAAATTCAATGAGCCCTAAGTGTAAGCCTTCATTTCCGAATCGATTCGAAAAAATTCACACTGGCGTAGAAATGTGCTACAAACAGTGTAATCATAGAATCGAGAGGAAGCAAAAGCTTGTTTAAACAACAAAGGATGTTTATTGCAAATTATAACTTAAATATGCTCTAAGTAAATGCCTCAATTTTCTAATCGACTCGAAAAAATTCAAACTAGCGTGGAAATGTGCTACAAACAGTGTGTGAAGAGAATCGAGAGGGAGCAAACGTTTGTTTAAACAATAAAGTTTGTTTACACAATAATGTTTATTTATTCCAAATTATAACTTAAATATGCTCTAAGTAAATGCCTCAATTTCTGAATCGACTCGAAAAAATTCACACTTGCGTAGAAATGTGCTACAAACAGTGTCTGAAGAGAATCGAGAGGGATCAAACGATTGTTTAAACAGTAAATGTTGTTTATTGCAAATTATAAATTCAATGAGCTCTAAGTGTAAGCCTTCATTTCCGAATCGATTCGAAAAAATTCACACTGGCGTAGAAATGTGCTACAAACAGTGTCATCATAGAATCGAGAGGAAGCAAACGCTTGTTTAAATAATAAAGTTTGTTTATTGCAAATTATAAACTCAATGTGCTCTAAGTAAATGCCTCAATTTCTTTATCGACTCGAAAAAAATCAAACTAGCGTGGAATTGTGCTACAAACAGTATCTGAATAGAATCGAGAGGGAGCAAAGTTTGTTTAAACAATAAAGATTGTTTATTGCAAATTATAACTTAAATATGCTCTAAGTATATGCCTCAATTTCCGAATCGACTCGAAAAAATTTACACTAGCGTAGACATGTGCTACAAACAGTGTCATCATAGAATCGAGAGGAAGCAAACGTTTGTTTAAACAATAAAGGATGTTTATTGCAAATTATAAATTTAAGGAGCTCTAAGTAAATGCCTCAATTTCCTAATCGACTCGAAAAAATTCAAACTAGCGTGGAATTGTGCTACAAACAGTATCTGAATAGAATCGAGAGGGAGCAAAGTTTGTTTAAACAATAAAGATTGTTTATTGCAAATTATAACTCAAATATGCTCTAAGTATATTCCTCAATTTTCAAATCGACTCGAAAAAATTCACACCAGCTTAGAAATGTGCTACAAACAGTGTCTGAATAGAATCGAGAGGGAGCAAACGTTTGTTTAAACAATAAAGTTTGTTTACACAATAAAGTTTATTTATTCCAAATTATAACATAAATATGCTCTAAGTATATGCCTCAATTTCCGAATCGACTCTAGAAAATTCACACTAGCGTAGAAATGTGCTACAAACAGTGTCTAAAGAGAATCGAGAGGGAGCAAACGTTTGTTTAAACAATAAAGTTTGTTTAAACATTAAAGTTTGTTTATTCCAAATTATAACCTAAATATGCTCTAAGTATATGCCTCATTTTCCGAATCGACTCGAAAAAAATCAAACTAGTGTGGAATTGTGCTACAAACAGTATCTGAATAGAATCGAGAGGGAGCAAAGTTTGTTTAAACAATAAAGATTGTTTATTGCAAATTATAACTTCAATGAGCTATAAGCATATGTTTCAATTTCCGAATCGACTCGAAAATATTCACACTTGCGTAGAAATGGGCTACAAAAAGTGTCTGAGGAGAATCGAGAGGGAGCAAACGTTCGTTTAAACAATAAAGGTTGTTTATTGCAAATTATAAATTTAAGGAGCTCTTAGTAAATGCCTCAATTTCCTAATCGACTCGAAAAAAATCAAACTAGCGTGGAATTGTGCTACAAACAGTATCTGAATAGAATCGAGAGGGAGCAAAGTTTGTTTAAACAATAAAGATTGTTTATTGCAAATTATAACTTAAATTTACCCCAATTTTCGAGATGATCCTGGCATAGAAAAATTTCGAAAAAATTACATTATGTTCGTTACGAGTATTGATGAATATTTAAAAAATAAAAACAGACCCCTAAGATAAAATGGCGATTTCAGAGCGATTTTTCGGTTTTTCGGGGTGTCTTACCCCAATTTTCGAGATGATCCTGGCATAGAAAAATTTCGAAAAAATTACATTATGATTCTTATGGATATTAATGAATATCTAAACAATAAAAACAGACCCCTAAAAGAAATTGGCGATTTCATAGCGTTATTTCGGTTTTTTGGGGTGTCTTACCCTAATTTTCGAGATGATCCTGGCATAGAAAAATTTCGAAAAAATTACGTTATGATTCTTATGGGTATTAATGAATATCTAAACAATAAACAGACCCCTAAAAGAAATTGGCGATTTCAGAGCGATTTTTCGGTTTTTCGGGGTGTCTTACCCCAATTTTCGAGATGATCCTGGCTTAGAAAAATTTCGAAAAAATTACATTATGTTCGTTACGAGTGTTAATGAATATTTAAAAAATAAAAACAGACCCCTAAGACAAAATGTCGATTTCAGAGCATTTTTTCGGTTTTTCGAGGTGTCTTACCCCAATTTTCGAGATGATCCTGATATAGAAAAATTTCGAAAAAATTACATTATCTTCTTTACGAGTATTAATGAATATTTAAAAAATAAAAACAGACCCCTAAGACAAAATGTCGATTTCAGAGCATTTTTTCGGTTTTTCGAGGTGTCTTACCTCAATTTTCGAGATGATCCTGATATAGAAAAATTTCGAAAAAATTACATTATCTTCTTTACGAGTATTAATGAATATTTAAAAAATAAAAACAGACTCTTAAAAGAAATTGGCGATTTCATAGCGTTATTTCGGTTTTTTGGGGTGTCTTACCCCCACTTTCGAGATGATCCTGGCATAGAAAAATTTCGAAAAAATTACATTATGTTCGTTACGAGTATTAATGAATATTTAAAAAATAAAAACAGACCCCTAAGATAAAATGGCGATTTCAGAGCGATTTTTCGGTTTTTCGGGGTGTCTTACCCCAATTTTCGAGATGATCCTGGCATAGAAAAATTTCGAAAAAATTACATTATGATTCTTATGGGTATTAATGAATATCTAAACAATAAAAACAGACCCCTAAAAGAAATTGGCGATTTCATAGCGTTATTTCGGTTTTTTGGGGTGTCTTACCCCAATTTTCGAGATGATCCTGGCATAGAAAAATTTCGAAAAAATTACGTTATGATTCTTATGGGTATTAATGAATATCTAAACAATAAACAGACCCCTAAAAGAAATTGGCGATTTCAGAGCGATTTTTCGGTTTTTCGGGGTGTCTTACCCCAATTTTCGAGATGATCCTGGCTTAGAAAAATTTCGAAAAAATTACATTATGTTCGTTACGAGTGTTAATGAATATTTAAAAAATAAAAATAGACCTCTAAGATAAAATGGCGATTTCAGAGCGATTTTTCGGTTTTTCGGGGTGTTTTACCCCAATTTTCGAGATGATCCTGGCATAGAAAAATTTCGAAAAAATTACATTATGATTCTTATGGGTATTAATGAATATCTAAATAATAAAAACAGACCCCTAAGATTAAATGGCGATTTTAGAGCGATTTTTCGGTTTTTCGGGGTGTCTTACCCCAATTTTCGAGATGATCCTGGCATAGAAAAATTTCGAAAAAATTACATTATGTTCGTTACGAGTGTTAATGAATATTTAAAAAATAAAAACAGACCCCTAATATAAAATGGCGATTTCAGAGCGATTTTTCGGTGTTTCGGGGTGTTTTACCCCAATTTTCGAGATGATCCTGGCATAGAAAAATTTCGAAAAAATTACATTATGTTCGTTACGAGTATTAATGCATATTTAAAAAATAAAAACAGACCCCTAAGACAAATTGGCGATTTCAGAGCGTTTTTTCGGTTTTTCGGGGTGTCTTACCCCTATTTTCGAGATGATCCTGGCATAGAAAAATTTCGAAAAAATTACATTATCTTCTTTACGAGTATTAATGAATATTTAAAAAATAAAAACAGACCCCTAAGACAAATTGGCGATTTCAGAGCGTTTTTTCGGTTTTTCGAGGTGTCTTACCTCAATTTTCGAGATGATCCTGATATAGAAAAATTTCGAAAAAATTACATTATCTTCTTTACGAGTATTAATGAATATTTAAAAAATAAAAACAGACCCCTAAGACAAATTGGCGATTTCAGAGCGTTTTTTCGGTTTTTCGGGGTGTCTTACCCCTATTTTCGAGATGATCCTGGCATAGAAAAATTTCGAAAAAATTACATTATGATTCTTATGGGTATTAATGAATATCTAAATAATAAAAACAGACCCCTAAGATAAAATGGCGATTTCAGAGCGATTTTTCGGTTTTTCGGGGTGTTTTACCCCAATTTTCGAGATGATCCTGGCATAGAAAAATTTCGAAAAAATTACATTATGTTTGTTATGAGTATTAATGCATATTTAAAAAATAAAAACAGACCCCTAAGATAAAATGGCGATTTCAGAGCGATTTTTCGGTTTTTCTAGGTGTCTTACCCCAATTTTCGAGATGATCCTGGCACAGAAAAATTTCGAAAAAATTACATTATGTTTGTTATGAATATTAATATTAATGAATATCTAAACAATAAAAACAGACCCGTAAAAGAAATTGGCGATTTCATAGCGTTATTTCGGTTTTTTGGGGTGTCTTACCCCCACTTTCGAGATGATCGTGGCATAGAAAAATTTCGAAAAAATTACATTATGTTTGTTAGGAGTATTAATGAATATTTAAAAAATAAAAACAGACCCCTAAGACAAATTGGCGATTTCAGAGCGTTTTTTCGGTTTTTCGGGGTGTCTTACCCCTATTTTCGAGATGATCCTGGCATAGAAAAATTTCGAAAAAATTACATTATGATTCTTATGGGTATTAATGAATATCTAAATAATAAAAACAGACCCCTAAGATAAAATGGCGATTTCAGAGCGATTTTTCGGTTTTTCTAGGTGTCTTACCCCAATTTTCGAGATGATCCTGGCACAGAAAAATTTCGAAAAAATTACATTATGTTTGTTATGAGTATTAATGAATATCTAAACAATAAAAACAGACCCCTAAAAGAAATTGGCGATTTCATAGCGTTATTTCGGTTTTTTGGGGTGTCTTACCCCCACTTTCGAGATGATCCTGGCATAGAAAAATTTCGAAAAAATTACATTATGTTTGTTATGAGTATTAATGAATATTTAAAAAATAAAAACAGACCCCTAAGACAAAATGTCGATATCAGAGCGATTTTTCGGTTTTTCGGGGTGTTTTACCCCAATTTTCGAGATGATACTGGCATAGAAAAATTTCGAAAAAATTACATTATGTTTGTTAGGAGTATTAATGAATATTTAAAAAATAAAAACAGACCCCTAAGACAAAATGTCGATTTCAGAGCATTTTTTCGGTTTTTCGAGGAGTCTTACCTCAATTTTCGAGATGATCCTGATATAGAAAAATTTCGAAAAAATTACATTATGTTCGTTACGAGTGTTAATGAATATTTAAAAAATAAAAATAGACCTCTAAGATAAAATGGCGATTTTAGAGCGATTTTTCGGTTTTTCGGGGTGTTTTACCCCAATTTTCGAGATGATCCTGGCATAGAAAAATTTCGAAAAAATTACATTATGTTTGTTAGGAGTATTAATGAATATTTAAAAAATAAAAACAGACCCCTAAGACAAAATGTCGATTTCAGAGCATTTTTTCGGTTTTTCGAGGTGTCTTACCCCAATTTTCGAGATGATCCTGGCATAGAAAAATTTCGAAAAAATAACATTATCTTCTTTACGAGTATTAATGAATATTTAAAAAATAAAAACAGACCCCTAAGATAAAATGGCGATTTCAGAGCGATTTTTCGGTTTTTCTAGGTGTCTTACCCCAATTTTCGAGATGATCCTGGCACAGAAAATTTTCGAAAAAATTACATTATGTTTGTTATGAGTATTAATGAATATCTAAACAATAAAAACAGACCCCTTAAAGAAATTGGCGATTTCATAGCGTTATTTCGGTTTTTTGGGGTGTCTTACCCCCACTTTCGAGATGATCCTGGCATAGAAAAATTTCGAAAAAATTACATTATGTTTGTTATGAGTGTTAATGAATATTTAAAAAATAAAAACAGACCCCTAAGACAAAATGTCGATATCAGAGCGTTTTTTCGGTTTTTCGGGGTGTCTTACCCCTATTTTCGAGATGATCCTGGCATAGAAAAATTTCGAAAAAATTACATTATGTTCGTTACGAGTGTTAATGAATATTTAAAAAATAAAAACAGACCTCTAAGATACAATGGCGATTTCAGAGCGATTTTTCGGTTTTTCGAGGTGTTTTACCCCTATTTTCGAGATGATCCTGGCATAGAAAAATTTCGAAAAAATTACATTATGTTTGTTAGGAGTATTAATGAATATTTAAAAAATAAAAACAGACCCCTGAGACAAAATGTCGATTTCAGAGCATTTTTTCGGTTTTTCGAGGTGTCTTACCCCAATTTTCGAGATGATCCTGGCATAGAAAAATTTCGAAAAAATTACATTATGTTCGTTACGAGTGTTAATGAATATTTAAAAAATAAAAACAGACCTCTAAGATAAAATGGCGATTTCAGAGCGATTTTTCGGTTTTTCGGGGTGTTTTACCCCAATTTTCGAGATGATCCTGGCACAGAAAAATTTCGAAAAAATTACATTATGATTCTTATGGGTATTAATGAATATCTAAATAATAAAAACAGACCCCTAAGATAAAATGGCGATTTCAGAGCGATTTTTCGGTTTTTCTAGGTGTCTTACCCCAATTTTCGAGATGATCCTGGCACAGAAAAATTTCGAAAAAATTACATTATGTTTGTTATGAGTATTAATATTAATGAATATCTAAACAATAAAAACAGACCCGTAAAAGAAATTGGCGATTTCATAGCGTTATTTCGGTTTTTTGGGGTGTCTTACCCCCACTTTCGAGATGATCCTGGCATAGAAAAATTTCGAAAAAATTACATTATGTTTGTTATGAGTATTAATGAATATCTAAACAATAAAAACAGACCCCTAAAAGAAATTGGCGATTTCATAGCGTTATTTCGGTTTTTTTGGGTGTCTTACCCCCACTTTCGAGATGATCCTGGCATAGAAAAATTTCGAAAAAATTACATTATGTTTGTTATGAGTATTAATGAATATTTAAAAAATAAAAACAGACCCCTAAGACAAAATGTCGATATCAGAGCGATTTTTCGGTTTTTCGTGGTGTTTTACCCCAATTTTCGAGATGATCCTGGCATAGAAAAATTTCGAAAAAATTACATTATGTTTGTTAGGAGTATTAATGAATATTTAAAAAATAAAAACAGACCCCTAAGACAAAATGTCGATATCAGAGCGTTTTTTCGGTTTTTCGGGGTGTCTTACCCCTATTTTCGAGATGATCCTGGCATAGAAAAATTTCGAAAAAATTACATTATGTTTGTTAGGAGTATTAATGAATATTTAAAAAATAAAAACAGACCCCTAAGACAAAATGTCGATTTCAGAGCATTTTTTCGGTTTTTCGAGGTGTCTTACCCCAATTTTCGAGATGTTCCTGGCATAGAAAAATTTCGAAAAAATTACATTATCTTCTTTACGAGTATTAATAAATATTTAAAAAATAAAAACAGACCCCTAAGACAAATTGGCGATTTCAGAACGTTTTTTCGGTTTTTCGGGGTGTCTTACCCCAATTTTCGAGATGATCCTGGCATAGAAAAATTTCGAAAAAATTACATTATGTTTGTTATGAGTATTAATGAATATTTAAAAAATAAAAACAGACCCCTAAGACAAAATGTCGATATCAGAGCGTTTTTTCGGTTTTTCGGAGTTTCTTACCCCTATTTTCGAGATGAACCTGGCATAGAAAAATTTCGAAAAAATTACATTATGTTTGTTAGGAGTATTAATGAATATTTAAAAAATAAAAACAGACCCCTAAGACAAAATGTCGATTTCAGAGCATTTTTTCGGTTTTTCGAGGTGTCTTACCCCAATTTTCGAGATGATCCTGGCATAGAAAAATTTCGAAAAAATTACATTATCTTCTTTACGAGTATTAATGAATATTTAAAAAATAAAAACAGACCCCTAAGACAAATTGGCGATTTCATAGCGTTATTTCGGTTTTTTGGGGTGTCTTACCCCCACTTTCGAGATGATCCTGGCATAGAAAAATTTCGAAAAAATTACATTATGTTTGTTATGAGTATTAATGAATATTTAAAAAATAAAAACAGACCCCTAAGACAAAATGTCGATATCAGAGCGATTTTTCGGTTTTTCGGGGTGTCTTACCCCTATTTACGAGACGATCCTGGCACAGAAAAATTTCGAAAAAATTACATTATGATTCTTATGGGTATTAATGAATATCTAAATAATAAAAACAGACCCCTAAGATAAAATGGCGATTTCAGAGCGATTTTTCGGTTTTTCGGGGTGTCTTACCCCAATTTTCGAGATGATCCTGGCACAGAAAAATTTCGAAAAAATTACATTATGATTCTTATGGGTATTAATGAATATCTAAATAATAAAAACAGACCCCTAAGATAAAATGGCGATTTCAGAGCGATATTTCGGTTTTTGGGGTGTCTTACCACCACTTTGGCGATGATCCTGGGATAGAAACATTTCGAAAAAATTAAATTAATTTTGTTATGAGTATTAAATCATATTTAAAAAATATAAACGGATCCCTAAGATAAAATGGTGATTTCAGAGCGATATTTCTGTTTTTGGGTTGTCTTACCCCTACTTTCCAGATGATCCTGGCATAGAAAATATTCGACAAAATTACATTATTTTTGCTATGAGTATTAATTAATATTTAAAAAATAAAAACAGACCCCTAAAAGAAATCGCCGAATTCACGGCAATATTTCTGTCTTTTGGGGTGTCTTACCGCCACTTTCGAGATGATCCTGGCATAGAAACATTTCAAAAAATTACATTATGTTTGTGATGAGCATTAATGAAAACATAAACAATAAAAACAGACCCCTAAGACAAAATGTCGATATCAGAGCGATTTTTCGGTTTTTCGTGGTGTTTTACCCCAATTTTCGAGATGATCCTGGCATAGAAAAATTTCGAAAAAATTACATTATGTTTGTTAGGAGTATTAATGAATATTTAAAAAATAAAAACAGACCCCTAAGACAAAATGTCGATTTCAGAGCATTTTTTCGGTTTTTCGAGGTGTCTTACCTCAATTTTCGAGATGATCCTGATATAGAAAAATTTCGAAAAAATTACATTATGTTTGTTAGGAGTATTAATGAATATTTAAAAAATAAAAATAGACCTCTAAGATAAAATGTCGATTTTAGAGCGATTTTTCGGTTTTTCGGGGTGTTTTACCCCAATTTTCGAGATGATACTGGCATAGAAAAATTTCGAAAAAATTACATTATGTTTGTTAGGAGTATTAATGAATATTTAAAAAATAAAAACAGACCCCTAAGATAAAATGGCGATTTCAGAGCGATTTTTCGGTTTTTCGGGGTGTCTTACCCCAATTTTCGAGATGATCCTGGCATAGAAAAATTTCGAAAAAATTACATTATGTTCGTTACGAGTATTAATGAATATTTAAAAAATAAAAACAGACCCCTAAGATAAAATGGCGATTTCAGAGCGATTTTTCGGTTTTTCGGGGTGTTTTACCCCAATTTTCGAGATGATCCTGGCATAGAAAAATTTCGAAAAAATTACATTATGTTTGTTAGGAGTATTAATGAATATTTAAAAAATAAAAACAGACCCCTAAGACAAAATGGCGATTTCAGAGCGTTTTTTCGGTTTTTCGGGGTGTCTTACCCCAATTTTCGAGATGATCCTGGCATAGAAAAATTTCGAAAAAATTACATTATGTTCGTTACGAGTATTAATGAATATTTAAAAAATAAAAACAGACCCCTAAGACAAAATGGCGATTTCAGAGCGTTTTTTCGGTTTTTTGGGGTGTCTTACCCCCACTTTCGAGATGATCCTGGCATAGAAAAATTTCGAAAAAATTACATTATGTTCGTTACGAGTATTAATGAATATTTAAAAAATAAAAACAGACCCCTAAGATAAAATGGCGATTTCAGAGCGATTTTTCGGTTTTTCGGGGTGTTTTACCCCAATTTTCGAGATGATCCTGGCATAGAAAAATTTCGAAAAAATTACATTATGTTTGCTAGGAGTATTAATGAATATTTAAACAATAAAAACAGACCCCTAAGACAAAATAGCGATTTCAGAGCGTTTTTTCGGTTTTTCGGGGTGTCTCACCCCAATTTTCGAGATGATCCTGGCATCGAAAAATTTTGAAAAAATTACATTATGATTCTTATGGGTATTAATGAATATTTAAAAAATAAAAACAGACACCTAAAAGAAAATGGTGAATTCATAGCGTTTTTTCGGTTTTTCGGGGTGTCTTACCCCAATTTTCGAGATGATCCTGGCATAGAAAAATTTCGAAAAAATTACATTATGTTCGTTACGAGTATTAATGAATATTTAAAAAATAAAAACAGATCCCTAAGATAAAATGGCGATTTCAGAGCGATTATTCGGTTTTTCGGGGTGTTTTACCCCAATTTTCGAGATGATCCTGGCATAGAAAAATTTCGAAAAAATTACATTATGTTTGTTAGTGGTATTAATGAATATTTAAAAACTAAAAACAGACCCCTAAGCCAAAATGGCGATTTCGGGCGGTTTTTTCGGTTTTTCGGGGTGTCTTACCCCAATTTTCGAGATGATCCTGGCATAGAAAAATTTCGAAAAAATTACATTATGTTCGTTACGAGTGTTAATGAATATTTAAAAAATAAAAACAGACCCCTAATATAAAATGGCGATTTCAGAGCGATTTTTCGGTGTTTCGGGGTGTTTTACCCCAATTTTCGAGATGATCCTGGCATAGAAAAATTTCGAAAAAATTACATTATGTTCGTTACGAGTATTAATGAATATTTAAAAAATAAAAACAGACCCCTAAGATAAAATGGCGATTTCAGAGCGATTTTTCGGTTTTTCGGGGTGTCTTACCCCAATTTTCGAGATGATCCTGGCATAGAAAAATTTCGAAAAAATTACATTATGATTCTTATGGGTATTAATGAATATCTAAACAATAAAAACAGACCCCTAAAAGAAATTGGCGATTTCATAGCGTTATTTCGGTTTTTTGGGGTGTCTTACCCCAATTTTCGAGATGATCCTGGCATAGAAAAATTTCGAAAAAATTACGTTATGATTCTTATGGGTATTAATGAATATCTAAAAAATAAAACAGACCCCTAAGACAAAATGGCGATTTCAGAGCGTTTTTTCGGTTTTTCGGGGTGTCTTACCCCAATTTTCGAGATGATCCTGGCATAGAAAAATTTCGAAAAAATTACATTATGTTTGTTACGAGTATTAATGAATATTTAAAAAATAAAAACAGACCCCTAAGATAAAATGGCGATTTCAGAGCGATTTTTCGGTTTTTCGGGGTGTTTTACCCCAATTTTCGAGATGATCCTGGCATAGAAAAATTTTGAAAAAATTACATTATGATTCTTATGGGTATTAATGAATATCTAAACAATAAAAACAGACCCCTAAGATAAAATGGCGATTTCAGAGCGTTTTTTCGGTTTTTCGGGGTGTCTTACCCCAATTTTCGAGATGATCCTGGCATAGAAAAATTTCGAAAAAATTACATTATGTTCGTTACGAGTATTAATGAATATTTAAAAAATAAAAACAGACCCCTAAGATAAAATGGCGATTTCAGAGCGATTTTTCGGTTTTTCGGGGTGTTTTACCCCAATTTTCGAGATGATCCTGGCATAGAAAAATTTCGAAAAAATTACATTATGTTCGTTACGAGTATTAATGAATATTTAAAAAATAAAAACAGACCCCTAAGACAAAATGGCGATTTCAGAGCGTTTTTTCGGTTTTTCGGGGTGTTTTACCCCAATTTTCGAGATGATCCTGGCATAGAAAAATTTCGAAAAAATTACATTATGTTTGTTACGAGTATTAATGAATATTTAAAAAATAAAAACAGACACCTAAGACAAAATGGCGATTTCAGAGCGATTTTTCGGGTTTTCGGGGTGTTTTACCCCAATTTTCGAGATGATCCTGGCATAGAAAAATTTCGAAAAAATTACACTATGTTTGTTACGAGTATTAATGAATATTTAAAAAATAAAAACAGACCCCTAAGACAAAATGGCGATTTCAGAGCGTTTTTTCGGTTTTTCGGGGTGTTTTACCCCAATTTTCGAGATGATCCTGGCATAGAAAAATTTCGAAAAAATTACATTATGTTTGTTACGAGTATTAATGAATATTTAAAAAATAAAAACAGACCCCTAAGACAAAATGGCGATTTCAGAGCGTTTTTTCGGTTTTTCGGGGTGTTTTACCCCAATTTTCGAGATGATCCTGGCATAGAAAAATTTCGAAAAAATTACATTATGTTTGTTACGAGTATTAATGAATATTTAAAAAATAAAAACAGACCCCTAAGACAAAATGGCGATTTCAGAGCGTTTTTTCGGTTTTTCGGGGTGTTTTACCCCAATTTTCGAGATGATCCTGGCATAGAAAAATTTCGAAAAAATTACATTATGTTTGTTACGAGTATTAATGAATATTTAAAAAATAAAAACAGACCCCTAAGACAAAATGGCGATTTCAGAGCGTTTTTTCGGTTTTTCGGGGTGTTTTACCCCAATTTTCGAGATGATCCTGGCATAGAAAAATTTCGAAAAAATTACATTATGTTTGTTAGGAGTATTAATGAATATTTAAAAAATAAAAACAGACCCCTAAGACAAAATGGCGATTTCAGAGCGTTTTTTCGGTTTTTCGGGGTGTTTTACCCCAATTTTCGAGATGATCCTGGCATAGAAAAATTTCGAAAAAATTACATTATGTTTGTTACGAGTATTAATGAATATTTAAAAAATAAAAACAGACCCCTAAGACAAAATGGCGATTTCAGAGCGTTTTTTCGGTTTTTCGGGGTGTTTTACCCCAATTTTCGAGATGATCCTGGCATAGAAAAATTTCGAAAAAATTACATTATGTTCGTTACGAGTATTAATGAATATTTAAAAAATAAAAACAGACCCCTAAGACAAAATGGCGATTTCAGAGCGTTTTTTCGGTTTTTCGGGGTGTTTTACCCCAATTTTCGAGATGATCCTGGCATAGAAAAATTTCGAAAAAATTACATTATGTTCGTTACGAGTATTAATGAATATTTAAAAAATAAAAACAGACCCCTAAGACAAAATGGCGATTTCAGAGCGTTTTTTCGGTTTTTCGGGGTGTTTTACCCCAATTTTCGAGATGATCCTGGCATAGAAAAATTTCGAAAAAATTACATTATGTTTGTTACGAGTATTAATGAATATTTAAAAAATAAAAACAGACCCCTAAGACAAAATGGCGATTTCAGAGCGTTTTTTCGGTTTTTCGGGGTGTTTTACCCCAATTTTCGAGATGATCCTGGCATAGAAAAATTTCGAAAAAATTACATTATGTTTGTTACGAGTATTAATGAATATTTAAAAAATAAAAACAGACCCCTAAGACAAAATGGCGATTTCAGAGCGTTTTTTCGGTTTTTCGGGGTGTCTTACCCCAATTTTCGAGATGATCCTGGCATAGAAAAATTTCGAAAAAATTACATTATGTTCGTTACGAGTATTAATGAATATTTAAAAAATAAAAACAGACCCCTAAGACAAAATGGCGATTTCAGAGCGTTTTTTCGGTTTTTCGGGGTGTCTTACCCCAATTTTCGAGATGATCCTGGCATAGAAAAATTTCGAAAAAATTACATTATGTTCGTTACGAGTATTAATGAATATTTAAAAAATAAAAACAGACCCCTAAGACAAAATGGCGATTTCAGAGCGTTTTTTCGGTTTTTCGGGGTGTCTTACCCCAATTTTCGAGATGATCCTGGCATAGAAAAATGTCGAAAAAATTACATTATGTTCGTTACGAGTATTAATGAATATTTAAAAAATAAAAACAGACCCCTAAGACAAAATGGCGATTTCAGAGCGTTTTTTCGGTTTTTCGGGGTGTCTTACCCCAATTTTCGAGATGATCCTGGCATAGGAAAATTTCGAAAAAATTACATTATGTTCGTTACGAGTATTAATGAATATTTAAAAAATAAAAACAGACCCCTAAGACAAAATGGCGATTTCAGAGCGTTTTTTCGGTTTTTCGGGGTGTCTTACCCCAATTTTCGAGATGATCCTGGCATAGAAAAATTTCGAAAAAATTACATTATGTTTGTTACGAGTATTAATGAATATTTAAAAAATAAAAACAGACCCCTAAGACAAAATGGCGATTTCAGAGCGTTTTTTCAGTTTTCCGGGGTGTTTTACCCCAATTTTCGAGATGATCCTGGCATAGAAAAATTTCGAAAAAATTACATTATGTTCGTTACGAGTATTAATGAATATTTAAAAAATAAAAACAGACCCCTAAGACAAAATGGCGATTTCAGAGCGTTTTTTCGGTTTTTCGGGGTGTCTTACCCCAATTTTCGAGATGATCCTGGCATAGAAAAATTTCGAAAAAATTACATTATGTTCGTTACGAGTATTAATGAATATTTAAAAAATAAAAACAGACCCCTAAGACAAAATGGCGATTTCAGAGCGTTTTTTCGGTTTTTCGGGGTGTCTTACCCCAATTTTCGAGATGATCCTGGCATAGAAAAATTTCGAAAAAATTACATTATGTTCGTTACGAGTATTAATGAATATTTAAAAAATAAAAACAGACCCCTAAGACAAAATGGCGATTTCAGAGCGTTTTTTCGGTTTTTCGGGGTGTCTTACCCCAATTTTCGAGATGATCCTGGCATAGAAAAATTTCGAAAAAATTACATTATGATTCTTATGGGTATTAATGAATATCTAAACAATAAAAACAGACCCCTAAGATAAAATGGCGATTTCAGAGCGATTTTTCGGTTTTTCGGGGTGTTTTACCCCAATTTGCGAGCTGCTCCTGGCATAGAAAAATTTCGAAAAAATTACATTATATTTGTTACGAGTATTAATGCATATTTAAAAAATAAAAACAGACCCATAAGAGAAAATGGCGATTTCAGAGCGATTTTTCGGTTTTTCTAGGTGTCTTACCCCAATTTTCGAGATGATCCTGGCACAGAAAAATTTCGAAAAAATTACATTATGTTTGTTATGAATATTAATATTAATGAATATCTAAACAATAAAAACAGACCCGTAAGACAAAATGGCGATTTCATAGCGTTATTTCGGTTTTTTGGGGTGTCTTACCCCAATTTTCGAGATGATCCTGGCACAGAAAAATTTCGAAAAAATTACATTATGTTTGTTAGGAATATTAATAAATATTTAAAAAATAAAAACAGACCCCTAAGACAAATTGGCGATTTCAGAGCGTTTTTTCGGTTTTTCGGGGTGTCTTACCCCTATTTACGAGACGATCCTGGCACAGAAAAATTTCGAAAAAATTACATTATGATTCTTATGGGTATTAATGAATATCTAAATAATAAAAACAGACCCCTAAGATAAAATGGCGATTTCAGAGCGATTTTTCGGTTTTTCTAGGTGTCTTACCCCAATTTTCGAGATGATCCTGGCACAGAAAAATTTCGAAAAAATTACATTATGTTTGTTATGAGTATTAATGAATATCTAAAAAATAAAAACAGACCCCTAAAATAAATTGGCGATTTCAGAGCGTTATTTCGGTTTTTTGGGGTGTCTTACCCCCACTTTCGAGATGATCCTGGCATAGAAAAATTTCGAAAAAATTACATTATGTTTGTTATGAGTATTAATGAATATTTAAAAAATAAAAACAGACCCCTAAGACAAAATGTCGATATCAGAGCGATTTTTCGGTTTTTCGTGGTGTTTTACCCCAATTTTCGAGATGATCCTGGCATAGAAAAATTTCGAAAAAATTACATTATGTTTGTTAGGAGTATTAATGAATATTTAAAAAATAAAAACAGACCCCTAAGACAAAATGTCGATTTCAGAGCATTTTTTCGGTTTTTCGAGGAGTCTTACCTCAATTTTCGAGATGATCCTGATATAGAAAAATTTCGAAAAAATTACATTATGTTCGTTACGAGTGTTAATGAATATTTAAAAAATAAAAATAGACCTCTAAGATAAAATGGCGATTTTAGAGCGATTTTTCGGTTTTTCGGGGTGTTTTACCCCAATTTTCGAGATGATCCTGGCATAGAAAAATTTCGAAAAAATTACATTATGTTTGTTAGGAGTATTAATGAATATTTAAAAAATAAAAACAGACCCCTAAGACAAAATGTCGATTTCAGAGCATTTTTTCGGTTTTTCGAGGTATCTTACCCCAATTTTCGAGATGATCCTGGCATAGAAAAATTTCGAAAAAATTACATTATCTTCTTTACGAGTATTAATGAATATTTAAAAAATAAAAACAGACCCCTAAGATAAAATGGCGATTTCAGAGCGATTTTTCGGTTTTTCTAGGTGTCTTACCCCAATTTTCGAGATGATCCTGGCACAGAAAATTTTCGAAAAAATTACATTATGTTTGTTATGAGTATTAATGAATATTTAAACAATAAAAACAGACCCCTTAAAGAAATTGGCGATTTCATAGCGTTATTTCGGTTTTTTGGGGTGTCTTACCCCCACTTTCGAGATGATCCTGGCATAGAAAAATTTCGAAAAAATTACATTATGTTTGTTATGAGTGTTAATGAATATTTAAAAAATAAAAACAGACCCCTAAGACAAAATGTCGATATCAGAGCGTTTTTTCGGTTTTTCGGGGTCTCTTACCCCTATTTTCGAGATGATCCTGGCATAGAAAAATTTCGAAAAAATTACATTATGTTCGTTACGAGTGTTAATGAATATTTAAAAAATAAAAACAGACCTCTAAGATACAATGGCGATTTCAGAGCGATTTTTCGGTTTTTCGAGGTGTTTTACCCCTATTTTCGAGATGATCCTGGCATAGAAAAATTTCGAAAAAATTGCATTATGTTTGTTAGGAGTATTAATGAATATTTAAAAAATAAAAACAGACCCCTGAGACAAAATGTCGATTTCAGAGCATTTTTTCGGTTTTTCGAGGTGTCTTACCCCAATTTTCGAGATGATCCTGGCATAGAAAAATTTCGAAAAAATTACATTATGTTCGTTACGAGTGTTAATGAATATTTAAAAAATAAAAACAGACCTCTAAGATAAAATGGCGATTTCAGAGCGATTTTTCGGTTTTTCGGGGTGTTTTACCCCAATTTTCGAGATGATCCTGGCATAGAAAAATTTCGAAAAAATTACATTATGTTTGTTAGGAGTATTAATGAATATTTAAAAAATAAAAACAGACCCCTAAAAGAAATTGGCGATTTCATAGCGTTATTTCGGTTTTTTGGGGTGTCTTACCCCCACTTTCGAGATGATCCTGGCATAGAAAAATTTCGAAAAAATTACATTATGATTCTTATGGGTATTAATGAATATCTAAATAATAAAAACAGACCCCTAAGATAAAATGGCGATTTCAGAGCGATTTTTCGGTTTTTCGGGGTGTTTTACCCCAATTTTCGAGATGATCCTGGCATAGAAAAATTTCGAAAAAATTACATTATGTTTGTTATGAGTATTAATGAATATTTAAAAAATAAAAACAGACCCCTAAGATAAAATGGCGATTTCAGAGCGATTTTTCGGTTTTTCTAGGTGTCTTACCCCAATTTTCGAGATGATCCTGGCACAGAAAAATTTCGAAAAAATTACATTATGTTTGTTATGAATATTAATATTAATGAATATCTAAACAATAAAAACAGACCCGTAAAAGAAATTGGCGATTTCATAGCGTTATTTCGGTTTTTTGGGGTGTCTTACCCCCACTTTCGAGATGATCGTGGCATAGAAAAATTTCGAAAAAATTACATTATGTTTGTTAGGAGTATTAATGAATATTTAAAAAATAAAAACAGACCCCTAAGACAAAATGTCGATATCAGAGCGTTTTTTCGGTTTTTCTGGGTGTCTTACCCCTATTTTCGAGATGATCCTGGCATAGAAAAATTTCGAAAAAATTACATTATGATTCTTATGGGTATTAATGAATATCTAAATAATAAAAACAGACCCCTAAGATAAAATGGCGATTTCAGAGCGATTTTTCGGTTTTTCGGGGTGTCTTACCCCAATTTTCGAGATGATCCTGGCACAGAAAAATTTCGAAAAAATTACATTATGTTTGTTATGAGTATTAATGAATATCTAAACAATAAAAACAGACCCCTAAGACAAAATGTCGATATCAGAGCGTTTTTTCGGTTTTTCGGGGTGTCTTACCCCTATTTTCGAGATGATCCTGGCATAGAAAAATTTCGAAAAAATTACATTATGTTTGTTAGGAGTATTAATGAATATTTAAAAAATAAAAACAGACCCCTAAGACAAAATGTCGATTTCAGAGCGTTTTTTCGGTTTTTCGGGGTGTCTTACCCCTATTTTCGAGATGATCCTGGCATAGAAAAATTTCGAAAAAATTACATTATCTTCTTTACGAGTATTAATGAATATTTAAAAAATAAAAACAGACCCCTAAGACAAATTGGCGATTTCAGAACGTTTTTTCGGTTTTTCGGGGTGTCTTACCCCAATTTTCGAGATGATCCTGGCATAGAAAAATTTCGAAAAAATTACATTATGTTTGTTATGAGTATTAATGAATATTTAAAAAATAAAAACAGACCCCTAAGACAAAATGTCGATATCAGAGCGTTTTTTCGGTTTTTCGGAGTTTCTTACCCCTATTTTCGAGATGATCCTGGCATAGAAAAATTTGGAAAAAATTACATTATGTTTGTTAGGAGTATTAATGAATATTTAAAAAATAAAAACAGACCCCTAAGACAAAATGTCGATTTCAGAGCATTTTTTCGGTTTTTCGAGGTATCTTACCCCAATTTTCGAGATGATCCTGGCATAGAAAAATTTCGAAAAAATTACATTATCTTCTTTACGAGTATTAATGAATATTTAAAAAATAAAAACAGACCCCTAAGACAAATTGGCGATTTCATAGCGTTATTTCGGTTTTTTGGGGTGTCTTACCCCCACTTTCGAGATGATCCTGGCATAGAAAAATTTCGAAAAAATTACATTATGTTTGTTATGAGTATTAATGAATATTTAAAAAATAAAAACAGACCCCTAAGACAAAATGTCGATATCAGAGCGATTTTTCGGTTTTTCGGGGTGTCTTACCCCTATTTACGAGACGATCCTGGCACAGAAAAATTTCGAAAAAATTACATTATGATTCTTATGGGTATTAATGAATATCTAAATAATAAAAACAGACCCCTAAGATAAAATGGCGATTTCAGAGCGATTTTTCGGTTTTTCGGGGTGTCTTACCCCAATTTTCGAGATGATCCTGGCACAGAAAAATTTCGAAAAAATTACATTATGTTCGTTACGAGTGTTAATGAATATTTAAAAAATAAAAACAGACCGCTAAGATAAAATGGCGATTTCAGAGCGATTTTTCGGTTTTTCGGGGTGTTTTACCCCAATTTTCGAGATGATCCTGGCATAGAAAAATTTCGAAAAAATTACATTATGTTTGTTAGGAGTATTAATGAATATTTAAAAAATAAAAACAGACCCCTAAGACAAAATGTCGATTTCAGAGCATTTTTTCGGTTTTTCGAGGTGTCTTACCCCAATTTTCGAGATGATCCTGATATAGAAAAATTTCGAAAAAATTACATTATCTTCTTTACGAGTATTAATGAATATTTAAAAAATAAAAACAGACCCCTAAGACAAATTGGCGATTTCAGAGCGTTTTTTCGGTTTTTCGGGGTGTCTTACCCCTATTTTCGAGATGATCCTGGCATAGAAAAATTTCGAAAAAATTACATTATGATTCTTATGGGTATTAATGAATATCTAAATAATAAAAACAGACCCCTAAGATAAAATGGCGATTTCAGAGCGATTTTTCGGTTTTTCTAGGTGTCTTACCCCAATTTTCGAGATGATCCTGGCACAGAAAAATTTCGAAAAAATTACATTATGTTTGTTATGAGTATTAATATTAATGAATATCTAAACAATAAAAACAGACCCGTAAAAGAAATTGGCGATTTCATAGCGTTATTTCGGTTTTTTGGGGTGTCTTACCCCCACTTTCGAGATGATCCTGGCATAGAAAAATTTCGAAAAAATTACATTATGTTTGTTATGAGTATTAATGAATATCTAAACAATAAAAACAGACCCCTAAAAGAAATTGGCGATTTCAGAGCGATTTTTCGGTTTTTTGGGGTGTCTTACCCCAATTTTCGAGATGATCCTGGCATAGAAAAATTTCGAAAAAATTACATTATCTTCTTTACGAGTATTAATGAATATTTAAAAAATAAAAACAGACCCCTAAGACAAATTGGCGATTTCATAGCGTTATTTCGGTTTTTTTGGGTGTCTTACCCCCACTTTCGAGATGATCCTGGCATAGAAAAATTTCGAAAAAATTACATTATGTTTGTTATGAGTATTAATGAATATTTAAAAAATAAAAACAGACCCCTAAGACAAAATGTCGATATCAGAGCGATTTTTCGGTTTTTCGGGGTGTCTTACCCCTATTTTCGAGACGATCCTGGCACAGAAAAATTTCGAAAAAATTACATTATGATTCTTATGGGTATTAATGAATATCTAAATAATAAAAACAGACCCCTAAGATAAAATGGCGATTTCAGAGCGATTTTTCGGTTTTTCGGGGTGTCTTACCCCAATTTTCGAGATGATCCTGGCATAGAAAAATTTCGAAAAAATTACATTATGTTTGTTACGAGTATTAATGAATATTTAAAAAATAAAAACAGACCCCTAAGACAAAATGTCGATATCAGAGCGTTTTTTCTGTTTTTCGGGGTGTCTTACCCCCACTTTCGAGATGATCCTGGCATAGAAAAATTTCGAAAAAATTACATTATGTTCGTTACGAGTATTAATGAATATTTAAAAAATAAAAACAGACCCCTAAGGCAAATTGGCGATTTCAGAACGTTTTTTCGGTTTTTCGGGGTGTCTTACCCCAATTTTCGAGATGATCCTGGCATAGAAAAATTTCGAAAAAATTACATTATGTTTGTTATGAGTATTAATGAATATCTAAAGAATAAAAACAGACTCCTAAAAGAAATTGGCGATTTCATAGCGTTATTTCGGTTTTTTGGGGTGTCTTACCCCCACTTTCGAGATGATCCTGGCATAGAAAAATTTCGAAAAAATTACATTATGTTTGTTATGAGTATTAATGAATATTTAAAAAATAAAAACAGACCCCTAAGACAAAATGTCGATATCAGAGCGTTTTTTCGGTTTTTCGGGGTGTCTTACCCCAATTTTCGAGATGATCCTGGCACAGAAAAATTTCGATAAAATCTCATTATGTTTGTTATGAGTATTAATGAATATCTAAACAATAAAAACAGACTCCTAAAAGAAATTGGCGATTTCATAGCGTTATTTCGTTTTTTTTGGGTGTCTTACCCCCACTTTCGAGATGATCCTGGCATAGAAAAATTTCGAAAAAATTACATTATGTTTGTTATGAGTATTAATGAATATTTAAAAAATAAAAACAGACCCCTAAGACAAAATGTCGATATCAGAGCGTTTTTTCGGTTTTTCGGGGTGTCTTACCCCTATTTTCGAGATGATCCTGGCATAGAAAAATTTCGAAAAAATTACATTATGTTCGTTACGAGTGTTAATGAATATTTAAAAAATAAAAACAGACCTCTAAGATAAAATGGCGATTTCAGAGCGATTTTTCGGTTTTTCGGGGTGTTTTACCCCAATTTTCGAGATGATCCTGGCATAGAAAAATTTCGAAAAAATTACATTATGTTTGTTAGGAGTATTAATGAATATTTAAAAAATAAAAACAGACCCCTAAGACAAAATGTCGATTTCAGAGCATTTTTTCGGTTTTTCGAGGTGTCTTACCCCAATTTTCGAGATGATCCTGGCATAGAAAAATTTCGAAAAAATTACATTATGTTTGTTAGGAGTATTAATGAATATTTAAAAAATAAAAACAGACCCCTAAGACAAAATGTCGATATCAGAGCGTTTTTTCTGTTTTTCGGGGTGTCTTACCCCCACTTTCGAGATGATCCTGGCATAGAAAAATTTCGAAAAAATTACATTATGTTCGTTACGAGTATTAATGAATATTTAAGAAATAAAAACAGACCCCTAAGATAAAATGGCGATTTCAGAGCGATTTTTCGGGTTTTCGGGGTGTTTTACCCCAAGTTTCGAGATGATCCTGGCATAGAAAAATTTCGAAAAAATTACATTATCTTCTTTACGAGTATTAATGAATATTGAAAAAATAAAAACAGACCCCTAAGACAAAATGGCGATTTCAGAGGGTTTTTTCGGTTTTTTGGGTCTGTTTTGCACCCTCCACCAGCACCCTAGTTTTCGAAAATATTATTTTTGTCATTTATAAGGTTCATATATGACAAGGATAAGAAAAAAACTTCGTTCGACCAACAAAAAAAAAAAATTTTTTTCGTTCGCCCCCCCCACTTTTGAGATGATCCTGGCATAGAAAATTTTTGAAAAAATTACATTATGATTCTTATGGGTATTAATGAATATCTAAACAATAAAAACAGACCCCTAAGACAAAATGGCGATTTCAGAGCGTTTTTTCGGTTTTTCGGGGTTTCTTACCCCAATTTCAATAAATGGGGGGAGTTAGGACGGTAAGTAGAGCAGACGTGTGTTTACTCGCTCCGCTCTATTGACAGATATTTTCTGCTAATTGCTCTTTTCTTTTTGGAGTCTTACGCCAGATTGTGCTTCCGGAGCGACTCGGATTATGGCTGATGTGAGTCTGTGAGTATCCGAGTCATCACCCCGGATTTTTTTGCAATTCTTATTTGCATTCGCCGAAGTGTCGGTTGCACTCAACAAGCTATACCCGGTCTCGTGGTGTCGTCACACGACAGAATTTCAAACGAAGAGCCAATCACCGATCCATAGCTGTCATATTAGAAGTCGACTGTTCTTGCCTAAATTCTCTGCACAGCTTGCTATACTTGTCTTTCAACGCCTCGTATCAACTGACTAAGTGACTCAAGACGAAATTAGAACTGCAAGCACACCTGCGAATTCGCATCGTCTTTCTAGCAGTTGTCAACTTCGCACATCGGTGAGAATTTTCGAGCAGCCGTCTCCACTCGGTAGAGCTCTTTCGGCATTTCGGTGAGTCCGTTCCTTGTTTGTGTGCGGCCTACCACAGGCTCACCGCGTAGTGTCTCGAACATATCGCGAGTCCAGGCGCGCATGCGGCTTAGCTATCTCGACTCGCTCGTGCCACTTCTCCGTCTTTCGCTCTTTCTGTCAAGTGAAGCTAGGCGGCAGCATCTCTCGGGCGAGCGACCTACGGCACATGTCGCATGATAGACTGCCCACTGTCCAGTCAGGAGCACCTGACCCGCCCCCCAACTCCGGTTCTGACGAGATAGGGGAATCTGCCTCGATCCACTTACGCCCATCAGTTCTAGTGGGGCGCCCTACTACTGCTTCGAAGTGGTCAGCCTACCGCACTAACAGCTGCAGTTCTCTTGAGGAATTTGGTTTTGTCAAGAGAAAGCGCGATTCCGTGGCTGATGCGGCCGAGTCGAAACAATCGCCTGAATTCAGACGGCGCAAGCTTTCGTCTCCATCTCTTCCCGCGTCATCGGTTGCAGCTACAGAAATACCAATGGCGGATATACCAATAATGCAGGTTAGCCTGGACACCATGCAAAAGTCGCTCTTAAGCGCAATTACGGACGCAATTGCGGTAGCGACCCAGAATATTACTGGCTCCCTGCAACCCGGATTAGATGTCTGCACTAGGGAAATCGCGGGCGTCAAAAGTGCGATCGACGATTTAAGGAAAGACTTTTCCACTCGCATTCTGGCCCTCGAAGAAAAGGTTGAAGCGCAAGACAATAAAATCGCGGCGCAGGATAATATAATCCAGAAGATGGCTACTAAGTTGGAGGCGCAGGAAAGGTTCCTTAAAAAGCGAAACTTAATTATATCCGGTTTTCGGCCAGGACCGGCTCCGCTGAAGGAGGAAATTCTGACATTTTTAGCAGCGAAGTTCCCTCTGTCAGGCACAGTTGTCTCGGCGCGACCGATCCGTATGTCTCCATTAATTATTTTGGTGGAAATGTCTTCCGAGGATGACAAATTCAAAATTTTGTCTTTAAAAAAGACCGAACTTAAGAACTTGGACTTATTTATTAACGCCGACCTTACCGACACGGAACGTTTTCTAGCGTTTAAGGTCAGAGAAGCTCGGCGCGCCGCCGCTGCTAAAGGCGTTGAGTTTCGTGCAAAAGGCAATATGATAGCAGTTGACAACAGTTGGCTCAAATGATCCGAGTCGGATCAAGACTTTACAATAAGTTGCAGCGGTCCTGTTAGAAAGGAAAAGATCCCGACGAGGACCCGGACTCCAGCAACTGAGGTCGATATTAATGCCTCTGTCTATCGCAGGAGCGGTTCTACATCTGTCTCAACTTCTCCGCGGAATTTTTAACTTGTCCCCGTCATTTTTTAACTACGCCACCGGCCAGCATCGCGAGAGCATCTGCTCAACAAGTCGCTCTAAGAATTGAACGCTCGCCGAATATTTAAAAAATTATTTTTTGGAATGCCCGCGGATTTTATAATATCAAAAATAATTCTTTTTATTCCCCTTATAAAATTGTAAATTTTACGGAAACGTGGGCGAGCCATGAAATTGATGCTGTAGATTTACCTACCGAGCTTTCAGGAATCATTTCTCCAGCTTCTCGCCTCAGCA
The DNA here is from genome assembly GCA_030407085.1 of Trichopria drosophilae. Taxonomy (NCBI): domain Eukaryota; kingdom Metazoa; phylum Arthropoda; class Insecta; order Hymenoptera; family Diapriidae; genus Trichopria; species Trichopria drosophilae. Next base: position 83,079,335 of record CM059582.1, read on the forward strand.
ATTTCGGCCGCTGCAGTGGCGGTCTGCTTTCGCTTATCCATTCTGATTTCACCCACACTGTTCTTGAGATAACTCCTAATTGGATTTTTTTTCTAATTAATACTCTGCCCATTAATACAATAGTTGCTTCCTTCTATTGCACACCTAATTCCGACCTCACTTCTCACCTTTCATCATTGCAAGAAACGATTGATTCCTTGAATGCTCGGTATCCGGACTGTATTTTTATTCTGGGCGGCGACTTCAATTGCCGGATTGGTTTGCTGGACCCCTGTGCTAATTTTCCTCATATTTTCCATGAGTCATCAGTTAGCATGGTAAGGAGATCACATGATGGGACATGTAATAACCGAGGTTCCCTTTTGTCCGAGTTCATGAATTCTAACAACTTTGTTCTGTTGAATGGCCGCTGCCTCAGTGACCTTCCTGCACATTTTACCTTTCTCGGACAGAGGGGCTTCAGCGTGGTTGACCTCGTATGGGTTTCGGCCTCCCATTTATCCTTCATTGCTGACCTCTCTCTGGATGATGACCTTCATGGCTCCGACCATCTTCCGGTAATTTTATCGCTCTCTTTATATACCGTTAGTTCAACTCGAGAAATAAATGTTGCCCCGGCAGAGCATCGTGTTAGAATAAAATATTCGGGGTCAAATGACGGGACAAGTGAATTTTGTAATTGCTTAGGGCAGTCTTTATCGACCTTCGAATCAGAGCTGTCATTGCCTCTCGACACTGTCTACGAGCGCTTTACTGCTGCCGTTCGCGAAGCGGCGCTTGATGCAGGCATAGTTTCGAAAGTTCTTTGCAAACCGCGTCAGTTTTTTTCGAGCTCTAAGCCCTGGTTCGATGGAGATTGTGCCTCAGCAAGAAGGGTTTTTCGCCGCGCTCTGTATCAAATAAGGAAGAGAGCCTATAGCATAACCTCGACCCTTAGTTTTAAGTCGGCAAAAAAGACGTACCTCGACATTATTAGACTTAAAAAATGTCAATACGCCGCCACGATTTCGGACAGGTTTGCGTCGGCTCGCAATTCCGCGGATTTTTGGGGCGCCTGTCGTCAATTTCGGAAGGGGCCCGTCGCGGGAGTAAGGGTCTCTGAACAAGCCTGGGGTGCGCACTTCTTGGAGATTTTCCCCTGGATAGAGTGCGCTCCAGAGACGTTTTACGGCACATTCGACGCCGACCTAGACTCCCCGATTGCCCTACCCGAATTGCGGGATAGTATTAGGATGCTGAAGATGGGTAAGGCAATCGGACCTGATGAACTACCTGCGGAGCTCTTTAAGGTGTTCGATGATGCTTGTCTGACCCGTCTTCTCTATATTTTTAACAGAATTTTTCGGGATGAAGTCTTTCCCTTGTGCTGGGCCCGCGCTACGTTATTTGCACTATTTAAGAAGGGAGCTCGCGACGACCCTTCGAACTATAGATTGATCGCAATAACGAATGCCGTAGCTAAGATCTTCTCACAAATTTTACGCAATCGCCTGTCCAAACGCTTCCGCGGTAGAAACCTTTAATTGGACTCTCCAGTTAAAGGCAATCCTTGTTCATGCAGGGGCGGACGAGCTCTGGAATAATTTTAACGCCGATTTTTGGAAACAAACGGGTCCTTCAGTAATTGCGAAGTTTGCCGAGACCTGTAGGAGAGACGACTTGAGAGCTTATTTTAACTCTGAGGCTATTCAACTGCCTATCTATCGTCTCCCCTCGGACTCTGTATATACTCTGTATCCTCCTCGCTTGCCCCTGCATTGCCTAAAGGTGAGGATCCAATTAAGGCTGGCGACATTATATTCGCGTTCTTTTACGATTGCCGGCAATCGCTATTTATATAACCCGACGATGACTTGCAGTCTATGTAACTTAAACGAGCAGGAAACGTTGTTACATATTCTGTCGGATTGCCCATTATTAGCGCCGTCCAGGGCAGTATTTTTTTACAAACTGAACCAGCGCCCATCGCACGATTCCGATATACTCCGATCCTTAATTTGTGCAAGTGATGCCCATTCAGCGACTATACTTTACAAATTCGTATTAGCTAGTTTTAAGAGAAGGGCATTCCTTTTAGACGAATAAATGGAATCCTCTGTATGTACATCAACCATTTTTGCTTGTCGAGTTTTTCTTAGATTGTATAAGTAAGGGTAAGACACCCTGTCGCCGCGCGAAGCCTTTTACTTTACTTTACGATAATTGTTTGATGTTTTCTCTACGCTCTGTATTTAACTTTAGGTAACTCAGCGGAACTTCATCTCAATGGGTTTTGTATCCCTATTTATGAGATTAAATATATACTACTACTACTACCCCAATTTTCGAGATGATCCTGGCATAGAAAAATTTCAAAAAAATTACATTATCTTCTTTACGAGTATTAATGAATATTTAAAAAATAAAAACAGACCCCTAAGACAAAATGGCGATTTCAGAGCGTTTTTTCTGTTTTTTGGGTCTGTTTTGCACCCTCCACCAGCACCCTAGTTTTCGAAAATATTATTTTTGTCATTTATGAGGTTCATATATGACAAGGATAAGAAAAAAACTTCGTTCGACCAACAAAAAAAAAAAAATTTTTTCGTTCGCCTCGAACGTTGCAAACTTCAACATCGTATTAATTCGGATTAAATAAATTGGCCAGGGCTGGCCCGACCCTTGTGCCAATCTGTAGTCATCGATGTGACGATGTTTTGCAATTAGTCCGTTACCAGGCCTGGCCCGAGGCTCGGGCCAGCTGTGGGCCAAGGCTGGGACGAGGCTCGGCTATACTATGGATCAGATAAATTTGCCAGGCCCGACCCGAGGTTCGAACCGGCTGTGGGCCGACGCTGGACCGAGACTCGGCATTACTGCGGATGAAATAAATTTTCCATGGCTGGCCCGAGTCTTGGGCCAGTTTTGTGCCGAAGTTTGGTTATTTGTAGATGGTAACATCGGCTACCGGTGCTGGGCTAGCACTGGGCCAGTGTAATTGCTGGCGTTGGGCCAGCATCGGCAGCCGACGCTTGGCTGCCAGCACTGGGCCAAGACTGGGCCGTTTGTGCAGCATCGGCAATTCGCACATGGGTGTTGTTGTTACTAAATCTTTTTTATTTAGCTTTAAAAATATGCTTAAAAATAATAATAATAGTTAAGACGTTGTTTAAACTAGCAGTAAGAAACAAAATCATTTTCTAAAGTTAGGAAAATATTGATACAAGGTTTTTATTTCTTATTTTTCCGCCATAATCAAATTAATTAATTTATAATACGAGTGCGGCAGCAGGTTCTCAACGGCTTTGCGACAAGAAGTTGAAACAAGTTCGTATAGTCGATTGGTTAGAGTGCTTGCATTTTGGTCATATTTCTATTTTTGAGAATCATTATTATCAATTACATAAATGATTTTTAATGAGAATTAGATAACACGTTTTATAAATTAGTTGTATTAAATAAATAATTTTCTACAGGCAGGAAAAAATCGCCAAATATTTGTACCTCTCCTTTATCCGCCAAAAATCAAAATATGTAATAATATTTTTTACGTATATAAAATAGTAGTTTATGTTATCCAAAATTATGTGTAAGTAATGCAATTATACCTATTCAATGTCCATTACTTGGAACGTTGTTTTTACAAATCTTTTTTATGAAGCTTTACAAATCCTGAAAATAATAAAAATTTAAAAAAAAACGATTTTGTAAAAATTGCGGAAATAAGTGATTTTTACTTATTTCCGAAAATTCACGACCAATTCTCAATTAATGTTTATGGTATTTCTAGAAAACCGTCTGTAGTAATTAGAACTGACCATACAAAGCCTAAATTTTGAAACATCGATTTAGTCATTTTTTATTTACTTATCGTTCAAGCACTGTATAGAACCCATTTAAGGAGGATGTACATCCACATAACGATAAAACACAAAATTACGCTTAACATTATAAATAAAAAAATTATATACATTTAAATCAAATCTATAAAATGTAGGTTTTCCAAATTTTTTCTAATTACCCGCATTAATAGGCAAATAAGGAATAAATACAGAACTTAACATTCTCATAAATTTACAAATTCTCTAAAAATTTGTTAATGAAAATATAAACATTTTTTGTGCAGGCTACAATGAAAATTCTCGAATGATAAGACAGGATGATTAAAATAATTTAAATTACAATATTTATATTATTTACAATAATTAAAAAACAATTCTGTAATTTTTTATTTAGAAATTATAAGTTAAGATTAGCACCGAATCGATTGACATATTTTAGACCCGTTTAAATTTAAATGATCACGTATAAGAGAATATAGAATAGAAGTAAAATACTAATGTAGATTGAAATAAAAAAAATATCGATGAAATATAACAAGTATACAAAGATATTTAGCATAATAGTAGTTACTATTTTCAATCGGAAAAAAATAATATTACACATTAATTTCATTTTTGGCGGATAAATAACAAGTGAAAACATTTTGGCGATATCTTCCTAACTTTAGAAAATTACGTGTTTAATACTACTAGTTTAGACGATGTGTTGGCGTTTTATTATTACTTTCATAATGACGTTTTCGTAGCATTTTTTAATTTTAATTATATTTAAGCATTATTTAAAGCTTCATAAAATTAGAATTAGTAAAAACAACATTCCAAGTATTGGAAAATGGATGGGTATGATCGCATTGGTTACAGATCTTTTGCATAACATAAGCTACTATTTTATTTACGTAAAAAGTATTGTGACATATTAATTTGATTTTTGGCGGATAAAGAAGAATTAAACACAGTTTGACGATCTCTTCCCAACTGTAGAAATTTATTTATTTAACACAACTAATTTATAAAATGTGTTAATTAATCATTTCTGTAATTGATAATAATGATTCGTATAAATAAAAGTAGAAAAAACATGTTTCAGTTTTGTTTAACGTCATATTCGTCAAAATAAGTTACAAAAATACCTTAAATTAGGTCTGTTACGTACCGGTAGTACGTAGCTCCCGTCCCACCCATATTGTATCACTTATTTCAATAAATAAACTTACTCATTTATCCAACGTGAGAATATGCACGAGGTGCATCCTCGCACGGTGAAGCCGAGCGAAGGAAGTGCACCCTCAGCATAATCACACGGTTGGAAAGAAATCCGACGACGAACTCTGCTGCGCTCTCGTTTCGAGACCGCATCGGAGAAGTCAGTTGGTGGAGGGCGTACACATAACAAACTCACGATTTACTTCCTAATTTTTATGTTTCGTTTACCAGGGCGGCTAATCTCAAAATGCAACAAGCGAATTACGATTAACGGTAAGCGTACATAATGGCAAATTAAACGAGCAGAATTAAATAATATAAAAATCTGTACATGTGTGAAGAAAAATATCGATAAATACATTTTTATTATTGTAAACTTGTGGTATATTTCGCTTGCCGCTTTTCGCGATTCGCCGTCAGTGTGCACGCGCCCTTAATGTTTCCTTTGCTAAGACAGATATTATTGATAGCAAACTGTGAATATGGGTATGAGTTGCAAAACTTATATCATATATTTTGACAATGTTCTCTATTCAATGCAAAACGTTCTTACTTTTTGAGTAAACTCCGTAGAAAAAAAAATATCTACCACTACGAATAAATTGTTTGCTTTCTGCACCTATACCGATTATCTGAAAAATTCTGTACGGGTTCCTAAAAGTTCCACTACGTGCAAGAACTATTTGTAAGATCTATTGTCTAAAAACTTATACGGATTAAGATGTATTCATAATAGTCTCTTCAGAGCTTGAAAATGGTAGAAATAATAAAAAAAAAAAAAACATTAAATATGGTTTCGAAATAATTCGTGATGTGTAACAATGTTAATATTAATACTCCACTATTCAAATTTTGCGGAAACAGGGAATAGCAATTGGAGGAAATTGTGCAGGAATATAAGATTTTAGTTGGACGTAAAATACCGTGCAAGAAATACGAATACCCTATAACACTGTTTGTATGCCTATTATTGTGACCTATACATATTCTTGCTTAGTCAACAAGGTCGCTTTTATTTTGTTTTTGAATTCGAAAGATCTTTCATGAAACCAACTTAAATGGCATTTTACCTTTTTATTTTTCTTAACGTTATATAATTAAATGTACTCCAATTATAAGTATATTTAATATGCTTATTGAACTAGGGCGACTCTCCATTTGGAAAATCAGAAGCATACGTAAAATTGGAGCAATTAGGCGAAGGTTCCTATGCTACAGTATTTAAAGGATTCAGTCATCTAATAAACCAAGTTGTTGCTTTGAAGGAAATTCGCTTACAGGAAGAAGAAGGAGCTCCTTTTACCGCTATCCGTGAAGCGAGTTTACTCAAGGAGCTTAAGCATAATAACATTGTTACACTGCACGATATAATTCATACTCGGGAGACACTAACATTCGTATTCGAATTCGTACATACGGATCTATCACAATATATGGAAAAGCATAGTAGTGGCAGCGGCCTTGATCCTCGCAATGTGAAACTTTTTCTATTTCAACTTTTACGCGGTCTCTCGTACTGTCATCAAAGGTAAGAAGTATTAATTTAATATAAATCATACTATTTATTTTCATCGTACTTAACAAGTAATAATAATTAATAAATATGCCTTATGCTGAACGAAAGATGGAAATTGCGTTTTTTATACGCATGGAATCTCTAAAAAGTTCAGCCCTAACTTTTTTCATAAATCAGAAATAATCTAAAAACTTTAATAATTTAAAAAAATAAATAAAAAATGCAATTTCCATCTTTCCTTCAGCATAAGGTATAATTATTAATTATTATTACTTATCAATTTAAGATGCTTTTATTCGAAAATAATATGTACACACTGAAATAAGCACAAGGCACGTGCACACACACACACACACACACACACACACACACACACACACACACACACACACACACACACACACACGGGCGGGTGTATTATTTCTAGGACGAATATTTGTTTGGTAAATACAGCAACGCGAAACATTGTTGGCTTGTTATCTACCAATATGTATCTAATAATTAATTTTGTTTGAAGGGAACGCGATGGTTAAGTGGTTAGCATGCTCGTCTCGTTAACTGAACGTTCTTTAGGTTGTGAGTTCGAATCCCCGTCCGGCAACTTTTTCTGTTTATTTCCATTGCGGATAATTCAGAAAATTTGCTGGGCGAAGGTGCGAATTTGGGACTGCTACTGACATTACTCGGTAGTTATCGATACCGTGAATGGTTATTCCGTGGTCGACGCATCGTAAATATTGTCTTGAGTGAAAATAAGACAACGTTTGCGTTGCGCTTGGTACGGCATAGGCCGCCGACTAAATGTTGGCGGTGTCGATTATGTGTAGAATATTTGTGATTGTTTATTTGTTTCTATCGTCCGGGTAGAATGATGACTAAGCTTTGCCCAATTAGCCATAGATGGCATAAAGTTGGCAAGTAAATCTGGCTAACGTATGTATTTATGAAGGTGTGTATGTACGTATGTATGTATGTATGTATGTATGTAATTAGTATTGTTGGTTCCTTTTCTAATTCGTTCTTCGTCAATTTTCAGCACAATTATAATCTACAGCTCACACACATCAGCACGTGGTTGAAATCTTCACCACTGACATTACCACTATTCCCCGACTTCTTATGCTTGTAAATTATTGTAGAGTAGTCATTGAATTATTGATACATATTGTGGTAGATCAATATCTTATCGGTGGGTCGGAACCAATTTCAACCCGAAGGTCGAGGCACTGTAAATTTGTTTGTTAATTTCTTTTCTGTTATGTCTCCTGAGTTATTTAACCCTTTGAGTCACACATTTTTCCTCTTATCGAATTTAGCTGAAATTTGTTACTCGGGGGTTTTTGTGGTCGCTGATTACGAATCCGAGGTTAGTTTTTCGAAATTCAAGATGGCGGATCCAATATGGCGGACAAAAATTTAAAATATAATTCGATTGGGACAAAAATTGCTACTCGGGGGTTTTCAAGGTAGCTGATAACGAATCCGAGGTTCGTTTTTCTAAATTCAAGATGGCGGAACCAATATGGCGGACAAAAATTTTAAATATAATTCCTGATGAATTTTGAAACTTTAACATCTTATCTATAATCAACATAAAATTCATATTCAACGAGGCTGAAAATTCCCCAACACGCGTTTTCATAAAAAACTCGCTTTTTTGCATCTTGCTCACAGCCATTTTAAATTTCGTAAAGCTGATATTGGATTCGTAATTATCGAATTCGGAAATCCCCAAATACGCATTTTCACCACAATTCGCATTATTTTACATCTCGATCACCGCCATCTTGAATCAGCCATCTTGGATCCGTAATTTTAAATTTCGTAAAGCTGACATCGGATTCGTAATCAGCGACCCCAAAAACCCCCTAATACGCATTTTCATCAAAATTGGCGATTTGTTACATGTTTCTGACCGCCATATTGAATCCACCATTTTGAATTTTATAAATCTGACACAGGATTCGTAATCAGCGACCCCAAAAACCTATATACCCCCGAACTTCAAGTCAATATCTTTCAAAATAGCGTAAAAAATGAATTCTTTCCAAAAAAACATGATTTTGTTGTGTTTCTTTATTTATATAAAGTAAAGAATAAACAATTATGTATTTCTAGTCATGTGGATATGTTCTTTAAGTACTAAGGTAACAGAAAATAGCAAAAAGACCGATCGGAATACGTTAACTTGAACGTAAATAATTAAAATTCAAAGAAATCGAGGTAGTAACGTGGGTTACTACCGTGACTCAAAGAGTTAAGACCAAACAGAAAAAAATCGTTAGGCTGATTTTTGCGAAAATTGAGTTTTTGCATTTTTTATGCTGAAAATCCTGCTGCTTTAGTGGTTATTTAATTCTTTTAACTTCTAATATTTTTAATAAATAAAAAGCGAGAATAACAATGATATTTTAATAACCGTTGTTTATTTTTTGTATTTTTTTACAATTAAAACCCTAAACCCATTTGTGTTGGATCACAGAAATCTTCTACATGAAAAAACACAGCACGTACTTTTGGAGTTACAGATACATCTAAAGCAACGAAACTTTCTTAAAAAAGTTCGCGATTTTTCTCTTGTAATCTGGATGTAATTGATTTCCAAAACTCGACATGACAAGTGTTTTAAAATCTTCAAGTATTTTAAGAAATGTCAAGCAAGCCAAAGAAAATTTTCCACGTAAAATATCTATTTTATCCAGCAGAGTCTTGCAAGCATTACCTTTAAACGACGAACTACCATTTTTGCGTTGAACGTGGCAACTTTTTGCCTAATCTAAACCTTCGTTCCCAAATTCAGACAGCATGTGGGTAAAAATACAGTTAACGATACCCAACGTTTGTGCGGAGACCAGCCTACAGCATCACTGGATTATCTGAAATAAAAAAATAAAAATGTTCTCTTTACTTTATTATTTCATCTCTCCAGTATCGTCGAGTTTTTTAAAATTGTTTAAAGTTTTGCACCATTTTGAAGCCAAAATGAGGATGTTTTACGAAAAAATCGATGTATTTGTTATTGTAAAATTGTTAGTAATTAACAAATTTTTAAAAACTGAACACAACTAGAGAGCTATTTATATATAGAATATGTGTACAAAATTTAAATACGATCGGTTCAGTAGTTTTTTCTGTAGACTAGTCACGGACTTTAAAAATTACATGTTTGGGAAAATCGGTTTAAAGTTTTGTACATTGAAAATATGAAAATAGCTTGATAAAAACTGAATTTTCTTATAAAATACATACATGTTATCATAGATGCCGGGTCCATCCAGTACATCACGATCATCCACGTTATATAGGGCATCTTATTGCCCCTATCTACGTAAAGCTCTGCCTTCTTTGGTCTCGAGAGCAGCTTGCTCGTCTGCTCTGCTGATCCGCAGAGTCTATCGTGTGCGTTCAGTTATTCGTATTTCTGGACGTAATGCCCAAATCTCCCATGAAGCCAGAAAAACAGTAGAGCCTTCGTTAAAAAGTGATGCTGCTACACATGCTGCGATTTCAACGACGGTTGCGATACCACTCAGTGATTTGTAACTAATTTTCATGATGAGTTGGTTATAGCTTTCTTTGTTATTTTGTGTGCAACCATCCAGACATCATTCTACATCGAAGGATACAACGTACGTTACACGTTCTATTTACCTGAATATATTAAGACGAAAAGAGGGGATAAAAGTAATATAATAGAGACCGAAACAGTTGCCGCTCTACGCTCAGCGCTGGTAGCTACAAGGTGCGAAAAACTAAGATGTACGGTCATTCAATCTACCGTATCTTCATTAGTTTTGCGCCGAATGACTTACAAATTTAATATAATATTCCTGAGATGTTTTACTTTCAGAAACAAGAATTTAAAAAATGGGGGAAAAGTTACCTACCCTTTAATTGAACCCTTTTTAAGCTGAAAGCACCGTGCTCTTGTCCTTGTCTGACCAAAGCTCTTGATGTCCAATGCCGATTCTGGCTTCGACACCATTTATCTAAGGGTTGTTACAGAGGAACCGCCCACTATATGTACGGATAGTTATCGGTGTAGAGGTTCCAATTTTTCCATATTTTTTGTTATGTATATGTGACGCGTATAAGAGAGTAAGAGATATCGGAAACACTGCGCCGCAGTCTCGCCTCTTCTTTTCCCTCTCCTCATAATTGCCGTTCGGACGCTTAGGTCCCTTTCTTCAGAACGCGTCACATATATCTGTCAGTTTCTTTAAGGTATTCACTAAGAAGGAGCTTGATAAGCCAAAATGGTGTTGGGTTTTCTATAGGTTTATTACATTGCTTCTTTATAAAGGCCATTATTTCCTCTTTCCACACTGAGAGAAGTTTAATTTAACATGTTTATATGCTTGCTGCAGTACAGTGGCGTCAAATGTTTAAGACGACAGTGAATCTATTTAAATGTCAGTAGTACATCCGAATTATAATTTGGAATACATATTAGTCTCGATTGTTGGAAAAATGCGAGAGCGTTGTTGCATGTAACCATTGGGACATCTATTATACAGTTCTGAGATAGTCGTATCAAACTATGAGAACTGTTAACGACTGGTGGAAAGGGTTCAAACTAAAACTCACGATTTGATCGGTCGAAAGAAATCAACTATTTATTTGCAATCAATCGGTGACGACCCGATCACGACGCGGATTTCCTAACCCGACGATGTTCCGAAACGTTCTGAACAACCAGATCGTCACTTTTTTACATCTTAGCTCGACTTCTCTCGAACATTTACATAGACTGCAACGTCGTTTTATATATCGATATTATTCTATTCGAATTACAAATAATTTTATCGAGATCGTCACCATATTGAAGGGCCTTTACATAATTTTCCTAACAGGACACATTCATTTTTTTAGAGGTACCCGTTTCGGGTGTGCAATGTCTTAGGGATAACCACCTTTGTGGGAAAAACCTACGCCGGGTAACGTAGTCGATAAAACATCGATTTTGTCCGTAAAATTCTCCCCCCTGTACGAGGTCTACGGACTCGTACACTTCACGAGAATCGTTATTTTCATAACCCATTCCAATCATCATCAAAGTCTTCACACGTCATGCACTTTACATCAATAACATTAGAACTCGCATGGCACTATCACATGGTACCAACATTGTAAACTCCAGAACCAAGTGTAACTCTAAATTGTTGTTTTTTTTTTTAACCCCTTCGAATACTCATTCAAGATTCACAAACCCTTCGCTTATATCACATTCTTCACACTCAGGTATTAGTGTAACCAATCTCGCTCACCAGATAACATTTCGGAGTGCCTTCATACAAATATTCGCAATCAAATTTAGCGGCACACATTGAACTGGCAATTTTCAGAAAAGCTTTCACTTTTCCGAATGACAGCAATTTTACACGTTGATAACAGTAACGACATTTCGTTTCTGGCGATGATGACTAAATCATCATCAATCTGTGTCTGCACGAGGCTCTTTGATTTAAAGCGCAGTTACATCGCTCAGAAAAGAACCGCTGCTTTTGCATTTTTTACTTTTCACAATTAAACAAATATTCTTCGCAAGCAGCAGGGGAACATCAATCTCCTTTACTCGAAGCGATGGATGTTTTCGCAAAATCTTTATCTTTCTGTTGCGGTATCCCTCTTTTTCTAATGGTGGAAAAACCGAAGCCAAGCAGGTCGACCTCACCAAGTGAGTCCGGGCTTTCCGTAGAGTGGGTCGTTCTCGCCAAGCGAGTCGTCGAATCGGGCATCGGCACACGAAGAATAATTCTAAATATCATCTGCGTAATCTACGTTTATCACGTATATTTTCTTTTTCAAGTAATTGCGTTTCCTTACTGCTTCGAAAAATACATCATTTTAAACACATCGTGTACCAAACGAGACTGGTCTGTCGTCGCGGATCGAAATATGCGGCTCGGAAAGCGTTTTCATTAATTTTTCGAAAATGTTCTTACCTTCAACTTTCTACTATATCTACAAGATCGGTCGTGTCGCAGGATTAGGACTCTCTCTCCCTCTCTCTCTCTCACACTTTCTATCTCGCTCCGATTGATATTTTTTTTTGTGGGGGGTGACGTAATCGAAGCCGAGCATCCGATTCCGCCGATTTCTGACTTACCGTTACTTCTATGGTTCTACGCTTTTTCGCCGAACGAAATGTAGATCCTTTGCCGTGCAAATTTGGGTTTCCTGCCGAGCAGTATATACGTTGTATCGCCGAGCGAAATTGGGTTTAAATATAAATAAATATACTATAATAAATATACATAAACTACCTATAGGCGCCCTTCTTATGCGGCTGCAGCCGACCTATTTGAGGAGTAACCTGACAACTTAAATGCAAACCCACACCAACTGCAGGTGATACTTCACATCAGAGTTTACTTGAGGTCATCAGTAGTTGTGTCCAAAGTCAGTCGAAAAAGACAGAATTAGTTGATTCACTAACTACTACAGCATTACTTAAATAATTGCAAAAATAAAGGCAAATTTAGTGATCATAAAGTAAAGACCCAGGGGCACACAAACTGAGCCAAAGGGCAAGTGCTACCAGTGTAAGCGGCTTACAGACGTCTGTAATACTACTCAAGTACTACTCATGTTCTGTGAAACTACACTACAGTAAACAAATCAAGATTCTGATAATAATGATCTTGATGAGTCGTTTAATTATTCCAGTCAGTCTTACAATGAAGATTTATAACTTCACTAAGCCTCGCGCTGCATGCTGTATTACGCTGATCTTGTTCATTTTAGAAATATCGAGGAGGGAATTTTCTACAAGTCGTCTATTTTACATTTCGAAATTATTCTTGCCGAAACGCTGCATGCTTCTATCACTCGTTCTATCTCTATCTCTATTTCAAAAATCGGAGCCGAACATCCGATCATGTCTGCTGTATCACAGATACCTGTTTTATCGGTAGGCCAGAAATCAAATGATTTTCCCGAGCCAAATCAAGCAATATTCACCGAGCGAGATATCGCAGTTGTCGCCGAGTGACTGACTGGAGTGTTCGCCGAGCGAACTTTGTAACTTATAGATTATTCATTGCAGAGCAACTTTGTAGCTCTCGTCGAGCAAAATTTTATTATTTATCGCCAAGCGACTATGGGAGTGTTCGCCGAGCAAACTTTGTAGTTCGTTGCCAAGCAACTGTTTGCAGTTTTCGCTGAGTGAAATATTGGAGTAGTCGCCGAGCGACTATGGTGCGTTTTCGCGAAGCAAAACCGCTAAGGAATGGTAACCTATTTTTCCAGCGTTTCGACAATTCGAGAAATACTAATTGCACTTAAAGCGAATGTTTAATGTTTGCCATATGTTTCATAAATATCTGAGTTTCCTGGCTGCATTACATAATTCGTACGATCTATTCACTATTTTCCAATATCATCGCCATTTTCGAACTAGGTGGATAATTTTTTACACTTTCCTAAGATAGATTAGGATGCTGATCTGCAAGCTCTGTTTACATTATTTTGCATAGAAATAGCATGCCACTCAGAATCGGCATCAGTTTCAGTAAAATTTAATTTTGTCAGATTGCGGCCGACTCGCGACTAACTTTTATAGGCATTCAAAATGCTTTTGTTCACAATATCCATAAAAAACAAAAGAAGGCCCATCTCCTGGAACTTGTATTAACAGGATTCGAAGGCTCGTATTTTCGAATTTGAATCGATAAAGACTAAAGGAATCGCATTCTAATTCGATACGTCCACGCTGAGAATCTCTAGCTTTTCGAATTATTTTTAAGCTCAACTCTATACAGAATGGAAGAGAGTTTGCAGAACTTCCGACGAATAAGTTACTTATCATCAAATGACTGTTAATTCGCAAGACGGAAGCATAATTGCATACAGAATGTTTATATTCAGAGGGTTCTCAGTCAATTAACAATTCATAATACCTCAGAAATTTCTTCCTTACCGTCCAATATGTAGATCGGTAATTTGAGGAAAATTAGCACATGTTCACGATGAATGTGAAAGTAAGGTTACGTTATTCAAAATTCTTAAATGTTGTCATTGCGCTCATTACAGCGATTGTATGGTAAAGAGAAACATATAATACTGTTTTATTTTTTCAAACTCAAACCTTTGTAAAATAAACAGTTATTTACATGATAAAAATATCATAAAGAGTTCAATTAAAAAATATTCGTCGCAATACGTTTTCGAATCATTTCAAATATGAGGAACGAGCGGGGCGCGTGTAATCGCGGTAGTCGAAGATTCGATATTCGAAACAGACGATGAACGATCGCGCCAACTGCATTTCCCGATGCCGTTGCGGTTGCGTTGCAACTTTCCGCGCGAATTTCCTGATCAAGCTCGATAAGATATGCGCGTAGCAAACACTCATTATGCCGCTCAATTTCGAACACGTGTCTCTCGCGGCGTAGTAAACTATAACCGCTCACCGTATCGATGTTTGCTCCGTCGAACCGATGCAGCGGTCCTCATTATCGGTGCCCACTCTTCCGGTGACCGCTCGAAATCCCCGACGACAAAATCACCGCGACAAAATCACCGCGTCAAAATCCCCAAGTACAATAATCCCCGAAGTCAAAATCCTCTACTCCTATAATCCCCGATTTCAAAATCCCTTCTCACAAAAAACTCTGAATTTACAATTGAAGCTGTATTAAAAGTTGATATTGTTTATTTTGTATTTAGAATTAAGATATATTATAAGGTTAAGTTAGGTTAGGTTAGGTTAAGGTAGGTTTGGTTAGGTTAGGTTAGGTTAGGGTAGGTAGGTTAACTTTTCTATGGGTAGTGAAATTTTCCGCCAATTTTGTTGATCTTTGGTGGGACGCTTATTGGCCGAAATTGTACTACTCGAAAGCGCTACACCTTTATACTTCCACCATGGACTGATTTAACTTGTAATAAAAGTAGATGTTTTGAAAGGTGATTTTGAATTCGGGTGTTTTAGTGGTAGGAGATTTTGAACTCGGGGCTTTTAGTGGTAGGGGATTTTGAATTCGGGGATTTTGTCGGGGGGATTTTGTAGCGGTGATTTTGTCGTTGGTGATTTCGGACGGTAACCCACTCTTCCATCCGCTGGAGACGCTCGCTGCATCATGGCGTTGCGACGTCCGTTCGATCTACCTTTATCCCGTCGATGTTTTTCGTTTAAAACTTTAAAATTTCTCCAAAATTCCGCACATTTTTACTCAACTATTTACCATAAATTTATATCAATATGGAGAATAATTTTCCAAATTCGCAATAATACAAAGCGTGCGAAACAGGCGGAAAATTGTTAATTTATTTAATTCTTAATAATTTAAATCCAAGCCCATAAAAAAAAATTTCGTTTTATACTATTTTGCACGTTTTAAAACCGATAATGTTTCATTTTTTATGCGCGGCAATTTATTACTTAATAGCGCTTCAGTATCCTGTGCAATGAACAGAGTAAGGTTAGTACATAAATTAATGAAGTCATATTAATAATAGCAATCATCGTTCTTTATTTGCTTCATTACGCCATACTGGAAGCCGTTCCTTTCAACGAATGGGCTTGGTAATATTGGTTAGAAATCGCCTGCCATCAGTTGTCAGTTCGAACCTGCCTTCCCGGGAATTTTGAATTTGATTTTCAATTGTCAACGAATCCCGCGAACGAACTAAAACAGAGCACATAGGCCGATCCTACTTTGTCTCAATTGTTTCGCTGAGGCAATCCCCCCGAAATAAATACATTTTTACGTTCAATTAAAAAAAAACCCTACATTCCAGAAAATTATTTCCAGCGCCATTCGATTCCGAAAAAAAACCTACCTCCGGTTGTAGGTCGATTCCGGTCTTTTAGATACACCCTGTATATCGATATTATTCTATTCGAATTAGAAATAATTTTATCGAGATCGTCACCATTTTGAAGGACATTTACATAATTTTCCTAACACCTTCATTTTTTTAGAGTTACCCCCATTCGGGTGTGCAATGGCGTAGGGAAAACCACCTTTGTGGGAAAAACCTACGCCGGGTACCGCAGTCGATAAAACATCGATTCTGTAACAAGAACCGCAGTGCGAAAGGTCAATAGGAAAGGGATCCTTGGTTTCGTGTCACAGCTCTCCTACGCAGCTACCTATAATAGGTCTTCCGTCTGAATCTTGTCTCAGTGTAGGCGAGGGGCACGTGTTTTAACCGAATACTCAAAATATGCCAAGTTTATTAATAATTAACGAATTTTCCAATTTTTATGGGGTGCAATTAAATTATGAATCATTTGTTTACCGATTACATTAACACGAACCGTTGGATGTTATCATACACGTAAAACGAAAGTTTGAATGCTAATACATTGTAATGTTTAACTAAAACAGGGAGAGTGAGGTTAGGATTTCTGTCAAAACAGGTACGCGTTGATCGACTTCAAGTTCATTTATTGGCACCTGAATAATTATTTAAATTGAATAACAATAAAAATCCAACCCTCTCGTAGTAACAAAAAAAATCCTCGACGTGATCAAAATCAGTGATTCGTCAATAGGTTATAATGCTTAATGACTGGACTTCTTGAAGTATACATGTATTTCCTAAATATCACAAATGTCACTCGCAACACAAAACGACGGTGGGTAACGCATCCACTAATTTAATATATAGCATTAACTAATCGGGTTCTGGAAAATCATACGTCATAAAAATACATGTTAATGACTTCCCAGCCAAATTAGATTATACGAATAACCAGAAACTAAAATACAACGACGATTTTTTATACAATGAAAGAACGATGAAAAAGCGTTGGTCTCGAAGGGTTACCGTAACCACTTATTATACGGCGGTGATTATCAAAATATAACAATACACGTCAACATTGAACACACACGATTTCAACCGCAACGGTGACAATTTACTCCCCGAGGGCTCGAGAATTTTACCCCGCGACAAATTACTTAATCCACTGGCTCGCTGGAGCTTTCGGCCGACAAAATGATACCTCCAAACTTATCTGCGTCGCCAAGGTAATTAAAAGACGTGTGCCTCAAACGCGCACTGGCACGAGACGTTACCTGGTAGGATAACTTGTCCAGAAGATGTTGCAAAATGTTATCGTTGAGGGGACTCACTCTTCCGATGACAGAGACGTGGCTTCGCCCCGGGGATGGAGTCGGTGTTCTGGAGCTGGATTCAATGCAACACTTTTGCAAGTGAAAAGTGGATAATCCTCAGACACAGCACAGCACGATTTACAGTGGGCAGGATACCACCTGAATCGTAATTCTCGCCACCTGGCCAACAGTGGCGAGACCGGGCGAAGATGGCAAACCAACGCTGCCGACCTGGAAGAGCTCTTCTCCACACTCCTACCCTCGACGATGATCTACCGGCAACATCGATCAATGCCAGCAGATTAGAGGCCACCGTGGTCGTTGGGAACTCGCCTTTCCAAGGAATGAAAGCATCGCCTAGTGGAACCAGTGTCGGCACTAATGCGTAATTGAGCACGGGGAAACAGAATTTCACGTTGTCACAAAAGTCCTGAAAAATCCTAATTCGCGACCACAAACACCTATGAGAATTGGAAACACCCGACCAAAACTCCAAAATCATGAAGGGTACACTTACCCGACCGGTACTTTTCTGCACTCGCGTGCCCACGTGCAAAAATTGAAAATTGCTCGACCCGTCGAGCGGCGACCTGGATTTGGTTCCGCGTCTCCCTCGAGAAGAAGGAAGTACATCCGGGTACCCTCCTATTTATAACTTTGTAGTCAATTTGCAAAACTAACGCTTTTCCGCACACAGCGCGTTCGTCAAGTGACTCCGATTCGATTTGTTTACAAAATTAAAAATGACTAACCTACTGCGACATTGACGTCAACCAATCCGACGCAAGTATCGGTTTCGTCCAATGCACTCGCGTGCCCCGTCCGCCGCGTATAAAAGCATATAGCGCCGCCGCAAAGCGCGCGAAAATTCTAATTCGGGAATGCGCCCGATAAGGCACGCTACAACATGATGAACTTTTGATTTTGATCTGAAATACGTCGAAACTCGACAAAAAATGTCAATTACATTGACCTCGCATTTTCAGATGCTACTCATGAAGCTTTAATATGTCGAAATCCAATAATAACATCGATTTTTGGATAGGTCGATACCTTATGGACACATAGCCCACGTGGACATACATATCAGGTTTCACTTAACTTCAACATAAAAAATCATATGCTTTTTGGCCTGTGGCAAACTACGAGGCGAGTTCAGCCGAACCCACTGCAGATAATTTCGAAGAACCGTAATCTATTTTTTTGGGGTTCGGTAAGTATAAACCAGAGGCGCTGTTATATGGGATTGTTTGAGCGGGTATTTTTGAAATGAGGTGCGTTTCGTAGGACGTAACACCCTCCTGCTCGGTCGAAAATCGGCCGTCCGGCTTTGTTAGCACGTACGTTAGTAAGCGTGTTAGCACAGAAGCATTATCGTGTGAAAATTAAATCATTTGTAATTTTCGCTGGAATTACAAATAATTTGGCAAGAGTAGTCGCTTTTTATTTTTTTTTAAACATCAGTTGCAAAGAATACTCTTCTGGGTGCCCAGAACCTTTTGCTCCGTGAATCCTGAGAAGAAATATAATATTTTATTTCTGGTAGCCATCATATTCTTCTGTGTGATTAGGATTATTGATGTCGTCTGGGTTGTTTCGTAGTTTGAATATGTCCGTATTAAATGTTTTATGTCCATATTTTTGATTAGACAGTTTATGCGAACCGTGTGATTGTTTTAGCATTTTACACAAGTAGTGGCTGCTTTTCTATTAAGTAGTATCCTGTTGCAAGTTTCGACATTGGATGTCCTGTTATTTGACGTTATTAAGTGGACGCCAGTCCCGAGAAAAAATGGGTCGTACCTGAATGAGATATAATTATATCTGAATTATATATGGATCAGATATGCTTCAGATATAATTTTATCTAACTATATATGACTATATATGGATCTTGACCGGATATAACTATATATTGCTAGATATGTCCTCGTGAACGTAGCTGCACACCTATATGCTTATATATAGCTATATATACAACGATATATAAGTATATATTAGCATATATACAGTTAAATATAGGAATATATGTAACTATATATAGGTATATATGATCATACATATAATATATCTAATAGTGATTTTCCGCCAAATGATCACTACATAAATATATATATATATATATATATATATATATATATATATATATATATATATATATATATATATAGAGACCATATGTCGTTGTAGATACATATACGTTGGACTAACGTATGGGGGAAGTGTGGGGGAAACAACCACAGTGAATGACGACTGCTGTTGATATTTGAACTTTGGATACCGTATGTAAAAACACAGTTTTAACCATTAACGATTGAAAACTGTTGTACACTTCATAACAATAACAAATAAGCACGACTACGCAAGTGTATGTTTATGACGTCGAAAAAAACACAGAAAATAAACTATATCGTGTCAAAAAGTTATTGAACGTAAACATGAAAATAAAAAAATATATTGTAACCTCATGAACTGTGTGTTTATTACGTCATAAGAAACAAGCACTTAATAATTACTTTCATTAATATATTCATATTAAAACATAATAACTTAATGAACATAATTAAAAGACTGTATTTACTCATTCTTTTTTTTTTAAGTAAGGCACTTTAATTTCAAATTTATGTTTATTAATTAATATAATAAAACAATTCATGTTAATTAAATTATTAATCTACTAGTTAATGAATTTATTTGACCAATTTTTGATAATTTCAATTACGACAACCTGAATAAATAATTGCCTCTACATATTTGCGGTTTCCTATAAGCGTATTAGCAAATGATTGAGATAAACTTCGACACGAATTTCATAATAAATGTGTCGCAGCTTGACCGTACACGTTACATTCTGTGCACAGAAAAATTTCCTAGTCCCCATTTCAACTATTCATTATTTTTTGACTTTATATTATATAATTGAAGCGTAGCCGAGTGGTTACGGTTAGAGATTGAAGAGCGGAAGACCCGGGTTCGATTCTCGTTAGAGACGAAATATTTTTTTCTTTCTGATCTTTAATTTATTATTAGATAAAGTTGTATATGGTTAGATCAGGTCAAAATTCATATCTGATATTATGCAGATAAAATTATATATGGTTCATTTTTTCCCGGGGTTCGTTTTATTGTTTTACCTTTTTCGTAGTACGGTAGGTTCTGATGACATTCATCACAAAATCATTCGTCTTCGTCATTTGTATAGACATATTCCATTTGGTTACACGTTTCCGTAGTGATGCGGGTATGATGCCATATATCTCGCATGGCTATCATCATACTATTGATGAATATAGTCTATGGGTATAGTGCATCTCTGTTGGCAGCGAAAAAAAAAACATTTTTGTGAGCTTTGTTTATACAAGTCTGGTAAGAAGCGAATAAACGTAATATAGATGATTATTTGCATTTAAAGATATTTCGTTTAATCGATATCAGAGCTGTCATGTCTATTTATACGAGTCTGGTAAGAATCGAATAAACTTTTTATTGATGATTCTTTGCATCTAAAGATATGTCATATATTGTATTTTGTTTAATTGGTACCGGAGCTGACGACTCTATTTATACAAGTCTGGTAAGAAGCGAATAAACTTTAGTGGTTAAAAACATATGATTATTTACATCAATGAACTTTTCATATTTCACATTTTTTTAATTGTTACCAGAGCTCTCCATATAATTATTAGAGTCTGGTAAGAAGTGCATCCCGAGTAAAAAAAATAGTATCGCAGAAGTATCGCGACCGTCTGCCGACACGATATCTCGCGACAGTATTGCTAAACAGTCGATGCGAAACATGCGAGACTTGATACGGCTGAATATCTCATTAGTCAGGCTGATTTCGCGAAAGTATCGCATCTGGCATTAACGATAGTATCGCGCTAGTCCAGCCTTGTCACCTGAAAATCTCGCTGAAGATGTCATGCGCAAATCTCGCAAGTCTCGCATATCTATCCAGCAAAGTGTCGCACTAGTCTAGTTGCTCTCGCGGAAGTATTGCAACTGGCATTAAAGAAGATATCGCGCTATTACAGCCTACTCGAAAATCACGCCAAAGATGTTGCGCATAAGTCTCGCAAGTCTCGCGTGATATCTATCCTTCAAAAAGTGTTGCATCAATCTACCCGGTCTGGCGAAAGTTTCACAACTATGCCGTTAATGAAAATGTCGCGCTGGCCAATTACCCAAAAAACCTTGCTCAAGATGTCATGCTTTTAATAAAAAATATACAACTTATGAAGCAACCTTTCTTCAATCTTTTATTCTCAACAATGTTTATTATTTTTACAACTTAACAAAAGATGTATACTATACAGGGTGTCTCATTTGAAACAGGACAGCTGAATAACTCTTCAGGGAATGGAGGGGGAAAAAATTGTTCAGATAAAAGTTGTAGCGGTCGAAGGGGGCCCTAAGATGGTGACCATGAGGTCAATTTTAAGCATAATTAAGCGAATATGTTAACATATCAGGTCATTTCGAGGTCATTTGAAGGTCAAAAAACCATTTTCTATGGATTTTCACGGAAAAGCCTGAAACGAGTTGTTTCTCTGACCAAAGTCATTAGTTAAAGTGAAACCCCACGTTGAAACGATAATGATTGCCAAATTTGAAACAATCATTAAAAAATTATTTATTTTTCCAGTTCGTCGTTTTATAATTAATATTCTTTAAAAAAAAAACAATTCTATTATCGTATTTTCACACACTCAGAAAGTTCAGACGATAATTAATTTACTTTTCACTTGCTATTTTATTTGATCCTTTTAAATGAAAACCAATTCTATTATTGTATTCATTAGACACGAACAACATGTCAAATATTGACTTTTGTTCATGTCTACTTAACCCTTTGAAGCATACATTTTTGTATACATGGAAAATGTCTGAAACTGGGTACTCGGGGGTTTTCGGGGTCGCTGATCACGAATCCGGTCTCAGATTTTCAACATTCAAAATGGCAGATCCAATATGGCGGCCAAAATTTGAAAAATTTCTGAATCAAGCTGAAACTGGGTACTCGGGGGTTTTCGGGGTCGCTGATCACGAATACGGTCTCAGATTTTCAAAATTCAAAATGGCGGATCCAATATGGCGGCCAAAATTTGAAAAAATTACTTGATCAAGCTGAAACTGGGTACTCGGGGGTTTTCGGGTTCGCTGATTACGAATCCTGCCTCAGATTTTCGAAATTCAAAATGGCGGATCCAATATGGCGGACAAAAATTGAAAATTCATCAGATTTGCTTGAAACTTGTTACTCGGGGGTTTCGGGTTCGCTGATTACAAATCCGACTTTATATTTTAAACATTAAAAATGGCGGACCCAATATGGCGGACAAAAAATTGAAAATTCATCAGATTTGCTTGAAACTTCTTACTCGGGAGTTTCGATGGCGCTGATAATGAATCCGATCTTCGATTTTCGTTCAAATTACCGAATCGAATATGGCGGACGTAAATATTAAAAACCATTTTCGCTTTAGCGTTATCCAGAGCTAACGACGAGGACGTAGCGAAATTTTAGCTCAACTTTTTTTTTTTGATTTTGTAACATTTTGCATTTTTTTTTTTTATTTTTTGAACATTTTTTGTTTCTTATTTGTCTTTTTTCGATTTTTTTTTTGTATTTTTTTACTTTTTTTAACATTTTTTGTTTTTTATTTGTCTTTTTTCGATTTTTTTTTGTATTTTTTTACTTTTTTTAACATTTTTGGTTTTCTATTTGTCTTTTTTCGTAATTTTTATTTCTTTTTTACATTTTTGGAGGTTATTTGTAATGCGAAATCTATTTTTTGGCATATTGGCCTTATTTTTGAAAATGTTTAAATGTGATATGCTGCAAAGCAGTTACGATTGACTAAAAGACACAGAGGTACATTACAACTGCTACACTGCCATTTTATAACTTTTCTTTCGACTTTAGTAGAACAATGAGCACATCGTCGTGATTTCTGTCCTTCAATTAACTGAGGCATATGAGCAGAAGCATATCGTCTTTTCTCTACAGAAACTTGTGGCTTACACTTTTGAAGCGACTCAATAGAATTACGCTTTTTTCCTTTTTTCGATGGAATATTTCCACTAACCAATTGATCTATAATTGCAAGCCTGAACGTTTTCAGCGTTAAATTCTTTTGGTTTCCGTTTTCTTTATGAATGACAAAAGCGTTCGCTATACAGACATCAACAAAGTGCCAAAATATACGGGGCCACCATCTTTTTGATTTTTGATTTATTTCGTATATGGATTTCAACATATCTGCTTTGTCAACGTAGCCCATGTGTTTATTGTAATCCTGCACAATTTCAGGGCAATTTATAGAACGAGTAGAGCCATCTTTCATTCGTCGATCAATATTTGTTGTCAATGATGGATCATGATATTTCGATAGGAGTGACACCACTCGATTATCTTTCCACTTCAGCCACGAAAGGCCCTTGTATGAACTACGAAATTCATGTTCTCCTCTCATCATTTCTTTGTCAGCTTTTTGGTGTTTCGGCAATCCAACTCGATTATTCCTCACAGTTCCACATGCCATAATGTTGTCTGCCTTCAAAGAAATCATAAGTTCCGTGCTGGTAAAAAATTATCAAAAAACACTCGATGGTTTCCTCCGCTAATTTCGAGTGTTAGATCTTTTACTACCCTTGATCCTGACGATTTTTCCGACTTATTACCCTCTTTTCCAATGTAAATTTGAAATTCGCAGACAAAGCCACTTTCATCTGCAAGCACCAAAACTTTATACCCTCTTTTTATGGGCTTCATCGGCATGTATTGCTTTAGGGAACTTCTCCCTGTGAAACGAATCATACTTTCGTCGATTGATTGATATTGATTGGGTTTGAAACATGTTTTGAAAGTGTTAGAAAGCGTATCAAGCAATGGTCTGATCTTGTACAACTTATCATACCCAGGTTGCCCTCTCTTCGGTTCTTTAGTAAAATCTTAAAATTGTTATTTATATGGAGGTGCGACAATAATAATCCAAAGCGATTGACTGGCATTACAGTCGAGATGTAAGTATCATGAAGCTGTTCATTTCTTGACCAAAAATCACGATATGAAGGAAGCGGCTTTACTCCCATAAGAATGTTTAGCCCTAAGAATTTCATCAGCTCTTCTTTTGTAACCGGATCGAACGTTTTTTTCTCGACCTGAGTACAGTACAGATTAGTTTCATAAATAATTAGCTCAAGAAGATCTTCAGGAAACAAACATAAAAAAATTTGTGATGGTGACGTAGCCAGAACCGGAATATTTGGACCAGAGTCTCTAGTGAAAGGTGTATCGTCTTTTGATCTTGATATTTTTTCCCAAATTCCGTCTAAATTTGACAATCGTTCACTGAGAATTTGATTAATTTCATTGTCACTATCGACCTCATTATCACATTCTGCTGCAATTTCCATTTCATGATTCATTGCCGTCTGAAAATCGTGATCAACATTTTCATCCTCAGAATCACATAATCCATCGATGGATTCAGAATTGCTGGGTATATCCGCATACTCTATTTCCATATTTCAGAAACGTTTACGTTTTAGCAATGAACAATAATAATTCTAATAAATTATACTCCCCAACAAAAGTGAAAAAGTTACAATTCAAGACTTTCTGTAAATGCACTCACAAACTCACTTGTTAATCACGGAGTAAAGATGCTAATAAACATTTTTAATAATTAGCTTCGTAGTGAAAAATACAAAAAAAAACAACAAATAAACATCGAACGCAGACCTTACTTACATAGAAAGATGTATTCATTGATACACGAGTGCATATAAATATGCACATGCACACACCATAAATTATACTCTCCACAAAAAACAAGTGACGAAACGTGATATTCCCAGAAGTTTTGTGAATGAATTCAGACACTTATTTATCAGTAACGCAGATGAAACGCTAGCAAAAATGATAACAAAACGCTAAAGACGAAAAGCTAACATTAGTTTCGTCGAGAAAGTATCGAAAAAGCAAGAAAATGAAAATGAAGGGCATGCCTTGCCAAGGTATACTTATGCATTCATTGAAGTATATATATATATATATATATATATATATATATATATATATATATATATATATATATATATATATATATATATATATATATATATATATATACAGGGTGATCCAAAAGTCCCGGAACAGCAAAATATCTCAGCGGGAGTGCATTTTCGGGGAAAATGTTTTAGACAAAAGTTTAAGGATTTTTCCCTGGCTATTTAATGGCGATATTGAATTTGACCTTGAACATGACCTTGAAGGTTATTTCAAGGTCAAGTTAATTTTTTTAAATGGGAACCCCTATTTTTTTCACGGATTCGGAAAGAGCACAAAATTTTACGTCCGAATATGCTATGGCCGTTTTTTTCGGCAAGGTCATTTCAAGGTGAAACTTAAAACTCCCGTGACGGCGAAATATCTCAGAGGGTGTGCATTTCTTTGGAAATTGTTTCAGACAAAAGTTTAAGGATTTTTCCCGGGCTATTTAATGGTAGCACAGAATTTGACCTTGAACATAACCTTCAAGGTTATTTCAAGGTCAAGTTTGTTTTTTTTAATGGAAACTGCTATTTTTTTTCACGGATTCGGAGAGAGCACAAAATTTTACGTCCAAATATGCTATGGCCGTTTTTTTCGGCAATGTCATTTCAAGGCCAAACTTAAAACTCCCG
This sequence comes from Trichopria drosophilae, assembly GCA_030407085.1. Classification (NCBI taxonomy): domain Eukaryota; kingdom Metazoa; phylum Arthropoda; class Insecta; order Hymenoptera; family Diapriidae; genus Trichopria; species Trichopria drosophilae. The sequence goes on from CM059582.1 coordinate 83,105,632, forward strand.
GAACAGCGAATTAACTCAGCAAGAGGTCATTTTCGGGTAAAATGTTTCAGACAAAAGTTTCAGGATTTTTTCCGGGATATTTAATGCTAGCATAAAATTTGACCTTGAAAATTACCTTGAAGATTATTCTCAGGTCAAGAATATTTTTTTTTTTGGAATTGGAACCCCGTTTCATTTTCTTAACGAAGTTATGAGGATCTTCCGGTATTGAGAGTGGTTAAATTCATTTTGTTCAGTCGATGCTATTACTGGACGATCTGCTCTAGGGAGATCCTTTACAGTGCCGTAAACTTCGAAACAATTTATTGTTCTGCCAAAAGTCGATTTAGGAATCAGTTCCTGTCCCTCGCTTGTCCTTTAATTTTGTAAATAGAATAATAAACTGTTTAAAAAAAGTGTATACATACATCTTACGCAACACTTGTGCAAAGTGAACTTGGGCGCGCGAACAGCGACAGAGAGCACGAGTCACCAGCGAAGTAAATAAACAACATACATTCACATTGAATTTATACATACGTGTACAGTCTTATAAGGTTACATTTTGGTCTTAACTTTATCGGTTTGTGAGATACATGGATTTCCTATCTAAACGCCTTTCCTATCTAAACGTATTAAGCATCATTTCAGTAACAAAATACGTACGTATATTTCGTACAAAGAGCAATGGCTGCGCTAAGTGAACGAGAAAGAATAACCATTCTCATGATGAGAGGCTGGGGTGATAACCAGCGATCTTTAGAGAATGTGCGAACCTTATTTAACGCATCATTTAGAGAGGGACGAGAACCGATTTCTAAATCTACTGTTAGCAGAACAATAAATCGTTTTGAAGTTCACGGTACTGTGAAGGATCTCCCAAGAGCAGGTCGTCCAGTAACAGCATCAACTGAAGAAAATGAGTTGAATGTCGCGCTGTCAATAACGGAAGATCCTCATACTTCCATCAGGAAAGTTAAACAGCAGCACGACTTATGTTACGGTACAGTACAACGGATCTTAACTAAAAACTTAAAATTTCACCCATACAAAGTTAGACTCGTACAACAATTGAATGAAGACGATCCTGATAGACGCCTACAGTTTGCGGAATTAATGATGAATCGAATAGATGCTGATGCCGGTTTCTTGAATCGCATCGTATTTTCTGATGAAGCTACATTCTTCTTAAATGGGGCAATCAATAGACATAACATGTCTTATTGGAGTGAAACCAATCCTAATTGGATGGTCGATAGCCGTTCTACTCAATATCCTGAAAAAGTAAACGTATGGGCAGGTATTATAAACAATGCGGTAGTTGGGCCCTTCTTCATCGAGGGTACCCTTACTGGTCAAAAATACCACGATATGTTGAGGGACGACATCATCCCTGCTATTCAGGTTATTGTAGGCGAGGATTTCGATCAGACTTGGTTTCAGCAAGATGGTGCAGCACCCCATTATGCAAGCGATGTTCGCAATTATTTGAGTGATGTATTCGCAGAACGGTGGATAGGTCGAAGGGGTGTAATAAAATGGCCACCAAGATCTCCGGATCTTACGCCCCTTGACTATTTTCTATGGGGTTATCTCAAAGATAGAGTGTATCGAACCAAACCGGTGAATATTGAGGAAGTAAAACAACGAATACGGGATGAGATCGCGGCTATAGAACCAGATATGATTAAAAAAGTCGTATCGACTTTTTATAATCGCTTGGGATATTGCCAAGAAGTTCATGGCAATCACTTTGAGCATAAGCTTTAGTAAGATACATAATTTCATCAAAATCTTAGTATACCCATCTTGCCTTAACTGTCTGGGGACACCCACACACACACACACACGCACACGCACACGCACACGCACAGGTGACGGCGAGGGGAACCACCTGAACAAAGCACCCCGAAGAGGTGTAAACCCGACCGTGCTACCTCCACGCGGTACATCTTGGGTAATGCTAAAGCCGGCGGTAGCATTGGAAACAATGTAAAAATGTTACCCATATAATAACCTTCAAGGTCATGTTCAAGGTCAAATTCTGTACTACCATTAAATATCCCAGGAAAAATCCTTAAACTTTTGTCTGAAACAATTTCCAAAGAAATGCACACCCTCTGAGATATTTCGCCGTCACGGGAGTTTTAAGTTTAACCTTGAAATGACCTTGCCGGAAAAATCGATCATATCATACTCGGACGTAGAATTTCCCGCTCTTTCAGAATCCATGAAAAAAAATAGGGGTTCCCATTTAAAAAAATTAACTTGACCTTGAAATAACCTTCAAGGTCATGTTCAAGGTCAAATTCAATATCTCCATTAAATAGCCAGGGAAAAATCCTGAAACTTTTGTCTGAAACATTTTCCTCGAAAATGCACTCCCGCTGAGATATTTTGCTGTTCCGGGACTTTTGGATCACCCTGTATATATATATACAGGGTGGCCGATTTAACTGAAGACATCGAAATATCTCGAGAACTATGCACAGAATCAAAAAAGTTGTCGGATGAAAGTTGTTCGACACGAAGGGGGGCATCCAGTGATAATTAAATTTACCCCCTCCCCCATCCCCTGGAGGTGGAGTAGGGGCAAAAACAATAAAACTTAAATAGGAACCCCCATTTTTTATTGCCGATTTGGATTCTCCGGAAAAAAGTACACGAATTTGACCTAGGAGCTATTGCATTTTGGTTCACAGGTGGCGCTGTAATCGATAAAAATCCAAATTTATCCGAAGACATTGAAATACCTCGAGAACTATGCACAGAATCAAAAAAATTGTCGGATAAAAGTTGTTCGACACGAAGGGGGGCATCCAGTAATAATGAAATTTACCCCCTCCCCCATCCCCTGGGGGTGGAGTGGGGGCAAAAACAATAAAACTTAAATAGGAACCCCCAGTTTTTATTGCAGATTTGGATTCTCCGGAAAAAAGTACACCAATTTGACTTAGGAGCTATTGCATTTTGGTTCACAGGTGGCGCTGTAATCGATTAAAATCCAAATTTATCTGAAGACATTGAAATACCTCGAGAGCTATGCACAGAATCAAAAAAGTTGTCGGATGAAAGTTGTTCGACACGAAGGGGGGCATCCAGTGATAATGAAATTTACCCCCTCCCCCATCCCCTGGGGGTGGAGTGGGGGCAAAAACAATAAAACTTAAATAGGAACCCCCAGTTTTTATTGCAGATTTGGATTCTCCGGAAAAAAGTACACCAATTTGACCTAGGAGCTATTGCATTTTGGTTCACAGGTGGCGCTGTAATCGATAAAAATCCAAATTTATCTGAAGACATTGAAATACCGCGAGAACTATGCACAGAATCAAAAAAGTTGTCGGATGAAAGTTGTTCGACACGAAGGGGGGCATCCAGGGGGCAAATAGGGACAATTTGATCCCTTTATGAAAATTTAATATTAAAAATTCTAATATTAGAATTTTTAATATTAGAATTTAGTAATATCAATTGCGAAAATTGTTATTCTGAATATGAAATTTTAATAATGTCCATTCGAAAAATTAAGATTATGAATAATTGATATTCTTCATATTAAAAATCAAAACTGATTACATAAAAATTGTGCATACAATATGGAAGCAATTTTATAAATAAGTTTTCTACCTTCAATAAAATTACATTTTAGGTTTTAAATTTATTATTTAATAAACAAAAAGAGGACATCACGCAATCCATTAAAAAACGCGTCATTTCCCTTCACTCAGCTCATTCATTCTCTCTCTGTATGTTTTTTCCGAAATGAGAATAAATAAGCTGAGCATTGACGGTCAAACCAGCTTCTATTAAACAAAACGAAACTCTTACTTCATTTGCATCAACCATTTAAAATTTCATAAAGCCGACATTATACAGGGTGTATCTAAAAGACCGGAATCGACCTACATCCGGAGGTAGGTTTTTTTTTTTCGGAATCGAATGGCGCTGGAAATAATTTTCTGGAATGTAGGGTTTTTTTTTAATTGAACGTTGAAAACGTATTTATTTCGGGGGAATTGACTCAGCGAAACAATTGAGACAAAGTACGATCGGCCTTTGAGCTCTGTTTTAGTTCGTTCGCGGGATTCGTTGACAATTGAAAATCAAATTCAAAATTCCCGGGAAGGCAGGTTCGAACTGACAACTGATGGCAGGCGATTTCTAACCAATATTACCAAGCCTATTCGTAGAAAGGAACGGCTTCTAGTATGGCGTAATGAAGCAAATAAAGAACGATGATTGCTATTATTAATATGACTTCATTAATTTATGTACTAACCTTACTCTTTTCGTCGCACAGGATACTGAAGCGCTATTAAGTAATAAATTGCCGCGCATAAAAAATGAAACATTGTCGGTTTTAAAAACATGCAAAATAGTATAAAACGAAAAATTTTTTTTATGCGCTTGGGTTTAAATTATTAAGAATTAAATAAATTAACAATTTTCGGCCTGTTTCGCATGCTTTGTATTATTGGGAATTTGGAAAATTATTCTCCATATTGACATAAATTTATGGTAAATATTTGAGCAAAAATGTGTGGAATTTTCGAGAAATTTTAAAGTTTTAAACGAAAAACATCGCCTACACGTATATAAAAGTTGGTATAACCAACTAAATGGTTGATCCAACCAACAGTTGGTTATTCCAACTAACTTTTTTTCCGTGTACGAGATTCAGCAAACGAAAATTAATTGTCTTTAGCGGGTAAAAAAATGACACGCGAAAAAATGTAACATTTTCTTTATTTTTAAAAAAATTGAATTACTAATTTTGGTAAAAACAGAAATGGTCAAAATCTTACTAGAAATACATAAATCATGCATGGCTCCTGAATATTAATAAAGATAAATCACAATAAAAATAAATTATAAATTCAAGGGAAATAGTCACAATTGAAAATGAATTAGGAATTCAAGTAAAAATAGTCATAATGAAAAATTAATTATAAATTCTAGTAAAAAATAATCTTAATTAAAAATGAATGATGAATTCAAGTAAGATTAATCATAATAAAAAATGAATTATTAATCGAAATTAAAAAAATCGAAAGTCACGAAATGATTACAAATTTAAAATAAATATTCAAGAAATTATCTGTATAACAGTACACACGGTGTTGATCCTGCTGTCGCCAATCATGGGGGCTAGATGACACACTCCATAATGTTTCATGATTTTATCTGAAATATTTTAATGTTTTTATCCAGAGATGAGCATAATTTGACTAGTAATACAGAAATTCAAAAACTATTAATGGATCCGGAATATTAAAAAAAAAGAATCATTTCAGGCAGGGCAAGGAATATTCAAAATACAATTCAAAATCAATAATGAAGTATGAATTTAAAAAGACTTTAATTCATAATTTATTTTTCACGACGATTTTTTATTATGACTATCTCTTACTTGAATTCATAATTCATTTTTCATTTTGACTATTTTTACATGAATTCATGATTCATGTGTATTGTGATTTATCTTTTTAAAATTCATAAGGCATTACTGATTAGGAATTGTATTTCGAACGTTCCTTATCATGCGAGATTTATGCCTACTATTTTTTTAAATTTTCAATTCATTCATAATTTTGAACATCTGATTTGAGTGTTCACAAAATTATTACTGAATACTTTGTTTAAAGAGAAACATGCAATGGCCTATGACATTTTTGTTTGAAGAAGAATGCTCCAATGTACATGTTTTAGTTACTGCGCAAACATTGACAATTAATATTTTCATTTCAGTTTAAGAATATGATGGACAACGAAAATAACAGAAAATTGACAATTAATATTTTCAATATTTCATTATTTCTATAAAATATACTTAGCAATGCAGGTGAACTCGGAAATCAAGGTTTTAAGAATTGTAAGACGAATGAAGTCGCGTAATTTGAAATGTTGCAATAAAATAATAATATTGGAAAACGTAAAAAAGTCAAAAATTGCTTTGAAATGTGGATATTTGAAAAGAAACAGAGTATAATATTTTTCTTGTTTTTAATAACCGACCTCTTGTCTTCATTAAATTTTTCATGTATAAATGATCAACTGTGATATTTTTCGATATCACGCCCCTAGAGTCTCAGTATTTGGATTTTTAAGTTTACATTTCTCCTAGCAGAAGGGGGTATAATCACGAGTGTTCGAAAATCGTTCAAATACTCGTTACATTTTTAAATAACTGATCTACGGCAATATTTTTCGCTTTGACGCCCTTAGAGGCTCAGTATGTGGATTTTGATTTTTACATTTCTTTTAGCAGAAGAGGGTATAATCTCGCGTGTTCGAAACCGCTCCAAGTATTCATTAGATTTTTCGCATAAAAGATTTTGAACATGCAAGATTATAAATCTTATCTGCTAGGAGAAATGTAAACTCAAAAATTCACGTACTGAGCCTCTAGGGACGTGAAATCGGAAAATTTCAGAGTAGATCATTTATTTAAAAAATCTAACGATTATTTGAAGCCTTTTTGAACACGCGAGATTATAGCCCCTTTTGCTGGAAGAAATGCATAATTCAAAATTCACATACTAAGTCTCTAAGGGCGTGAAATCTAAGAATACCCATTTGTGGATAAAAATATCTTAGATAAAATCATGAAACATTACGGAGTGTGTCATCTAGATCCCATGATTGGCGACTGCAGGACCAACGTCGTGTGTGCTGTTATACAGATAATTTCGTGAATATTCATTTTCAATTACGATTAATACCTCGACCCAGACCACAGGTCTGGACTAAGTATTGAATTTGGTCACCTTGGGCAAAAAACTTACCCTATAGTTTTTCATCAAATGTCCACGTTTCAGTTTTTACTTGAATTCATAATTCATTTATAATTAAGACTGTTTTTTACTAGAATTCATAATTAATAATAATTATTCGCTTTGCTTTAAATTAATATGCAATCTTTACCGTGGTGAAGGAACAATTTTGAAATTGCGTAAAATTCGAATTCACTTTAATATTGACTCGTCAATGTGTTTTCTTTTGTAATCTTGTAAGTAAACCACGAAAATGTTCTTAATGTATACAGCGCTAAACGGATGGAAATAATAGACGCGTTCCACAAAATTTATAGCTAAATAAAGACCGATTGAATGCTTCAATAATAAATTTAGAAATTTTGATGTTTTCGTTTGGATAGATTTCGAAATCAACTGTTGCTCGGAGACTTGCGATTTTTAAAAATAAGAAAATATAACGAGATGGACTTTAAAAGTATGAGTATTAGTAATAGTTTCTTAATCCTTGAAAGAACTGTAAATAAATACAGTCAAATACAGTTTTTAAATAAATATTTACTTGAAGTAAACATTCTTCAAATTTGAAGTTCATTCGTCTTACAACTCTTTAAAACCTCGATTTTAGCGTTCACCTTCACTGCTAAGTATATTTCATACAAATGTATGAAATGTTGAAAATATTAATTGCAAATGTTGGCGCAATTACAAAAGGATGTATAGCATTGTGCTTCAAACTAAAATGTTCGCATTGTTTTGAAGTTCATGCTATTGAGATCTAAAATTTTAGATGTAGCTGGCGATTGAATATGACATTCTTCAAAGAAAATAAGAGAACACGTGTTATTCCGAATTTCAGAAAGATAATTTTTAACAATACAAGTATTTTTAACGATGAAAATAAAAGAACGTTAAAAGATGTTTGTTTCTCGTGCCATTTTTTTTACCTTATGTAGACTATTAGTCACTTTTGTACCCTTTAAAAATTCGTTTGAAATTTAAAAAAATTCTTCATTATTAACAAAATTGGGGTAGATTTTATAAAAATAAATGAATTAAATTTTCTTGAAAATTCCACACTTTTAGGCATAAATGTTTACCATAAATTTTTGTCAATGTGGATAAGAATTAACGTAAGTTTCAAGCGTGCTGAATGAAATTTGTAGTTACAATTTGTTTCTAATATTTAAGGCCCATTAATGATTTTTTAATGTCTGTATTACTCGTCAAATTATGCCCATCTTTGGATAAAGACATACAAATATTTCAGATGAAATCATGAAACATTATGGAGTGTATCATCTAGCCCCCACGATTGGCGACTGCAGGACCAAAGTCGTGGGTGCTGTTATACAGATAATTTCTCGAATATTCATTTTAAATTCATAATCATTTCATGACATTCAATTTTTTTATTTCAATTCATAATTCATTTTCAATTATGATTATTTTTATTTCAATTCATAATTCATTTGTCTGCCTTCGGCTCCGCCCGCAAAACTCACATTCGTGGAAAAAACTTTTACCCTTGTATCGAAAATTATTATTTAAGCGCGCTAATACGTGTTTGTATTTAGGATAATTTGTTTTCTAACATAATTTAGAAACTTTTGTTTTCCATGCTTTACGGTAAATTTTTTCAGAATTCTATGCAATATCTTTGTTGAAACTCTAATCGTATTTAAGAAGCAGTATATTGTGTATCAAGGGCGAAACGACAGTGATTCGACGAGCGAAGCGAGTACGGCAAGTCGCTCGTTGCGATCATTATCATTTCGCCCGAGATACTCATAATATTTTTTGTCCTACTCTTTTTAAATTCACCATAAAGCATGAGAAATCGGCCGAAAATGGTTAATTTCTTTAACTCTTAATCTTCAAATATTATTTAATTGCGATCTCTGAAAATAGGCGATTCAGATCGTCTATCTATTGTCTTTTGTTATTACGATTCTCCTACGCTTTCTCGTAACAATTTCGCAGTAAGTTATTAGGTTATGTGATAATTTACGTAATGGCATACACGGCACGTGAATATTCGGAAATGGCAGCTTGTTACGCGTTGGCAGGAGAGCGAGCAGTAGTAGCGGCCCGAATTTATAGAGAACGAAATCCGCAAAGCAACCGTTTTCCTGGCGGAAATGTCATAACACGGTTAATCCACCGAATACGAGATTTCGGTCAATTGCTGCCTGTGAATGTTGATAATGGGCGCCCACGTATCCCAGTAGGTGTTGAAGACAGAATTCTTCGCATTTTCGACAATAATCCTACTGAAAGTACAAGAGGCGCTGGGCATCGGCTACAAATTTCACACTCTGTGGTTCATCGGACGCTACGTAGAGATGGTCGTCATCCGTACCATTATACTCCTGTGCAAAAACTGTATGAAAGAGATTATGTGTCCCGTCTTGAGTTTTGTGACCAGTTCTTGGCAAATGTCGATGGAGATCCTAATTACCACAGGAGAATTTTATGGTCAGATGAGAGCTTGTTTACTCCGAATGGTACATTCAACTGCAAGAATTTCCACCGATGGTCACACAACAATCCACATGCAATAAGATCCAGAAGTTTTCAGTACCGATTTACGGTAAATTTATGGGCTGGCATCATCGGAGACACTCTTGTAAGTGATCATTACATAACGAGACTTATTAAGGCCCTTACCTAAGTAATAATTAGGAAATTGTGCACTTCGTTTTACGCGGATCTTTAAGAAATACAAATCATTTTCTGAATAATTTTTTTGCTAAATATGTCTTATGTTATTATCGAGTTAGTGATTTCAGTAAGTGACAGCAGAAAAAAGTTGGTACTGTCATCACTGAATACGGAAATCAAAGTTTCTTGTTTGTTCTTTACAAATACATGAGCTGAGCTGAAGATTGGATATTTAATTTTTTCCTAAATGTAAAAATAAAAATAAGAGAAATGAAAAATGTAAAAACTTACTTTCGAGTGTCAAAATCAATTTTTCTTCATATTCTTCAGAGTATTGATGATGTAACGATGGAACTTGGTAGAAATTTAGTGTTCAGTACATACATGTGTGAAGGGCAAAATCCTTCGACTTATAATTTTGGAGTAAATTCAAATTCGTCAACTTGCCCTCGCGCCAGTAGGTCTCCCCTACTGCGTGGAATTTAGTTATTTTATCAGTTATTTTCCGGTGTCCCCAACGGAAATCTAAAAGATATTTCAGCTGGAAAAATCGGCCAAACGTGCGGATTTTTCGGCAGATTCAGCTGATTTTTTTTTCTCCGAGCAGTTTCATAAAGGTCCGCCTAACATTGTCTCGCATTTTCGCATGCTTGAGGGCCCTAAAGGGCAAAGTGTGGCAATAGCCAACAAGCGACCAACACTTTGCCCCAAGTGCTAGGTTTTAATAAATCATAGATACTTGAATTCTGCTTGAAAGGTGCCCTAACCTGACAAACAATTCATCTCAATATATCTTTTTTACATTTTTTTTAGCGTTAGAATCACTCATTCCATTGCCATACTAGTAATAAATATTTTCTTTAAAGAAAATACGGGTAAATTAGCTTTTAAGACATACAACTTTGAGCAAAGCATGCAGTTCTGTAGTGTGTCCAAAGTATTTTGCACAACATTTTTTGCGATCTAGATCGGACCAGTGGTTTTACCGGCACGAGTCAACGCTCATGTTTATCGACATTTCATTCGCCACGAGCTTCCTGTGCTACTCGATGAAGCTGATTTACCCGAAGAAGTTCGAGAAAACATTATTTTTCAGCAAGATGGAGCTCCTGCACATTTCGGTATAGAGGTTCGCAGAGAGCTAGATCGAGCATTTCCACGAAGATGGATAGGCCGTGGAGGACCTATGAACTGGCCAGCGCGATCACCAGATCTCACGCCCCTGGACTTCTTTTTTTGGGGTCACATAAAAAACACAATTTATAAGACGCCAGTCGAAACCGAAGAGGAGATGTTGGGCAAATTGCATGAGGCAGTGGCGACGGTAGACGAAGAAATGCTTTCGCGAAGCGTGGATACCGTGATAAATCGTGCTAGGTTATGTCAGCAACAAGGTGGCAGAAATTTTGAACAATTACTGTAAAGTACAGTGCATTGTAATTTTAAAATAAAAAAAATTTGGTTTGCATGTTCCTTAACTCGACTCAGAAACATTCGTGTAATAACCTGTCGGCTACTCCATTCTCGTTCTCTGCAAGAAAAGAGCCAAATGTTAATTTCTCCACTCGGATGGAAATAATCGCTTCTTACTTTACAATATTTTTGTTGAATACTATACTTTTTTCTTAAAAGAAAAGAACTTTCCGCATACCTTCACAACGGGTGCTGTTAACCAGTGTCACAGGGTGACCAGTATCCTCTTTGATAGGGAAATAATACTAATTGGTGCCGATAACGCCGGTTCCTTCCTCATCAGGTATTGCAACTCGACGAGTACCCGGCATTGCCGAACACATGCGTACGCGACCTGAAACACCGCCATTTTGCAGGTTCCATAACGCGCTCCACCTTGAACTGATCGCAATTCATCTCAGTACTTACACCTTAGCCGTACTACGGGCGATTAAAAGATATAACTTTAAATTTTTTACCATATGTTTAGTGTCTATTTACAAGAAGATGACAAAGTTTGTGCAAGTTTTTTTTATTCAGTTCTTTTCAAATTTCCGTGATTTTTTCTTATAATTCATTAGAAATAACTTTTTCGAAATCATAAACAATTCATGGCTCCTGAAAATTAAAAAAAAAAATTATTATTTGTAACGCGTGACGAGGAATATTCAAAATACAATTAACAATCAATAATGACTTATTAATTTAAAAATGATAAATCACAAGTAAAAATGAATTACGAATTGAAGTGAAAATAGTCATAATTGCAAATGAATTAGGGATTGAACTAAAAATAGTCAAAGTAAAAAATGAATTTTGAATTCAAGTAAAAAATAGTCATAATTAAAAATGAATTATGAATTGAAATAAAAATAATCATTATTACGTACAGGGAAGGGACCAGGTTGGAGAGATCGAATATATTGCGATAAATATCCAAATCTTATAGGACGCTATGCTAGGTCCTCGCACGCAAATTAATAAAACAATTTATAAGTTGGCTTGTGTTTCGTCCCGGGTCCGCCCACGGACTCATCAGTCACAAGCCCCACTGATGAGTCCGTGGGCGGACCCTACCCCATATACTAACCGCCAATTGTAAATGAATGTAATATACAATAAAAATATACACTGTTAGAAAAATGTTCATTAAATTTAATGAACTGTATTGGAAGCTCTGGTCATGCACGTTACTGAAATTTCATTAATGACAAAAATGAAAATTAATATTTGGTATCTTAAATTTAATGAACGACACATATTAAATTTAATGAATTTTGCTTGATGGAAATTCAACTACTCGTGAATTAAATTTAAGAACTTTTATCTTAAAAGTAATGCACGTGCCCGAATAAATATTTACCATCGGGTCGGATCCGGAACGCATCCGGAAGCCTTAGTACAGGTTCGATCCAGATCCGGATGCCTAATCTGAATCTGATCCGGATGTTTATCATACTAGATGAAATACGTGCTCCAGGTGGACGGGGTCGCCGATTACGGAGTCCAGGTGTCCCGTTCCGTAGTTTTCAATCATATTAGCTCAAATACATGATCCAGGTGTCTGGGGTCGCCGATTACGGTATCCAGGTGTCGCGCTTCATAGTTTTTTATCATACTAGATGAAATACGTGCTCCAAGTGTCCCACTCCGTAGTGATTTATCATATTAGATGAAATAAGTGCGCTAGGTGGTCGGGGTCGCCGATTACGGAGTCCAGGTATCGCGCTTCGTAGTTGTTTATCATATTAGATGAAATACGTGCACCTAGGTGTTTAGGGTCGCCGAATATGGAGTCCAAGTTTTGCGCTCCGTAGTTCAGTATCACATTAGCTGAAATACGTACACCAGGTGTTCCGGGACACCGTCCTCAGGATCAATTTTCAAGGTTAAATGTGTTTGACCTTGGAATCACCTTCAAGGTCAACCTCAAGGACGGTGACCCGGAGCATCTGGTGTACGTACTTCAGCTAATGTGATAAAGAACTGCGGAGCGCAACATCTGGACTCCATAATCGGCGACCCTGAACACCTGGGTGCACGTATTTCAGCTAATGTGATGAAAAACTACGGAGCGCGACACCTGGATACCGTAATCGGGGACCCCGGACACCTGGAGCACGTATTTTAGCTATTATGATAAAGAAACTACGGAGCGCGACACCTGGACATCATAATCGGCGAACACGTTTTTAAGCTACAATGATAGAAAACTACAGAGCGCGGTACCTGGGCATCGTATTACGTGTTCTTAATTTACAGTTTTGGTATCTACACTTATTTCGTTCCTTTGTTTCAGACCTATGATCTTTCAAATTTTCATAGCCTTCTTTGGAGAAATATGATTTCACGATTAGCCTGCAAATGTCCTTCGTATTCTTTTTTTCTTCATTTTTTGTGCAAAGATTAGTTAGTACTGTTGCATTCACAACAGAAGATTGCAAGAGACGAATCAAAATTGCCCAAGTCCACTTTTTCGATCTGATGCTTGGAAATATTCTTTTGCATCTATAGTCATGCTGGTCAACTCCACCCATGTATTTATTATACGTTGAAACAGCACAAGGAAACCCGTAGTCTACTCTTTCTTTACGATCTTTGGAATATCTTTGTAATTGTTTTATTGGAGTGACGCCTAATGCCGTAGATAGTATAGAAACTTTTTTCGAATCTAGTAAACTAATGTAATTCATTCCGCTCTTTCTGTCATAACTTGCTTTGTATGATTCTCTTTGATCGTTTTTACTAAACATATGTTCGTCTTTTTTCACTCTGCCAGTTCGGACGGTGCCTGTCGCACGTAATCCATTTTTTATTAAATGTATTTTATTAAATGGAGAAGATCCGGACTAGTAAAATAATTGTCAAAATATTCATGGTAGGCAGATAATTTATTTATCGGAACTTTTAGTAGTCGCTGGTTCAACATTTGCAGTACTACTCTTGAACCGAGCGCACATGATGCTAGTACATCACTGGAACCATTCTTCCCGCAATAAATATCTAAATCTAATAAAAATCCAGATACTGTACATATTGCTCAAAATTTAAAGCCAAATCTATCTGGTTTTTGTGGAAGAAACTGCTTCATTTCGGAGCGACCGAAAAATCTCACCATCATCTCGTCTATCGAAAGGGCAGTTGCAAAAAATCCAAATTGAGAAATATTGTTACGAAATAAATTGAGTATTGTCCTCACTCTCCATGCTTTATCGTTAGTATCTACATTGATATCAGTTATTTTGTGGTATTTTATTTTTTATTTTATTTCAAGAAATCGATTACGACTCATTGCTTTTTGGACAATGTTACAGTTCAGATCATCATCCAGGGACAATACTCTCTCATTTCATCTCTCTTATTATAAGACGAAAGCAGTAAAATACCTATGAATTTATCAAGCTCTTCAGACGATAATTTAAGACCATTATGTTTAGAAGCTTCAATAAAGTGGTTTTTAATACTTTGGCTAAAAAACAATTCAAATTTTTCAGTGGCTGTTTTCATTCTTATTTCATTTTTCGCATTTTCACTTAGCAGTAATTCATCTTGTAATGTATCGTCATACTTTTTTTCCCCTTCGATCCATTTATAAATGTGATCGGGTTCCAATTTTTTTTGTTTATTAGAGTACTCCTTGATCACTTTCTGGTAAGAAACTTTTGATGCATTATTTTCATTACATTCATCTTCATCAGAAGATTCTGAATAAGACATACGGAATACTTCATCATCATATTCACTATCATTCTCAGTATCTGTATCGGTGACAGTCTCAACATTTTCCTCTGAAAGGCGCCGATTACAAGCCCCATGTTGGGAATCTGCTTTACGCTTGGGTATTACTTTATAAGAAACTTCTACACAAATAAAAAAAAAAGGTAATATTCACGAAACATGCACAAAATCGTAATTTTGTAAAAAAATTGATGAACAAAATTCAGAGCAGAAATGTAAATCATACAATGAAAAAAATATATAGCTGAAGTAGCTCAATATCGAGAAAGATATAGAATGATTAGCACGAAAGATATATCACATGTAATGTGATATAAAATACAAGTATTATGAACCGGCGGTATTCCTTGTGTACCATACGGAAATCTATTTTTCAACACGGACCAAAAATTTTGCAGGAATCACGACGGCACATAGGGGTTGTAATATTCTGACATTCAAAAATATCATAAATTGTGAATTCTTTTTCTTTCATTACAAATCGGCTTCGTGGCTCAGGCGGTTAACGCACTGCACTACGAAGTTCGTGAGTCGTAGGTCGTGAGTTCGATCCCCGTCTGGTGAACAATTTTTCGATTTCGTTTTCAAGCAGCAGCTCGCTGTTAGTAAGCCGAGCCACGTTGTTTGTGTTTACGTTTCGAAAGTATTGTTTATCTGGCGGAAATCGACTCAAGACCGCTGCTGTACTTGGTGTAGGTTTCTGCAGTCCTACATTTCATACACAAATGTGAAGTATGGCGCCATCTTTCTAAGTCGATCTGCAGCTCTCGCTAAATCTTACGATTTAATACGGCAACAATTTGGTAAAAAAGGGCGATTCCGCCCGTTAATTAATTAATAATAATTAATTACAGGAATAATTTTATGGCGTGTAGAGTTCACTGATTGGGAGATTTTACGGTTTTGAAAAAAACAAATGATAAAGTGAAAGGACACAGATGTAAAACAAAGTTTTGGTGGCAAAATTGTGGAAATAAAAAGAGATCAAAGAATGACAGAATATTACGAAATCATATTCTCTCCTAAATATTTTAAGACTTCGATAATTGTGAACTATATAATATAAAATCTGTTGTTTGATTGAAACAATGATGTATCAACGCATAATATGAATTTAACAAATCATAGGGCATATTTGTCATTAGCAACCTGGACAATCCCTGAGTAACCATTTTCATCTCGGAGACGGAATTTTTTACATTTTGGTCAACCATTTTGGGTCGGCCATGTTGAATTTTGGAAATCAGATGTCGTATTCGCAACTAGCAATCTAAACCAAACCCCGAGCAACCATTTTTATTTCGGACAAGCAACTTTTTACATATTTGTCCACCATTTTGGGTCCGCCAATTTGAATTTTGGAAATCAGAGGTCTTATTCGTAATTAGCAACCTCCAAAAACCCCCGAGCAACCATTTTCATTTCAGACAAGCAACTTTTAACATTTTGATCCACCATTTTGGGTCCGCCATTTTGAATTTTGGAAATAAAAGCTCTTATTCGTAATTAGCGACCCCGAAAACCCCCGAGTAGATATTTTCATCTGGATCAAGCACTTTTTTTTGCATTTTAGTCGGCCATTGTGGAACCGCCATTTTGAATTTCGAGTATTTGACTTGAGATACTATTATAAATGATTGCATGAATTAATAATAAGTGTACAACAATTGTTATAAATCTCTAACAATGTCGGAATTCCTATAAAAACACAAAATTAAGCGAAAAATCCGCCATATTGGATCCGCCATCTTATATTTTGCATATCTGATCATGTCAACTTTTAGTCAAACTCATTATGCCATCAGATCCAGATCCTTAGAACGATCGGTGAGCGCGAACCTATTGAAAATCATGAAAACCCGATCGAAAAATCGAAATTTTCTCTATTTTTTTGTCTTTTCGCCGCCATATTTGAAAAATGGCGGCTCCTAGCGGAAAACGGACTTCGGATTTGGAAAGAGCAGGGTCGAGAACTATAGAATCTCAATATTCAGAATTCTTTATCGTTTTTTTTTAGAAGAAAAGTGACGATTAAAATGTAGTGCAATTTACGGTATTTCGGGCGGAAACGGGTTAGGCGGGATAATTTCATACAATTCGAAAAAGTACAAATTTTTATTTTACTAGCCGAATGGGTCTGGACCTCGTTTAGATCCTTTATTTACATCCCAAAAACATGTCGGAAGTGCGCAACAAATGTCGGCTATTTGTTACTGACCACAAATTAAATCATTTTTCGTTCCCATTTAGGTCGCTAATTTATCGTGTTCGAAAATCGTATAACTTTTTATTTTACTAGCCGGACGGGTCTGGACCTCGTTTAAATCCTTTATTTACATCCCAAAAACATGTCGGAAGTGAGCAACAAATGTCGGCTATTTGTTACCGCCCTCAAATTAAGTCATTTTTCGTTCCCATTTAGGTCGCTAATTTATCGTGTTCGAAATCGTATAACTTTTTATTTTACTAGCCGAACGAGTCTGGACCTCGCTTAAATCCTTTATTTGTAGCTCAAAAACATTTTGGAACTGAGCAACAAATGTCGGCTATTTATCACCGACCTCAAATTAAGTCATTTTTCGTTCCCATTTAGGTCGCTAATTTATCGTGTTCGAAATCGTATAACTTTTTATTTTACTAGCCGAACGAGTCTGGACCTCGCTTAAATCCTTTATTTGTAGCTCAAAAACATTTTGGAACTGAGCAACAAATGTCGGCTATTTATCACCGACCTAAAATTAAGATATTTTTCGATCCCATTTATCCCGCCAATTTACCGTGTTTGAAGAACGTATCACTTTTGATTTTACTAGCCGAACCGGGTAATTCGGAACCCGTAGGGCAGATCTTAATGTTTCTTGGACATTATTTGAGCAACAAATGAGCAACAATTAGCTGCATATTCGGTTTTTCGATAGGGTTTGTTTTTTCCACTTTTTGAGCTATGTTCGGCTGGCTTGTATGCAACCCACCCGAACCTGCTAGTTTTTTGTTAATAGGGAGCAACAAAATATGATAACTTAAAGTATTTAATATATTAAGTTTAGAGTTTCTTTTCTGATATGTTTTCGTAAGTGAAAATATCCTTTGTTGATTTCTTCTTAATCAGAATAATTAGGGTGAAATAATTTTCAAATGTTTAACGTTTCGACCATTGATTTAGGTCCTCTTCAGATTTATTCTATTTTAACAAAATAAAAAATATATATAAAAACAATTCACAATTCTTTGATTGATGTGATGAGATGAATATGTGTTTACAATATTATGAAAAATTATGAAAAAATTATGAAACATCTAAAGTGACACATAAGAATTTGTTTCTTTTTTTCCCTTTTGAACTTTTCATTTTTCTTTTTTTATTATAAATAATAAATTTAACTATGAAAAAACATTATAAAATTTGTAAAATATATATCTATTGTCTTACCTTGAAAAAAGTGAATAATCCTTTTTAAGTATATTTTGTTTGTAAAAATTCCATTTTATGTAGAAAAAAGCACTGAAATAAAAATTTAAAAATGAATACATTTGTATTCAGTAAGACAATAAAACTCAACAAAAAAATTAATTTTAATTATAAAATACCCGTTATATGTGCGATGTTTGAAACGAAAGAAAAGACTGGAAAGTTCAAGGATTACATAGAAATGAAATTTTATATCAATAACCTTTCAAGATTATTGTTTATGTTCATATATTCAAAAGGGGTAAATATGTATCTGGTAAATTTGACTTTTCAAATCGAATATTAACTGAATTTATATTTTTTTTAATAAAATAATTTTCTAAATGTTTGCGTTTATGTCTATTTTTTTCTATCTTAATTATTTTAATGTTTTTGAAATCAAAATCATGTCCTTTTTCTATTCTATGTATTGTAAGTCCCGTGTATTTTTGAACATCTTCATAAATATTTTTTTTATGTTCTTTAATTCTATTTTTTAATAATCTTCCAGTTTCCCCTATATAAACTTCTGTACAATTTTTACATTTAATTTCATAGATGACATCTTTTTGATCTAACTTATCTAATTTATCCTTAAACGGTTTTATACCTCCAATATTCAAATTAGTGGGTTTATATACGATTCTAACTTTATGATTTCTAAAATTATGTTTAATTCTTTCTGAAATATTTTTAACATAAGGTATACTAACAGTTTTATTATATTTGTTATTTTCTTTTTTACCTTTCATTGTATTATAAAATTTGTATACTCTTCTTTTCAAGCATTCTTTAATAAGATAATCAGGATAACTATTGTTTTTTAAAATTTGTTTAGCAATGTTTAAATTCTTTTATCTAAATTTAATGTTTGAAAATCTAATGGCTCTATCTATAATTCCATAAGCTGTCCCTATTTTATAATTCAATGGGTGGTTTGAATAGAAATTCAAATATCTGCCTGAAAAAAGAGTTCTTATGATACCAATCTGCAATTAAGCAATTATTTTCTTTAATAACTAATATGTCTAAAAAATTAAGTCTATTATTTTTTTCAATTTCTAATGTGAAAGAAATTCTATTATGAAAACCTCTAATTTTTTTTAAACTATTAAATATCGGTAAAATTTTATCTATAAAATCATTAGGAATGGCAGTGAAAATATCATCTACATATCTGAAATAAAACGGTAGTTTGAACGGAATTTCAGTAATTAAAATATTCTCAATAAAATCCATCATTAAATCAGCTATAATAGGTGAAAGGGGTGATCCCATTGGGACACCAAATTTCTGCTTATATGTGACATTTTGAAAATGAAAATATAAAGAA